>BTPP01000003.1:1215810-2431620 GCA_037102815.1 Neurospora intermedia | reverse complement strand
AGGTATTGTTTTTGCTATTGTATCTTTTCACTAACAGTTTTCTATAGTATACGCTAATATTTCAGATGTCCCAACTTAGAAGTTTATCCCAAAATATTTTTTGACAAAAGGCTCCCGTCCAACCAAGCCGCCCAACAACCCCCAAGTAATACCTGTACTATTCACAGCTCGAAAACGCCCTGGGAAGTTGCCCTGAGGTCTCGAGCTAACGATCATACTAGTTAGCTGGTGCGCGTCTGGCGAGTCCCAAAAAGTTGGGGCCGTGGCACGGGTAATGATAAAACTGTATATATGCCAATACACTACAGAGGGGAGGAAGAGTTGTACATAGTGCCCTAACCCTCATTCACTTTACTACGACCAGTTCGGACCATGATACGTAGTAGATGTCAATGCAATAGGTAGCTACCTTCTTATGTCGGGGACGAGCTACTGTACATAGTTGCTAGGTGAGGAGTTTGACACGCCCGGGATACAATGCTGCATGAAATCCACTATGATGATATGAAGCGTTAACGGCTCTTTGGTAATTCCCTTCTAGTACATAGTCGCTTCATACCTGTCGAATGTGCATTTGTTCCGAATACTTTAGGTGGTTCACACTGTGTACATAGCTGGCGGGGTTTTAGCCGTCTTGGCGTCCTGAGCTCCGGGTTCCGCTCTAGGGGTTGCCCCCGCATCGAGGGTCCCATCCGACATGGAGCTCTGCCACGCAGCCGTGGGCTTCCGTCCCCGAAATTTTTGGTAAATTTGGAAGACCGCACGCAGTCTCGCGCCACAATCGCGCCTAGAGGTAGCCAGGCCGCAACCCGGACGGCACCCCACGACCAATTGCCGGACTTATCCAATCCGCCTTCCGATCTTCTCGCGGCTCCTCCGACGACGCCGGTCAACCACAATTGAAAATGACAGCATCTGCGCTGAGCAAGTGGCCAACGTGCCTGGCATGCTTGCGCCGACTTGCACAACCCTTTGGCACCTCTGCCGCCAGGCACGGCGAGCCCCGCGCGCGTGCCGTACCGGTGATCCGGCCCATTGTCCACATCCAGACCCGAGCCGCGTCACACCGGATGCGCCTTCAAGACCAGGGCGTGGTTGTCCGCCTGCTCGAGGACATTCCAAAGTTCGGTCGCAAACGTAAGGGCGAAACCCTCTTGCTGGACCGTGTAAGCTAACCGTGACTTGATTGCAATCCAGATGCTATTTTCCGCATTGAGCGCGGCCGTATGCGCAACGAGTGGTTCCCCAAGAACAAGGCAGAGTACATGACGCCTGCTCGCTTCCAAGAGCTCGGTCTTACACGCGACGCCATTGGCGAGGTCGACCGCTCCTTCGTCATTCTGAGCGCCCTTGAAGCCGCTACTAGGCCCAAGCCTGAGGAGCAAAAGACGGAAGAACCAGTCCCGGAAGTCCAGATCTCCCAAGTCAACGTTTCGGACGTTACTGTAATAATGACCACCCTCGCTCCCTCGCTCCTCTTCACAGCCTCCCTGCTTGTCTCTGGTTCAATGGCGAGCGGCTGGTGCTAACCTCTGCAACTACAAACAGCCCGAAACTGCTCATGCCTTGCTATCCGAGCTGATTCCTAACACCCTCACCTTCCACCGCGAACCTGTGCCGATTCCAATTTCAAAGCCGAAACCCGCGCTGGAGCCCAAGATTTCGCCTCTAATTGCCAGGCATGTGCCGGCGTCTACGCCCGAGACTCCTTCCACTGGCGAAGCCCGGAGAGCCATCTTTGGCTCCGTCTCAAGCAGCGATATTCTCAACCAGATCAAGGCCCTGGTTTCTGGCCACGAGGAAGCTAGTCGCATTATTCTTGAGCCATCAAGCGTCAAGATAGGGGGCTTGGCCGAGGACAATGATCGCATTAGACACCTTGGCCGCTGGGAGATTGAGATCGCAGTTGCTAGAGCGGGTGGCCTGGACCCTGTTCGCAAATCGGTCGAGATCCTGCCCAGCGCTCAGTGAGGACCGAACACCTTCCAGGTTTGAGGTGGCCTGCGCACGTTACGTAGCCAATGTGTTGTGTATTACGGATACACGCCCTTACGCTCGAGCCGGCATCTCAGCTACCCATGTATACATCTTGTACACTAACAGACTTCGCCCGTTTGTTCACTCATTCCAACTATATACGTGGAGATGAATGTACTGGATTATTTACACGACATCGTAACGAAGCATTTCAAGACGTTAATAATGCGAATTCGCATGCTAGGGTTGAGAACACCCGGCACATATTATCTCATTGCCGACATCAAAGTGTATGCTGGGCCAGAAGAATAAACATTTCCCAAGATCCATCCTATTTTTTCCGCAATAGTTTCATGGCCTGCAACTAATCGGCACAGCACCGCTTTGCCGCACACTCGTGTTCTGGCATGCAAAGGAAAGCAACCCCAGGGCAGCAGTAAGCCCTCTCCTTAGGCTTCGACTGCCTAGCGACCTGACTGACTACTGGTCATCCTATCTCGCAGCTGACGTCTGTACTACATAGTGATTCCCTGATTTTACTCTTGCTAAAACGGTTGCGAATAGTGGCATTTTGGTTCCGCGCCCCAGCCTGACCGCAGCGGGCCTACAACCCGTTAGTGCATGGGTTTGGAATGTGGTCAAGACCCTATCAGAGATTCTATCTCGTTGCGAACCTCAGAATGAGTCTGCGATGGCTGTAGAATAGCCTGATCATTTCTTGCACCAGTGGTCATGCTTTCACCCTCCGCTGAGATACTGTTTGCTTGCTGGGGAGTTTGCTGCAGAGACGCATCTTTGAGCTTGTCTGTGGGGGACATGTATTGTTGAGCTGCATTCGTTGGAGCCGAGCTGTTGTTGTCTGCCGGAACCGCACGGAGGGAGTTTGTCTCGCTTGCAAGGGCGCTTTCACGACCCCTCGACGAGGCGCCAATCACAAACGGTAGGGTCTTCCTGGAACCTGTACTGGACCGACGACTCTCGAGACTTTTGGATAGTGTCTTGCTGACGCCTTCGATTCCCAACGGCGTGCCTCCACGTCCAGTGAGCCCTCTTGCTTTAGAAATATGCCCCTGTGTCCGCATATCGGCCATCGCTTCGACATTGTTTGCCGCAACAGTGCTCTTGGCCAAGCCTGGCGTGGATGGGGCCCCGGGCTTGTCTTCAACAGCTTCGATTAAATACCATCGTAGGCCATCGGAAAGGTCAAACGGGTTATCGTTCTCGTCGTCATCAAGAGACTCCGTTTCTCCCCTGGCACCATCTTTTCTCGTCTCCCCTGCCTGGTCATGCTGTAGGGATTTGGACAAATCCACCACCCGCTCT
Source organism: Neurospora intermedia (assembly GCA_037102815.1). NCBI lineage: Eukaryota > Fungi > Ascomycota > Sordariomycetes > Sordariales > Sordariaceae > Neurospora > Neurospora intermedia. The sequence continues at coordinate 2,428,320 of BTPP01000003.1, read as the reverse complement.
TGAATGCGCATGATTCGGGCAACAAGCCATTCACGGTTGCGCAAACGATGCGAATCCTGCTCACGTAAAAAGTAATGTGGAAACCCAACGTTGAAAGCAGCCCAAGCGCCCGTCGACTGATTCCGCGTAGGAAGGAACAAAGCAAGGTCGCCCTCTTTAAAGTGTTTGAAGGCAATCTTATCATGAGCCTCCTTCTGGAAGCTGTGTGCTTTCTCGCGGTACGCTCGCGCCTCTCGTTGCAGCTTTCGTGCCATATGCTCAACATCCTTGACACGCCGGTACACCGCATCCGCAAAGACGTCCATGTCAAACGAACCAAATAAGCCCATGAAGATCTTGTACTTTTCAACCTCAGCCTCCGGAGTTGCACTACTCATCCATTGCAGCAGCTCCAGGTCCGCATTGTCAGTCACGGGTCGGGCGTTGAGCGTACTGGAACGACGGAGTGATGAGCTTGGGTCTGAATCATTCGGGTTCGCGGTCGTTGCTAATGAGCGCTCAGATCGAGGTGTTCTCTGAATGTGCATAGTACCATCCTCCTCACGGGAAATGGAAAACCCAAGCCGCTCAAGCAAACGAGTAAGGCGGTCGTTCTGTGACCAAAGAAGTTGTGTCAGATCCTTGGCACATTCTGTACGTGATTCAAGCCGTATGGTGAGTTCTGATAGTTGCATCTGGGTTTGGTGAAGCTTTGCTTTGAAACGCGTCACCTCTTCCTCCATCCTCTGCACTTGGGATTGTCGAGCAGCTAGTTCCTCCGTCATGGAAGCGAGGTTTTGTTCCTCGTCTTCTAGCCTTTTCCGCATGTACTCGGACCCAGTTTCGCCGTCGGCAATCTTGACCCGAAATTCATGTAACTGTTCACGTCCATGAGCTAGTTCGCCCTCCATGGCAACAACTTTCGCCCTTTCTTCTGAAAACTTCTCGCGGAGGCGCAACGAGACCGATTCCTCTTCCGTGAGTTTATCCTTGGTAACTTCCATCTCCGAGCGAAGCGTCCTGATGTTATTTTGCAGCGTATCCACGTTGAGCTTCATGAGGGACATGTCCCCCTCCACGCCTTGCTTTGTGCTCAGAATATCGGCAGCCTTTCCGGTGATTCCTTCCAAGAGATCAGGCAACTCGGTAGGAACGTCATCAGCAGGCGCCAGACATTCCCATATATCCTCCAGTGCCTGTCTGTACTTCTGCCTATCCTCAGTCACAGCTTCCAGTCGCTTGCTGAGCACTCTGATCTCATCCTGGGCAGCTCGAAGTTCGATATCCTGCGCCGTAATACGCTCACGTTGTAGCCTTGCTTCATTCTGCAAAAGCACCACCTGGTCATCCGCTTTCAGAGAATCATCTCGTCTTTCCCTGGTAAGCCGCTCCACCTCAAGCTCAAGAAAGTGAACCTTTTCGTCATATGATGCCTTCTCGTTTTCTCGCGACTCGCCAAAGTGTTCGATCTCGTCTTCTGTGTACTCAAGCCTAGCCTTTAGCTGCTTGACCTCTTCTTCAAGAGACTTTCGCTCTTCTGTGAACTCCCGTTTGAGTGCTTCCATATTTTGCAGGAGATCCTTCTTGGTGGAGTTGGCTTCGTCCATTTGGCCTTTTAGATCGTTATGCAGTGTCGTCAATGCGTTGATTTCTCTCTCTAGAACCACGCATCGCTCCCTCTCGGTGTTCAGTTCGGTCTCTAGTTGCTGTGTTCGATGGATGAGCGTCTCAGGTCCATCTAATGATCTGCTGCGGTCGTCAACAGCACGGGGGTTCCTAAGAGAGCTAATTGAGTCGTTACGATCTAGAACTTGCTGGCTTGGATTCTGGAAAAGGTTGCCAACATTCGGTCTGGAAGCCTGGGTCTGCCGATGGAGTAGATCTTCTAGCCGGCGCACTCGGCTTTCGGCAGTTTTTAATTTGCTTTCAAGCCTTGTTTTGTCTGCCTGTAAGGAGCGAAGCAAATCATCGTCACCTCGTACGAGTAGTCCGCTCCGTCCGAGAGCAGTCTCGTGGACACTTCCGTTTTTAAAGGCTTTCATCCGCCTTGACTGTTGCCTTGTTGGATTGTCCATGTCTGCAATGAGTTTTTCGATTTCGACTACAAGTTCGGGATCGGCCTTTTGATTTCGCAAGGCGTTGAAAAAGTCATCCAGGTCTTTTCTTGTCATCAGGGGCCATTCCCCATCATCTCCACGAAGGTTGATTTCAAGATTTGGAACCTTACTATCAGCCGTCGGGGCAGGACCAAAAACGGCCCCAATCGATTTGTGCCAGCGCCGCCTCCTCTTTGCCTCTTCTTCATGGAAGATGGCCATTTCATTGGCAAGTGTGGTAGAATCTTGTTTGACTTTGTCCAGCCACTCCCGCCGCCTAATGGCCTCTGCTACAAACGAGGCGTACAAATACGGAATCTGTTGAATGAGCCGCAAACGATCAAACGTGGCGAGTTCATCCTCCTGGCCAGCCTCGGATATCTGGGATTTTACGCTGTGGCTATCGCTTGTGATCTCGGTGATGCTACGCATAAACTCGATGGACTCGGCCGCGAGGCTGTTTCGCGCCTTGGTGGCGTAGCACAAGATATCACCCATTTCCAGCGCGCGCTTTTGGATGCTAGGCAGTAGCCTCTCGGTGTGATGTGCTGCCGTCTTGGAAACTTGAAGAAGGGTGTCCCGGGTCGAGCTCGTGTACTCTAGCGTTACATTGTAGTCGTTGTCGATCTTGTTGGCTAAGGCTTCAATATCCTGAAGAAGGTGTGACGATTCGCCGTCGTGGGACAGGGCTGAGCGAGACATGGTCGTCTCAAATTTGTGCATCAAAGTGTCGGCGTCTTGGAACAAATGAGTTGCCGCCTTATCCAGGTTGATGATGCGATCCTTGAACTTGCGCAGTGCAGAGGGTGCGAGTTTCCCCGCTTGCCGAGCAAGCTCCAGATCAACAAGGTCTTCGAGGGTGCTTTGTCGCTGTGGGCATCCTTTCCAACCACCATCGTCACGGGATGTCATGAACTGGGCCATGCTAGACGAGATGGCGATGCCCCGGGCCAGAGAAAGATATCGATCTAGACCTGTCGCCAACGCACTGTAATCGGCCTGAGCTGATGTGGACCACTCCTTCAGCTCGACATATTTGTTCTCGAGTCCCTTGACGGCATTCTCCAGATTTGCTACAGCGGCATCAAGACATCTCAACATGACGTCCATCTCGGCATAGCGCTCCCGCGTGGCGGCGTCCATCCTGGCGCAATCCTCCACAACGTCGATAGCCCAAGCACGGCGTGTCTCGAACAGCTTCTGCCATGCTGGGATGGATCGCGTATCTTCAATCGAGTTGGGCGGAGTATGTGCATTGTATCGGGGAAGAGGCAATTCGGATAAGGGAGGTGACGAGGCCCCGGGTTGGGATCGCTGTGTCAGTCGGCTGTCATATATGTAGATTTCTGTCTGTTGCCCCCAAGTTAGATGCGACGAAGCACAGCCCTTTGACAAGACCATTCAGATGTGCGAACCTCTGGCTGTGTTGGCTGCCATCTTAGAGACCTTCCCTGGGGTGTCAGGGCAATCAAGCACTCGACAGGAATGGAGCTCTGGCTGGCCACGGATTCCTTCAGGCCATTTAATCTTTGGGGACGTCAGCAAATAGTAACAGATACGCTACGCGGCCATCACAAGTGTCAGATGGGCAAACACTGGGATGTGGGCACTGGCGGGGAGGCATACGATGTGATGGTACGACTGTCAATTTCAAGGCGCTGGCCCGTATGGGCGATCAACACCTGCGTAACCATTATCACGCATGCTTCCCAAGTCGCTTCCACGGGACAGACGAGTCGGCGGACCGAATGGGTGTTGACAAGTATGATGGCAGGATCGAGTTGTTGCGTATAATCGGTAGGTTGGCGCCGGATGAAGTCGGTGTTCTCCAGTCTGTAATAGCGGCCGTCAGTCGGTAGGTGGAGGGTTGGGGGAAGTAGGTAGATTGAAGAGGCAGTGCCCAGATGAAAAGCAACCTAATCCCCCCACCAGGGCCCTGTGAGGCCAGATCCGCAATGGCCTTTGCGCCCCGCCCAGCACCGGCACCAGGGGCAGCTCCAGGACGCTCGGCAACAGTGACACGGGACCTCCATGCTGCTGCAATGGATGCACCTCCCACCTCGATGTCGGCGTTAGTGTAGAGGTATCTCACCCACATCGTACACCATGGAGTACAAGTTACCTACCTCTCTTTTGGCACGAAAACAATCTTATTTCATGCTTCAGTCAACCCAGGATATTAAAGCTGCGTGACATGATTTTATGATTATATATATATCCGCCGGCTCTCCGTCACTCGTAACATACTTGTAGGTAGATGCTGTCTCCTTCGGTCTCTCAACCTACGTACACCACGGGTAACTGCCCGTGTCGTTCATTCCCTACTCCATTCATTTACTGATTTATGGAGTCGGGTGCTCCATCAAGATGCCACAGGCGCTCCGAGCTAGAACCACCACCTGCTTACATTACATTCACGATCCCATGTTCCATTTTTTGACCAGGATGACAGTGCTGCTCCTAGTCGTGGTCACTTTGACTTCATGAATTGAATCGCCTTTCGCTTCATACGCGTCACCCAGGCGTCCTACGCGCACCGCTATAGGCTTACACCTGTAACGAAGAAGCTCTGCCTCCCGTCATCCACCTGCTCTGGAATGATCTGTAGCTTGTAGCAATCTGGACCAGTCACTTGGAATTCAACCCCTCAAACCACACAATACATTTGACCATTACCATTCAGCTATATCTCTCCAGCCGCCTTCACTCAGTCGCGGCGCTTCATTAATTCGTCATGTCGGCTGTTGTTCCCGATCCCAATCCTCGACATTCAGAGACGGAGGAAGAAGCGTTGGCACTTTATGACAGACTGCAGGAGCTATATATTCAGATAGGCCTTCTACAGGCCCAGCAAGATCTCTCTGACCCGCAAAGTCAGCAACCCGATGTATACCCCCCTCAAGGTTTTTGTAATGTTCTGACCATGGGCGCTGCATTAGGCCCTACATTTTTTACAGGACATTTCGATATAGATGAGGCTCGCACCCAACTGCTCGAAGCAAAGGCGACTGTTGAATTGCGGAACTACATATTTGAAAGTGCCGTCGTGGTCCGGCCTGTATTGAGGGCCATACATGGCGGGACCGAGGCTTCTCCGGTAGAACGGTCCGTTTTCACTGTGATTAGCTTCTCAATCTCTTCTTCGAATATCGCTGACGTCTGTATCGCTAAAAGAGATATCTTGCCATTGATCCGGCAGCGGGATCTAATATCTGCCGAAGCCGCTGAGCAGGCTTCGGCCTCTTATCAAGTCAGAGACCATATATTGGATCTGGAACTTGAGCGTCTTCGCGTTGGTCAGCACAACGCGACCTTGGCTTCGGAACTATTGCGGTTGTCAAAAACCACCGGCACCCATGACGTACAAGTGGATGGATCTACCAAACTGGGCAGAAAGCTGGGTAAAACCAAGGGTGAGCTACGGGTGAGCCGCCAGAAATGGAAGACGATCAAGGGAGCTACGAGTGCACTCGTAGCCGGCACCGGAGTCGATTGGGCCCGAGATGAACGGCTTAGAGATTTAGTCCTCGACCCGCCGGGGTTTTCCACGAAAGGGCCGTAATGAAGAAGTAACATACCCAATACATTGTAGGAGCAACAACCCAACTTGGCAGTCGAGAGGTTCTGGGTAATCAGTCATGTCGACATAATTCTTGATGCCTCATTTGAACAACCTAGTACAACCCATGGTTACATAGTAGCCATGGGTAAGTTGCAAAGCCATGCAGACTGTTTCCGTTTGCTGAAGAAACGACGCTAGGTCCGAGTGCTGCTTTCAAAGACAATGATTTCCCGGCTTCCTCTCTGCTTCTTTCAAAGCCAAGGTTCGCATTCAGCGGTTGGCCATTGTTTGCCGGGGACAAAGTTGTAACATAACAGTTTACACCCTTTCCATGTTGAGCAGTCCTCTTCAAAGAATAAGCACCAATAGATCTTGCTTGCTGCGTGCTACCTGTCCCTGATTTGGTCGCCGCTATCCTCTACCATTATTCAAGCATACTGTGATGCCATAATGTATTTGAACAAAGGGGGACAGTATTCCGAGGTTTGTACTGTATCTTCTTGATCGAAAACAAGCAGCCGACGAGTAAAATGTCCAGTAGATGGCAGGTCACTTGGAAACCTTATTTTGTAGGCACACGAGTACTACCGCATGCAGTAATGGGTGATGAACCTTCACCAAACGAGCTGGCGTGAAACATATCATGGCACGACGGTCGTGCTTCTGCATTACAAGGCTGCCCGGATTCGAGTATTATAGGTACTCCGTACCGTGTACAGTTGGTAGCTTGGTGGTACGGATTGTTCTGTGGTACCAAAAGACAAGCGTAGCGACTCGAAGCTCCGCTCGATGCTCTCTCGTGTCTCGACAGACCTGGCGTACCTGAACTAGGCGCGGAAACGATGGATGTGAATGGACGAGAACTGGTGTACCTGACAATAGCAAGCAAAAACTGTTGGCAAAAGTCCGCACAACTCAACCACCTTGTCTTTCAGAGACAACTGCTAGAACACCATTGGTAAGCCAATACTAACCTACGATGCTGCATTCACACCTTGGCAGTCTCGACGTCTTGCAATCCTTGGACGCGTCCACAACATCTTCTGGGAACAGGTCAGGCAGAGACGAAGGAAATGGCACGAGATTTCAGGTCGTCATGCTAGACTTGAGAGCCAGGGGGCTTGGTCAAACTGCGTGTCTCACACAAGCCATTCTAAAGCCCTTGCAGAGCTTCATGGCCTAGTCGAAATGAGGGCCGCCTTGCGGGTAGTGAGGCCGTACTAGTTGAAGTCATCAGTCGTTCTTTTTTTTTTTTTTTTTTTTTTTTTTTTTTTTTTTTTTTTTTTTTTTTTGGGGGGGGGGGGGAGGTACCCAACAAGCAGTTGATCAAGACAGGGCAGTTTGTGGAATGAGAGAAGTGCAGCCCACCCCCCAGGCGTCCTCTTTGGACCGTCCCTGACGCTCAGTAATAAGCAGGCATTCATACCAGGGCAGATTACCGCCCCCAATAAAAGGATACGGACAAGAGCGAGACGACAGTTGAGTGAGAGAGGAGACTGCGTGAGAGAGGAATGTGACGGGTGTGTGCCAGTCCGCCTAGTGCTCATCCAAAAAGGCCAAAGCCGGGCGGGAGCTGGGCGCTCGACCCTGTCCGAGAAAGCACGGCAGCCAACTGCACCGAATGCATCCAGACCAGGCGAAGATGGGATGGCATGGGATGGCATGGGATGGCATGGCATCAAACAACTGAAGCGAGTGACCGAGGTGCAGCAGCAGCCTGTAAGAAAGCGGGAGTGACCTTTAGGTGACGCGGGTAAACCTCAGAACTGTTTAAAGTTGGATGGGAGCTGACCAGCCTTTTCAGTTGGAGCTGGAGCTGGACTGGAACTGTGGGAGCTGGAGATGGAATTGGCACCCCCGACGGGCTCGAGCTGGATAGCTGCTGCACTGGAAGCTGGCAGGCCGAAACCTCAAGCGCTCCGCACACCACTCAAGCACGAACCAGGCAAAGTACACAGTACCCGTAAGCACGGCGCAAGTGGGCAAGGCGGGATATGTACCAGTACCTCTACCTTGCTGGCGCTTGGCCAGCGCCAGGACCGCCAGCCATTGACTGCAGTGCAATTGGAGTGGCCCGGTCCGAAGAGGGATGAATGAGTGGGTGCCCTCGCCTCCCTCCCAAATCACGCTGCAAAAATCAGCCGGCGCTGCACCCTTTTTTGTTATGAAGTAGGAAGGAGCTTCCCCCGCCCCTTCAATCAGCCGCCCATAGTAAAATACCGGGCAAAGGCGTCGCCCCCTCCTCTCTCTCACAAAACTCCCTCCTCTTTTCCCATACAAACGAAGCGCACCGCTCACCACGCCCACCTCGATACCCATTTCCCACGCCCATTGCACGCGTATGTGAGTACTTCCTTTCCTTAGCCAGCACCAGCAAAATCACAAGTACTCGCGCCCATCTGGCATTTGGCCTTGTAGCCTTTGCCTGCCTCCGTCCAAGCGGAACTGCCATTGGGTCTTATGCAACCGGCCAACCTCACTGCCCACCTCCCGTCGCTGTTGCCATCCAAAGTGAGGCCGGTGCACGCTTGTTGCTTTGCGCGTTGGTGCTCAGCGCTCCCAGCACCAGCTCGAGTTCTGCGCGTCGCTGTCTCCACGCAAAGCTTCCATAGGACCTGCCACCTTCGCACCACGCCGGGAGCTCACTTTGCGCTGCACACACACGTCTCCGGTCTCGCGTCAAGAAAAACATCACAACGTACCGCAATTGCTGACCAGGGTGGCACAATCTCTCAACAGCCGCATCGCCGCGCAATCAAACAGTCTCATTCTCAGCAAAAAATCAGTCAAGTACGTTTTGTCGCTTATGTGGCATCCATTGATGCTTCGACGACGCAGCATGCCTGCCCTTTCCATCAGCAGTTGCATGCCAATTGTCTCGACAGTTACGGGTGCCGCACTCGCTCTGGCCAACGAGCATACACATCCGCATATCATGCTCGTGTTTTTCGCTCTGCAGCTTGTCTGAAGTCGGACAAGCCGCAGTTTACCAACGAAACTCGTGGGCTTGATCAGTCAATTCATGCGCGCCACGACACATTCTCAGTTGTTAATCCAATCCTAACAGTATTCTTGATTTGCAGATTAGACAATATGCCCAAGGCCGCCGCCAAAAGCAAGACCACCGGCAAGGTCGAGAAACGCCGCGCGAAGAAGGGTGAGTTGCCGCAACCCAATCCTTTCCCCACGAAGCGCTTGATATGATGTTCCCCATTTGCATATCATACCAGTAGCAACCTGGTCGCTTGTCTTGTAGGGTCATGCTTCGATAAAAAAGGCCCGCATGCACTGCTTGCGGTGGGCTTAGGTTGCAGCTGGTCCAAAACATACAAGTGGTCGCTGTTCCTATTTGTAGCTCTTTGTTGCTGTTGCTGACCTGCGTTATCTAAGATCCCAACGCCCCGAAGCGTGGCCTCTCTGCCTACATGTTCTTTGCCAATGAGCAGCGTGAGAATGTCCGTGAAGAGAACCCAGGCGTTTCTTTCGGTCAGGTTGGCAAGATCCTTGGAGAAAGGTGGAAGGCTCTCAGCGACAAGCAGCGTGCCCCCTACGAGGCCAAGGCCGCTGCCGACAAGAAGCGTTATGAGGACGAGAAGCAGGCGTACAACGTGAGTCATCCCTACGTTGTCCCAACTCTACTAGCAATGGAAACTGATCATGAGGCGCATAGGCCGAGGCCGACGAGGAGGAGTCTTCCTGAATGAACCCTTCTCGCCGACTCGATTGCGCTCGCCGAAATTCAGTCTTGAAAATTTCACGTTGATATTTGACCGGAGCAAGACACTGCGATCAGCAAACGAGGCTTTCTTTACTTGACCTTGTATTTTGGGACGGACGGTGTTGTTACGGTGCCAAGGGATTTCCTTTTTTTACGCCATGGTTTGCACGAGCTTTGCTATGATCAAGGGACAAAGCTATCCCTCCATTGGGGGACCTATCGAACCAGTCAGCTTATTCGCTGGCTAGCTTGTACAACAAATCTCAGTTTTTGATATTCGGGAACAGGTGCGCACGCAATGGCAGGGGATCAAGAGTTGCCATGGATGGACTTGCACGATTGCGCGGCCAACGATGATGTATCGCCCACGTCGTATAAGGGTTCAAATACTGGTTGACGCTTTTTTTTTTTTTTTTTTTTTGGGCGGCGCGGAACTGGTTAATATAGGCTACTGCTCGAACGATCAAACAGCCCCATTTGGCGCAGTTGCTGTTGTTTGTCGCAAGATTATATACTTCCTAGAATTCGGTCAAGACAAGTGATTCAATGATAAGATAGTCACCAGGCTTTGTTGCGGACACACTTGACGCTAGAGGCCTTGCAAAAACCGTCCCCTATACCCGTGGTTAGATGCGAACGTCCTTCTTCCAAAGATCATAATGATCAGAAGTACTGCCCGGTATTACTGACATGAGGTTAGTGATACTGAGGGCTAACTACGCACTACAGTCGACAGTTCTCGTATATAAAATGAAAACAAATCGAAACGGTTCCATGAACGAATGTAGTGCTAGGCTCACCAGACAACAGATCCTAGTCCACGTATAACATACGTGTTGTTCTCTTCCTGATCATGCAGCCTATGCTACAGCCTCTGTTCAAGTTGTGTGAACTTCTTATACCTGAGTATTTCCGAATAGTCTAGCTATGGAGTGGCAGACGTCAATCTACTGCATCACTTGAGTTCGATCAGCCCTGAAGGGTGTGTGTTTTGCCCCTTCGTGGCGGTCACTGACTCCTCGACTCCCATAGTTTCTCCGTGCATTTCGTGCAGCATATCCAGTTGGAACACGCGGAGGGCCTCCCAGTCCACGGTATCAGCTACTTACCAACTGGGCATTTGTGGGTTTGTCCCAGTCTACGTATATTGGATGAGCTTAAGGCTTTACTATCTTACCTACTGATGTTTTGTACGTTGGGCGCCAAGTAAGTTGGTCAGGCCAGCCAACTGCAGCCGAGAATTCTTGGATGGTCAATCGGCTGAGACTGTCTCCCTTTTAGGTAGTGTATAAGTACGTACATGTCACGCAAACAATTGACTCTCGTTTGTCGTCCCCCGCTGCGTCGCGGTTCGATCCTCGCTGTAGCTATAATACTAACTAGTTACAACCAGCCGTAGCAGAAAGAACGGCGACAGCGCTATATCCTCCCACAACGGTTTTCTGCGAACTAGCTCTCCAATATATACTCGTTGGCGGCCGCGGCTGAATTCGTCATCGAAATTTGTTCGATTTTCCACAGGCTTCTCTGGACGTCATGGATCATAACAACATCGACATACCCTGCGCGCTACATCTATTTCAAAGCTGTTGCCATGAGGCCGAACGAGCTGCCAATGTGGCCATCGCGTTAGAGCAACTACGGGAGGCGCTCCCGGAGTCATTCCACGGCCACCTCATCGCCTTGGCGGGCGGGATTTGGGACTCGAGCGGGCGGCTTCGCGATCTTGCCAGCAATTCCCAGTCTCATACCGAACGCGTCCCCCTGGTTCTCGACTACTTGAATATTATGTTACCATGCCTGTGTCGTACCCTGAACGATATTTTGGGTTACTATGAAGACATATCACTTACTCGGGAAATGCGTTGGCGGAAGATGTACAACAAGATGACGCAAGAAGCCGGCGGTGTTCCGCTTCCCCAGCGTTTTGTGCTTTACAATGACTTTCTGGTTATGTTAGGGTACCTTCTTAACAGGTGACTGATGACTCTGACGATGACTCTTTGGAAACGACTGTGCTCTAACTATGCATAGGTCTCCATGTTTCGATCCAAATATACTCGAGACGCTCCGTGGCCATCTTGTTGAGTTGAGGGAGAAACGAGGAATTCGTAAGTGACCCAGCTTGAGGTTCTTTTCCCGCGAGGACAACTAACATCCATACTACCTTCGCAGCCCCATTGCCAAAGCAAGTCGGCTCCGTGAGTCTTGCCGACATAGTAACTTCTTGGCCAACTCTCACCGATCCTGTCCGTCTCGGCCTTCAGTCTGATTTACCAGCTTGTATGCTGACTACACGGGATCAGAATGCTCATTGGGCCGAACAAATATTCTCGTTCCCACTTGCTTCTCGAACTGAGCTCAAACATATAAGACCGTGAGGATCGCATTGCAAGAGAAAGATTGAGTAATCGCGTCTAATGCTCCAGGGCGTACTAGGTCAAAGGCATGCGGCCCATTCTTTCGACGGGATCAACTTGCCATACCCCCAGAACCCAAAGTTCTCTTCCGGCGGTTAGTCTATGATCTTGACCGTCCTATATGGTCTTTGTCCTGACGTGAAGCAACCTCTTGATCTGTTATCTTATACTCATGTCAGCAAGATTCCAACCTCAGGTAGAGGTACTGACGACGTCAATTCAGGCCTTTCGATAGTGATAGGACGTCTGTGGTGGCGTACCTCAACCCGATCGATCAAGCTCCTTACCTTCTTATTCGCAGTCTCCAGGGCGAAGTAGCCTGGTTCTCGTCCCGTGGGGTCCATGAGCTTTGCATCGGGCGCGAAGGCAGCGCGTTGCAGCTTAAACGTTGGAGCCGGTCGGAACAATGTAGCAAGCTGTGGGCGGCATTTTACTTCATCACATGGGAGGGTAAGCTTCAAGGGCACCGAGTTTGCGATGGGATCACTCCGGCTAATCACTCCCATATTTCCTCAGAGATGGTGCTTTTCTACTGCACGTTTGTCGCGCTCAAGGCGCGCAACAGGCTAACCGTTCAAATCAGTCCGACTGAGTTTCAATTACAAAGAGAGAAGCGGCTCTTCCAAGCGTACGTGTTGTTAAAGTCTAGGAGAACGGGATCCAGGCATTGCTGACGTGGAAGTGCAGGCAAATCGTGGACGATGGGTACAAGCACTCGCTCGTTGTGTACGAGGATCAGCAAACCCATGGTGTTCGTCTTCATGCTGCGGTATGGGATGGCGAACTTAAGCAATGTCCGGTTTGGACTACATTTGGTGAGACAAGAAACCTCACATCTCTGTTCCATAGGTACTAAACGAATGCTACCAGTAACGGCTCAGGCACAGTCTTCGACATGGATCAGTCGGCGTTCCAAGCATCGTGTTTGGTTAAGAAACATACAGCTTTACGTGTTTTGCAAGAACTATCGACAAGAGGTTCAGCGGCAAAATAAGTCGAATGCATTCGAAATATATTTTGTGACTGAACAAGGTACGTTTCCGACTGAGGTAGACCCAGGTCCTGGATGTACTACTGGACTTTCATAGCTGATATCGGTCTGATCTGGGACATAGGTGCATCCAAGTTTAAAGATGTTTTTACAGCTATGGAGGCAGCCGGAGGTTCATCCGACACCCCAGAAACCACTACAGTTCCGTTGGGCAAATAGAGTAATCTCTTATACTAGACGTTCAACTAATCTCATTCACTCACCCTACCTAATTGTACCTACTAAAGGCAGTCTGAGCCTAACTTGGAGAAAAGTAGAAATTCAATATAATAGATACAATTATTCTCTATATTTTGCGTATTTACCTTCCTATAATATTCTTTATTTTGTTTTAATATAATATAAAATAAGTACAATATTACTAAAAGGTCTTCATTTTTCTTAAAAATTTTAAAGATTGTACTTTCTTAATTATATTTTAGTGATTATTCATCATAATAAAAGATTAACAATACTATTATAGCTATCCTATGAGAGCTAATATTGAGATTTATTATTCTAATTTCTAAAAATGTTTTATATAGATTAGTTTTTAGCAAAGGGAATTTATAAAAAGCTCTTATTATATGTTAATTTGAACTTTTTAATATAATCCAATTGGAAGATAATATTCAAATCTGAAAAAATAGAGAGGATTTATACAATTATTCTCTTAGGTCCATCTTTATTATTTATTTCTTTGTATTATTTATATCTTTATTATTTAGTATATTATAATTGAATGCTTATAAAATATATATAAAATTCCGTATATTTTAGGTCTTCTTGTTATAGGTAAAGAGTAGATAGTAAATGTAAATATTTATAATTATATAAAGAAAGAAAATAAAAAAAATACAGTTAAGTGCTTATGGAACTAGCTTTATAAAAGTAATTACTAGTGAGCTTATAGACTAGGGAATAATTATTGCCGTTACTATTCCATTTTTTTATTACGCGGAAAATTTCCAGTATAACTGACGGTAAGTGGCCCGTACACCTTATCAGCTTATCGAGCCTTATACACCGTAGATCTAATGGAACTGGCTAATCTTTTGCCCAATTTTACCGTATGTAAGTTACATGTGGAAAAAATGGCTGTTACTAATCCCATTTTTTCATTACAGTGACAGTTATTACCATACCTGACCAGTAACCATTTTGACGAGTTATTCCCTACGGTGGGTAGCGCTCTAACTAATTAGCTACCGATAATATACTAGTAGTAACAATAGTTATAGTAGTTGTATAAGTTGCTATATAATAGTAGTAGGTATAAGGTACGTAGGCGAGCTCTATAATATCTTTAATTTAAGTTGTATATAAGTAGTTTATATACAAATTACTTTTATTTAAGTTATATACAAGTGTAAGTTGTAAGAGTATTTTAAATAGACTTATACTTAAGCTTAGTATTATAGTTCAATATTACTATTCCTTATTTTCTCTCTCTACTTTTTACTAACATACTCCTAAAAAAATACTTATTATAGGGTTGATTGTTAACCCTATTTTGCCCTACAATAAGTGCTTTTACAAGTGCAATTTATAATAAAAGTAACTATTTATAAATTAAAAAGCAATATATAAGATTAGAAAATACAAAAATAAAGATTAGTAATATTAGTAAGGATTAGTAAAATATATATAGAATAATATCATAAATATATTTCGAGTACTTTATAATAGCTATTAGGATTGTATTATAATTCTATATATTTAAATTAAAGAGTATAAAGTAAACTTCAAGTTAAAAAATACTATCCCTACCTTCCAATGCACTATATAATATATTTACTACAATAGTTCCAAAGTGCATTTTACTACCAAATGTAAATATTCTCAAATAATTCTTAATATAAATAAAAGGTAGAAGTTTATCTTAGTAATTAGTATATTAGCTTCTTACTTTTTTTATATTATAAGAAAAAAGATATTAGTTTACTAAGAGTGTTAGTAAAGTCTTAAGAAATATAGTTTGAATAATAATAATTATTTCTATTATTTTAAACTTTTTTTCGAGTTTTCTTTAAAAAAATATAAGTACTAAAAGGTATTTTTTCAATATACTTTCTAGTTTATCTTTACTATATCCAATAGTATTAAGGGTTGGGGTTGTTATAAATACATTATACATTTAACATCTTTATTAAGAAAATCTATATTTAATAATATTGTAACTTAAAGTTCAATAGCTATATGTAATAGGTTTGTAAGAGTAAGGTATAGCGAGTAATTGTATAATAGTTGAAATGCTATATTTAACGAAGAGCGTAAAAGGGAAGATTGTACTAGAAGGGTATAGTTTAGAGAAGGTTTTGTATAGGGCGCTAGGACCGTACGGACTGGGCAAATATATAGATCCAACCAACTAGGAGGCTCGTATCTTTATTAATACGGCCGGTTCCGGCTTGGTAGACTTAGTAAAGCCGAGTCTTTAATTCTGGGCGCTAGCCTTATAATATTATAAACATCTTTCAAAAAGGTTTATATAGGATTTGAATATGTTAGCTTATTTAACCTTATATAATCTTCTTCTAAACTTCTTTTTAAGAGATTTTATAAAAGTTTAGTAGTTTTGAATATTATTTGCATTTTGAGTTATAGTTTCAGTATTTTACTATATTTAAGCTTTTTAGAATACCCTAATCTTAAGTGCAATTATAGCCGTAATTTTCTCTTAACTATTATATTCCTTGTATTCTTTGAACTATACAATTTCCTAATGAGCAGAATCTTTTATCTTAGCTAGAAATTAATAGACTTATTAAGGGTTCAAAATTAAGGAAGTTATATGAGGGAGCTAGTAATACAAATATATAGAGGTAAGAGGGATAGTATTCTTAACTATTATTATAATATATATTAAATTAGACCTTAGAACTAAGTAGTAGGATACAATTCTTATTTAGAAAGTAGAACCTTTAAATAATTTTATTCTTTATAGGTTGTATTGAGACGCCCTTGCTTTTAGAGCTTGCCCGGCCGTTGTTATAGGCCCCGGTAATATAGAAGATCCGCACTAAAGGTCGTAGTTTATAAGTGATAGGGGAATTTCTAGAATCCTCAAATTACCCTACTGTACTATACTATAGTTTAGACTAGTTGTAACAGCCCAAATTAATTAGGCTGCCGTAGAGGCTTCCTTACTATACCGTGCCTAGTCTAGGTATTTAGACTACCGTACCCGGGCTACCCCGTAGCCCGTACTTAAGCTCTTTTAGTATAGTATATTTATTATATATAAATAGCTAGCTAAAAGCCTTCCTTCTTCTTATAATATCTTCCTTTACTTTATTTTATTTACTACTTAATACTAGACATATAATACCGGACGTGAATTATTATATATATAGATTAGATAGATCCATGTGGTGGCTAGTTACGTGACTGGCCCAACCACATGGTTGTACATAAAGGTTACCGACGGGGGAAGGCGCCCACTGGGCGTATTAACCCAATTAGCAGGTTAGGGTAGATACCCTAATAAGATAAAGGAGCCTTGCATAAGAGGCGCACTTTCAGCATAAGCCTCTAACTCCCACTTCTTCCTTCTATATTATCTTTTACAACGCTTTCAAATATTATTATACTATTATTTGTAGAGCACTCCGGTTACCCGTATTAAATAGTAGTTATAATTAAAAATTAATTAACTAGATTAAACCTATCCGATTAGAGCCTTTAATTAGGTGAACTAATTAATTCCCTAACTCTTTGAATTTCTAATTGTAAAGACCCTATATCGCTCGATATCGACCCTATAATTGTAAATAATAATAATCCTTACTTTTATATTTCTAAATCCCTTCTATCCTTCCTTTGTACCTTCCCCCTATATTTCCCTACTATACTATACTAATTTACTTACGCGTCGGTTCGTATCGATTAGAGTATTTAATATTGTACTATCCTAATCCGAATACCTGTAGGCTTCGATGCGAAGGGTAATCCCGTTTACTAATTATTCGACTCTTAAATGTATTTCTACTTTTACTTCCTATTTATATTCCCTTCCAAGTATAAATCTTTATTCTTAATACTATTATTAGCGATTACGATTTAGTATATTATAAATTAGGAAGTTAATTTTAAATATTATAGTTAATTATAGCCTACCCAATGATCCGTCCGATAGTATATTGATATATAATAATTTATTTCGATAAGAAAATCGTTTTACTAATAATTTTAATAGCCTAGTTAATTATAATAGTACTATTATCGGACAAGTGAATTACCCCTCTACTTGTAAAAGATTGCCTTTTACTAAACCGATCTAACTACCTCCCGGTTTAGCGGTTTAATTTAATAAGGTTAAATAATTAAATACGACCGACTTTAAATAGTTAAATACGACCGATTTGAAGCAATTAAGTTCGATTAGCCCTAAATAAAACTCTCTTAAACTATTCTAATAGCCGTTGAATTTACTATTACCTCTATTGCTTTCTTTATTACCTAAGCCCCTATTTTTACTTCTAAAGCTGTAATTACTCCCCGCTATATCGCTTAATAAAATAATCCCTATAGTATTTCTAATTAAGATAATCTTTACTATATTGAATAATCTATTAATAATAATTAACGGATTACCGATAAGACCGGCCTTTATCTTTATAACCCCTAATAATCCTACTGAACCGACGGCTAAGGAAGCTCCTAAAAAAAAACCTATTTCTCCTTCTAAAATTAAGAATATTATAAATTTCGTAAAGAGTATATTTAAAGGAAGTAAGCCTAATACGCTTTTTGAAGTAAGTTTTAATAATAATAGTGCGTTTTACGTTAAATACCGCCCTATTAAAAACTGCCCCTCCTTACGTTATAATTGTAATTTAATAATTATAGGCCGCGATAATTTATATAATTATATTGAGGAAGACGCGGAAGTAACCGACGAATTAAAATATAAAATAAAGGAATTTATATTTAGTTTAGAACGTCCTAGTATTCTAAAGCGCCTTAGAATAAATATTAAAACTATATAATTCCTTATTGATAAAATAGCCTTCGTTAACGACCGATAAGGGTGTAACTTTACTGCTTTATTAAATTAGGTGATTGCGGTTAATTATAATATTAAAGGATTAATTAATTTTATAAATAATTGCTTTAAGATTATTCGATTAGCTAATAATAATATTTAGGCAAAAATTAACGCTATCGACGGAAAAATTGCGATAATAAGTAATAAAGTAATTTAAATTAGTATTAATTTTAATATAATTAGTAGAAAAGTTACTTTAATATAATTAAACTTCGCTATATTTAGAATAGTAATTAAATAGTCTAACGAATTAAATAAGTATATTACGGATTAATTATTATTAATTATTAAAATACTTAGTAGAAATACTACCCTTCGTCCCCTTTTCCCCGGTATATATTTAAAATTTATTATAAATAAGGAATTGTGCCCCCTAAAGGCGAAATTAGTTTAAAAAACTTTAAAGTAGGTAATTACTTAGTATTATACCCCTACTGCTGGAAGGCCCTCTTCTAATAATCCTTTACTTTAATTTGTTAAATTACCCCCCGGTCCAGTATTAGCTAAAGATTAGTATAAATATATAATTTTTAGAAGTTTTCTAATTAGTAATATTAATTTTAAATCCGCCTTCCTTATTAATAACTTAGGTATGTATAAAGCTATACCTTTTAAACCCTCGGTTAAAAACGGGTAGAATACACCTAAAGCTCTGTTTATTAATCTAATTATCGTTTATACTATACCCTTCTAATATATCTTCGTTTAATTATAAGGATTAAGATTTATACCAACTTTATTAAAATTTTATTAGTCTTTAACCCCTACCCTTAATACCTATAAATTAATTATTATATTTATTTATATAGCCGACGTTATATTCGAAGAATTTAAAAAGAATTCTAAGTAAATAGCGAAGGATATAGAAGTAATAAAGAAGGATATTAATACTTATATTACTGTATTGTAAACTATATTTATATCTTATTTAAATAAGGCTATTGGACTTACAATTGCTATAAGGGACCCTAATAATAAAAATCCTAATACTAGTAATTTAAGTAATATACCTCCCCTAATACCTTTGCCTAGTAGAGGAAATTTCCTATTTAATAGAGGAAGCTTCCTGCCCGGCGGAGGAGGTCTTTCGCTTAATAGAAGAGGCTTCCTACCTAGTAGAGGAGGCTTTCCCCTTAAAGGAGGAGGAGGCTTCCCGCTTAGTAGAAGAGGAAGAGGATTTCCGTTTAATAACGAACCCGCCGCTAGATTCTACGGAGTTTATTTTTAGGATTATATTAAAATTAAAAAGGAAGAAGTCGGCTACTTTAACCTATATTACTCCGATTTTAATAACCTTAATATAATTTAAAATAATAAGAACGTTATTTATACCGATGTAATTATATTTATAAATCGCCTTATATTTATAATAGAGGATTTTAATACTTTTAAAATAGAGGTAAAAAGTTAATTAGCCCGCCTATTTCCTTAATTCCTATAAGGAGTAATACTATTATAATAGTACAACTAATTTAAATCCGATTAATATAGTATAATACGGAGCGGAGGATTTAATAGTATATATAACGGTATAGTTGCCCGCTTTAGGCTAGACTCCGTTATTATTATATACAAATTTAATTAGGGAATTATTACTTTAAGGGACGTTGCAACGAATGAGAATATAGTTTCAATATATGTTATAAAGAAGTTGCGACTAGTTTGCGCTATAGGTATACTTTTAAAGATAGAGGATAATTAGTATAGTATTGCAATATATATTTGGATTAGTATAGATATATACGTTAAAATACTCTTACGACCTCCCTGTAAGGTAAGTTTTTTAACCGACTATATAGCGGAGATCGACGATATTAGAGAATTATTTATATTTATAGCTAAAGATAAATACCTCTATATTTAACCTAAATTTACTTATACCGTTGTAAGTTTTATTAATTGTACCGCTAATAATTTAATTTGTAATAACCCCTATTGAAACTATAATTTTAAAAATACTAGTTGTAATTTATAATATAATAACCGCTATATTAATTATTATAACGATTAATATAATAACCGACGTACTAATCGCTGTAATAACCGACGCTTTAATTACTATAATAAATAACGCCCTAACCGACGTAATAATTGCTAAAATTATTGTTGTAATAATAAAATTAGAGGAGGTAGAAATAGTAGAATGGGTAATTGAACTTATTATACTGAAAATACTAAAGATAAGGAGGAAAGCCCGGACGAAGTTTCCGAGTAAGACGATGCTATATTCGTAGAAGATTCTAATTTAAGTAGTAATATTATTAATATTTATTACGTATATAATAGAGAATTAATTTATTATAAATACTTTAAGGAGTTTAATTCTATTTTATTAAAAAAGCGTTACGTAAAATAATATTTACCCCCTAAAATAATAAAGCGCGAAGTTATATAACTATTCTCTAGGATCCCTATTATTAAAAAAACTTACGACCGTTACTATTTCGTCTGCCCGTTACATAATATAATCTTTAAATATATTAAAAAATATAAATACGTTTTAATAAATACGTATAAGGAGAAAGATAGAGAACTAAATGTTGTATACTATATTAGCGGCCCTATAGATTATAAAATTAAAGAAGTTAAGTGTTAGGAGGCGAAGAGCCTGCGCACCGAAGCACTCTAACGGTCGCTGCTCCGCTCCGTCGGCCGAAGCGGCGGACTAATAACGGTAGCGCCTATATTGGGTCGGGTTCGTGGGAAGGATAATCCAGTACCGTATTGGGGCGCTAGATTAGTACGGGACTCTACAACGCTTATTAGTAGATAAATAGAATTTGTATAGGTATAAAAGAGGTTCAACGAAACGTAGTTTATTATAGTTGGTAACTATTAATATATTTTTAAATTAACCCCTAACTTACTGTCCCCTACGTATAGCTACGATTATAGTTATTTTAGCCTACTTTTCGCTTACGTTCCTAATAAATTAATAATTCTTCCTCCGGGAATTGAACCGATACTGTTAAAATATATATATATAGTGGCCGGTCTACCTCTCGTACCGCTGAAGCTATTCTTTGTCCTTTTTGTACTATTACCCCCGTAGTTATTACGGTTGAAACGATTCAATTTCCTCCGCCTTCTTCGTAGTAATATTAGCCTACTGTAGAATCCGTTGAAGAAAATAATAATGAAGACTACCCCCCTATATTGTCCTAAGTTCCCTATTCGTATCCCTAAATTTTAGAAACTAATGAATTCGTACGTAAATAATAATTATTCGAATCTTAATTTATTATAATTAAGTTTTTCTTTAATTATTTCCTTTTGTATATATTCTAATAGGATTAATTTACTTTCGTAGGCTTTACTAAATAAGATTTAGTAGGAAATTACCCCCCTATCCCCGCTAGGTTCTGTTATTAGGATTACTTCTTTTATAATTAAATTTGTATTTCTACTATACCTCCCTTTACTACCCCTTCGTTAGCGGTTGTTACTATAATTACCCCTTTATTAACCGTAGCTACGCTAGCTTATACTGAGTACTATTCTAAATATAATATTACTAAATTTACCGGCGAAAATTTCTTATAATTATAGAATTACTTTTATAATATCGATACGTACTTTTAGGAGTACCCTTGTACTTCCCTTTCGTTCGTTATTAATTATATTGAGGGTAATCCTAAGAATATATAAATTAAATATATATTAGCTCTCTATAGTAAGCCCGGGTATAATACTATTTATAATATATTTATATAGAGCGACCTCCGTATTTTCTTGGAGATTGAATATAATAGTAATACTTAGGCTATTAAATAATCCGCTCTTAATAAATTCGAATATATATAGTAAAGTACTTTGGAAACTGTTTATAATTTCTATAACTATTATTATATTAAAAAATTTAATCTATTGTACAACTAATTGGAATATATTCGGGTTGTTACTTAGATTAACCGGTTATACCCCCTTTTTAAATAAAGCGTCCTTTCGACGGCTAGTATTAATATAATAAATGAAGTAGTAGTGTACGCGGAACGGTTGGAAGGCTTAGAAAGTATTGAACTGTCCGTATTGCATTGCTAAAACTAAATATTTTTAAAGTATATTCTACCGTCTTCTTTATTTTTATACCCTCTTATTTCCTCTTTGAATATCCCTTTTTAATTGTCCTGTAGTATTAACCCTTCCGATTTTCCCCGTCGCCCCCCTACCGTTTTTTAAATAAATTTTAATTTTATTTATTCCCTTTATTACTAGAAAGGTTATATATATAGTTGTTATACCTAGCCGAAACTACCGAATACTTACTACGAATATAATATAACGGGTTATTTTGTAGTAGTGTACTAGAACCGAACGTATTATAATTGCGGCCAGGTCGGCTATTTAGTATAGAATTGTACTATCCCCGTAAGTACCCCTTTATATAGAGTAAATATTAAACTAATTACGGCTAGAGCGGTAGCTGCAACCGCCTAGGATAATGTAGGTGGATTGTAATTATATTTAGAAACGAAGTTATTAATAAAGATTTATAGAAATTAGTAGAATATGCGAAGGTTAATAGATTCGGGCGCGGAATTAAATTTAATTAGCAGGCATTTACTTCCGTCGAACGTAAAAATTAATCCGGTATTCTATTATCTTATTAATTTCTTTCTTCGGCCTATTCTTATATATAGTATAATTACTTATCTTATTAAAATATATAACTCCTATAGTACTAAACGAATAAAGTGAATTACTTTTATTATAATTAAATCTTTGGTTGTAGAAGTCATCTTTAGTTACCCTTAGTTTTATAAATAGAACCCTAATATTAATTAGTAGCGATAGTCGTTTCGTTTTTGTATTAAAGCCGGCAATCTTATATTAAGTATAATACTAGTAAAGGAAGTATATAATATTACAACCGTCCTAGTAGGGCTATAGTAGGATTTAATTTTACTATTAAACTCTTAGGAAATAGTAAAGGTAGAAGAGGGTTTCCGCCCTTTTATATATACGAATATCCTATTCGAAATCCCCTCTTCCTTAGTATTAGAACTTATAATCCTATCCGTTATACTAGAATCGGCCGAAATACTTCTAGTCCCTACTTTTCTAATAAAAGTCTTTCGGGTAACATTCAACGGTATTTACCCTACTTTAATACCCCCCGCAGAATTAATACTACTATAATCCTTAGAATTATTAAAGGAAATAGAAGGCGAACCTACCGTTTTTGAGCCGATTTTCCCGTTGGAATATAAAAAATTCCGGTCGGTATTCGAAACTTCAGCTATACCCTTACCCCAATACGACCGGTTAAAATATTATATTAATTTAATTAAAGGGGAGTTAGCGCCTTAAGGATCGATTTATATATTAAATGTTAAAGAGTTAGAAATATTATACGAGTAATTAGTAGAAGTACTTTAAAAAGGATAGATTCGTCCTTCTATTAGCCTAGCGGGCGCCCCTATTATTTTTATTCTAAAGAAAAATAGAAAATTAAGGCTCTACGTCGATTTTAGAGTATTAAATAAAATTATAAAGAAAAATCGGACGGTATTACTCTTTATTTAAAAGATTTTAGATTGATTATTATTAGTTAAGGTCTTTATTAAATTAGATTTAAAGGACGTATACTATAGGATTCAGATCCGAGAAGGAAATAAAGAAAAGACGGCGTTTCGTACGAAGTACGGGTACTATAAGTTTTTAATTATATCGATAGGGTTAGCGAATACGCTAGTAATATTTTAAATATATATTAATAATATATTAGTGGGGCTAATAAATATAATATATATTATTTACTTTAATAATATTCTAATTTATAGTAAGAATAAAAAAGATTATATTAACTATATTAAAAAAGTCTTTTAGCGGTTACAAAATCGGGATCTCTATATAAACCTAGGTAAATACGAATTTTATATAAAATAGGTATTGTTCCTAAGATATATTGTTTCCCTAGAGGGTATATTGATAAATTTAGAGAGGGTCGTAGCAATTATAAAATAGGAGGTTCCGGCGAGCGTTTATAATATCTAAATTTTCCTAAAGTTTATAAAATTCTATTAGCGTTTTGTAATATTATATTCCAAAGTAATGGCGCCCCTAACGGAATTATTAAAAGGTAATAAATAGAGGTTATTCGAACTTATAAAGGAAGTGGGGGAGGCGTTCGCGGAATTTAAAAAACTATTCTAAGAAGTTCTTATATTATACTACTTCGACCCGGTATTATAAATCCGAATAAAAATAGATGCGTTAAACTTTACGATCGGGGCGGTTCTTATATAATTATATAATAATAAGTAGTATTTAATAGTTTTTTTTTCGAAGAAAAAATTGTTAGAAGAAATAAAGTATAAGGTCGGAAATAGAGAATTATTAGTAATCGTAAGAGCGTTAAAGGTATAGAGGTAATACTTATTATATATAGATAAACTATTCCTAATAATTATAGATTATTTAAACCTATAGTATTTTCGAAATAAGGAGCAGATTAGTATAAAGTAGAATTAGTAGGTATTGGAATTAGCGGTGTATAATTTTGGGATTGAATATTAGTTAGGAAAGTTGAATCCGGCGGACGGGTTGTTAAAGAAATTGCAATTACAAAGAGAAGAACCGGAGATAAGGGGCGACTACCTATTAATAAAAGTTATTAAAGGGAATAAGGAGAAGGGCCGGGTAATAAAGGAAAGTTGGGTATTGAGAATATTAGTAAAATGGGTAATTTTAATTAGAAAGGAAGTTTAGAAAACGGTGGCGGAGGAGAGGGAATAGTGATAGGATATAGGCGAAACGGAAGAAGGTTGGGCGTTGGAGGACGAAGGAATTGAATTGTAGGAAGAAAAGTAGGGTTTGAGGGAGGAGGGTAAAATAAATAGGGAGGGGAGAAAGTGAAAAGAGGTCGAGGGTAATAATAAAAAGGATAGAGTGGCGAGGAAGAGGGTAAAGTTCGTAAACAAGGCTGCTACTAAATTAGGGAAGGAGAATAAAAGTATTGTAGTAAGGAATATAGGCGGGTATATAGTAATAGTAAAGGTACGGAAGAATAAAGAGTAATTATTATTATTAGGATAGTAATTATTAGAAGCGTAGAAGGAGGATCTATTTATTATCGAGGAAATATAGAAGAATAATAAGGGGAGGAGACGAGTAAAGAATTGGAAAATAGGGGAAGACGGAACTCTATAGTATCGATATTAAATTTACATTCTAAAATATATATAGGCCGAGCTATTCCATGCTTACTATAATATAGCGATAGCTAAGTACCTAGGTTAAAGGAAAATATTGAAGTATATTAATTAATTCTATTACTAGCCTACTATTATAATTAACGTCGAATTATACGTCCGTAAATATCCAATATACTAAAAGGCTAAGCCTTACAACTATCGATTATACGGGCTATTAAAATTGCTACCTATCCTTACTATCCCCTAGTAAAATATTTTATATAATTTTATTATTAGACTACTAAAATCGTTCGACCCCGTATTTAATCGGACCTATAATACAATCCTTATTATTATCGACCGCTTTACCAAATACGTCTTGTATATCCCTACGTAAAAGATAATTAATATCCGGCAATTTATATTCCTTTTTTAACGAAACGTCTTTTAGTAATTTAACCTCCTAGATTCTATTATATTAGATAGAGGCAGCCTTTTTACAAACTAATTTTAAAAGATTTACTATAAATTCTTAAATATCCGTAGACGCCTTAGTACGGCCTAATACCCCCAAACGGACGGATAAATAGAGAAGTAGAACTAGAATTTAAAATTATACTTTCGAATCTTCTATAATATAAAGTAGGTCGATTAGGCCGAAAAAATCACGCTCGCGCAATAGATATACAACAACTATTTCCATACCGCTATCGGAAAATCCCCTTCGGAGTTACTCTTCGGGTATTATCTTCGGGGATTAATAGATCCGGAGCGAGGGCGAAGGACGGTCCTTCCTATAGTAATTACTAAACGGATCGACGAATTATTTTATAAGTAATTAAAAATTATAGTAACTTTAAAGGTTATTAATTAGGGGTACGTAAAATAATATAATAAAGTTCGGAAATTAAAAGAATTCGATATTAGGAATTAGGTTTTATTTAATGCAAAGTATATCAAACAACGCCGCCTAAGCGCTAAATTAATAAATAAGTTTTTAAGACCCTTCTAAATTATTAAGGTCGTTGGAGAGAAGAAAATAGTATACCGACTTATACTCCCTATATATTACTAAATTTACCTAATATTCCCTATTATTCTATTAGAGCTGTACTATAGGGAT
Organism: Neurospora intermedia; assembly: GCA_037102815.1. NCBI lineage: Eukaryota > Fungi > Ascomycota > Sordariomycetes > Sordariales > Sordariaceae > Neurospora > Neurospora intermedia. The sequence continues at coordinate 2,402,206 of BTPP01000003.1, read as the reverse complement.
CTTACTACAGTAGTACCGTGGGGGGAAGTTATAGATATTAAAGAGAATAATATTTAGTACGAAGTCGAGGCAATTGTAAAGTATTGTAAATCCGGCCGCTAACGTTAATTTTAAATTAAATAGAAGGGGTATTCGAACGATGAGAATTCGTAGGTATTGTAAGAGGATATAAATTACCCGGACCTTCTTAAGGAATACGAAGCTAAAGAAACGCAATAGCGGCGTACTAGCAACGGACCGACTACTAGGTTGATAAGAATTAGCTAAGTAGAAGTAAGAGAATAGTAATTATTAAAAAACGTAAAGTAGAGATGTAAAATACAAACGTAAAACGTAAGATGCAAACGTAAGATGTAAATGTAAAACGCAAAACGTAAATGCAAAATATAAATGTAAGACGTAAAATGCAAATGTAAAATATAGACGAAAAACGTAGACGCAAAACGCAGACGCAAAACGCAGACGCAAGACGCAGACGTAAAATACAAACGTAAGACGTAAAGCAGAAATATAAAGTAAAGATGCAAAGTAGAAATATAAAGAGGGGATATAAAATAAAGATACTAAAATAAAAATATAAAGTAAAAATGTAAGGCAGAGATATAAAACGCCGATATAGGAAGTAATATAAAAATATAAAACGCAAACGTAAGACATAAATGTAAAATATAGAATAGAAACGCTAAATAAAATAAAGGATAGGGAGGGGAAGTAGTTTAAATTCTTCGTAGAAAATTAATAAAGCGCTAGGAAGAATATAACCTATATTATTTATTATTATTTTAAATGAAAAATCCCTAGTAGCGTCTATTATTGTTGATGTAGGATTGGAACCTATAACTTTAGGAGAAATACTCCTACGTACTACTACGCTTATTAATAATATTCGTAGATATTACCTTATATTATTTATTTGTAGTCTTCCCGCGCGAATTTTAATAATTCGTCCAATTTTCTATCTAGCGATACTAGTTTCCTATCTATTGATTAACGTTAGGGGCTATAGCTACGATCGGAGGAGGGGGGGATACAGGTAGGAATATTCGGTATAGAAATATATATAGGGGAATTAGTAGGGGCTATCGGATTAGTATTAGCATTAGTATTACTAATACTACAGTAGTCTAATCTTAAATAACCCTTATAAATAAAATTAGAAGTGCGAAATATCCTAAGTAATATTATAGGGAGATTATTATTAATTAGGCGCGCTTATATAGCTACTTAAAACGCCGCCGCAGAACGTTATAACTACTATAGGAGGGGGGTAAACAGGGGGCCATCGGTATTAGTAAGGCGCACAATCTTAACCGCTACGTTCTATATAGCGTTCCGCAGATCGCAAATACCGCAGAGGACCTCGAATATATAGCGGCGCTGCGATAGCGAATATTACGATATTTCGTTGAACTCTAGAAGAAAAAAGACATTAGCGAAGTAAAAAAAAAAAAAAAAAAAGGAAACGTACCTTTAATTTAGCAAATATTCTAGCCAATCTTTTTAAAAACTTTGCGCAAGTTTAAGATTAGGGCGCTTATAAATATTTAAGCGAAAGTAATACTATATTCTAGGTAAGTAAAAGGACGGATATCGTTAGAAAACGAGAGAGAGAATAGCCGAACGAAGGTTAGTAATAAGTATAAAGCGGGAAGAAGGGAAGGACGGAGTAGGAAAAAGAAAATAAAGAGGGGAAATAAATATACTAATTAAATATTTTAAGGAAGCGGGGGTTAATATATAAATATATAGTAGCGAAATATATATCCGTAGGGGGGGCGGGCGTAGGTAAGGGGAGGACGGATATAATAGTAAAAGTAAAGATAGGAAGAGGAAGAAGAAGAGAGGTAAAGAAGGTAGGTAGAAAGGATATTATATAAATAAAGGAGGAAGTCCTTATATAAATATAAATCGAAGTAAGTAAATATAATTCTAAGTAAATAAATATAAAATAACGTAGGGTAGAAGAATTATTAGGCAATTGTATAAATAGTAGGAAAGAGTAAACAGGAGGATAAAACAAAAATAATAATTAAGAGGGGAAGGATAGGATAATTAGGTAGTAGGGCGGCCGTAAAGAGATAAGAAAGAAGGACGAAAGTAGGAAGGTATGTAATTCGGATTTTAATAGGGAGAGTAGAAATAACGGTTAAGAATTGTACTATTAGAATAAGGGAGTAATATAAAAAATAAAGTGAGGATAATAGAAAAATAATTAAGAAGGTATAATATAAGTAAGGGGGTTTATAGTAAGGATAGTACTTAAAGTTATAGGAAGCGAAGGAAGGGAATGAGGGTCCCGAGGACGGAATTTATAAGGAGGGGGATTATATTTAGGTATTATAATAGGTTGTAGTAAATGTGAATAATAAAGAGCGTCCGGCGAGAGAAATTCCGGGGGATAATAGTACTAGTATTCTTAAGGTAATAGTAAGTATAGTAATAGGTTCGGTACGAATAACGGAGAATAGACTACGAGAGGAATTATAGAGTATAATTGTAATAGTATTTTAAAATATTTATAAATATTCTTAAATTTAATATAATATTTATTGTTAAATAAAACGATACTTACTACTTCGTACGTTTATAGGGTACTAATTGTAGTAATAATTGGGAATTTAGTTAATTCTTTAAATTTAATACTAGTTTCGTATCCGTATTTGGAATTTGCGAGAATAGATATTATAATACCGATATTTCGGTGGGCGGCTCGCTGTATTAGAATTTATAAAGATAGATATTATAATACTGATTTTCTAATGGGCGGCTTTGTATCCGTATTTGGGGTTTATAAGAATAGATATTATAATACCAACCTTCTAGCGGGTAGTTTCGTATCCGTATTTAAAATTTATAAGAATAGATATTATAATACTAATATTCCAACGGCCGTATTTAGAGTTTATAAGAATAGATATTATAATATTAATATTCTAATGGCCGTATTTAGAGTTTATAAGAATAGATATTATAATACCGACCTTTTAACGGGCGGCTTCGCGTCTGTATTTGGAGCTTATAAGAATAAATATTACAATGCCGATATCCTGGCGGGCGGTTCGTAGACGGAGAAGTGGCTATAATATCTAGAATATAACGTCGGCGATTATTACGAATAATGGCTCGCCGAACCGGTAGGTAAGGATATTGTACCCTCGCTAATAACGTAACTTAATAATGCTATAATAGTATAATACCGACGCCTTCCGTTATTAACCGGAATTTACTACGAATTGTGGAAGTTCCGAGGATAGAACTTATAAGGGGGGGGGTTGTATTAGGAGGCGAAGAGCCTACGTACCGAAGTACTCCAACGGTCGCTACTCCGCTCTATCGGCCGAAGCGGCGGACTAACAACGGTAGTGCCTATATCGGGTCGGGTTCGCGGGAAGGATAATCCAGTACCGTATCGGAGTGCCAAACTAGTACGGGACTCTACAACGCTCATTAGCGGATGAATAGAGTTTATATAGGTATAAAAGAGGTTTAATAAAGCGTAGTTCATTATAGTCGGTAGTTATTAATACATCTTTAGATTGACCCCTAACTTGCCGTCCCCTACGTGTGGCTACGACTGTAGTCACCTTAGCCTACCTTTCGCCTACGTTCCTAACATTAAGGCCTACCCGGGCGAAGATTTAGCCGATAATCCCCTATTTAATTATACCTATTTATATATTAAAGTAAAGTTATTACTAGATAGTAAGGATTTTGAAGTCTACTTCGATCTAAGTACGGAACGAAGTATTATTAATTGTAAAGTTCTATTTAATTTTAAATACTCTATATTAATAGACTATTTAATAATAGTCCGGGGCGTAGGTAATAAATCGATTAAATTTAAAGAATAGGTAATATTTACTATATACTTCCCTAATTTTAATTAAAATAGTAAAAACACCCTATTAAAAACTAAAGTAAATATATAAGTAATAGATAATTTGGCCCCTAATATTTTATTCGCCAATTCGTTCCTTTATTTAAGATAGACTAATATTAATTATAAAACCGAATTAGTCTACTTTCTAGAGGACGGCTTTACTATAAAGTTCTTAATAATTAAGTATTCGAATAAGTATAATAGAAAGGTAACTATTAGTAAAAAGATCTTACTATTATTAAAAGAATAAATTATAATCCCGGTCTATTATAAACCCCTCCCGAAGGACTACTCTTTTACTATTATATTACAATATATAATAATTCCCTATACGATCGTTAATACTAAATCTCCCCGCCTTATTCCTATTAAAAATAATTCCCAAATTACTATTAATATCCTAAAGAATTTCTATATTAATTCAATCGGCGAATATAAAGATAATAGATTTTTTATAATATTATAGGCTAATTTCAATATTGTATTAGTAATTGAATAAACTTTAACTATCTTTAAAAATAATTTAAGTATTACCCCCGCGGAAATTGTAGAATAAGTTACTAAAGATATTCCTCTACTATTAAATAATAAAATCCTTCTTTTAAATAAATTAAAGCCTGGGTAATAATAAGACTTAATTGGCGTACTAAAATTTCCGAACATTCCCGAAAAATATTCAACCCTCGGTATATATATAGAAAACGCGCTGGAGATTATTACTAAAAAGGATGTCTATATTTATATAATTGACTCTATCTTCGCCGAAGCCTTAAGGAAAGTTGTAGTATCCTTCCCCGACCTATAGAAAGAAGGTAAAATCGTTAATATACTTCTAAAAGATATAATAAGGGTCTTATTCGTAGAAGGATAGTAAAAATAAAAAGTAGTAATAAAAATATATTTATTAAATAAAAAGGATTAAACTATTATTAATAAAGTTTTTAACGCCCTCTATAAGTAAGGTAAAATAGAGTATATCCTTCGTACTACGCCTTTTACCTATTTAATATTCGTAATTTAGCGAATAATTAAATTAGGCCTAAAAAGTCGGCCGGTTATCGATTTAAGAGTATTTAATAGTATTACAATCCCTAATAATTACTTACTACCGCTATAGGGCGAAATTTTTGTATTTATTAGAGGAAAATTATTTATAATAGTAATAAATATAATTTCTTTCTTCTATTAGTTTGGAGAATAGTAGAAATACTGCAATAAATTTATACTTATTATTTATTAAAGTTTAGAGTAGCCTACGGTCGCTTAAATAAGGTTTAAAAATACGCTGGCCTACGTACAATAATTTATAAATATATTACTAAAGGACTATAAAGTATATTATTAAATATATATTAATAATATTATAATTGCCTTTAATACAACCGACGAATATTTTATTTACTTTAATATAATCTTCGAACTCTTTATTACTAAGAATATAGTACTTTTATTTAAAAAATTGTACTTAGGTTATTTTAACGTCGAATTTCTAGGTTTTCGGGTAAATTCGCTAGGCCTATTTATAATAATAGAGAGAATTACCGCTATACGTAATTTAACCTTCCTAAATTAATTGAAAGTATTCGAGTAATATATTGGCGGAACCGGCTTCCTTCGCTATTTAATTCCCTACTATACTTAATTTATTGAACTACTTTAAAATAAAAAAATTATACTTTTAACCGAAGGAAGAAAAGTAAGTAAAATAAATAATTATAGAAAACGAATAATATATTATTCGAAGATTAAATACGAGCCTACCGAATAAGAATTTATTACCTTTAAAGTATTATAAATAACTATCTATATTAACCTAATAATACTCAACTATCTCGATCCCAACTATTAAGCCTTCCTATAAATAAATAAATCCCTAAAGAGAGGGTTCGGTATAGTAATATTTCACTTTAAAATTAATTATATATAAACCCTTAGAACGAGCATCCCGTCGAATTAGGTCCTACCTATTATATTTTTAAGTAAAGTACTAACTTCCACTAAAATTAAATACGGCCTATTGGAGCTAGAAGTTATGTACCTAATTTAGGTTATTAAGCGACTATAAATGTAAATCTATTCCTATAATAAAACCGTTATTATTCTAACCAACTATTTTATAATAAAGGGGATTATTAAGTAAACTAATTTATAAACTTTATTAACGGATAGGGTAAATCGACGCCTAATTAATGTATTGATTTACTTATTTTAATATAATATTAAAATTTATTATTTACTTAAGAAATTCAACTTCCTACCTAATACTTTAAGTCGATTGAAGGCTAAAAGTAATAATAGTAACTTAGAAGGTAAAGTAATCCTTAATAATATTTAATATATAAAAGAGCGGTATAATTAGGAGGTATTCTACGCTTATACTGAGGCTTAAATAGATAACGCAATATATAAATAATTTATAGAAGGATATAAGTTCAATACTAAATTTATAGTTATAATTAAAGATTTAAAAGACTACGCTACCGAAGACGGTAGCTTTTTTCGCCGGCCCGGATATCTATTCTTTATAGATAAATACAGTTTAATTTATAATTAATAGAACGATAGATTTAAAAACCTTTATGTACCCTTTAATTGTATAAAAGAAATATTTTAAACCGTATACAACGAAAAGTATTACTTCGGTAGAGACCGAATAATATATAATTTAAAAGCCTTTTCCTTTCCTAATAAAATACGGCTAATTAAAGACTACGTATAAAAATACCTAGTATATAATTTCAATTAAATTAATAAAAATGCGCTAATTAGCGACTATTAATTAATCCAACCCGAGAATATACTACTAATGCGAATTATCGCTATTAATTTTATTATTAGGCTTCTGGAAGTATTATTTATTGGTATTCTATAGTATTTAGAAGGCTATAATACGTTCGATTATATAGTACCTATAACCGATAAGTCTTTTAAACAATCCCTATTTATCCTTAGGTATTTAATATATATAGTAGAAGACTAAGGAAAAATTCTTATTCGTATATTATTATTCTACGATTGGGGTATACCGATTACTATTATTTTAAATAGGGATTGTAAATTTACGTCGGCCCTCTAGAAGGGAATATAGAAAGCCTTGGGTACTAAATTACTAATAACTATTATATACTATCCCTAGGGTAACGGATTAGTAGAAAGAAAGAATTAATTAATAGAAATCGTACTATAATTCTACGTTTTTTATAATTTAAATAAAATATAGTTTTATATTATTATATATTTATAATAGAACTTTAATAGTACTTATATCGACGCTATTAAAGTTAATCCTTATAAATACTTATTTAGCTATAAATTAGTAGTATTATTCGACTTACTTACCGATAGGGTAGTTATCGAAAAGGTACGAGACTATAAGGTACTTTGCGACTATATCTAAAAAAACGTACGCTTAACTATAGACTTCGCTATTACCGACGCTAAATATCGCTATAATACTAATTACCGGCAATTAGAATTAGAAGTAGGCGATAAAGTATTCCTAAAATTATATAAGGAATATTATTTATTAGAACGCCTATTAAAAAAACTATTTTAATAGCGCGTTGGACCTTTTAAAATTGTTTGTAAAGTAAGTAAGTTAATATATAAATTAAACTTCTTAGAAGAAATAAAGATCTACCCGGTAATTTTAATTACCTACTTAAAGCCCGCTCCTAAAGGTAATAATCCCTTCAATCGAACCGCCCCTTTACTAAAACTAATTAAAAATTTGTAAAGTAATAATTCTAAAGACGGTTAAAACTACGAATTGGAAGTTATTTTAAATTATAAATTTTATTTAAATAGTATATACGAATATTGAATTAAGTAATTAAAATACGGCTATTAATATAATTAATAGAAGATAGAATATAAGCTACGCAATACGAAGGAATTAATTAAAGAATATTAGTAATATATAGGAGGGAGAGATAAGGCGGAACGTACTAAAAGGAAGGTATTTAGGAATAAGCGCGTTACGCGAAGTTAGATTAAGAAGTAAGGATACTTCTAATAAGGGTATTCCTAGTAAGGATACTAGTACTTCTCTTTATAAGCCGGGATTTAATATTGGACGTAAATTATTATATATATAAATTAGATAGATCTATATAGTAGCCAGTCATATAACTGGCCCAACTATATAGTCGTATATGAAGGCTACCGACGGGGGAAGGCGCCCACTGGGCGTATTAATCCAATTAGTAGGTTAGGGTGGATACTCTAATAAGATAAGGGAGCCTTGTATAAGAGGCGCGCTTTCAGCGCAAGCCTCTAGCTCCTACTTCTTCCTTCTACATCATCTTTTACAACGCTTTCAAATATTATTATACTATTATTTGTAGAGCACTCCGGTTACCCGTATTAATATATATATTTATATAGATCTTTGGGGGAGAAGGTTATAAATCTAGCCCTTCCTAATAGGCACTTGCTTGCTAGGGTCTGCGCTTCCTTTTAATTAGATATACCCGATAAGATAACAACTATTATAGGATATATTAATCCCATCTCAAGGTAGTCGTTCTTATTAACCTTCTTAGAAGGTATTACTCTTTATAATACATTATTTTACCCTACTACTCCCGCATTACTACTATAAATAAAGGTCACCCCCTATATTAATAGGCCTACCCAACGCTGCAAGTAAGGAAGGCGTAGCGTATCTGTTTATAATAGGCCAGAATGTAGAAAACTACCCGTCTTAGCGTAGGCTTGGCAGGCCTAAATAGGAAAATTTGGCGCTAAGTAAGATACAGTTCGAATAGCAGCTCCAAAAAGCTACTTTTTCCTTTGCAATTGGAATTGCTCCGCGATCGACGCGTGCACTAAGATGTACTTAGTGTTAGAACAACGAGAAGAAAAAGGCGGTTATTTTGATACCGGTTGCCCTCTAGTGCAGATACTAGTTATTTAGAAAAGAGTGAAAGAGGTTGAAAATAATAATTTTAGTAGCAAATGCGACCGTGAGGTTTTATAAATGACGAAGTCCTAGAAATAATTAAATTTAAAGAAATTACTAAGTCTAAAAAATGACCTTTGACACTGAGGGGGCCTTCGAAAGGGTTAGGGTTACGGTTGAAAACTGAAAACTCTAGGAAAGCGAAAATAAAAATATCAAAATTTTACCTTTGGAGTTTTTTTTTTTTTTTATTAAAGGGGAGAGGAGAGATTGGTAATATAGGAGGAGAAGTTCAACTACTTATTCAAAAAAAAACTATTCGAGCTTAAAGCTCAATCGCTATTATTAGAACATCTTTTTTACAGATTATCTGTTCAGTTCAGCTTCGAGTTTTTTTTTTTTTTTAAAGAAAAAAAAATATACCAAGTAGTTTCCAAGGGCGTCTCTCTGTCTCCTCTGGACGTTGGCTCCGCCTAAAGGAACTGTATTTTTTACCTAATATCTAAAACAAAATCTTATATTATTATAAGATTATACTAAATCAAAGCTAGAAAATATAACTATAATTATTTATTAATTTAAACACAAATCTATTACCATATTATTTTATGATTAGGTTACTATAATTACTTTTATATTACTATTCTATATAATACTCTATATTTTGAGTAAGTACTACTTTGATAAAAAGATTCTTACTAAGTAGTTCAGTTGCTGGAAAATAACACTTCATCACTTAGGCACCTCCTACACCGCTGGTTTGTCCAGGCCCTCGATCGATCTATCCAGCTTGACTTGTGCTATCCTTCTTTCCTCTTCCAGCTCCTACCTTACCTTCCCCTCCTCTCTTCCCCACACCCCCTTTGCCAACGCTGCCCCACCTGTGCCCACCTTGCTAGCCTACCAATTACCTGGAGTACCACCGACCTTTGACAGCGGACCCTCCCCTCTCGGGCCTCTTTAATTGAGCTACCCACGCCGCTCAGGAGAGATTGGGTTTCAATTATCTTTCTATTCTCCTACAGTCAACTTGTAAAGCTCTCGCCGTTACTTGTCCTACTTCTGATTCTTCATTCTTTTCAGTTATCCAGCCAACCATCCTCTAACACCTACCTTACTCACACCAGCGCGCAACCATGGAGGTCCAGACTGTCGAGTTCAAGCCATTCACCGACCAGAAGCCGGGCACGTACGTCACCACCTTCGCTGGTCCTCCTAATTCTCCAGACACCCTCCTCCTTTCTGGCATGTCAAAGCTATATCTACAAGCACCGATTGAGCTTTGGCCGGCTTTGAACGTATATCGAACAGCAAGACTAACAATAGCCGTTTTGGGACCGCCTTCACAGCTCCGGACTTCGTAAAAAAGTGACCGTGTTCCAACAGCCACACTATAGCGAGGCCTTCATCACGAGCATCTTGCTCTCCATCCCTGAAGGTGCCGAAGGTAGGAGAATACACAAGCCTACACCAAAATCGTGATACAGCAAGCTTAATTGCAGTGGACTTTGGGAGCTGACCGGTTGATAAAATCAATAATAGGTGCCTTCCTCGTCATCGGCGGGGATGGCCGATTTTGGAACCCTGAGGTGATTCAGCTTATTGCCAAGATTGGTGCCGCGTATGGCGTCAAGAAGCTCCTGATCGGCCAGGATGGCATCTTGTCGACCCCTGCCGCCAGCCATGTCATCCGCAAGCGCAAGGCGACAGGTGGCATCCTTCTGACCGCTAGCCACAACCCCGGAGGTGAGGAACAGCAGCCCCCCTAGCTGTCATGGCTCACCCGGTGTTAACACTGGCTTAGGTCCCAAGAACGACTTTGGCATCAAGTACAACCTCGCCAACGGTGGCCCGGCGCCCGAGTCGGTCACCAACAAGATCTACGAAGTCTCCAAGACCCTGACCTCGTACAAGATTGCGAGCATTCCCAACATTGACATCTCAACCATTGGTACCAAGACGTACGGTGACCTCGAGGTTGAGGTGGTCGATAGCACCGCGGACTATGTCGAGATGCTCAAGGATATCTTCGACTTCGACCTGATCAAGAAGTTTTTTGCCACTCATCCTGATTTCAAGGTCTTGTTCGACGGTCTTTCGGGCGTGACCGGACCGTACGGCAAGGCCATCTTCCAGCAGGAGCTCGGTCTTGGCTCCGAGTCGACACAGAACTGCGAGCCTTCCCCTGACTTCAACGGTGGCCACCCTGACCCCAACCTTACTTACGCACACAGCTTGGTTGAGACTGTGGAGAAAAACAACATTCCGTTTGGCGCAGCCTCTGACGGTGACGGAGATCGCAACATGATCTACGGTGCTGGGGCTTTTGTATCGCCCGGTGACAGTTTGGCTATTATCGCTCACCATGCCCAGCTTATTCCCTACTTCAAGAAGAATGGCGTGTACGGCCTGGCACGCAGTATGCCTACTTCGGGAGCAGTGGATTTGGTTGCCAAGAAGCAAGGCCTGAACTGCTATGAGGTTCCCACTGGCTGGAAGTTTTTCTGCGCCCTGTTCGACGCCAATAAGCTCTCTATCTGCGGCGAAGAGTCGTTTGGAACAGGCAGCAACCACATCAGAGAGAAGGATGGTCTCTGGGCCATTGTGGCTTGGTTGAATATCATTGCGGGATTGGGTGTCGCCAACCCCGGAGTAGCGCCCAGCATCAAACAGATCCAAAAGGATTTCTGGGCTGAGTACGGGCGAACCTTCTTCACCCGCTACGATTACGAGGATGTGGACTCAGAAGGTGCCAACAAAGTTGTTGGTATCCTCAGGGATTTGGTGGCGGATCCAAACTTTGTAGGAAGCAAGGTTGGAGGTGAGTCTTGTGACGATTGCCCTTACCAAGCGGTCTTACAGATGCTAACCGGAGATCTATTTTTGTCTAGATCGTACTGTCACGGAAGCTGGGGACTTTTCGTACACTGATTTGGACGGCTCAGTCTCTTCCAACCAAGGTCTGTATGCCCGCTTTTCCTCGGGCAGCAGGATCGTTGTTCGCCTGTCCGGCACCGGTTCTTCCGGCGCCACCATCCGCTTGTACATTGAGCAGCACAGCACGGATCCCGCCACATATGATATGGATGCCCAGGACTTCCTGGCGCCTGAAATCAAGATGGCAACCGAGCTCTTGAAGTTCAAGGAATTCGTTGGTCGTGACGAGCCGGACGTGAAGACATGAGTTTGCCGTTCATGTAGGCCTATGGAACCAACTAGGGCTGGGGTGGCTAGTTCTCCGAGATTTTGACAGTGCAGGCAAAATAATGTAATTCATCTTCTAACCGATCGAATCCATATCGTACGTATGGTGGCCATGTCGCTCCTGCCCTAGCATGAAGATACGATCTAGTCCTTCTGAAAAATAGCAGATCGATAGTATCTAGCCTCTGCGATGCTCTCCAGAATGTCCTCCTTCGCCGTATGAAGTCCCTGCTTGGTAGGGGCTCCCGAGGCGATATGAGGGCACCAACGACGAGCAGCTTCTTTTAGACTACTTACGTCCAAGATGCGGTAGTGCAAATGATCGACAACCCTGTCATAGGGCTCCTTGCGGAGAAAGGCGCGGTCGGCATGTACGCTGTTTCCGGCTAAGAGGGCCACGCGCTTATTTGGGACATACTTCTGTATATATGCCAGCAGCCCGTCTGCTGCCTGTTCCGGCGTGACGGTAGAGGCCAAGACGGCGGCCATGAGACCACTATTGCCGTGGACTTGTGTACACCATTCATCCATGGCATCCATGCGCGCCTTCGTCTGGTGAATGACGGTGCCCCAGCCGGTACGATCTAAGAGGTTGAGTTGCTCGTCGGTAATGAAGCAATAGATCTCAATGATAGCATCTTGGTCCGGGTCAAGGCCGGTCATCTACTTAAACACTACGTGTGAGCGAGGTGAGACATTGGTGATGAGAAATGCGATCAACAAGGGGCTGGCACTAAGCACCTCACAGTCGATCCAAACCAGGGCACCTTGGCTCTGCTGCTGGGCCGCCACATGCGCGGCTTGCGGTGTCGACACCATATTTAAATGATATTGAAAAAACAGCGGTGTCAGGCCAAAATGGAGTCGTTGCAAGACCTGGAGGGTGTACGTAGGTGACCTCGCCAGCAACCGTTGACTTAGACCGTTGATCTTGGTGGTATGGTTGATAAGGTGTTGTTTCGATCCAGCTCAATCATGGGGGATATCCGGCTCTGTCCAATTAAAGATCTTTATTGCAGTAGCAGTGGACACATGGTCACCCCGAGCCGGGCACCAGCCGGGCCCGAACTAGTCTCAGGTCTAGTCTCAGTTCTCAATGACCTACTCACCTCCAAAACCCACCCCACCCTACCCGTTTTTGCGGTAGGAGGTCTGAGCGGGTTTTGGGTTTTTTGGCCGTCGGTTGCAGAAGAATAACCAACTATTAATATATATAATAAATCCAGCAATATTAAAATAAATAGGTAGAAATACCTTATACATAGAGCTTTTCATTCTCATTCTAATGGTGGTCTTAGTTTTTCTATACTATCAATATTCGTTGAGATGCAGGGCTTCAAACTTTAGGACTTTTACCTCCCCAAGGCTGCATTACCTTAAAGGGTGGTCTGTGCTTTATAAATAGTACCATTAGAACCGCCTCTCCGAGGTCATTCTCTATATATATCTTTCATATTCATATCCCTTCTATTAAGGTTAGAAAGATAGAAAATCTTAAAGTTGAAAAATGGAATACTACCCCCTCGAGGTTGCATTACCTCAACGGGTGGTCCGTGCATTATAAAAATAGTACCATTATAATCGTTTCGTTAAGGCCATCCTCACTATATCATTTTTCCTACACTATATACTTTTTTTTGATCTTTAAAATGAGGAGTGTCTAAAAGTTCTAAAGTAATTGCAGCCGACGGAGGTTTACCTTTGAGGTTGCATTACTATAATGGGTGGTCCGAGCTTTGAAGAAATTATATATTCGGAAAGAACTTAAAAAGACCATCTTCCGAGTTCATTATTTTTATATCCAGCATTTTTCTTTATTTTCCTATATAGGATTATATAAACTTAAAATCCGAAGTTTATATAGGAATTTCTGCAGCCGACGGCGTTTTTGCGCAAAACCGTAATAGACCTCCTCTCATAAAAGTTCGAAGAGGGGAGACCCACGTATTTGTGGGGCGGGTCCGCTAAAGGTTGTCGTCGGGGGTTAATATAATAAAGACTATCTTAGGTTACGAACCTACAACCTCCCCCCCCTCCCCCCCGACCCTACCTTCCGATTTTTATAATAGTAAGTCTGGGCTAATTTTGTAATACTTGGCTGTAGGCTGTAGAAGAATAACCCAGCACTACTATAAATTATAAATAGAACATCTTTAATATACCTGAAAAATAATATCTTTAATATAAAGTTTTATATTTCAATCTTAGTAATAATTTTAAGTTTTTTATATAATAGATATTCTTTAATATATAAAGCTTTAAACTTTGAAGCTTCTACTCGTTTAAACTTGTATTACCTTAATAGGTAGCCTATATATTATAAAAATAGGTAGCATAGTATATTTCGAATAGCTATTAGAGGGCTAGTACCTATAATTAAAGACTCAGCTTTACTAAGTCTACTAAGGTAGGTTAGGTGTCACGGCACGTAGACTGGGCAAGTGGCTGGCACTGCTAATCTGACGAATGTAATAAATAATTAACTATAGGGAGTAATAGAGAAGAAGAGAAGTGCTACTCTGGCTAGCACGACTAAATAGAATAACGAAGTGGGTCCCAAGGAGGGATGCAGCCAATCAGACACCACGGGTGGATACAATAAGGATACGCCCAACCAGAGACCTCAAATATGAGCACTGGCCAACGGGAGTAGTCTTAGCAGTCTTAGCAAGATAGTAAGCAATGTAGTAAGTAGTCTGGCTCAGTTATGACATTAGGCGTATTAATGAGAATGCGAGCCTTCTAATTAGTCGGATCCATATATTTACTTAGCCTGTACGTCTGACTATAAAACCTTCTTTCTAATTGTATTCTTCTAGTATAGTTTTCTCTCTTCCTCTCTTTATTAGGTATAGTTTTTAACTATTACAATTATTAATTATATGATATTTTAATAGACTTATTATATTATATTTAACGCTATTTTTAAACTACTGTTATTATTTATTAGTACAGCTATACACTATAAGTCTGTGTGCACATCCCACTTTACCCCTTTCATAAATCAAAGACGAGAATACAGCCCTAATTATCTTAATTAATAGAAATTAAATAAAAAAGCTAAGGCATTTATTAAGAAGATTTGATTCGTAGCTTTAATATTTGGTATACCAACCCTAGGCCCGGCGAACAGCTTCCATTCGCCGAAGTACTAATTCTACCAGCCTATTACTAAAAGCCTAAAGTACCCTCTCCTAATACTATTTTAATATTTAATAAAAGAGGCTAATATTAGCCTTATTTTCCATTTCTTCTAAAAGCCTAAGGAAGTCTTTTATTAGGATCTCTTTCATCTTCTTCTAAACGTACTCAATAGGGTTGAAATTAAAATTATAAACAGGTTAATGAATAATTTAAATTCTATATTCCTCTAGCCATCCCTCTATATCATTAGCATTATAAATAGAAGTATTATCTTACTAAAAAAAGGTTCCACGCAAAAAGTTTAGAAGGACATTTTCCTTGAGAACTTTGATATAACTCTTAGAGGTAAACCTATTTCTTTTAACTTCTAGATCTCTCTCTATAATAATTAAGAGAGACCTTCCGTCCTTCCAAATTCTTCTCTAAACTATTACCGTCAAAATATACTTTATATAAACCCTCATATTTATTTTATTTTTATTCTATTTTTACTCCGGAAGCCGGAAGATCTATCCGGTATTAGAATTAGGAGAGTTTTGCATAATATATTTATTAAAATAAGAATCTTAGAAACAAAAAGATAGGTTAGAAAACGGTCAAAAAAAAGAGATAATTACTTTTTACTTCACTTTTATTAGCTTTTACTTTCTCTAATTCTATTTATTAGTAAAAGAAAGCCTTTACTTTACTTCTCTTCAAGTAAGTTTTATCTTTTTCCAAGATTTCCATTTTCAGTAATAAAACTTAAAGAAGATGCCTCCTGAAGGTAGTAATACCTGGAGACCTAGGGCTATATCCTCTAAAGTTAAACTAGAAAGTCCGGAAGCTACTCTTTAGCTATAAAACTAAGTAACGAATACTTGGAGGTTTTACTTTCTTTAGGTAGCCTTTTTAGGCCTAGAAAGGAAGGTTTAGTAAATTTGAAACCTTTTAATAGTATTAGTAATAGTATTCCAGTGGCAGCTAAATTTCTAAGTAATAGCAGTATGGCTATAGCCGTCCGAATAAAGGTTATAAATAGGTGCTTTTAATACTTTGCTGAGTTTACTATTAGGTTGTCGATTGGCCGTTAGAATAGACCTAATTTTCTCTATTTTAGCCTTAGTTTCGTAGAGGAATAAAGAAAAAAACAAAGAGGAAAAGTAAATAAAGAAAATGAAAATTTCATTATGTAGGCTGTGTACACAGACTTATAGTACCCTACTGTAGATACACTTAAAGAGTCTCGCTTATCTTTAAAAATAGTATTTATAATTCTCTAGTCTTAAGACCCTTTAGAATCCTTATAATAGTTTAGTACTATTTTTGAAGTTATAGTAAATAAATTAAGTACCTTTAAAGCCTTACTTACAGGAAACATAATACTTATTACTTATAAGAAATTCTTTACTATTAAGGGAAATTTTGAAATATAAGTTTTATATATACAAATTACACTCTATATAATAACCTTAGTATAAGTAATTTCAAAACGTCGTTCCACTATGTATTTACTTACTTATTACTTACTATTCAGAAACTATTTATCGCTTTTACTATATTGCTCTAGTCTTTCTATTAGTTTATTTACAAACTTACATTTATGTATTATAAATTTAATACAGGTAAGAGAATTAATTAAGAATTTTATTAACTTTATTAGAAGTTAAGCGAATTGATCGTAGTTCTTTTTATTAATTTCGAAACAAGTCTCCAATTAGACCTATACTAATTCCTAATTAGAAGTAACTAAAATAAGAAAAGTTACTACTACTCTAAGTAATACTTGGAGATAATAGTTCTCTAATTAAACCAACATACTTGAATAGTATTCCTTACTATTAAACTACCTCTACCGTTTCAAGAGTAATCCCTTTTATTTTGCCTTAATATTAAATTCAAATTCAAAGTAACTAGTTTGTTATATTAATACTATTAATTTTATAGATACTTCGATTAATTATATTATCCTAATGAAGATAAAGAGGAATAATTATACGTTTTGGAAGTAGATAAATAAATAGAAGAAGGAGAGTAAATATACTAATTATGATAATAGGTTATACTAATTTAAAAAGTACCTTTAAATCTTGAAAATAATTATAATCCGGCTATAATCCAATAAGTGTTTAAATAACTATAGTAGCAATATTAGGAAAGAAGATAATTCAAATTGAATGAAACTAATATAAAACTATACTAGAGTGAATACTAACTAAGTTTAAAAGGAGAAATCTCTAATTGTTAGGAGGGGTAAAGCTATAATGTAGAAAGTATTAATTTGATTTATTTTTGTTATTATTCTTAGTTTTATATATGCTAACAATATATATAGTCCGCTCCGTGGGCATACAGTACTATTTTGTTCGTAGTTGGTAGGAAAAATAGTATCTTATAGCTAGATAAAAACCCTCTACTTCGCTATTATAATAGTACTATATCAGCCCCATACCTTTCCTGTTTTACTTCCTCTCAATGTAACTTTACTAGTATAACTAAGGTTATAAATATATATTATATATATAATTACCTAGCCCCAACCTATTACTACTCTATTATTATCTCTTATATTATAAATTCCTTATAGTTAGTAAAGTTTTATTTTATTTTTTCTTAATTATATTATTCTAAACCGTTTACAATCCTTTAAAGAAGATTTGATTTAGCTTGTTTCTTCCTTTCCTTCTTTCTTTTTTATACTATACTACTATCCCCGCTATATTATATCCGTCCTCTAACCTATTACGGGGTTAGGCGTGCAATACCAACACTATTACTTGTTAGGCTTACGAAATTAACCGTCTGACTAGCGGGCGAGCTACTAGTTAGAGATAGTAACTCGTATATAAATAGTGACTTGTACCGGATTCCTGACCGAGGTAGTATATAGTATACATATATTAGATATTTAACTTGGAGAGTTAAAATGCAATTAAACTATATATATATATATATATATATAAGTAAATTTATAAATTGGATTAGCGTGTGTGAGTTTTACGCTAAGGATTTTTCTCAGTTAGTAAAAGTCGCTCCCGCGGTACGGGTTACTATTTATATACGAGTCGCTGTCTCTAATTAGCAGCTCGCCTGCTAGTTGGACAGTCGATTTTATAGACCTAATAAGTATACTAAGTTTTTACTAAAAGGTAAAAGATGGACTATAATTCTATTTAGAATAGAATAACGGAATATATATATATATATAGTTAAAGTTACAGTATACCCTATAACAGCTAGGTAGTTTCATTTTAGCTATATTCTTTATATATACTAAGTTTGTTCTGAATTACACATATTAAAGATATAAAGATAATAGCCTATACTTCTTATATAAAGCTTTTAGCTATTATATAAATAGTTATAGTTGTTTACTAGTATTTTCCCTAAACTATTATAATATTTAATTTTGAAATATTATTGTAGGAATGTTTTTGTTATAAGTAGAGAATAAGAATTGAAATTCTAATTCTTGAAAGACAAAAGAATACTTATAGAGTAAAGTTAGCTTTAAAGCTGTTAAATGTGTTAAGTAAGATGGGAGAATTCAAATTGAAGTTAGTAACAAACGGACTCTAATATTAAATAATCATATCTCCTTCCATTTATAAATTTTCAATCATAAGTTAATTAAATTCAGTTATTGGAGATATTATTAGTAAATTATTATATTTATTTTATTTTAGTATATTACTAACTTTAGTAGAGATAATTTAAGCTATTATTGACTATGATATAGGAAGTAATTTTGTACTCTACTTTGAAAGATCCAATATAAAGAGGGGAGGTATAACTATTGGAATTTATAATAATACTACTTGTAGAAGAGCATTCTAAATTGATAGAAGTCAATATTATCTTTCAATTAACTAAAATACATATTTATACTTTTAAGTTATTGAAAAAGTTTGCTAGGAGATATACTTTACAATATTACTAGAGCTTTTATATTTATATACTTTTAAGAATATTGAAGAGCTTGTAATACTTATTTAAATAAAGAATAGTTAATAAATATATATATCTCTTAATAATATTCAAAAATATCCCTCTTCTTCAACGATAAAACCTCCCGCCCCTACGTAATTACCGCTAGAGTCCCGTAAGGCTCCCCCCTCTCCCCTATCCTATTTATTCTCTTTATTACCCCATTGTACTAGAAATTAGCTATAATCCCGAATGCTATTATAGTCGGCTTCGCAAATAATACTAATATTGTAGCGGTAGCCTATACTACTAAGGAGAATTGCCGGATACTATAAGTAGCGTGGGAAGTATGTTCGGAATGGGTAGGGGCGAGAGGTATAGAGTTCGAAGTAATTAAAACGGAGTTAATATATTTTACACGGACGAGGGTACTAAGGATGGAAACTCTCTAATTCGAGGAAGTAGTATTTTAACTGATAGAATCGATATAATTCCTTGGGGTTTAGCTAGACTGTAAATTTAATTATAGGGCTTACATAGAAGTATTAAAAAAGAAAATAACGATTTAAATAAATATATTTATAAGATTAGTAGTAAAGATGTGGGGTTGCTCCTTGATTTAGGCTAGGGAAATATATATCAAATATATTTATAGTACTATTATATATAGAGCTTTAATATTTTATTAGCCGACCAAAGTCTATAGAAAATTATAAAGAATAGTAATTAGGTTGGTTAAATATTAGATTAGGTATTTAAGAATTGTCGCTAGGGTATATAAAGCTACGTTAGTATAAAATTTAGAGATGGAAATATCTTGTCCGCCGTTCGACCTTTATTTAAATAAAAGGGTCTAAGCCTTTAAAGAAAAGTTCGCCCGGATAGATTAAACCTAGTTCGTTCGGGGGATAATAGCTTAGGTTTTTAATTATATTTAAATACAATAGTTTAAAAGTTGGTTACCTACCGATAAATTAGAGAGTAGTATAGTTAAAATTCGGTAGGCTAAAGTATAGGCGTTAATAGAGAAATTATTAGTAATAGTAATTAGTCCCCCTTCAAAATTAAGGACCCTGCTACTATTATTGTAAGTCCTAGAATTAATAGCCGCCGACCGAGAAGAATAGTTAGAGGATATAACGAATTGGAAATAAGTATTATATTATAATTACTATTTAGTAGTAGTAATAGTAAAGTTAGGGCGACGGTACGAATTTACTATTATTAACCTTACCCCTAAATTTAGTAGAAATGGTATCTAACGATATATAGTTAATATAAAGAAAAAGAAAGGAAAATATTAAAGATTAGAAGAAGATAAAGAGGAACTATACTTATTAATTAAAACGAAGAATTCCCTCCTTATTTAAACGAGAATAGAAGTTATTAGCCTCCGGGCCTTCTTTTATTGGAAGAAGGTACTAAATATCCTAATTCTTATTTATACTTATAGGTTCGAAAAAGAGACCTTCGCTTATATTATTCTAAATTTTTTTAATACGGATCTTAATTTTTAATTAAACTTAGAAGTTTAGCTATTAACGAAGAAAGAATTTTAAGATTATTTAAATAATAGAATTAAAGTTAAAAGGATTCTATTATAAGCGTTAAAGTTAGCGAAACTAAAAGAGTACTATTTAGTAGTTAAGTTAGAGGAGGAATAATATAAAGAAATTATAAGGTATTTTTAAAAAGAAAATAGAATATTAATAATATTAGAATAATGGGACTGGAATAAGGAGGAGATGTTTGTATTAACTATAAGACTTATTTAAGTTATAATTATAGTAAAAACCGAAAAGTATTATTTAACGAACGTTTAATTATATTTAAAAAGTTATTTGAATAGTTCTATTATACGAACCTAATTTATAATAATTTTATAATACTATTGTATTTAATTATTATTTATAAGGGGGCGGCCGGGAGTATCGACGGTTATAAGGCTATTAGGAATAGAACTATTACTATTATTAGAATTAGAAATTATACGAATAGGAATAGTAAAACTATTACTACCGGATATAATATGTATAGGAATAATAGTATTATTATTAGAGCCGAATATAATTTAAACCGGATTTATAGTACTACCGCCGGATAGGGAAGGGATACGACTATAATAAACGTCCTTCGTATTTAATTTATAATAACCCTTCTATTGAAATTCGGCGATATTATAGCCTAAAGTATAAAGAAGACGCCTATAGTTGGTAAGCAAACCGTTTCGCTCTAAATATATATATATATATAATTAGTAAAATCGTTAATAGTACGAACGAAAGTTTTTAAATTGTAATTAAATTTATTTTAACTATTTAATATTATAGTAATAATTACCGTCTAAATAGCATTATAGGCGTTATAAAAATTAATAAGGACGTTTAAGATATATATTTTATAAGTATAATTATAAATAGCGTTCTAAGTACTGCTAGTTAGAAACGTAGAAATTAAATAATAAAAAAGAAAGATAAAGAATAAAGAACCTACCGGTTATTAAAATAAAGTAAATTTTATTAATAATAATTTTACGGAAGGTATTAAAGGAGTTAGGTTTATTAATAGAGCGTGGGACGGAGGCGAAATTTAGAGTATAGTAAAAGTAAGAGATTTTACGAATAATATTAATTAAATTAGTATAAGGAGTGAGGAAGAAGGCGAAGAAATTATATTAGTTTCTAAGGGGATAATTATTAAGGAAATTATAAAAGGTATAAATAAAGAATATAAGTTTTAAAGGTATAATTATAGGGGATATAGGGCCCGGGGACGGATTAGGGGAAGGACCTTTTATATTAGAAATTAAATCGATAAAATTAGGACGATAGCGGCTGGAGGAAGCTATTTTATTAGAAATTGCAATAGGGAAGAAGGAGGAGAAGGATTAGGAGGGGGCGTTATAGGGGGGATTATATAAATAGAAGAAAGGGTTTTTATATTAATATAAATAAAGGTAAATCTATAGGGTAGGAGAGTAAATAATAGGGCGGAGGTATTTATAAACGGAGGAAGGAGGCGGAGAAGTAGGGTAGTAAATAGAAAAATAAAATAGGGAAGCGGGGAAAAGGCGGAGGAAAGAGTAGTAAGGAGTAAGATAGAGAGGCGGCGAAGGAAGCGGCGTACCGGGTTTAGTCCTATTTCTATTATCCTTATTATTTTAATATTAGAATAATATAACGGTAGAAGAAATAAAATTATATTCGTTATAACGGTAGGTAAGAACTATTATAATTATAAATAAAGTAGGAGCGGTGTAGTAAATTATAGCCGAGATAGAGTTGGAGGTTTTTATCCGGAGGCGCTTAATGCCTTACAGTTTTCCCCTCTAGAGAACTGGAGAAGGACCCTATGCTAGTAAAGCACTATAGTTTATAGTATAGGGAATAAGACTATTAATTAATTAATACTCAAAAATAATAATTTGCTTTTTATACGCTTCGTAGCTATTGTAGAAGTTTAAATAAAATTAAGAATAAATAACGTAAAGTACTTTTTAAATATAATACTACGAAACATTTATATAAGTTACTAGTAGAAGGTTGTATGTAAAATATTAACATAAGATTATTTTATTTCTTATATAGAGAAGTATTCAATAACTACGTCTTAGATATATTTATTAAGAAATGCAGTTGTAATATACTCCAAAAGAGGCGTAGTTATAGTTATAAAAGTATATAGAAAATTCTATTATACTTTCTAGAGAATTTATTATATTATCTTCACTCTAGTCTTTTGTAATAGATATTTAACCTTAATTAGCTCATATTTACTCTTCTTCACTTGGTAATATAGTTGTTTAGAAACCTACAGAGCTAGATAGTATAACATTGGAATTAGTAGGTAGATAGATGTGGTAAGATGAGGGTAGAAGGGATGTTACTACTATTTGGCCCTATAGATTGAAGCGACGTATAGGCCATCGGAGGTGGCTAAGCGACCGAGACTACTCCGCCTGTATATTATCGTCTGGCTTGTACCTATAGTCGGGTACTACTACAGAATAGACGGAGGTAGGCACACGTGTAAGCTGTGTGAGGAGGTCCCGGTTGTTACAGCAGTCACGTCCCCTTCTCTTTCCTTCCAATCCTCTCCCTTTCCCCCACCCACTTTAAGGTTTATCCTTTTTTTTATTTTTTTTCTTTGTTTCATTGTCATTTTCTTTTTCCGTTCACTGCAAACAGCACTCGAAACTCAAAGCTATCACCACACGAACAAGATGGTACCCAACCCGCCTCGTATACTTGTTATCGGCGCCGGCTCTCGCGGTCGAGCTTATGCTCGAGCCATTCAATCCTCGACTGACGGAATCGTCACTGCAGTAGCGGAGCCTAACAAGTATAAGAGAAGGCAGTTCGGCCAGAGCTTCATTTGGGGATCACACGCTCTTCCGTCCGAAGGCGCCCAGTTCGATGATTGGCGTGACTTCATTGCATACGAGAAGGGTCGTCGAGCTCAAATTTTGGCCGGCGAGACGGATGTCCCGCCCGGCGTCGATGCTGCCTTTGTCTGTGTTCTAGATGAGATGCACAGGGAGGTCATTCTCGCCCTTACCACGCTCGGAGGCTTGCACATAATGTGCGAGAAACCACTGGCCACAACTCTGCGGGACTGCATCGACATATACGAGGCACTACGCACCAACACGAACGCTAAAGGGGAGCAGATGGTCTTTTCTATAGGCCATGTCCTTCGATACAGCCCCCATAACATGCTGCTCCGAAAGCTACTCCTCGAAGACCGTGTTATTGGCGATGTGCTGTCCGTTGTGCATACTGAGCCCGTCGGTTGGTGGCATTTCACCCACAGCTACGTCCGTGGTAATTGGCGTCGAGAGAGTACCTCGGCGCCCAGCCTGCTGACGAAAAGCTGTCATGATATCGACGTTTTGTCGTGGCTTCTCTGCTCGCCCGTCTCTTACATTGCTCAGCATGGCGAAACCCCCCATTTACCATCTACCATCAGCAGTACGGGCTCGCTGCAGTATTTCAAAAGGAGCCGAAAGCCGGCCGCCGCAGGGACGGCTACCAACTGCCTATCCTGCCCTATCGAGTCGTCCTGCAAATATTCGGCGAAGCGTATATACGTTACTCAGGACGAGTTTGGATTGGACTCGTACAATACCGACTGGCCTGTCAATGTCGTGATTCCCGATATCGAAAGTTACTCGGACATGAATGTGGCAAGGGAGACACTGCTTCACGAACTGGCCAAGGATTACGGCACTAACACTCCCGCTTTGCAAATCGAACAGAGCAACTGGTTTGGCCGATGTGTTTACGAGAGTGACAACGATGTGTGCGATGAACAGATTGTCACCATCACTTGGGATGATGACCCCGTTCCAAGTCTTCCGAGTTTCCCCCACGAATTCGGTCAAGAAAGTGTCTTAGTTTCGAGCCCCTCGCGTGGTCGTGGCTCGAAGACGGCAACTTTCCACATGGTTGCTCAGACGAACAAGATCTGTCAGAGATATACCAATCTATACGGCGTCGACGGGGAGATCTTTGCCGACTCGTCCACTATTACGATCCATGACTTTCGCACCGGGGAAACAACCACCCATTGCCCTCGGAACGAGGACCGCGGTCATGGAGGTGGGGACCTAGGACTGACGCGCCAGTTCGTTCGAGCTGTTGACAAAGTCAAAAACCATGGCTGGACTACCAACAGAGCGCAAACGGAACTGGTCGGTTGTACTCTAGAAGAAGTGATGCGCAGCCATGCTATGGTCTTCTGTGCCGAAGAGGCAAGGAAGAACAAAAAGGTGGTCGATTGGGGCGAGTGGTGGGCAAAGCATGTGGAAGGTAAGTTAAAGCGTGATACAAGCTAGGTCCTTGTTTAAATCGTGCGATGGCGTAACCGTGGGCACTCTTCCTTTTGGCGATCAAGTGTGTGTAAACGTGTCCGTCCTGTTGAGGTACAGGAGACCGGACGAGGACAATTCTCATCTATAACGAGGAGAAGATAAGTTGCAGATTTAGAGCTGAATTTTGCTACATCTCACAAGCGTCCTGTCATTGCTTGATATTATGTCAGTGTCCCAACGGGTAACCTTCCCTAATTTGATTGCAGCGAAATCTGAATGGGCCAGTTATTTCCCCACTGCCTCGGAGTTGCCTTTCAGACCAGTCCAGCTCATCGTCCCTCAGTTAGCAAACGGCGGTGTTCACCACCCCGGAAATCGTATATTATAGCGTGGGCTTGTACCAACCTTGGTTGACTCTTGTGTTTGTTGAAATTTCAGCTAGCATTTCTTTGTTGTTGGAAGCCAGAGCGTGAATTGGGGGGAAGCGGGCAAAATAACGACAGGCTATCTAAGAGCATGTCGTACGGTGGTGGTGGCCAGGGAATTATGGAACGCATACCTAGCTTCAGAGGTGACTAAAGAGAACCCCTCCTGTAAATGTAACAACAGTAAGCTCCAAAACTCCCAGTCTTGAAGGAAGTGCAAATTTGCAACCAGCATAGCGTATATAGAAGTTTACCCTCAAACTTGATATGGTAAAATGCAAAAATAGGGTCTAGTACAGAGTGATATCATCCTAGTTTTGTGCATCTTCATGTGGTGAGTTGGAGAAAAGGTGATCTGTGTACGAAGCCTTTCAGAGTAAAACCCCTGTTGTTGCGACACCTTGAGCCGGATCTTTGATGTCGCTGGGACTAGCTAGGACTGTCTAGCACACTACTGTGTTGCTGTACCGGATATTTCCCTACTTGTCCCTGCCCCTGCCCCTGCCCCTGCCCCTGTTGTCCCCGTTCGTCCACACACACGACATCCTATGATGCGTGTCGTCCGAAGTCAGTGTTACTACACTACTTGTGTATATGATAGAGGGAAGCTGCCTATTACAAGGACCCCGTCGTCCTCTACTATGACTCGCAGTTCTTCCACCTTTGTTGTCTAGAGGTAGCTTTCCTCCACCCCGAATTCCGTGACAGCGTTCTGTTTGCTCCGTTCTCTCCTTTCGCCTGCCCGCGAATTTCTGGCGCCTCCAGCTCGCGACCACAAGTGCACACGCAGCCGCATCGTTGGCTTGAACCTAGAAGCCCACATCCACTCGCGGCACCCACCTGCTCATCCACTCACATAGTCAACGAACTCCCTGACTCTCCGGCACCCGTCCGTCCGCCCGCCCTTCGACACAAAGTTCGACTTTCATCGCCAATCCCCCCTTTCCCTCCAAATCACACATACACTGCTGCAGCCAACCCCGCCATCGTTCACTTCTACACATCCCATACCAATCGACCAGACGTCATGGATTCTGCGCAGCAAAACAGTAGCGCAGCAGCAGGAGGAGGCAGCAGCTGGGGTGCCTTCCTCAAGGTCTGTCCTCTCCGTCGCAAACACACCGCGCATAAAATGATGGGTCGCTGACTCTTCCGGCCTTGACAGTCCATCGCTTCCTTCAACGGCGATCTCGCCAGCCTCACGGCACCCCCCTTCATTCTTTCTGGTACTAGTTTGACCGAGTTTAGCTCGTACTGGTGTGAGCACCCTCCCGTCTTCGCTGCTCCTGCCAAAGAGTCGGATCCGGCAAAGAGAGCGCTCCTGGTTCTCAAGTGGTTCTTAACCACATTGAAGCAACAGTATGCCAGCCGAAGCGAGCAGTATGGCAACGAAAAGAAGCCTCTTAACCCCTTTTTGGGTGAGCTTTTCCTTGGCAAGTGGGAGGACGAGGCCGGCGTTACCGAGCTCATCAGCGAGCAAGTGAGGTGCGTGCATAATCAGCGTCACGAGTTCTTTGTGTTGACCAATGCTAATCACTCTGCATGTGTAGCCACCATCCACCCGCAACAGCCTACAACATTACCAACCTTCCGACCGGCGTCCGACTTGAGGGTTACAACGCCCAAAAGGCCTCATTTTCCAAGACAATCAACATCAAACAGATTGGCCACGCTGTTTTGACGGTCCCGTCCCCGACGTCGGACCAGCCCGACACCTTCCTTATTACCCTCCCATCTCTCCATATCGAGGGCTTGATCTTCGGCTCTCCCTTTATCGAGCTGGACGGTGCTTCTTACATCACTTCTTCTACTGGATATACCGCCAAGATTGATTACAGTGGCAAAGGTTGGCTGTCTGGCAAGAAGAACTCGTTTGTCGCCTCGCTGTACCCGACGGGCAAGGAGAAGGAGGTGCTTTACAATGTTTCGGGCCAGTGGACAAAGTCTTTCGAAATCCATTCTGGTGCGGCCAAGCACAACAGTAAGAGCACCCTCGTCGACTCCTGGGATCCCGAGAAACAGCATCATACTCCTCTCACCGTTGCCCCAATCGAAAAACAACACCCTCTGGAATCTAGACGAGCCTGGTCAAAGGTCGCCAACGCTATTCTCAAAGGAGACCTTGAAGCTGTGGGGCAAGAGAAGAGCAGGATCGAAGTTGCACAACGCGAGGCGCGTGCTAGAGAAAAGGCCGAGGGGCGTATGTGGCAACGGCGATATTTCAGCGTCCACACAGATGCGCCTGATCGTGTATTGACCCTGCTTGGCCCTGCTATTGGACTAGCTGAGCATGGTGATGCGGATAAAACTGGTGGACTGTGGCGGTTTGACGCGACCAAAGCAGAGAAGGAACGTGAGCAACCGCAGCTTAGCGACGAGGAAGCCTCCAAGATCGCCAAGGAGCTCTTAGGGCAGTAAGGTTTTGTGACAACTGCGATCCTGGTGATATCAGGATAGGGAGCTTTCCAACCCTCTGGGGCGAGAAACCATTGGTTTGTTAATGAAATATATAGGGTCATGGGCATTGATATTTCCAGTATATTTGCAACAATTGTCTGTAGCTTTTCCTCCAGGGTTTTTCCCTCTTGCTGTTGCTTCTTTTTTTTTTTTTTTTTTTTTTTTTTTTTTAATACTTTCTCCTTAATTTGATCACTTGCAGCCGCAAACAGACTATCCCAGCCCCGAAGAAGACAACAGAGATATGAACAAGTGAGCATGAGGTCATACATAGAAGGTTGGTGCTCGTAATGGGTAACAATCTATGTGGTTCACACCGAGTATGTTACGAAACGCGTGCGTACGTCTCGATGGGTACAAGCTCGCGACTCATGCTCGAGCCCCGCGCTTTATCTATACACTTGATGTTTCCTGACTTGATAGAGGCCGTGATGCTAATGAACAGTCACTCTGTTATCTGCTTACCGCTCACTGGCGCAGTTGGTATCCCGTGTCCTTAGGTTTGTGCGCTGAATTCAAATGAAAGGAGAATCAGATGTACAAACAGAATAACCGACACACAAGAGCCACACAGAGATCCAGCGTTCATTTTCATCGAGGCAGTGCAAGTTTATGAATTCTCTCGTTCAAGTTCATAGAACAGCAAGTAAACCTCTCGTTGCATGCCCAGTACGTCGCGAGTACTTGCTTCTTTGACTTTGTCGTCACTGATACGCCACCATCGGCTGCTTGATTTGTGCCGTTTGGATTTCACAGTTGTGTTTGGTGTCTTGCTGTGAGGTTTCGACCCGGTTATGTCCGGGCTGCCAGCGCGAGAGGATGGCTTTGAGGCAATCTTGATCAAGGTTGAGCGCGCAGATGCGGCCGCAGATCGAAGGCTGTTCGTGTCGGTATCTCTTTCCCGAGACGTAGATGTTGATCTAGGCTCGTTCGCAGGCGTGATGCCGCCGTCTACTCCTGGTGTTCGAGCCTGTCCGGATCCTGGTTGAATGGCTTGTCCAGGATTAATGTTTGAAGGCGAACTGGTGTATATGTACGCCCCGGAAGGTTGAAAGGTTCCGGGGTTAGAGAACGGTGGGTATATGTTTTGTCGTCTAAAGGATTCATAGTGCCCGCTATGGTGATAACCCTTGTGCGTCACAACGCCAAGAAGCTTGTATTTTCTCTGCTGCAGAAGGCCACCCAGGGGCAATAGTTCCGGAAATGTAACCTTCGCAAGATTTTTCTGAGAGAAATTGCTCATGTCGTATATGGACCGGGACAGATGAATGGCCAAAATCCTGGGAAATCCTGTCATACGGATGTGCCGAGCTATCTTCCGCTTGGGAGCATAGCGAGGGTCCGGCAACTCGACACCCTCTGGTGCCTTTTCAGGATCCCTTTCGATAGCTAGCTCGAGACTGGCTAGAGCCGTGCGAGCTTTCTCCCTCGAGGACTCTGACGTTGACCGCTGAATATCTGCTTCGAGAACGGCCTTGGCATGTAACAACCGGCACTTTTCACATTTGAAATCCTCGATGTACTCGGTTTTGAACATGCCGTCGAAGCATGCGCTCAGAGTTGTTGTTGGGATATGTGGCACGTTTAGTGTTAGGGTGCAGAAGGTTGACTGAGTGGGCCTGGGTCTGAAACCACAAGTAAGGCATTCAATCTGAGATTCAAAGCTTCCTTCGAACGGGAACCCTTCTTCTGCTCTTTCTTCATCGGCGCCG
Organism: Neurospora intermedia; assembly: GCA_037102815.1. Taxonomy (NCBI): domain Eukaryota; kingdom Fungi; phylum Ascomycota; class Sordariomycetes; order Sordariales; family Sordariaceae; genus Neurospora; species Neurospora intermedia. Next base: position 2,372,763 of record BTPP01000003.1, on the reverse strand, counting down.
TTCGGAACCGCGCTCGCGGCCGTTGCCGCCGGTTGGTCAGCGCCACTGACCTTCTCACTGGCCCTTAGAGGTGGAGGCCGATCCAGAGCTTCACTGTCTGATGTCTTGCTATTGAGAGATATCTTAGTAGTTGGTTGCTCGGCTCCACGCATAGCGTAGCTTCGCGCTCTCTGGCCAGCATGATACTCGTCGCAGAGCCTCTCGGCCACGACCTGAAGGAACTCCTGGGCGTCCTGTTGCTGTCTACTGATCCGCTGACCAAAGGCAATCTCCAGTGTCCTAACAAACGGCGAGGCCGAGATCGTCTTTTTGTAGATCGGTCTCTCGTTCAGGGCGTCAAGGATATCCTTTAAGCCCTTGGTGACGATACCCATCTGAAGTCCTTCGGCTTTCCACTCGGGAACACCACCACGGACTCGCCATTTGCTTGTCTCGTCGCCTTCGCCTTCGCCACCACTGCCCCAAACATCGCTCGGGATGGTCTGCGCATACACCCAGCCACCGTCCAGGCATCGACGATGAGTCTCCCGGATGAGGTATAAACGGAGGTCCCCAAGGCCAGCGAGAGCCTGCAGAACTGAGTTGATGAAGCAATCGTTTGCCGGATTGATCAGGCCCACGGCACCATTCCTCTTGATCGAGAACACGCTGGTTGAGTTAGCCGATGGATCATTATCGAGAAAATAGGTGGGACCAAAAACGTAGATTAGCGTAATGGCGGCGAGAGAGGCACCAGCTGCGTAGGCGGCTACTGTGAGTGTCTTGTCAGGCATTATTTTGTGCCGAACGTAGTCCTTTACTGCCTTGCGGCAAGCGGTGGTAGGCTTAAGGCGATTTGTAAGTGCAGATTCGAGAAGCTGTTGTTATGCGTTAGACGGTAAGAAGTCGTGACCGGCCTGGGTGGGGCTAGTCAATCCAGGTCCCAAATTTTCCCACTCTACCTAACGCCCAAATCGGCTTATACTAACCCCCTCCTTTCCCCCTCCTCCTCCTCCTCCTCCTCCTCCTCCTCCTCCTCCTCCTCCTCCTCCTTCTTCTTCTTACAACTGAGAAAAAGAGTTAGATTAAGAGATTACTTGTTAGGTCTACAAGATCTACCGTCAGACTAGCAGACAAGCTACTAGGTAGTTAGGAATATTAATTCGTATATGGATATCAATTCGTACCTGAAACTGGGGGTTCCTGCCTACACCGCTATTTTGCTAACAAATGAAAGTAAATGTGAGAGGAGCAGCCCAGGGAAGGTTGATAGTCGGGACGACTGATGGCCAGGCACTGGGCAAGCTCGACAGGCACTGGGCAAGCTCTGCGGGCATTGGGCAAGTTCAATAGGGCGTTGACCGCCCGCACATTGGGTATAAAACCTAGTGCAGCAATGCATCTAAATGGTAATTAGATTCTGGATAGATTCAATATATTTAGACTATCTATAAGACGATCGTGCTATTCCTCTTACAATGGTGCCCAATTAATAATTGATATAAATTATTTATCCTATATTATACTATTCTATTCCTTTTTAGAAATTATTATTTTACGGATATTTTGCCCGACCGCTACACCTCGCTTACGTAAGCTGTATATCGGCTCCCGAACCGTTATTAATTAACCAATCAATTATTATTATCTATTAATACTATATAACTGCTTTGAAACCGGAAACGCCGATTTCTGGTCGAGGAGTGCTCCAAAACGAAAACTGATAACGGCAATCGACTTAGGAGGGTCGTTTACGTCCCTCACAATATCCTACAACGAACGTAGCGACGGCGTTGTATCGTCGTTACCGATAGCTATCGATAGCGGTGCTTATAGATTCGAAAATAGCGTCTACAACCCATTCGCGGAGATTTTAGTATATAATAATTTTAAAGTTATACTTATTGTAAAGACTTCGGATAAAACGGAGGAAGATAATAAAATATTAAAGAAGTTTATTATTAGAGCGAATAAATTTGTAGACTATAATACTATTTTAATTAAGGATTATCGTTAGGTTTGAAAATTACTTTTCGAATTTACAAAGGTATACGTCGGAAAAAATAAATCTATGCGACCCGAAGTTAGTAAGGTTAGAATTAATTAGTTTATTACTAAAAAGGATTTCGATGATTTAAAGAAGGATATTCTAAAGGAAATTAAAAAAAGCGCTTAGGAGGTACCGAAGCGTTAGACTAATATTATAGCGAAAATTAGCTTAAATAAGATTAGTATTACCTTCTAATAATTACCTACTATTATTAAAAAGTTTATTCCTTCTAATTTCGAATAATAATTTACTATTAAAAGAATAATAATTACTATTAAATTTATAAACCGTTCGAACGAAGATACGAAGATAACTTTAGCTATATATTTAAATAAGAAGAATATTAGCCTAATAGTTCAAGTAGCTATTAGAATACTAATAACCGGAGACTATATAATTATATTTAATAAATTTATATATAATTAGTACTAGTATAATTAAATATAGGCTAAAGAAATTTTCAGCCCCAATACTTTTATTATTATAAATATTATAGGTATATTAATTCGGGGCGTACTCTAGAATAATATTAATAATTATACTACGGCGGAAATTATATTAAATATAGCGAAGGAGAAGAATCCGGAGGTATTTATTATTAGAATTCGGCTATAGAAGAGAAGGGACGGAGAGAATAGAAGCCTACTTTTAATAGAAGTTACTACTACGTTAGTAATATACTTCCTCTAAAATAATTTCTTCCTTTAGGATAGTAGTATATATTTATATAAACTATTTTAAACTTCGAATAACGTTTAATAATATTTTAGATATTAGGGAATTAAATATACAGCGAAATTTTACTATTAAAAAAATATTTACGCCTATTATAGCGAAATTAAATATAAAGGAGATTACTTTAGTAAAGTAAATTACCTATCTAATAATAATAAATTATTCGTTTACTATAAACCGTATAAAAAGAAGGGCTATTATATATATAATTATAAGGAGTACCTTATTTTTTAGAAAGCGATTATAAAAATATTTATTATATATACTAAAAGGCTACGGACGTTCGTCCTCCGTAAGAACCCGGCCGGAAAAGTATTAGAATTAATAATAGAAATTATAAATAAGGGCGTCCTCCTAAATACTCCCCTTAACTCCTATACTATTACTACCCTAAAGAAATATATTAAAAGAATTATAAAGAGGGGACAATCGAAGAAAATTATTGGCCCGTCCTCCCAATTAAAGCTATTAAACTTTTAAAGTCTAATAGATATTTATATATATTTTTAAAATATAAGAGGGAATTAGTCGTATAATAGTAATAGTATTTATACAATTATAGCCCTCCCTAGGGAAGTAATACCTTTATCCTCTATAGAAGGATTAGAAAGAACCCTATTTTAAAGTAATTAATAATTTAATTAAAAATACTCTATTAAAACGTAGGGAAATTATATAAAAGAGGGAAGCTTCTATTCGAATAAAAGGAAACTTATAATATTATAGCGATTTAGGAGCCGGATAGAAATTTAAATAAGAATATTTATTATCCTAAAAGCGGGAGATATTTCGGGGTCGATTATATAGAGAAGGGAAGGATAATAATATATATAAATAAGAAATAGAATTTAAAGGATTTAAATTTCTAAATTAGAAAAGATTGGGTTATAGTAATATTTAAGAGCCTAAGGGATCCAACGACCGTTTTTTCTATTTATTCTCCTATTTTTACGTAGGGAATATTAAAATATTAATAAGGATCGCCGCTCTTTAAATTTTTCAAAGTCGGGCCCCTAGCGGGAAATTTAATTATAATTGGAAATTATAATCTCTATTATTCTAATTAAAATTTAGAGAATAGGATTAGTCCGGGGGTTATTCGCCTCTTTATATAAGTATAATATTAGAAATTTAATTTATTTACCCCCTATAGTAAATTAATAAGGTTTAGGAACGTAATATAAAGAGAGAGGGATAAAATAATTAATTATATATAATTATTACCCGGGGTTAAAACCGAATATTAGGGAGGATAGAAGTACAAATAAATTAGTTCGGACTACTACCCTTAAGAAATTTAGGTTTAAATAGGAAGAAAAAATAAAAAAGCGAAAGAAGAAGGAAAATATAGTTAGAATTTTATAAATATAATAAAAGTAAAGGAGGTAGCAGAGAAATAAATATCGGTCTTAGAAAGGATTAATATAGTAAAGGATTTTAAATTCACTTTTCGTAAATTTAATAGAGAATTTATAAATATCGTAGAAGAATTCATTCTATATTAAAAAAAAGGTCGAAGGAAGAAAGTAAATTAATAAATATTAAAATATAAAATAGTAATAAAAGAAGTACGGAAAATATATTAGGAGTAATTTAAATATTAAATAATATTAAATTAGAAGGATTTTATTAAAATTATAATAAAAAAGAAGAGGATAATTACGAAAATTTAGTAGGTTATATAATATAATAGTATCGCCGAAGTTTCGAAGAATCTAAATCGATTTTAGCCCTTAGAATAATAGATTTATACTTAAAATTATAAATTAATAGACCTACTTAAATTACTAACCCTTTAAACCTATAAAGGGGTAATTAAAATTAGAAATTATAATAGTAAGGCTAAGATCCTTATTAATTGTTTCTTCCCGAAAGTAAAGGTCCTAATAAATTACCTACTAAATTAAATTAAATTACTAAATAGTATTAAACCGATAATTATTAGTAAATTAATTAATAAGAAGGATATTTAGGATATACTTTCCTAAATAGCGTTTAATAAAGCCCCTAAAATTAATTAGTATTTAAATAGGTTTCTAAAAATATATAAATAATTATTCTAGTAGGTTATAATATATTTAATATCCGCTAACCTCCGACTTGGATATTTCTTATAATAATTTAAAAATACGAAAGTAATTATCCTTAAGAAGTCCGGGAAAAGTACTACTTAATAGAAATTAGCGGGCGTATAGAGGCTAATATTATTATTTAATAACGTAGGAAAGATCTTTAAAACGTTTATAGTTAAAAAAGGTTTATATAAGTAATTAAAGAATTCAACTTCCTATTAGAGGGCTAAATAAATAATTAGGTAAATTATTTAATAGAGTTTATAGTCCGGGTAATTACTAATATAATATATATAGTTTAAAAATTCGGGGTTATAACGTCCCTTATACTCCTAAATTTAAAAGGAGCGTTCAATAAAGTTAATTATAGGTAGCTTCTATATACCCTATAGGAAATATAATTCCTAATATAGATTATTCGGTAGGTAACGAATTTTATTATTAGAAGAAAAGGTTTTCTCTTTTTCAACGACGAAACTTCCCGCCCCTATATAATTATTATTAGAGTACTATAAAGCTCCCCCCTCTCCCCTATTTTATTTATTCTCTTTATTATCCTACTATATTAAAAGTTAGTAATAATTCTGAATATAATTATAATTAGCTTTACTAATAATACTAATATTATAGTAGTAGCCTATATTACCGAAGAAAATTACTAGACGTTATAAATAATATAAGAGGTATATTTAGAATAAATAGGGGTAAGAGGTATAGAGTTCGAAGTAATTAAAATAGAATTAATATACTTTATATAAACGAAGGTACTAAGGACGGAAACTTTCTAATTTAAGGAAGTAGTATTTTAATTAATAGAATTAATATAATTCCTAAGGGTTTAATTAAACTGTAAGTTTAACTATAGGATTTATATAGAAGTGGTAAAAAAGAAAATAATAATATAGATAAATATATTTACGAGATTAATAACGAAGATATAAAGTTACTCTTTTATTTAGGTAAGGGAAATATATATTAAATATATTTATAATATTATTATATATAGAGCTTTAATATTCTATTAGCCGATTAAAATTTATAGTAAATTTCGGAGGATAGTAATTAGGTTAGTAAAATATTAAACTAAATATTTAAAAATTATTATTAGGGCGTATAAAATTACGCTAGTACGAAATTTAAAAATAGAAACCTTTTATCCGCTATTCGACTTTTATTTTAATAAAAGGGTCTAAGCCTTTGAAAAAAGGCTCGCCCGGACGGACTAAGCCCGGTTCGTCCGGGGGATTATAATTTAGGTCTTTAATTGTATTTAAATATAATAAATTAAAGGTCGGCTACCTACTAATAAATTAGAGAGTAGTATAGTTAAGGTTTGGTAGGCCGAAATGTAAATACTAATAGAAAAATTATTAATAATAGTAATTAACCCCCCTTCGGAATTAGAAATTTAGTTATTACTATTATTATAAATTTTAGAATTAATAGCCGTTAATAGAGAAGAGTGGCTAGAGGATACAATAAATTAGGAATAGGTATTATACTATAATTACCACTTAGCGGCGGTAATAGTAAAATTAAAATAATAGTATAAATTTATTATTACTAATTTTACCTTTAAATTTAGTAGAGAGGTTATTTAACGATATATAGTCGGTACGAAGAAGAAGAAAGGAAAACGCTAATAATTAGAAGAAACCGAAGAGGAGCTATACCTATTAATTAAAGTAAAGAGTTCCTTCCTTATTTAAATTAAAACGGAAATTATTAACCTCCGAACCTTCTTTTATTAGAAGAAAGTATTAGGCATCCTAATTCCTATTTGTACTTACAGGCTCGAAAAGGAAATATTCGCTTATATTATCCTAAATTACTTTAATACGGATATTATTTTTTAATTAAATTTAAAAGTTTGGTTATTAATGAAGGAGGAACTCTAGGAATATTTAAACGATAGAGTTAAAGCTGAAAGGATTCTATTATAAGCATTAAAATTAAGGAGGTTAAGAGAGTACTATTTAGTAGTCGAATTAAAGGAGGAGTAATATAAGGAAATTATAAAGTATTCCTAAGAGGAAGATAGAATATTAATAATATTAGAATAATAGGACGGGAACGAGGAGGAGATATTTATACTAATTATAGGAGCTATTTAAACTATAGCTATAATAAGAACCGAAAAGTACTATTTAACGAGCGCTTAATTATACTTAAGAAATTGTTCGAATAGTTCTATTATACGAGCCTAGTTTATAGTAACCTTATAATACTATTAGATTTAATTATTGTTTATAAGGGTATAACTAGGAGTATCGACGGCTATAGGGCTACCGGGAACGGAACTATTATTGCTACTAGAATTAGAAATTATACGAGTAGGAGTAGTATAACTGCTACCGCCGGATACAATACGCGTAGGAGTAATAGCGCCGCCGCTAGAACCGGACGCGGCTTATAGTCGGTGGGAAGGCTGTCCTGCTCCAAGCGAGCATATATACAATTAGAGAAGTTATTAGCGATACGACGGAAGGCATTTAGGTTGCAATAGAAATTATTTAAACTACCTAATACTATAGTAACGGTTGCTGCCTAAATAGCGTTACGGGCGTTGTAGAAACCGGTAGGGACGTTTAGTATATACCTACCGGTAGTATAGTCGCAAGCGGCGTTCTAGGTACCGCTAGTTAGAAACGTAGGAATTAAATAGCGAAAAAGAAGAAAGGAGGACGTAAAACTTACTAATAGACGAAATAAAGTATATTCTATTAGTAACGACCTTTTTAAAAGTATTAGAGGAGTTAAACCTATTATTAAAGTATATAACGGAGGCGAAGTTTAAAATATAGTAGAAATAAAGAATTTTACGAATAATATTAATTAAATTAATATAAGGACCGAAGGAGGAGGGGAAGAAATTGTACTAGTTCTAAAAGGAATAACTACCGAAGAAATTACAAAGGGTACGAACGAGGAATATAGGTTCTAAGGGTACAACTAAGGGGATTGTAGGGGACGTAGGATTTAGGGATATAATAGGGGAAGAACCTTCTGCGTTGGAAGTTAAATTAATAGGGCTAGGATAATAGCGGCCGGAGGAAGTTATTTTAATAAAAATTATAATAGGGAAGAAGGAGGAGAAGGATTAGGAGGAGCGCTATATAGGGGATTATATAAACGAAGGAAGGGGCCCTTATATTAATATAAATAGAGGTAGAACTACGGAGTAGGAAAGTAAATAATAGGGCGGAAGTATTTATAAACGGGGGAAGAAGGCGGAGAAGTAGGGTAGTAAATAGAAAAATAGAATAGAGAAGCGGGGAGAAGATAGAGGAAGGAGCGGTAGGGAATAAAATAGAGAGGCGGCGAAGGAAGCGGCGCGCCAGATTTAGTCCTATTCCTATTATTCCTATTATTCTAGTATTAAGATAACGCAACGGTAGGAGAGACGAGATTATATTCGTTGTAGCGGTAGGTGAGAATTGTTATAGCTATAAGCAAAGTAGGAGCGGTGTAGTAAACTACGGCCGAAATGGAGCTGGAGGTTTTTATCCGGAGGCGCTTAACGTTTTACGGTTTTCCCCTCCAGAGAATTGGAGAAGGACCTCATGCCAATAAGGCGCTATAGTTTATAGTACAAGGAATAAGACTATATATATATTAATACTATATTTAAAATAGATTTAACCGACCTGGCAATTCTTAGAAATCTGTACTACGTATTAGATTTTATTTATTTAAATCCGCGCTTTTAATAAATTAAATAGTTAAACCAATCAAAACGCGAAGTATTTAACTAATTTATTACGATTTTACTTCAACGCAACGAAAATACGTCGATTGTATTATTATTAATAATATAATTAATATATTGATCGCGACGAATTCCTCTAACTTCTTACTTAGAAAATTGAATTCTCGATTATTATATCCCTAAATAACTCTTTAATATAGCGTTCAAACTAGTACTACTACTTTAACTAATTATACCGATAATCGAATAAAATAATAAGCCGGCCAATAAATAACGATAAAGTTAATTAGTTATCGATTATTAACTACCCTTTATACCCCTCCCTACTATAATAGAATAAGAAGAGGATTAATTATATAACAATTAATATTCTCGTAACGAATAGCCCCCTAACTAAGGAATTAATAATAAACTATCTATCGCCCAATAAATTACTTTAAATTAATAAAGTTCCCCTGCAATTAATAAGTTAAGAACTTAAAATATTAAAAAACAATTCCCTTATGATTAAACCGAACCCCCAAATTTAATAACGCTAATAGAATTATTGCTTTTATATTTATAGTCCGATATCCAACTATTCAATTAATTTATTACAAGTAATATTCGGGAAAATACTCAATTTAGCGAGAATAAAATATTTATCCTAATTATATCGTTCAATTTCGAGGGTAGACGTTTCTTTGATTCGATAGACGAGCTATTTTCGTTGTTAGATATTAGCCTATTTATTACTAATAACGAAGGTTGTTCCGCTAAAGAATCGGTAAATAATAATAATACCGTTACTAATATTATGGATTCTATGAAAGATGTATTGCCGTTTAATTAGAAAATTAAAAACGTATTACTAAGCGACGAAAATATTAGAGATACTAATACCAAAATAGTAGATATAAAGTATAAAACCGAAAGCAACGTAATAATAATCGAACTGCTACTACTATTCAACCCTTATAGATTAAATTAAGTATAGTATCCTTATTAATATAAACCTTCTATATCGGTTGAATTAGATATTTTAATAACCGACGTACTACTTAATATAATAGTAAACTTAATTAATTGAATAGCCTAATATTTAGTAGAGGTTAGATTCTAATAGACTTCCCCGTTTGAGATACTACCTTTAATATAGTTATCGTTGTAGTAGATTTAGAATAGAGCGGCGATTATACTTTCCTTTAATTCGAATTCAATTTCCTTTAGTAAATTAAACAGTATATTAGAAGTTATATTAGTAGAATAATCGACTCCCGTAGGAATAATTAATAAGGGAAGGAACAATTCGGTTTAATTACTAATTATTATTATTACTAACCTAAGTTTATCGACGGTCCCTTTATAATAGACGTTAATTAATAATAGATAATTATTATTAAATTGTACTATATTTCTAAAGTTATTAAGAAAGGTACTTAAATATTAAAAACTATAAGCTCCTTCCCTAATACAATGGAATGAATAGTAGAATACTTAGTTAATAACGCCTTCGAGGCCGTCGAATAGCTAGGAAAGGAAAGTACCGGCTAAAGTTAGGAGGTCGTTCGACGCCCTTAAAACTATTAAAACTCCGCTTCCTAATTTTTATTTCCCTTACCCTTATACTTTCTAATATAAACTATAGGGTCCTTCCGGTATTATATTTGCCCTATCCCCAAAACCTTATTAATATTTATTAGTATAACCTTCTATATCCCTAGCCTAAAATTCCTTCTTCCCTAATATTACCGAATTGCCCCCTAGGGATTAATATATAATTAAATTACCCTCGAATTCCTAATCTTTTGAGGAATAGCTATATAAGGTATTATAGAATCTACTTCGAATGCCCTATAGATTCTAAGCAACTATTTAATGTTGGCGTTAATTAATTAAGTAAGAATCTAGTAATATAAGTTCTACGTAGGTAAATACCGGTAGTAATACTGCTACTAGAAACGATAATTATAGTTAAGGTATAGGCAATACCGATAATGCCGGTCCAACCGGTTTATTAGATATAACCGCCGATAAAGAACTCTACTATATTACCCATATAATTAAAACTATAGGTAAGATTAATAACGATAAGTTTGAGGCTATAGCTAACTGTTTTACTATTTCTCTCTAGTCTAATGCCCTTAGCGGTTGGAAGATTTCGATAATCGGCTACTTTTAGCCCGACGCTAAAGAAAAAAATAGTAATATAGGAGGTAACTACTTTTAATTAAAAAATAAAATATATATTATATTACTATACTTTCTTATCAAAAGCGTTAGAGATAATACTATTAGCGATGATTTTAAGGCGGATACCCTTCGAAAAAAACTCTATTAATTATTTATAGGCGGAGTAAAAGTATAGTATATAAATTAATTCAACGCGAAGACCCGTATAGCAATAAAGCAAAATCTCGAGAATTAGTCTATCGCGATTCTTATACGTTAGAAGATACCCTACGCTTAAGTACTAATTAAATTCAATGCGTTGGAGTATTTATATAACAATTATCGCTCCGGTAAATCACCCTACAATATTACAATAGACGTTATTCGGTATTCTAAGGAGTTAAGTAAAAAAGATAGAGGTATATATATAGTACGTATTTATAATTATCTATACCCCAGCTTGAAGGATTTAGTCGTCGAACCGGCCGATAATATAACCCTAAACGAATAATTAACTTACGTTAATCGTTATATTAAGATAAATCGTTTTAAGATTATCGACGATTTGGGAGGTTATAATAATAGTTTTTGAAGCGTGCTTCAACTATACAGAGGAGGTGGATGACTTTCACAGTCTGGGGGTCAGGGACCCACATCCACCGGAGCGGCCTGTTGAAGGACGGTTCGTCTACAGTCAGGTCTTCGTACAATAGTTTCTTGGCCTCTCATTAGTCAAATGCGTGGCACGGCCCTACACCTGGTCAGGGCGTTTTGCCAAGCAATACTCCAATTAGCTACTTCGCAGACAGTGTTCCTAACAGTCCACGCTAGAATGCACTGGGTCCTTCCGTTTCTGAAATCCTTCACCAAATCTCTTGATAAGGCCTATCAATAAGGTTATCGTCGTCCTCTCTGCTTCCGTTTGGAAGCTATCCTAATGGAGTAATAAAGTAATAAAACAATAAAGTAATAAAGCAATAAAGCAATAAAGCAATAAAGTAATAAAACAATGAAGCAATAAAGCAATGAAGCAATAAAGCAATGAAGTAATAAAGTAATGAAGGGAAGGGGTGAGGACGGCTGTAGCCGTCCGAACGAGGAACGGCAAGAGATGTAGAAATCCACGCTTCAGTAATACAGCGGGCGTTGCTTGAACTAGGGATCCAGCATCGCATCGGTGTCTGAAAACTATTTTAATAAGTAGATATTGAAGGTTAAATTTAATAGTAAACTCCTAAATGTTAAAACTATTGAAGTAGCCAATTTCGTATAGTAGGAAGAAGACCCTAAAGAAGATCTAAATATAGTACTATAGGGCAAAAATAATAACCGGGGCGGATATTGCAATCCAACCTCCTTCCCTACTAGTTACGGAAATTAATCTTTCGATAGATACTATAGTACTTTTTACTATAGATTATTATTTTATAAATATAAACGTAATTTATTATTTTACTAAGGAGGTTTATATAGATATTGTAATTCATCAGGAATTTAAAGTTTATTTCGTAAATATAACGGCCTATTATCCAGTTAGCGTAGTAGTTCATCTAGCTAGTATAGCGACTTATTTAGCTAGCGCAGTGATTTATTCGAATAAGGTTAATATTAATAAAATCGTCCGTATTAATATATTTATCGTCGATATATTAAATTTGGCCTACCCTATAATAGCGTCTATACTATCGAAGATAAATGTAAGACGTATATAGGAATAAATGAACCCGATTTTGAAGGGGAGCGTTTTAAAGATTAAGCCTTTAAAGAAGTAAATTAGAACTATAATTCAGGAGAGGAGAAAGTATTTCTAACTATTAAACCGTCGTTAGAAAATACATTAATAAATATCCCTACTATTATTAATTCTTAATCCAATATTAATCCCGGTTCTACTTACTTATTATTACGCAACAATATAAATCGCTAAATATATAGAAAGTATAACGAGGTTTTTCTTATACGTAGTAAAATATTTACTTATATTTATACTAATTTATATAGATTAACCCTCCGCACACCCACCCCATTCCCTACATACACCCAAAAACCTAAAATAGTGGGTCTAGACAGCCGATAACACCTAATATCGTAAATCCCGTTTTTACCCACAAAATTTCGTCTTTTCAATATACGTAATATCGATTCTAACTTAATTATTTTTTTTACCCTTTTTCATACTATCAATTATACCCATTTTACACCGCCAGCTATCGCACGTCGCAATATAATAATATAATATTCTCAACGTATATAATTAATCGCCTTTAATCGCTTGCAAATGCTATTGATCGTATGTAATTGCTGATAATTGATAGATACTATCTCTAGCTTTAATGTAACTTCGCTATCGTTACAATTCGATTTCTTCGTCGTTTACCTTTATAAATAGCTATACCTCTTTCGATAGTAATATTAAATAAATTATCCCTCCTAACGATAGTGCCTTTATTCTACTACCTACCGATTTAAATCCTATAATATTTAAGGTTATTGAAATATATTATCGGTATAGATTTAGAGTATTTATACTTCGTACCGACTATTTTAAGAAAGGACTATATACTAGCGAATTCTACTGTAAAATCTTTCGATACGACTATACCGAACCTATACCCAATATAGACGCTAATTCTTATAAGAAATAGTGTACGACTATTCGAAAGATTACTAATAAATATCCCTTCCGTATTGTAGTATAGTATTTAAAGAAGAACGGTTACAATTATATTATTAGGGTACTCGATTGTATATATAAAGGCTACCCTCTATTGTAAGACTTATTAAATTACTTAATCTTTAGATAATAGTCTTTAAATACCGATAGTTATAAGGATATTACGAATCTCCTTCGCTAATAGGAGTTAACTATACGTACTATATATATAACGGTTAAAGAGCGTTACTTTAAATTGCTATTTATATATAAGGACTTTGAGAATATACGATAAAGGATATACTAATAAAATAATAGGGGTTATACTAATATATAAATATTCGTACGTAATTTCGAGAGTAATAGGCTTATTATATTCCATTACTACCTCTTTAACTATTATTTTAGTAACGAAGGCCAATAAGAGGAGGAACCTAATATACTACGGTACGGTCTTTAGTGTCTAAGGAAGTAAGAAAAAATATAGAAGTAATATCTATATACTTTACTACTTAATGCTATATATAAGATAAACCGCTACTATATACCAATTATAAAGGGTATTGTAGTTACTCCTAAAAAGTTATCTATACTAATCTTTTAAACAATCATTAATAACTCGGAAAAAGTGGGTCTACGCGACCCGAGGCTGGCAAGGCTGGAACCGACCAGTTTGTTACCAAAAAGGACTTCGACGACCTGAAAAAGGATATTTTGAAGGAGATTAAAAAAGGCGCCTAAGAGGTGCCGAAACGTTGGGCCGATATTGTAGCGAAAGCCAGCCCGAGCAAGATCGGTACCACCCTCTAATAACTACCTACCACCACTAAGAAGTTTGTCCCCTCCAACCTCAAGCGACAGCTTACTATTAAGGGAGCGACGATTACCGCCGAATTCGTAAACTATTCAAATGAAGATACAAAGACGACCTTGGCTACGTACTTAGGTAAGAAGAATACTGGCCTAATAATCCGAACGACTACTAGAATACTAACGACCGGAGACTACGTAATCGTATTCGACGAATCTACACGTAACTGGTACTGGCGTAACCAAATATAGGCTAAATTTTCAGCCCCGATGCTTTCGTTACTATAAGTACTATAGGTATACTAGTTCGGGGCGTACCTTAGAAAAGTATTGATAATTATACTACGGCGGAAGTTATATCGAATGTAGTAAAGGAGAAGAATCCGGAGGCATTTATTATTAGAGTTCGGCTATAAAAGAGAAGGGACGGAGAGAATAGAGGCCTATTTTTAATAGAAGTCGCTATTATATCGGCGGTATATTTCCTTTAGGATAACTTCTTCTTTTAGAACGGCGGTATATACCTATATAAACTATTCTAAACTTCGAGTAATATTTAATAATACTTTAAATATTAAGGAATTAGATATACGGCGAGATTCTACTATTAAAAAAATATCTACGCCTATTATAGCGAAGTTAAATACGAAGGAGATTGCTTTAGTAAAGTAAATTGCCTATTTAATAATAATAAATTATTCGTTTATTATAAATTGTATAGGAAGAAGGGCTATTATACGTATAACTATAAGGAATATTTTATTTTCTGGAAGGTAATTACAAAAGCGTTTATTATATACGCTAAAAAATTGCGGGCGTTTGCCCTTTATAAGAACCTAATTAGAAAGGTATTAGAGTTAATAATAGAAATTATAAATAAGAGTATCCTCTTAGACGCCCCCCCTAATTCCAGTACTATTACTACCTTAGAGAGATATATTGGAGGAGTTATAAAAAGAAGACGGTCGAAGAAGATTATTGGCCCGTTTTTACAATTAAAACCGTTAAACCTTTAAGGCCCGATAAATACTTATATATATTCTTAAAATATAGGAAGGAATTAATTATATAGTAGTAATAGTATTTATACGATTATAGCCCCTCCTAGGGAAGTAATACCTTTATCCTCCGTAGAAGGATTAGAAGGAACCCTATTTTAGGGTAATTAATAGTCTAATTAAAAATATTCTATTAAAATATAGGGAAGTTGTACGAAAAAAGGAAGCTTCTATTCGAATAAAAAGAGATTTATAACGTTATAGCGATTTAGGAATTAAATAGAAATTTAAATAGGGATATTTATTATTCTAAAGGCGGGAGATATTTTAGGGTTAATTATATAGAGAAGGGGAGGGTAGTAATATATATAAATAAGAAATAGAATTTAAAGGACCTAAATTTCCGAGCCGGAAAGGATTAGATTATAATAATATTTAAAAGCCTAAGGGACCTAACGACCGTCTTTTTTATTTATTTTCCTATTTTTATATAAGGAATATTAGAATATTAGTAAGGATTGCCACTCTTTAAATTTTTCGAGGTTGGGCCCTTAGTAGGAAATTTAATTATAGTTAAGAATTATAATTTCTACTATTCCGATTGGGATTTAGAGAATAGGATTAGTTTAAGGGTTGTTCGCCTCCTTATATAAGTATAATATTAAAAATTTAATTTATTTACCCTCCGTAGTAAATTAATAAGGTTCGGGAATACGATATAAGGAGAGAGGGATAGGATAATTAATTATATATAGCTATTACCCGGGGTTAAGGTTGAATATTAGGGAGTATAAAGGTATAAATAAATTAATTTAGACTATTACCCTTAGGAAATTTAAATTTAAGTAGGAAGAAAGAATAAAAAAGTAGAAGAGGAAGGAAAATATAGTTAGAGTTTTATAAATACGGTAAAAGTAAAGGAGGTATTAGAGAAACGAATATTAGTTTTAAAGAGGATCGATATAATAGAGGATTTCAAGTTCGCTTTTTGTAGGTTCGACGGAGAATTTATTAATATTGTAGAAGAATTTATTCTATATTAAAAGAAAAGTCGAAGAAAGAAAGTAAATTAATAGACGTTAAAATATAAAATAGTAATAAAAGAAGTACGGAGGATATATTAAGAGTAGTTTAAATATTAGATAATATTAAATTAGAGGGATTTTATTAAAGTTCTAATAAAAAAGAAGAGGATAATTATAAAAATTTAATAAGCTATATAATATAATAGTGTTATTGAGGCTTCGAAGAATTTAAATTAGTTTTAGCCTTTGGAACGATAGGCCTATATCCGAAGTTATAGATTAATAGACCCGCCTAAATTATTAACCCTTTAAATTTATAAAGGGGTAATAAAAGTTGGAAATTATAATAGTAAGGCTAAAATGCTTACTAATCGTTTTTTCCTAAGGGTAAAAGTTCTAACGGATTACTTACCGGATTAGATTAAATTGTTAAATAGCGCCGAATTAATAATTATTAGCGAATTAATTAATAAGGAGGACGTTTAGAATGTATTTTCCCGAATAGTATTTAATAAAGCCCTTAGGATTAATTAATATTTAAATAGGTTCCCAAAAATATATAGGCAATTATTCCGGTAGGCTATAATATATTTAATATCCGTTAATTTCTAATTCGGATATTTCCTATAGTAATTTAAGGATACGAAAATAATTATCTTTAAAAAAACCCGGGAAGAACGCTGCCTAATAAAAACTAGCGGGCGTATAGAGGTTAATATCGTTATTTAATAATATAGGAAAGAATTTCGAAGCGTTTGTAGTTAAGAAGTTTATGTAGGTAGCCGAAGAATTTAATTTCCTATTAGAGGGTTAAATAAATAATTAAATAGATTATTCAATAGAATTTATAGTCCGGGTAATTATTAATATAGTATATACGGCCTAGAAATTCGGAATTATAACGTCCTTTATACTTTTAAATTTAAAAGGAGCGTTCGATAGAGTTAATTATAGGTAGCTTTTATATACCCTATAGGAAATATAATTCTTAATATAGATTATTTAATAAATAGTAAACTTTATTATTAGAAAAAGAGATTCTTTCTTCTTCGATAATAAAACCTCCCGCCCCTATATAATTATTATTAGAATATTATAAAATTCCCCCCTCTCCCTTATTTTATTTATTCTCTTTATTATTTTATTATACTGGAAGTTAATAATAATCCTAAATATAATTATAGTTAGCTTCGCTAATAATACTAATATTATAGTAATAACCTATACTACCGAAGAAACTTGCCGAATATTATAAATAGTATAAAAAGTATATTTAGAATAAGTAGGGGCGAGGGGTATAGAATTCGAAGTAATAAAACGGAATTAATATACTTTATACGGACAAGGGTACTAAGGACGGAAACTTTTTAATTCGGGGAAGTAGTATTTCAACCGACGGAATTAATATAATTCCTAAGGGTCTAATTAAATTATAAATTTAATTATAGAATTTACGTAAAAGCGGTAAAAAAGAAAATAATAATATAAATAAATATATTTACGAAATTAGTAGTGAAAATATAGGGTTATTCTTTTATTCGGGTAAAGGAAATATATATTAAATATATTTATAATACTATTATATACGGAGCCTTAATATTCTATTAGTCGATTGAAATTTATAGTAAATTTCGGGGGATAGTAATTAAACTAGTAAAATATTAAATTAAATACTTAAGAGTTATTATTAGGGTATATAAGGTTACGCTAGTACGAAATTTAAAGATGGAAACCTTTTATCTACCGTTCGACTTTTATTTTAATAAAAGAGTCCGGGCTTTTAAAGAAAAGTTCGCCTGGACGGATTAAGCCTAATTCGTCCGGGGGATTGCAATTTAGGTTTTTAATTATATTTAAATATAACGAATTAGAAGTTAGCTATTTATTAATAAATTGGAAAGTAGTATAATTAAAATTTAATAAGTTGAAATATAGGTATTAATAGAGAAGTTACTAATAATAGTAGTTAGCCCCCCCTTAGAATTAAGGACTTAATTATTACTATTATTATAAACCCTAGAATTAATAATTATTAATAGAGAGGAATAGTTAGAGGATATAATGAATTAGGAATAAGTATCGCGCTATAATTACTATTTAGCAGTAGCGGTAGCAAAATTAAGGTAATAATATAAATTTACTATTGCCGACTTTACCCTTAAATTTAACGGAGAGGCTATTTAATAATATATAATTAATACGAAAAAGAAGAAAGGAGGGCGCTAATAATTAGAAGAAAATAAAAAAGAATTATACCTACTAATTAAAATAAAGAATTCCCTTTTTATTTAAATTAAAATAGAAGTTATTAGCCTTTAGGCTTTCTTCTACTGGAGGAAAATATTGGGCGTCCTAATTCCTATTTGCATTTACGGGTTTAAAAAAGAGATATTCGTTTATATTATTTTAAATTACTTTAATATAGATATTATTTTTTAATTAAATTTAGAAATTTGGTTATTAACGAAGGAAGAACTCTAGGAATACTTGGACGATAGAGTTAAAGCCGAAAGGATTCTATTATAAGTATTAAAGTTGGGGAGGTTAAGAGAGTATTGTTTAGTAATTGAATTAGAGGAGGAGTAATATAAAGAAATTGCGAGGTACTTTTAAGAGGAAAATAGAATATTAATAATATTAGAATAATAGGACGGGAATGAGGAGGAAATATTTATATTAATTATAGGAATTATTTAAATTATAATTATAATAAGAATTAAAAAGTACTATTTAATAAGTATTTAATTACATTTAAAAAGTTATTCGAATAGTTCTATTATATAAATTTGGTTTATAGTAACTTTATAGCGCTATTGGATTTAATTATTATTATAAGGGTACGGCCGGGAGTATCGATAGTTATAGGGCTACCGGGAACGGAACTACTATTACTATTAAAATTGGAAATTATATAAGTAAGAGTAGTATAACCGCTATTATTAGATATAATACGTATAAGAATAATAATATTATTATTAGAACTAAATATAATCCGAATTAAATTTATAATATTACTATTAAGTAAGGAAGGGTTATAATTGTAACGAATATCCTTTGCGATTAATTTATAGTAATTCTTCTATTATTATTCGGTAATATTATAATTTAAAGTATAGGGAGAATGTTTATAGTCGGTAAGAAGGCCGTTCTACTTTAAATGAATATATATACGATTAATAAAATCGTTAATAATACGAACGAAGATATTTAGGTTGCAATTAAATTTACTCTAATTATTTAATACTATAATTGTAATAGGGATAGTATAGTTAATACGGGTGCTAGTCGTATAGCTTAATTAAGGTTCTATAAAGGAGGGAAAAGTCTATTTGAGATGCGGATCTATTGGCGTAGAGGTTTTTATTAGGGCTGCGCGTTCTGCGCTACTGTAGCTAACGATAGTTCTAATTTAGAGATTAGAATCTATAACCCGGGCGCTAGCCCTATAATATTACCCCCCTCCTCCCCCCTCCTTGCCCCTCTTCTATTTACCGTTATAATCGGTTTCCTACGCGTTCGCAACTTCCGTCTCAATTGTAAGCTTATTTCTTATATTATTAATTAATATAATTGTACCTTCTATTTAGTATTATAATTATAATATTAGACGCTAGAAAATAGTAGGTAGTAATAGGTAGTAGGTAGTAGTTTGAGTGTACGTACCTAGTTTGAGCGTTCGTACTTACTTAGATTTATATATATAATCCTCCTCCCCCTTACTTTTTAAATTTCTCCCTCTTTTTTTTCTTTTTTTAGCGGCGGTTTAATCCTCTAAAGTAAATAGTATTATCCCTTTCTTTATCCAATATTTACTTATTGCTTTTAACCTTCCTAATATTCTTAAATACTTTATTATATATTATCTCCCCTTATTCTAGCCTTTAGCCCTCTAATATTTACCGCCCTTCCTAATTCGTCGCCCGCCGGCCCTTCCTTTATTCGCTTTAATATTTCGCCCGCCGGCCCCTTTTCCTAGTGCCCCTCGTCCGCCGGCCCCCCTTTTTAATATATTTCGTCCGCCGGCCCCCTCTCTTAACGTTCGTCTCCCTTAGCGTTCCCTCTTTAGACCCCCGCGCGTTTTTCCCTTCCCACTACTATTTCCGCCCCCCGCTATCCTACCACTACTATTCCCTCTAATTTGAAGGTTATTAAAAAGTATTAACGAAACGTAAATTTTTTTTTTTTTTTGTATTCTATTCCCTTTAAGTTTTTACCCCGCTACTATTTTATTATTAACCCCTTTATTATAGTTAGATTATAAGGAGTTGGCCGTCCCTTGTATTATTTGTATTAATATAGAGTAGGTATGTTTTATAATATTTAGTTACGCTATATATATAAATTATTATAATAACAGTAAGTAGTACAATTGGGTATTACCCTTAATTATATATACGTTTATTATTTAGGAGGCGGTAGCGGGCCGTTCGGTTAAGGTAATAGTAAGAGATAATTTGAATTATTATATAAATATTTAAAGGAATATTACTAAATTATATAAGAAGGCCTTTATCGACCGGTATATTATTCTTACCCCTTTCCTTCTATTTCTATTCCCTCTTTAAAATATTAATACTAATTTTTTTTTTCTTTTAATTGTAAGTACCTTTATTATATAGAGGTAGCGTCCCCCTTACCCCCCTCCCCCCTATTAGTAGCGACCTCCTTTTATAAATTATAGGTATTATAAGCGAATATAGTAGCTCTATAAGCGAGAATAGATATATTAGAAGCGGGTGATAATTATAAGCGGAAGAATTAAAAGAAATAGTAAAATTTAATATTAATATTATTCTTTTCCTTCTCCTTCGTAGCCGGCGCTATTACTTTTCGTATTTTATAATAAAATATTCTATTAGATTATTATTAATAATAATTGAATTATATTTAGTTTTAAAGCGGTTTAATACTACAGTGTTAACTATTATTTATAAGGGTTCTTAAATTTATTTTACCTATTTTACCTACTTTATTAACGTTTTTCTACGCCCTTTTTTCGTTTAATAGTATAAAATCTCCTTTACAAAATATTCTTTTTTATTATCAATTATAATAGTTGGGGGTTGGGGATTAGTAATAATTTATCTTAATAAGGGATTATTCTAAATATATTATAGGAGATCTATATAGAATTTATTAAAGACCCCTATAGTAAAATTGGTAAATTCTATTATATATAGGTTAATTACTTTTGAAATTATATATTTAGTATATACTTAATCTAATTTCTTCTTAGGGCGTTCGGTTTAGAAGTTTTTAAAGTTTAGTTAAACTTTATCCCCCTCCTTAAATATTTCGGCCGGTTATCTCTTACAATTCGTAAAGCGCTTTTAATTTTATACTAAAATAATTATTATTATTTAGTAAAGATTTATAATTTATTATAATTGTATAACAAAATTTTTAATTCTCTTTTAGGGGTCTATAGGTTCGATTCCTACAGGTTGGGTAGTAATTGCTATAGGGGATTGCGGGTAATAGTTATAGGTAATAAAGAATAGAGATATTCTAATTGCGGCGCTTACTCTACTATTAATTATTAATTATATAGTAGGGTATTAATAATTCTAATTATTTTGCGCGTAGTTTATAAAGATTCTTTAGAATATTTATACTTTTTAATTTATATATTTTAGTCCGCTATCGGTTTAGGGGTGAAATATTATATTTAATTGCTATTCTATTCTAAATAGGTTGTAAAAATATTTTTAAAAATTATTAGTCTAATTAGGATTTTTATTACTAATAATAGATTTGGGCTAACTATAGTAGGGTATAAAGTATTATAAGAAAATTTTAGCAATTACTCCTACTTCTATAGTAGGTATAGGCTTTAAGATTATTATTTTACTAAGCCGGTCTTTAATTATTAAGAGGTTTACGTAGCCTCTTAAAGGTAGTAGATTAGTAATAAAATTTATTTAGATATTTCTAAAAAATTAATTTAGGATTAGTAGTAGTTTAAATAGTCCTTTCTTTTAATTTCGCTAATATTTTACCCTTCTATAAATATTGTAATTAATTATAAATCGACGAATGTAAATACCTATTAACGGTTAATAAAAATTTTTATTAATAATATAAATCGTACTTTCTTTCTTTGGGTAGCCGAGGGCGATTGAGTTATATATCCTTTAAATAAGGTGCATTCGTAGGATATTTTTCTTTAGGTTTTTTAGCGATATATAGAGGGCGGTTATTTCGGTAATAATTGGGGTACCGAGGATTTAAACGCGGCCTTTATAATATAATTTTCTTAAATTATTAATTAAGTATTCGCCTAATTGCACTTTTAAACTTTAGGTTGCGGTAGGTAGACTTCGGTCGCTATTAATAATAGTTTAGAGGATGTTTTAATAAATTGTATTTTATTAGGCTACTTGTTTATAGAATTATTATAAATTTAAATTCTTAAATATTTTTATACCCTCCCCTACGGTTATAGAGGAGGCTACTATACGAATATAATTCTTAAGAGCCTTTTAAGGGATTAATTATATTTTCTTTGCCTCTATATTTCCTTCGTTAAGTTTATCCTAATCCCGCTGAAATAAAATATTAGGTATTATAGTAAATTTATTTAGGCGGTACTAGATTTCAAAGTTGAACTTCGAAAATAATTTAACCTAATATATTTAACATTTAAATAGTTTCTATTTCTCTATAAAATATTTGAGGTTCCAATAGTTGGTTATAATAATGAACTTC
This sequence comes from Neurospora intermedia, assembly GCA_037102815.1. NCBI lineage: Eukaryota > Fungi > Ascomycota > Sordariomycetes > Sordariales > Sordariaceae > Neurospora > Neurospora intermedia. The sequence goes on along the minus strand of BTPP01000003.1, from coordinate 2,349,873 downwards.
TTATAATTTTTAAGCTTTATTAATTACTCTTCTAAATATTGGATAATTATTAGTATTTCTTTATTATAGATGGGGTAATTACGTTCGGCCGGTATAAATTTTTAAGAGTAGTATATTATTATAGTTTTTTTATTATCTCTTTTTTAGGTGAAGATATTACCTAACCTATAGTTACTATAGTCCGTTTTTAAAAACGTAGGTAAATTGGGATCCTATTATATAAGAATGGGGGTTTTGGTAAATAATTTCTTTAATTTTCGAAATGCGGTATTATATTTAATAATTTACTCGAAGGGGACCCCCTTCCCTATGAATACTATTAATAGTCCTACTACTATAGAGAAGTTTTTAATAAATATACGGTAATAATTTGTAAAGTTTAGAAAATTCCTTACTTTTTTTTAAAACGTTAGGGCTTCCTAATTTATAATGGCTTTAATCTTTTCGGGGTCCGTTTAAATACTTATATTTGTAATGACTATAAAACCGAGGTATTTTATACTTTTAACAGCGAATTTATATTTCTTAGGGTTTAAATAGAGTTTAGCTATTGTTAGCCGTTCTATTACTTTATAGACTTTCTTTAAATAGTCTTTCTTCGACCCGGATGAGAAGACTAGTATATTATTTATATAGGTTAAGGCGAAATCGTCGAAGTAATTACTAAGGATATTATTAATATACTATTGGAAGGTCGTTGGAATTTTTAATAACCTAAAGGGTATTATAAATTACTTAAAAAGGTTATATTACGTACGGAAGGCCGTCTTCCCTTTTTTTCCCTCGGCTATGCGGATTTTATAGAACGTTTGTATTATATTTATTTTAGTAAATTATTTCGCTTTAATTATAATATAGAAGGTTTCTTTAATTAAGGGTAGCGGGTAGCGGTTAATTTTTATAATAGCGTTTAGAGTTCGGTAATTATAGTAGAATTATAATCCTCTACCGGGCTTCTAAATAAAGAGGATTAGTATTACGGCCGAAGAGTCATTAGTACGGATAAACCCTTTATTAAGAAAGTCTTTGAATATTTTTTTTAGTATTAAGAATTTGTTTTTTAATATATTGTAGAGTAGTCCGTAGGGTAGTGGTATTTCTTTGCTATATTTATCCTTCTTTATTTCCACCCTGTGGTTAATACTGGAATAATATAGGTTAACCTTATTAGTTTCCGACTGTTTCTATACGTAGAGTAAGTCGTGTATATTGGTAGGAATCCTCTTCCTTAGTTTTTCGTTAGTAAGGTCGATTTTGGGCTTGAGAGTTTTCTCTACGTTTCGTAGGCTAATAGTAAATATCGTTACTTCCGCTACTTCTTTACTATTCTCTTTTTTAATTCGGTTTAGTATAGTTACGAAGGTAGTAGTTAAATAGTAAACGGCTTCTTTAATTTCTATTATACGAAGGGAAAACCCTTTAGGCGTATATTCTAAATGCGGGATTTAATATCCGGTTATTCTATATTAGAGTCTATACTTATACGGGATTGAGTAGGCTTTTATTATAGTTAACTACAACTTTCCTAATATTATAGGGAACTTTAGTTTAGGAATTACGTAAGTATAGATAATTAATTCGTAATTATAAATATCTGCCTTAAAATAGACAATATTCTTGATTTTTATACTTTTTATTTCAGTAGAGGCGTTTTTAATTTATCTCTAGGGAATTAGGATTATTAGAATTTTTAATTTTTTAACTACCTTCTTACTAATAGCGGCGTAGTATTAGTAACTTTTATTAACGAGGGTATAGAATTAATTTTTATTATTAATAGCGATAGGGATTTTAATAATATTTATTTCTATAGGACCTAGGAAGTTCGAAGCTCTTACCTCCTTACTTAGTATTCCTATTTATTCCTATATCCGGCTTTGTATAGGAATTATTCTTTTCCCGACCCTTCCGAGGAAGAATCTTTAGTATTTTCTAGTAATAGGTCGATATAAAACTTAGTAGTTCTAATACTAACCCTATTAGGACGTTGGGCCGGTCTATATATATAATTATTAATTATATGTCCGCTAGTACTATAATATAGGTAAAGTCCGGCTAAATACTATTTATTACGTTCTTTTTAAAAAATTTATTTAGTATACTTCGTATCCTTACTATAATTTTCGTTCTTAGTCTTGGTAACGCCTATTATTATCGGTATATTATTATTAGTATCCTTCGAAGGTAGGTCTACGGTTTATTCTTATTAGGAGAAAGACTTTTAACAGTAGTTAGCGGCCCCTTTATTACTTCTATTAAACTTACGGAAGGTTCGGTTCGCTTCGAACCTCTAAGTAATATTTTTTAGGTTTTCTACGTATTAATTATAAATTTTAAGTATACGAACTAAAATTAGTTAATTGTATAGAGCGTTGGATATAGAGGTATTTAATTAAGCGAGTTAGGATTCGTTCTCTTATATTAGACTTCCTACCTTTGTAAGGTTCTCTTTAAAAACCGGGAAGAAATTAGCGAAGCTTTAGTTTTTACATTAGTAAATAGTTCGTAGGCGAATTAATACGAATTATTTTTTATTTTTATTATTAAAGATTAATTCTAAGTAATTAAATTAATTAATAGAACGGTAGGAGTCGTCGGTATAATTACAGCGCTAGAAAATTTCTATTTTAATTATTTTATTATTAGGGAGTACGTTGAATAATATTAACTATCCTAATTTATTATTAGAAATCGTTCTAATTACCCTCTTTTCTTTGTACGTAAGGTATAGCCGTATAAGGAATAGGGAGAAGGTCGAGGTAGATCTGTCTTACTTCGGCTATTTAATATTCTTATATTTAATATTAGAAATAGCAACGGAGGCGGCTTTTTAAATAGTACTAATTATAACGCTAAGGGTAGTAGTAGTTATATAAATAATCGTTTGGGGATTATTCTATATTCTTTAGGTTATAGGCGGGGTATTAACGGCGATTCTAATAGCATTAACGAACGCCGCGTTTGTAAAAATACTTCTAATAAAGTTGTCTCTCTCTCTTTATATACGTTAGGTTTTAATTTATTACGCTTCTTCTTCTACGTTCGATATAGCGTACTATTACCCTTACTATTATAGCGGCGGTATATTTTAATTTATCGGTTCTATCGGTTAATAGAACCTAATATAATAGGGATCGTACGGTTAATACGGGTGCTAGTCGTATAGCTTAATTAAGGTTCTATAAAAGAGGGAAAAATTTATTTGAGATACGGATTTACTAGCGCAGAGGTTTTTATTGGGGCTGCGCGCTCTGCGCTACTGTGGCTAATAATAGCTCTGGTCTAGAGACTAGAGTCCATGACCCGGGCGTTAGCCCTATGACAATAGTAATAATTGCCGTTTAAATAATATTATAAATATTGCGGAAATTAGCGGGGATATTTAATATATACCTACCGGAAGTATAATTATAGGTAGCGTTCTAAGTACTATTAATTAGAAGTATAGGAATTAAATAACGAAAAAGATAAATAGAGAATAAAGGACCTACCGGTAAATAAGATAAAACAAATTTTATTAGTAATAATCTTTTTAAAGGTATTAAGGGAGTTAAATTTATTATTAGAGCGTATAACGGAAGTAAAATTTAAAGTATAGTAAAGGTAAGGAATTTTATAAATAATATTAATTAAATTAATATAAAGATTAAAGAAGGAAGGGAGGAAATTATACTAGTTCTGAGGGGGATAATTATTAAGGAAATTACGAAGGGTACGAATAAAGAAAATAAGCTTTAAAAGTACGATTGAAGGGATTATAGGGGATGTAGGACTTAGGGACGCAATAGGGGAAGAACCCTCTATATTAGAAATTAAATCGATAGGGTTGGAATAATAGTGGCCGGAGGAAATTATTTTAATAGAAGTTGCAATAGGGAAGAAGGAGGAGAAGGATTAGGAGGGGCGCTATATAGGGGGATTATATAAACGGGGGAAGGGGTCTTTATACTAATATAAATAGGGGTAGAATTGCGGGGTTAGGAGAGTAAATAATAGGGCGGAGGTATTTACAAACGGGGAAGGAGGCGGAGAAGTAGGGTAGTAGACGGGAAAATAGGATAGGGAAGCGGGGAAACAGCTAAGGAAAGAGTAATAGGGAGTAAAATAGAAAGGTAGTAAAGGGAGTAATATACCGGGTTTAATCCTATTCCTATTATTCCTATTGTTTTTATTATTCTAGTATTAGGATAACGTAGCGGTAGAAGAGACGAGATTATATTCGCTGTAGCGGTGGGTAAGAACCGTTATAGTTGTAAGTAAAGTAGGAGCGGTGTAGTGAACTACGGCCGAGATGGAGCTGGGGGTTTTCATCCGGAGGCGCTTAACGTTTTACGGTTTTCCCCCCTAGAGAACTGGAGAAGGACCTTATGCCAATAAGGCGCTATAGTTTATAGTATAGGGAATAAGATTATATATAATCATTAATAACGAGAAGGACGAAGGATTTGGCTAGCTTATTAATTATATTAGGAAGATAATAGAGGAGTTGTTAATCCCTAAGCCGTTAGTTATTATTACTAACGGTGATAATTAATTTATTAAAGCGATTAATCGAGTCTTCTTAAACGTTTAATATTAATATTGTATATAGTATATTAATTATAATATAATTAAATACTTTAAAGATGATTAGTAATGTATAGATTCAAACGGCGAATACGAATAAGAAGAAGATAGTAAGGAGGGTTATAACGAATTTGAGGAGGAGGAGGAGAGTAGTAATAACTCTAATAATTTATTATCGCCTGTATAACCGCTATATCGAGAGCTAATCGATTAAGATAATTAATATAATTTTAATTAATTACACCGTATATACTAGAAGGTTAAAATAATTACTAGGATATAGGCTAAGCTTAGTGCCCTTCCTAATAAGGTTGCTAATACAAGGGTAGGGTTCTTTTATATATAGTAGTATATAATTTACGCTCCGTTAAGAATAGAATTCGAAAGCGCTTTATCTCTTCTATAATATTAATTTAGGAAGGACTAGGAAATTATTATTAAATAGATTATAATTAATTTGCTTCCTTATAAGAGAGAGTAGGTTAGGTACTATACCAAATACTACTTTAACTATAGGTAGCGGATTATATTATTAAATGAATCTAATAATAACTCTTTAAAGTTGTATAAGTTATTTATTCGTAGTAGTCTAATTGATCTTTATTGAATTAGTAACTAGTATATTATCCGTTATTATATTTACTTTAAAGAGGTTATTACTAAATTATCCTCTCGTATACGGATAGACTGGATTAGGCGCTTATAAGTAGGTAATATACCTCTCAATATTATATTATAGGTATATAAACTCCTCACACGTTAATATAATTAATTAAAAACTATCCTCCCTACTACGAATCGCCCTAATATACTTCTCAAACCTTATACTAAGTAGTTTAGAGCGTGATATAACCTCCTATATACCTATAAAATGGCGGTAAAGAAGGAAGTTAGTAAGACGGTTTTAGTTATAAAGGATAATTGTTATCCATTCTAGTATTTAGTTTAACGATGGGTAAAATTACTATTATCCTCCTCCCTAGTTAACCTTATACTAATTATTATAGAGTTTACTTGCCCGCACCCCCCAAAAACTTACACGCACCCACCCCCACCCAGAAAATCGGGGCGGTTCAGCTAATAGCACCTAACATCGAAAATCCCGTTTTGACTCGCAAAATCTCGTCTTTTTAGTACAGCACACCATCGCTCTAACGGTTGGTTTTTTCGCTCTTTTTCACACAGCCGGTTACACGCATTTACACCAGCACTAGCACTCTACACGCGAGGCGAGGGAGCAGGCAACGAAATTTCAATACTACCGCTACGAAAGTATTATTAGATTGGCGTTGTTAGATTTGCTAGTAAGACTAAGATTTGTAGGGCATTACTGTATTGACCCAGCTCAAGACATGGCAAATTGCGTTTTTTACAGCTGAAACGACATATTTTACATGGCACCTGTCAAGTTGAAAAAGTAGGTGCGTGTAAGTTTTTGGGGGGTGCGGGCAAGTAAACTCTTATTATATTAGGATACGGTAGATAAATAACTACGTTTTCGTCCGGCCGTTAAAAGTATACTTAAAAGTCGCCCATCCAAATAAAGTAGTCCGTTTGGTAATAAACTTATTCTATTGAATTTATTATTAATTAGGATAACCTAGGGTAAAAGAACTAGTAAAAAGGCAATGGCGCTCCGTAGTAAATTAAAGAATACCTAACCTATACGAGTATTGGCGCGGCGCAACTATTCTTAGTATAAGGAGGGGCCTAGTATTAAATAGTTTAATACCTAAGACGAAGTACGTAGTTATATTGAGGTTACTAACGATAATAATAATAATAATAAATTAGGAAGGTATTAAGTAGCGAAGGTAAGAGAATAGAGGGTAAAAGAGTAGCGAGTTATCGAAGTATCGTTAACTTGCTTATTTAACGAGCTCTTTGAGCTATCTAAACTATTAAACGTTAATATTTAATAGTAGAGTTCAATTAAGTCTAATCGTCTGCAATTGGTATTGATTGAAGAGAGCGCTTAATTGCTATTAATTTATACTAAACACTATAGAAATATTACAAGAATTAAGATAACTATATAATCCAGAAATCTGACTAAGGTCCCTGACATGTAAAACGAGTAAAATTATACCCAAAATATAGTTATTTACATATCAGCTGCCTTGGGGGTTTTTGGGTGTATGTAGGGAATGGGGTGGGTGTGCGGAGGGTTACTCTTTATATACCGAACCTAAACTATTAGGTTCGGGACTAATAGTCAATTAATTAAACTAATCTTTAATATAAGACTTTAATACAGCGGGCTTCGCAATGAACGGTACTAAATGCGATAAAATAGCCGAAGCCTTTGGAACTATAGAGTAAATCGATTAAAGATTATCGAGTCCTTTAAATAACCTTATATAGTACGGTTATTTCTAAATAAACGTTCGCTGGGAACTAGAAGGCTATAAATATTCCGTTTATATAGATACTAATTATTTAAATATTTTAGTCGACGAATAATAGATCTCTAAAAATCTAAATATTTAATATAATAATTCCGAAATAAAAATTATTCGACGTCGTCGGTAGCCGTATTATCCTAACCAAACGAGCGACCTTTAACCTCTTCATTGAGGGTATTATCGATAATTACCTAGTATAATAAACCTTTATATTAACCGTATAGGTAATAAAAGGACTAGCCGTAAAATTACTACTAGGAATATAATAAATTTAATTAAATTAATAATTAAATTAAATTATTATTAATTCCTTAAAGAATACTATACGAATCCCAATATATAGTAATATAATCGTTATAATTAATTGTATAGTAAAACCAATCCAACGAAGAGTAGCAATAACCTATAATATAATTATCCTACTATATTCTAATGGTCTTATCCCCGTCGATTTCGCGTACGTTCCTAATAGATTCCTAGTAGGCGTGCCTAAAGAGTATATCTTCGAAATTAAATACCTTTACGTTTAAAATGATCTTTTTAATACTAAGACCCCTAAATTAATTAATATTATTAATACTACTAATAAACTCATATATATTTATCGTTTATAATAAGTGAATACAATTAAAGATTTTAATAGTATTAGTTACCGAACTATTTCTTTTACGTAAATTTAAATTCTATTAGCCGCGGTAAAGGTTTAACCCGGAGAAGAATTCGTATTTATAGTAAATTTTAAGAATATTATACTAACCCTTAATATAATTATAATACTTAATAAAGAGTTAACTTACCGACACGCACCAAAAACTTACAGGTACGCACTTTGCCAGAAAAATGGGGCGTTTCAATTGATGACACCTAACATTGTAAATCCCGTTTTTACCCGCAAAATTTCGTCTTTTTAATGCACGCGGCATTCTCTCTAATTTAGTTCATTTTTTCACTCTTTTTCACACGGCTATTTGTACTAGCAATCTACGCTAGCACTTTACACCAGCACTCTGCGCTAGTACTTTATATCAATACTTTGTACTATACTGCACTACCTTGTACGCAATTACACTACACCCATCTATACTATATATATCTATTTAATCTACTACCTTAATATACGTTTAGATCTACTAGATGTAAGTATTTAGACTAGAGTAGAGTAGAGTAACCCCTCAACTCTATAAAAGCATTATTATATTAGCGATGTCAAATTTGCTTGCCCGCTAAAGACTAAATTTCATAGGGCATTTACTAGGCTGACCCACTTCATGACATTGAAAATCGCGATTTTTACGGCCAAATCGAGATAATTTACATATTAGCTGTCAGATCCCAAAAGTGCGTACCTGTAAGTTTTTGGTACGTGTCGGCAAGTTAACTCTTAATAAAATAACTACCGAAATAACTAACGATATTAATAGTCGGGAATTGATTGAGGAAGATATAATGAAATTCCTCCGCGAATTATCGAAACGAAGCCTATCCCTCAATATAAGTAAAGATAAAGATATCCTAGAAATTAAATCTATTTATAGTATTAAAATTTATAATTGCGACCCCCTATACGTATAATATATTAAAGTACTACTAAATAAATATACTGTATATAATAGTCGTAGTATTATTAAAATGGACGAAGAAGATATGTTCTACGTTAACCTTATTGAAAATTGGTATAAATAGAAGGTTTTCTTTAGACTATACTAATTAGGAATTTAAAATTATTAATTTCTTAATAAAACGCTAAATAAGATGTATTAGGATAGTAAATTCGAATAAATATATAGAGTAATACTATTTGGCTATCCTTGCTTCGTTATTTAGCGTATTGTCGATATTATATGTAAGGGTTGTATTATAATTGATTTACGCCTATTAAACCGGGTAATTATTAGCGATTTATACCCTTTACTAACCTAAAATTCTATTATTGTACAAATAAGGGGTAAAAACTTTACTAATTACTTTAATAGTTCGGTATTTTTTTACTAAATTAGTATTTATCTACCCTATTGAGATAGAATAATCCTTATTAGTCTAAGAGGACTAGAGCGATTAAACGTCGTATTAATAGGCTATAAAAATTCGCCGGCTTATATATAGCGATTTATTAACTGTAAGTTTTATCCTTACCGTATATTTACAGCGGGGTATATTAATAATATTATTATATTTAGTAATATAATCGACGATTATCTTAATTACCTACAAATTATCTTCGAATTCTTTAAAGATATTAACCTTAATATTATACTAAAGAAATCTTTTATAGCCTACCTATCGGTCCGCTTACTAGGTTATTGCGTAGATAGACTTAGTATAGCTATAATTACCGATTGAATCGTAGTTATATAAAGTATTTAATAATTAACCGACTTTGTATTATTAGAATACTATATTAGCCTAGCTAATTTTTTTAAGCAATTTATCCCTTAATTTACGTAAAAGATTAGTTCTCTAAAAGAGAGAAAAGCTAAGCTTATTGGATTTAGTAAGAAGGATAGTAAAATACTAAAAAAGAAATCCCTAATAGTAAGAAAAATATTTACTAATTTATTAACCTTTATACTAATAGCATTCGAAAAAAATATATTCGCTATCTTATAAGATTAATTAATAAAGGAGACTATAGTCTTCTATTATTACCCTAATCGAACTACATTTTTTAAGATCGACGCTTTAAAGAGATAGGGCTTCAGTATTATAATCTTCTATATTAAAAGTAATCAGTAGGATAGTAAACTTATCCCTATTTATAAAATTCAATAGATACTCTTTTATAGTAAATAATTATCTACTACGGAAAAGAATTATTAGTTAACGGAATTTAAAACCGCCTACTTCGTATAAGTATATTAATCCCTCCGTTAATTAATATAATTATATATTAAACTAATTATTATCCTAATAGATTACCGGGCATTAATCGGCATTGTAAAGTAAACTAACCTAAATACTACTAGTCTTATAAAGTTAAACTCGAAATTTATTATCGCTTCTATATATTTATTGTAATTTAATTTCGACGTTCGTTATATACTAGGGAAGGTCAATATTATACTAAACGCTCTATCCTATCTTCTTAGTACCGAAGCCGAACTATATTTAGAAATTAATAAGTTCGATAATATTTAAAAAGATACAGTATATATAATATACATCTAGATAAATAATAATATGAAAGTAAAATTTATTAATGGGTATAAGAAAAATAAGTACTACGCTATAATCGTACGGAAATTAAAAGAATATAACGAACGTAGTATAAAGTTCGGCCTTAATACCGATAAACAATTTCCCGTTCGAATTAAGGACGGATTACTATATTATTTTCCTAGCGTAAATAAAACGAAATTGTACGTACCTAGTAATATTTTATAAAATATACTCTCCCTAATATACAATAAATACTACTATTTCGGTCCGGCAAGGATAATATAGGAATTGGAGGGACTTTATTTCCCCTATATAATAAAAGCCTTAAAGCGATATATAGAGTATTACTTATAATACTTAAAATTAAAAACTAATCGGAAGGCTACCCCCGGATTAATAAAGCGTATTTAACCTTACCCTATACTATTCTATACTATTTATATAAATTTCATTTTGGGGTTACTAAAATAAATAAGTTAATTAACGGTCTAAGGCGGCTATTATTATAACGTAATAATAATAATTATTTATAATTTTAGTAAAAAAACCCTCTTAATCCCCGGCCAAATAAACTACATTGCGGAGTAATAGGCCGAGAGATTAATTGTTATATTATTACTTTGCAATTGGGGTTTATTCCGAATTTCTATCTCCGATCGGGATATAAAACTTTTATTAGTAATATAGGAAATAATCCTCCAGAAATTGAACGCTATATTAATATATACTATAGTATAGAATTTTAAATCGAATAGCTAAATCGAACGACGAAACTAGGAAGTCGAATTAGCCATCCAATACTATATAGTAGAAAACCCCAAAATTCTATAACTAAATATCCTCCCCGCCTTATAATATAATTTTAATAATAGTCTTTTAATACTATTAGGCCGTACCCCCAACAAAATTATAATAGAATTCAAATTAAATATAGCGCTAAATCTCCTCAAACTAATAGACTATTAGAATAACGATTTTAATACTATTAAACAGCTATATTATTATAAAGTAATCGAAGTTATTAATTGGGCGGCGATAAAATATAAATTAATACTCGACCGGGGTTATCGCCCACTTCAATTTATTAAAGGAAATAAAATTATATTACAATTCTATAAAGGCTATACTCAATTAAGGATAACATCTCGTAAGTACGCCGACTAGCGAATTAAACCGTTTATAGTTAAATGTAAAATTAGTAATCTTATATACAAATTCGAATCGCGCTACGTATAGAAAATTCATTTAATTATTTTAGTAAACTATTTAAAAGAATACACCTAAAGTAAAGATCTATTTCATTATAAAGAGTAATTAGGCGATCGAATTATCCTTGAAGGTATAGAATACTAATAATTAGTAATTATATAAGGTCGAAAAAATTATAGATCGTAAAATATTATAGTACGGTAGTAAACCATTAATTGAGTATTGGGTTAAATATAAAGGTTATAGTGCCGAGTATAATGAATAATACCCGCAAAGAGGTCTATATATAAATAGATTAATAGAAAACGCCCAAGATTTTATATATAACTATAAACGATTTTATCCTATTGATCCTAAATTACTAGTATAGATAAATAAATTATCCTTAAATAAAACTATTATTACCAAAGTCGACTATATCCCTAAATCTAATATTATTATCGCTATCCTAAGAAAAAGCAAATGAAAGGAAACGTTGGCAGCCTTAAATATAGCGCTACTCTCTACGCCGACCGAGATACCTTTAATAATAAACTCTATAAGAAAATATATTACTAACTTAAAAGCGCTTTTCTTACTATTTTAACCATCGCTACGACTAATACCTTACTTATTATTATTATTAATTAAACCTTAAAAAATTAATTCCTAAAATATTTAATATTCCCTTATACTATTATTTATATAAATCCGTACTATTAATTTACAAAACGTTCAATATCCCCTTATACTAATATCTATATAAATTTATACTATTAATAAATAAAATACAGTTCCCCTGGGCGGAGCCAAAGTCCAGGGGAGACAGAGAGACGCCCTGGAATCTACTAAGTTGAAAAAAAAAAAAAAGACTTAAAGATGAACTGAATAGATAACCTTTGGAAAAGATAATAATAATAATAACTATTAAGCTATAAACTCAACGAGTTTCTTAAATAAGTAGCTAAATTTTCCTACCTATATTAGCAGCTTCCCCCCCCCCACCCCCCCCCCCCCCCCCTAACCTGGAAAAAAAAAAGAAAAAAAAAAAAAAAAAAAACTTCAAGGTCAAATTTTGAAATTTTTTTTTTTTCATTTTTTCTCTCATCCAGAATTTCTCATTTTTAACCCTAACCCCAACCCTCTCCCTGGATTCTAGGGTTAAAGGTCTAGCTTGGGACTTGGTCATTTCTGGGTCATTTCTAGGACTTAGTCATTTGCAACGGTCGCGCGGTCGCATTTGCAACCAAAAACTCCCTTTGCAACCAGAAACTCGTTTTTTACAACTTTCTCAACAACCACTTATTCGGACAACGTGCAACCGGTATCAAAATAATGAGAAAAAGAAAGCGGTCATTCTGACACCAGATGCATTTGGATGCACGCGACGGTCGAGAAGGAATCTCCATTGCAAAGGAAAAAGTGGCTTTTTGGAGCTGCTATTCGAACCGTGTCTTGCTTGGCGCCAAGTTTTCCTATTTGGGACTGCCAAGACGGGTAATTTTCTGCATTCTGGCTTATTATAGATAGATACGCCGCGCCTTCCTCACTTGCGTTGGGTGGGCCTATAGACCACGCGACCTTTAGTGCGGGGAATCCTCCATATCACCTTTCGGCCCACGACAACGCTGGAGCTCTAAAGCATAAGCGTCTCAATAAAGCTTAATATATTGTAGTAGTGTGGAGCGCCCAGATGCCATTCACTAGCAGGGTCGAATGACTTGCCTATATGTGGGGCCCATTAGGGCGCCACTACTATGTATTTTAGCCCTCCACAGTTCTTTCCTTTCTAGTTCTTAGCTTAGCACAATCAATACACTTCTTGTGCCTACAAGTCTAAGAGGTTATGAGCCCTCTACACGCGATTGTATTGTATCGCATCGCTGCGTATAGTTATTACAAATATTGAAAACGATAAACGATATTGAGCGCGAGTTATGGAGACTATTACGTTGTTGTAACGCCTTCTTCCCTTAAAAATTAAAGATTTTATTTAAGATTAGACCCCTTTAAGATTTGTTAAGTAATAATAAGACTTAAATAATAGAACTACAATTAAGTAACGTTAATGAAGATTATTAGTAATTTAAAATATATTTATTTAAATACTACGATCCTTAAGATTTAACATATCGATAAAATACAAAATAATACTTACATTCCTATTCGAAACAATAAGAATAACGATAATATATCCTTCAATATAGCTATTTTAATTCCTTTTAAGGGTAAAAACAATTTTAATATATAGGCCCGTACCCTTAAGGTTGAGCTCGCCTCCCAAAGATTAAAACTATATATTACTAAGAATATTCCTAAACCTAAGATTAATAATAAGATAAAGGATGAGGATGAGAAACGCTTTTACTAGTAGTATATAGATTATACGAAGGTAATATCTATTATTTATTCTACTATTTATAACGAAAAGGTTTAGAACGTCCTTTCTATTAATAATTAGAATAAAAATAATAATAATCTGAAATATCTTTTTAATTTTATTAAGAGTAGTATTTCTAATATTATTAATGAAGTTAAAAGTAATATTTTTAATGAATATTAAACGATTAAATATATTAATTTCGCTACCTTAGAGGCTTTCTTTATATATTAGCAAACTTTACGTAAGAGAGTGAAGGATATTAAGTATATTATTAATAATATTATTAAATTTATTAACCTCTTTAATACAATTAAACGTTTATTCCCTACCGAGGCTATACTATAGGTTACTAATATAAATAAGAACGAGTTAACTACTATTTCCTTCCTAGTTAGACTATCTACTTTAGTTAATACTTAGAAGAATTATACTAATATAGTTATAACGAAGGTGGAAGTTAAAATTAAGGAGTCTAAGGAGGTTAAGACCGAGAATAATGGTATTGAGAGAATCCCTTATAATACTTACGGAAAGAAGGTTTATAAGGGCTTAAAGTACTTTACTTATAAATATTACTGTATACCGGGTATATTTAATTACTAATAGTATAAACCGGATAAGGTATTTAATATTTAGGCTAATAAGAAGAAGGCTATAAGTTATTTTAAGACTAATAATAGTACTATAATAGCGGTTATAGAAAATAATACTAATATTAATAACCTTCCTACAGGTAGTAATTCTAACCTACTATTTAGCCTTAGAGGTCTATCCTTCGACGACGATTAAGAGGAGGAGGATTTTTACTAGAGCTCCTAACGGAAGAGGAATTAGCTGCTTTTACTTATTAAGCAAATAGAGTTTAATATAATTTCGTTAAAATTTAATAAACTCTTAAGGTAATAATTGTAATACGAAATATAATATTATATAATAATAGATCTAGATCTAATATATTCAATAATATAAAGTGGTTTATAGAATTATACCCTTTACTAAGATTAGTAATATATTAAATCGGAAACGGAGAAAGAATTAGATTATATTATATGGGAGTAGTAGAGTTAAATTTACTTATAAAATTAGGAAAGAGAATATTAATCGAAATTAGGGATATTATACTATATCCTTCAATACTAATAAGCCTAATTATAATAATGGGTCTACTAGATAATAGTATAATATAGTTGATAGAAATAAATATTATTACTATAAAGAAGGGGAGGTTTATAGGAGAAGAAGTATCGTATAATTGGGTTACGAACCTACTAGTCCTACTAATAACGGTATTAAGGGATATCGATTAGAAATATTAATACTAGGTACCTAAATTAGCGTTAATAATTATAATTAATTATAAAGTTATATACCGAAGACTTATATATATAGGAAAGGAATAGGTTATTAAGGTATATAAAGACGCGGGTATTAAGTTGGTAAATACGGGAAGAGTAGATTATAAAGCTTGTTTCTGAAGTAAATCTATAAATATTATTTATAAGATTTTGAACCCGGTAGTTATAAAGCCGCTAGAATTTGTAAGGGTAAATATATAAAGTTACAATATGGCTGGTTATTTAGGGATTAAATATATTATTTACTTTGTTTGTATAATATCTGGTTTCTACTAAATAAAAGGTATAAAAGAAAAGAGTAAAGGATTTATAATTATTAAGGAGTAGAAGAAATAAGTAGAACTTTAAATAGGCCTAAAAGTTAAAGTTTTAAATTTAAATAGAGGTATAGATTTTAGATTCGGATTTAAGGACTATTAAAACGATAAATTAGTTGTATAGGGTCGTTTAAAAGGAATCGAAATTATTAAAACTCCGGCATATACTCTATAGATAAATAGAATTCCGGAACGAGCGGGTAGGGCGATAATAGAAAAAGCGAGAGCTATAATATTAGAATATAGTATTCCTATTAAATTATAACCTCTAATTATAAATTTAATTATTAAAGTAATAAATCTTCTTCTAATAAAGGCTAATAATAAGTATATTAATCCCTATAAAGTCTTAAATAAGGCCGTAGGAATCCTAAATCTAAAACCTAATATAAAATACCTAAGAATGTATTACTATATAGCGTATTATTATATTAAGAAGTAAAAGTGGGTTTAGGGAGATAAGTTCGTGGAATATTCGAGACGCGGTTATTTAGTAGGATATACAAATCTGAACGGCAGAATCTTCTATATATAGGATCCAAAGTATAAGAAATTAGTTAAAGCAAATATTGTAAGGTTTTTAGAGTTTAATAAGGACTAAACAATAGAAGAATAAGGCTTAGATTATACGGTAGTATTTTCTAATTAATTTATTAAAGAGGTAGATAAAGTCTTAAAAAGCGAAAAGAAAGTCTAAATTACTATAACCCTCCCTAAGCTAATTAAGGTTATAAATAGAAGCGTTAAAGATAAAAGAAAAGAAAACTATAGTAAAGATAGGAGAAAGCGAATAATCGATTCAATTTTAGGATTGAAACTACCGACGAACAATCTAATAATACTCCCTACCCTATTATTAAACGTTATACCAGCCCCGGAAATAACTCTAATATAGATTTTACTATTAGAGAGCCTAATAATACTATCTTCGATAACCTAAATACTATTACCCGTTCCCGAAGAAGTAATAGGATAATAGTTAAACCTAGAAAGGATAAATAGAGTTTAAAATAAGGATAAGATTAAGGATCGGGAAATATTAATACTAGTAGTCCAATATATAATAAGTATCCTCGAAGAATATTAAAGGATACTATAAACGAACCTAAGGGTATTATAGAGGGTAATACCTCTACGACCGGATATTATTTAATTAATTAAATAAAATAAAGAAAAGAACTTTCAATTATTTGACGAAGAGAATGAATTTGAACCTTTTGATTATTTACCCTTTATTAACCCTTATAATTTAAATAAGGAAGAACCGATTCCCTAGAAACGGAATTTAAAGCGATTATCGTCCCTAGACCCCCTACAAAATATATTTACTCCGTTAAAACTATTAAAATTATAATAGGTAATTATAATATAGTAGTAGATTAAATAGCCGCAATAAGAATTATAACCGTCGATAGCGGATATAACGCCTATAATAATAGAACTAGAATTAATAAAAAGGGGTAGGCTAAAATGATAAACTATACTATAATCCGGTACTTTAATAGAAAGATAGATTGTTGTAGATAATAATAATAAACCAACTAGTAAAAATCCAATTTTCTACTATAGCCTAGAAGACCGAAGTATCGTTTAGAGAAATATTGACCTTCTTTGCCTAATAGCAATAAAGATTATATACGATATAAACAAAAATTAAGACGAGATCCTTAAGAACTACTAGCGAGTAAGAAGAATAATTAATTTCATAATTTATTAGAAACCGGCGATAGAGAAATAAATATAGGCTCTCAAAGAATAAGGAGTTTATAACTTAGTTCCTTTCGAAAAAGGAATAAAAGTACTACTAAGTAAATAGGTATATAATAAGAAATATAACTTTAAATTGAAGATAAAGGAACTAAAAGTATAATAGGTAGTATATAGTAATTTTGAATAAGGATTATAGAATACTAAAGACGTTTATATAGCCGTAGTAAATATAGTAAGTATAAAGATCTTCCTAGCGATTATAGCGGTATAAGATTTTAAGTGCTACTAATTCGATTTTAATATAGTATTCCTTAACGTATTAATACTAGAAGGGAAAGTTTATTATGTAGAGTAACCAACGGGACTAGAAAAGCAACTATTAACTGAGTCCGGAAGGAGATAAGTATATTTACTTCGCCGTGTACTCTATAGTTTAAAAAGCAGTCCGCTCTACTAATTTCAAATACTACTACCGATCCTAAAAAGTTTAGAATTTGAGCCAGTTAATAATAATATATACCTATTTAGTAATAAAGAGAGGGGAGCTTTACTAGTATTATATATTAATAATTTTTTAGTAGTAGTACCTTCTTAAATAATTATATTTAAAGTAAGGGACTAATTACTTTAATACTTCAAATTCAAGTATATAGGAGAAGTAAAGACTTTCCTAAGATTTAATATTGTAAAAAATTGAAAAGATAGAATAATATTTATATTACAAGTATAATATACTAGATTGCTAATAAAGAAATTCGAATATAAAGATTTATATAGAGTGAATATACTATAGCTATAAAATATAAGGGTAGGAGATTACAAGACCGGAGACAAAATACTAGAATAATAGAAATATTATATTAAGAAGACCGGCAGTCTTAATTATCTATTAATAAATACCCGGCCGGATATTACCTTTACAATTAATAAATTATACAAAGTAAATACTAAATTAATAGCCAATTCCTTAGTAGTATTAAAGTATTTATTTAGATATTTAACGAAATATACTGATATAGGAATTGTATTAGGAGGAAGGATATTACCTACGAATATAGATCTAACAATATTCGGTAATACTTCTTTTATAAATAATCTAATAACCTGTTACAATATAGGAGGATATATTATATTCCTAATAGGAGGACCTATATATTAGAAATTTAAAAAGTAAATATTCGTTATAATTAATATAACGGAAGTAGAGTTTACTAACTTTATCCTAATAGTAAAGTTATTACAATAGATTTCGCAAATATTAAAGGAGTTGGGTTACGAACAATTACCTTTTAAAGTACTATATACGGACAATAAAAATATAAAAGACCGGGTCTTAAACCGAAAAGTTCTTAGTTGTAACTGTTGTATAGATATATAATATAAGTGGATTATTAAATAAATAGAGGGAAAAGAATTCGAAATTATTTATATTAGGGGAAAGGATATAATTATAAACGGATTAATAAAGCTACTAAAATTGAATAAATATTTAATATTCGTTAAATTATTTAAATTAGAGTAAAAATTAGTATTATAAGTATAAGATTAGGGATAAAAAGGTAAAAAGAAGAGGAGTTTAGTTCGACTTATTCCGCGTACCCTAATTGAATACCTTATAATATACCCTTTTTTAGAACGACCGTTAATAGTACCGAAAGATAGTACGTCTTATAATGGTTTTACGTCTCCTATTCCCTAGAATAACCCTACGCAATTAATATTAAAATTAGAAAATAAGAAGGATTTAAGAGAGGTTAGTAGTATAATAATTAAATATTTAAAAGAAGAAAAGTTACAAATAGGGAATTAAATATACAAACTCTTAAACTTATACTAATAGCGGCTACGGGCGTCCTATATAAACCGCTATACTACGGGCATCCTTATAGTACCCCCGGGGGGGTTAGTAATAATAAGGTAATTGAAAGTAGACTATATAGTCTAATTGGAGTATTTTGAACGAGTTTATAATAAAAGAAGGGATTATTACGTAGAATAATGAACTCTTACAGCGGAAGGGTTAGATTAATAATATTTTAGCTAGTATTATACCCTTAAGTAGGAGTCTAAATACTAAACAACTTCCCGTTTTAGTATAAGCGCTAAAAATCTTTAGTAATAAATAATTAGTTACATTAGACAATAAAGAAAAGACCTACTTTGGACTTGAAAAAGGATAATTTAATAGTTAAAAAGAAAGGGGACGAGTCTATAAGGATTTGAGAGCTTATTTCGGGCTACGGGGGGGTGTTGTAGTAGTGTGGAACGCCTAGATGCCATTTACTGGCAGGGTCGAATAATTTGCCTATATGTGGGGCCTATTAGGGCGCCACCACTATGTATTTTAGCCCTCCACAGTTCTTTCCTTTCTGGTTCTTAACTTAGCACAATCAATACACTTCTTGTGCCCACGAGTCCAAGATAATATTACCCCCTATTACCGCTAACCAAACTCTAAAGGATTAATTTATAAGGTACTTAATATCCCTTTATACTACCGTCTACCCAAATCCAAATTATTAGTTTATACGAACCTCGGTATCCTTCTATATTATTGCCTAAGTAAGCCAATTATCCTAGATACTCCGTCTATTGAATACTACTACCTAAAATAAACGCCGACGACGAATAATAT
Organism: Neurospora intermedia; assembly: GCA_037102815.1. Classification (NCBI taxonomy): domain Eukaryota; kingdom Fungi; phylum Ascomycota; class Sordariomycetes; order Sordariales; family Sordariaceae; genus Neurospora; species Neurospora intermedia. Next base: position 2,330,158 of record BTPP01000003.1, on the reverse strand, counting down.
AGAATAATAATTATATACTTAATTAATATATAAAAGTAAGTAGGACTGTAATAGATCTAGTTACTATTAAAGAAATAAACCGGCAAACTACAAACTAAACGAACTAATAACGACCTATTGCCTACTATCGAGTAAGTTATTTGTAATTACTTATCTACGGAGGAGATAACTATTATTATAAAGGTACTTATAAACTACGGCGTTTGTAAACGGATGTTTAATAATAATTACTATAGCCGTAATTGTAATATATTTAAAATTATTACAATTATTAAAGATATTAATTTATAGAAGGGGATTAATAATACTATTGTCGAAAATGGTATTAAATTATTAAATTATATTATCGTTAAAATAGCCTACTTTATAATACTCGTAATAAATTATAATATAACGGAGTAATTCGGTAATTTGGAAGCCTCTAACTTAATATTAATAATTAAGGCTAATTAATATTGTACTTACAATGGCAACGAATCTATAATCCTAATATACTATAATAACGCTATAGCGCTATCGGTATAATATAAAATAAGAAGAGTATTTGATTTTATTATTAATAAGGCCGTCCAAACACTTAATATAAATAAACCGGCAGATATATAAACTATCGTCCGCGAATAATTAAAATTGAAAGTATATAGTATTATAACTATTTATTTAAAGGATATAGGATTAATCGATATAAAGTAAGTAATTATTGTTAAAGTACGTTATAATTGGCAATTTACCTACCCTGAAAGTTTAGTCGAACGAGCGAATGCGAATGTTATTAATTAATCCGAACTAATCGCCCCTACCTTAAATATTATATAATTAATTGCCCCCGCCCCGAATATTATATAGTTATTAACTGCTATTATACTAGATATTAGAGAACCTGGGTCCTTGAAACCCTTAATTCTATTAAATAAATTATAATTAATACTATTTAATTGATAAATACTATTAATAATATTACTATTAATCTAGTAGTAATTAAGCGCCCAATTAATGCGATTAATAATTTTTTAATTAAGAAATAGAGATTTCGGAATATACTTTAGGCCGAATTAGATAAATTCTAATAGATTTATTACGACCTTCGTAAGAAATAAGATAGATAATGTAAGGATTTGGAAGGTTATTGTAAGGATCTAGAAAATTAATATAACGATTACCGCAAATTAAATAATAAATATATTGATTTATATAACGAGTATAATAGCCTTTAATATAAATATAATTTTATAGCTAAGGAGTATAAATAAATTATAGATGGAATAAAAGAAGTAATATGCCGTTCTAAGGAGGTATTTAAAATTATTAAAAATCTACCCGAGGATACGGTTACCGACGCGGCTAATTATTAGAATAATATTACTATAGCTATTAAACGGGGATTTATAGCCGGTATAATCGATATACTATTTGAAACGCTGCGCGTAGCCTAAATAGTATAGGACGAATTAGTATTTAATAACGCTATTGAAACTATCGGTTTACTAGATAGCCCTAGGTATTTATACCTTATAGAAATTCGGACCGGGTAATAATACGCTTATATAAAGTCTAGACTTTAAATAGGCTTCGAGAAGCGGATTATCGAACCTACAGCGCCTATTGCCGAGCCGGCCGTCGTTTTAGCGCCTATTGCCCTAACGCCTATTACCGATCTAGCCGCCGTCCTAGAACTTATTAAAATCCAATCTAATAATAGTTAAAGTATAACGACGGACGACGATTGAAAGTATCCTAACGGCCAAAGATATTCGTAAATTATAATTATTAATTAATTTCCCTTCTATTTCCTTTATTAATTACTCCCCTACTTTATATATACGATAGATGAACAGTATATTTTAAATAGGTTTCCGACTAAACTATTAAATTAATCGGCTTTAAAACTATTATTCCTATATTTCCTTTCTCTCTTTCTTATTATTTCTTTCTCTTTTACCTCAATAGCAGGGATTTATTAATAAAATTACCGATAAACGAGAAGGTCTATCTATTAAAGGATAACTATTATTTGGAATAATAACGCTTAAGTATTATAATAAATATAATTATTTTTATTTTTCCTTTTCCTTTCTATATACTATAAAGGCGTATACCTATGAACTACTACGTTCAATATTATTATTGCGCAAAATAAACGGGGATCTCGCTAGACTATTAATAATATTTCTTTTCCTTTAGTTCTACAAATAAATCTAAGCTGTAGTTACTATTACTATTCTTACAGTTATACTAAATTGTTCAAGACTACCTACCTCTATATATTTAGAGATAATCGGGACGATTATTATTATAGAGGGGGCATTGTAAGAGGAGCAGCCTAAGGAAGGTTAATAGTCGGAACAATTAATAGCTAGGCACTAAGCAAGCTCAATAAGCACTGGGCAAGCTCTGTAGGTACTGGGCAAATTTAATAGGGCATTAACCGCCCGCACATCAGGTATAAAACCTAGTACGGTAATGTATCCAAACAGTAGTTAGATTCTAAATAGATTTAATACATTTAGACTATCTATAAGACGATCGTGCCATTCCTCTTACAATAAATCTAATCAAGATTATATTTTTTGGTTGTATGCAGCCGCATTTACTATTCTACTCAATACTCTAAATATATACTATGTATTAATATTTACTTACTCAAATCTATAGTATCAACTATATTCACGTACAATCAGTCTCGATTATACTCGAATTCCCTTATTTAACTCCTCTATCTATCTATTATATTACTTTCCTTCATTTCCCTATTGGCCTGTCCTTTTATTATAATATCTTCTATCTATTATACTATGGCTCGACTACCTCTTAAATCTACTAGCGCTTCCTCGCGCCATGATCTAACGCTTATTAATTTAATTTCTAATATTGGAAATATCCTTAGAGATATTAGAAGATACTACTCGTCAGGTATATAAAATCGACCATCTAACTAGCGGGCGGGCCACTAGTCAGGGACAGCGACTCGTACATAAACAGCGACTCGTACCGGAAACTGGGGGTACTTCCCTACACTGCCATTTTACTAGCAAATTAATATAGCTCTATTCAACTACATATTTTTCTAGATACAATAGCGTAATCCCAGCCCAATTCCCCGCACTACCCAACACTCTAATTATATACTACCTATTTGTACTCTTTTAAACTCCAACCACTTATACTCTAAGATGCCTACTTAAGTTAATAATATTAATTATTATAATTATATTTACGTACAATCGGTTTTAATTATACTTAACCCCCCTTATTTAATTCCTTTATCCTTTTATTATATTACTTCCCTCTATTTTACTATCGGACTGCCTAACGGTCGCTATATCTTCTATTAATCGTATTATACCTCGTCGACTTTGTAAATCCACCGGCGGCTCTAAACGCTTTATATTAGTACCGGTTAATTTAATTTCTAATACCGAGGATATTATTAGTAATATTTAAAAGACGCTGCTAATAGAGGGGAGAGTCTAAGCCGCTATAAAAGTATTTTAGAATAATAGATTTAAAACTATAGTAAATATAGTAAAGGTATTTCGAGTTCTATATAAATAGATTATTAGCCGCTATAAGGGAGTGTACTCTCTAATCGAGAATAGGGGTTTTAATGAACTATTAACTAGAGAAGAGGACTTGGTATTATAAGTTTAGGTTAACGTATAGATATATATAAATAGGTTATTAGCCGCTATAAGGGAGTGTACTCTCTAATCGAGAATAGGGGTTTTAATGAACTATTAACTAGAGAAGAGGATTTGGTATTGTAAGTTTAGGTTAACGTATAGATATTTATTAGTTAGTACTATTATTACTTAGAGATTTTAAGAATTAAGCTAATTAGTTGATTAGGTATTAAGATTATACTAATACGGTTAGTATTTGTAGCAACTACTATTATTAGATTCAATAATAATAATAGTAGCGGAGAACATATATTAAGAACCGCGGTTTATTAGGTACAACGATATTTATAATAGGGAGACTTCTATAGTATGCGTACGAAATTTATAGTATTAGTACGTAAAGTTTCACAGACTAGGGCAGATATTGAAGAGGTCTTTTATCTCTTCTATAATACTATTACTAAGTATAATATTAAGTTAGACAATATATAGAATAGGGACGAGTCTAGTTTTAAGGTCGGCGTATTAAATAAGGCCTGTTATATATAGACTTATAGTAAAATAGCCGAAGTATAGTCCGTCAACCCTAATTAGCGGATTCTTATTATTATCCTTAAGGCTATTTCTATATTGAGTCGGACTATCCTTCCCTTCGTTTTACTTCCTAGCGTTAATATTATATACAAATATATTAATAAGTCCCTTAGCAATAGGATGGTTATTACTACCTCCCTATCAGGTTATACGGATAATTAATATACGTTTAATTAATTCAAATACCAGGAGGAGTACTTTCGCTCCCTCAATAAAGAGGAGAGGCGAATCTTAGTACTAGATAATTATAGTAATTACTATACTATTAAATTCTATAACTAATATAGGAGGAATGTTACTATACTCTTTCTCCTACCCCCCTATTTAACGTACTTCCTTTAACCTCTCGACGTTAGGATCTTTTAAATTTATAAATACTTTTATTAAATTAATATATATAAGAAGCTGGCCTTTAATAATATCAATTATAATAAATTAGACTTTCTTAATAGATTAAAAGTAGTACGTAAGAAGGTAATAAAAATAAAGAATATTTAGTTTACTTAGAAGCGTACTAATTTAAATCCCTTTAACCCTAATTTTATACTTTTAAACCTTCGCGATTTATTAACCTTATTAATAAATAATAAGTATATTAAATAAAGACGAAGGTATATTATTCGTTTTATTGAGTAGGGAATTATTAATCTTAGTATAGAGATAGAAAGACCATAATTTTGTATACTAAGAGAGGGATTTAACGAAGCTATTATACTAAGTAGTCCCCCTATTACAAATAGTACTACTATAGTAAACAAACTCCCTATAGTATTGAAGCCTTCTATACTAAAGTAAAAGGGTTACTCTCAAATAGATTAGAGTAGTACAATTATACTAACGCCTAACCTCCCTTCTATTAAAGAGTATAGTAATTATATCGATCAACGGATTTCATTTACAATTAAGGGTAATTGTACTATGTTACCAATAATCTTATACGTACTTACCAAGCGAAATGAAGCTAGTAATACGCTCAATCTAATAGCTATAAGGGAGGTTAAATTTAAATATAAATATAAAGAAGAGGCGATTAATAAAGTACTACGTAATTCTCGTAGAGACTCCCTCGGCGTGCAGTGTCACTTTCCTCCGTGTGCAGTGTCACTGCACATATAAGGGTCTATATATTGGGATTCCTACGCGTGCAGTGTCCCTATCGCCCCTAACCCTATAATATTCCTATTAATATTAGCTAGTAAGTTAGATTTAATTTATCTACCGTAGTAATAGGTTATTGGTAATAGATTACTAGTACTGGGTTACTAGTGTTGAGGGGTACTAAATTAGAGTAGGAGATTTAGTTAAGGTATAAAATAATTATATTAGTTTTTTACTTTACTATTTTCTTCTTTTAGCGTTTAGTATTTCTAGTACTCCTGATTACAATTCAAGGTGCTAAGGAATATACTATAGCACGGTATTTGCGGGTGGGCTGTTGGTAAAAATCAGGGACACTGCACGCGTAGGAATCCCAATATATAGACCCTTATCTGTGCAGTGTACACTGCATATAGAGGAAAACGACACTGCACGCCGAGGGAGTCTCTTCTCGTAATATTAACTATTTACTAAGGTACAACGGTGCTATTATTATTGGGAACGGCCGTTTATATATTATAATAAATGAATACTAGCGTATTATTCTTATTAAGAAAGAAGACGAACGTATTTACAATCGTAAGCTTTAATAAGAATAAAGTATATTAAGAATATGAATTAGTAGTTCTATTACGGTATAAAAAGCGTGGCTAGTTGATGAGAAATTACGGTTAAAGATTCTTAAAACCTCCAAAAAGACAATTTAAAAATATATTGAATTATATAATACCCGTCTCTCTAGTAAAGACTAGTTAATTAGTAAATACTACGAAGAGAAAACTGACCGTTAGTATTACTTTTAAACCGAGAAGTAAAGAACTATAGATAAAGAAGTTAAATAGTTGGGGGGTAAACGTACTATAAATAATATAACTTTGCTATTCTATTAGTAACCTCCTAGTAATCCCCCTAAACTATATACTCTATAGGTATTTAATGAGGCGAAAAACAAGGTTGTAAATAATGTTATCGTATTGTAGTTAATTAGTAAGGGTATTATACCGTTGAAGGATAAGTAAATTAATTTTAAAGAAATTAAGATTAAAGACGATAAGCCGGTAGATATATAGAAGGATCCAAACTAGTAGTAGTCTAACAATAGACGATAGGTACAAATAAATTAAGAGGATGAAGAGTATAAGGAGTATAAGGATAAAGCTATTTAAGACGACGACGACAACGACGGTAGTGAGGAGGAGTAGTATAGGGATTCTAACTACAAAGAAGTTGAATGTAATTTCTAGTATAAATAATCTATATATATGCAAAATAACGATAATTTTACGTAGTGGTACAAATGCTAGTCACATCAGCGATATTCAATACAGCTAAGAAATATAGATATATTACTATAAAATATTATTAGCTCCAGCTATACAACTTCCATATGCTAGTTAAATTGCGTGTAGAGTAAGTACCCCGCTCGGTACGAGTCGCTGTTCATATACGAGTCGCTATCCCTAACTAGTAGCCCGCCCGCTAGTCGGATGGTCGATTTTATAGACCTGACGAGTACTAATAGAAGAGGGAGTTTAAGCCATTATAAAGGTATTTTGGAATAAAGGATTTAGAACTGTAGTAAATACAATTTAAGTATTTTGAATTCTATATAAATACTCGTCGATTGGGTGCACGTGGTGGGTCCTCCCTTGGGGGCCCGCTTCCAGCCAGCCAACCGACTCTCCTCGTCCCTCTAAAAGTCGGATTCGTTACATACATCTTAAAAGTAGTATATCTACCAAGAACCTCACAAACCGATAAATCCATCAATTTTAGTCGTATAACATCGCGAATAGCCTCATTCTACTCGTCTTAACTCCCTCTATCACTCTACTACTCGTCAGGTCTACAAAATCGACGGCTGACTAGTGGACGAGCCTCTAGTTAGGTTCATTGATTCGTACACGGTCATTGATTCGTACCGAGCGGGGTACTTCCCCACACCGCCATTTTGCTAGCAAATGAAAGTACATCATCCGGAGCCAATAATTTTTTTTAGTAATATATCCATATTTTTGAGTTGCATACAAAATCGCTGATCTGACTAGTATATACACCAACACGTAAAATTATCGTTATTTTGCATGCATATTATCTATACTAGAAACTATACATTGCACTCAACTTCCTCATAGTTAGAATCCCTATACTGCTCATCCTCCTTAGTCTCCTCCTCGTCGTCGTTATCGTTGTCGTTATGATAAATAGCTTTATTTTTATACTCCTTATACTCTTCATCTTCTTAATTTATTTATACCTATTGTCTATTATTAGGATACTACTAGTCTAAATCCTTCTGGGCGTTAACGGGCTTATTATTAACAACTTCAACCTCATTTATTTCCTCGTTTATTAGTAGTATAATACCCTTACCAATTAACTAGACTATAATAGCTTTATTTCCAACCCTCTTTCTTAATTTATTAAATACCTAAGGAGTATGTAGTTTAGGGGGACTACTAGGTAATTACTAATATAAGGGGAAAGTTATATTGTATATAGCTCTTTCACTCCCGAACCGTTCAATTTTATTTTTAATAGCTATCTCTCATTGTAATTAAAAGTAATCATACCGCCAAACTCTCTCTACACAGTATTTACTAACCAATCAATCTCTATTAATAAACTACGCCTTATATAGTATTGCAAATTCTTTAATCTCCTTTTAAAATATCTTGAATATTTATAATTATACCTTCTCGTTACTTAACTGCGTCTTTTAAATAGAAATAAACCTATTAATCTATATTCTCAAGGCAGTCTACTCTTATTAAAGCTCTCGAGTATAGATACGTTCGTTTTCCTTTTTACTAAGAGCTATACGCTAATATTCATCCGTCGTAATATATAATCGACTATTACCAATAATAATAGTACTACAATATTTTATTAGACGGTTAATAGTATGCTGAATATATAATACTTTATTAACTATGGCGTTTACTCCGGGGGCACCAGCCTTTGGTTACGGGGGCCCCAAACCTTATTGGGGCCCCAATCGGGTTAGGGTTTAACGTGGAGAGTTATTCTTTCAACCTTTTAATACAATTAGACAGTAATTATACAACAGTATTTCCTTGTAAGACGGTGCCTAGCCCAGTCAACTAGTAGATCCCTTATTTACTTATACTCAAATTAACTTAACCTTCTTTCTATACAACTAGGCGACCTTTTATTACTAGAATAAGCTAGAATTAACTGTATATACGTAAATACTAATTATATTAATTACTGAGTATTTTACTAACTTTCTTGAATCCGTATGGTACTATACGTATTATTTATAATATTTAAGATGTTTAGTTAGAGTAACCCTCCCCGCACCCCATGCTTTCCTATACGGACCCTCCCCCACCCAGAAATATGGGGCGGTCCAGCTGATGACACCTGACATTGAAAATCCCGTTTTTACCCGCAAAATTTCGTCTTTTCAATGCAAGCAACATCGCTCTACCTTGGTCATTTCTTTCCCCCTTTTTTCACACGGCCAGTCGCACCCATACTACACCCATTACACCAGCACTTTACACGTATCCACAACAACAGTCTACACTTACTACCTTACCCATACTCTCAACGTACGTAATCTCACTCAAATCAATTGATTTTAATCGCTTTCAAACGCTAACAACCCGTACAGATGCCTCAACACAACCGCCGCCGTCGCGCTTCTTCCTCCTCCCCATCCCCATCGCCGCCGCCGTCGCCGTCGCCGTCGCCGTCGTCGCAACAAGAGTGGGCTGTGCCAGCCGACGATGAGTTCTTCAGCATAGCACCAAACCCCGACTTCTTCGAGATCTTCAAGCAACTCATCGAACTGTGCCGCCGCCACCGATTTGGAGTCGTAGTCCAACGGTCACACACATTCAACAAGGGAGTCAACAAGGGTAAACACTGGAAGTACGTCTTTCAATGTGATCTCGCCCAGCGCAAGCGATACCCAGAATCGAACCCACACAAGAAACGAAACACTACAACACGAAAGATCGCACCAGACTGCCCGTTTCGTATAGTTATACAGTCGCTTGAAAGAGACGACCGTAAATGGACCGTACGGCCGTTAGATCTTACACATCGAGGCCATGAGCCGTCGGAGCACTTGTATGGCCACCTCATATTTCGTTTGAGAGCTGTTGATACAGATCAAATGGCATACATCGAAAGCCTTCTAAAGCAACGTGATCTGACTGTTCGATCTATCCACGCCACCATCAAGAGACGCTATCCCGACCTCCATCTTACTTTCAAAGACCTGGATAACCAACGCCAATACCTTCGACGAGCGGACCGAGATGGCTACGCTGATACGCAAGCCTTTGTCAGGAAGCTCGACCTTGATGGGGAAATGGCATTCAAGACAATGGAGTTCGACCGTTATGGTGATGAGGGTGATGGAGAGGGCACCATACTGCGGCATGCTCTCTGGGTTACCAACTCACAACGGTCTATGTGGTCACGGTTCCCATACACCCTTCTCATTGATGCCACATACAAGACCAACCGCTATCATGCCCCCTTTGTACAAGGGGTAATTGTTACATCAGAAAGGTCATCAATGCCGGTATTTCAGGCAATAATCAACAACGAACGGGATGAAGGATTTACATGGCTAATCGAGGCACTCGATAAGACCATCAAAGAGCTTAAAATCCCTCCACCCGCCGTGCTCATCACTGACGGCGATGCCCAGCTTATCTCTGCCGTCGACCGATTATTACCCAACGTTCAACGACAACGCTGTGTCTGGCATATCAACTGCAATATCGTCAAGCACCTCAAAGATGACTGGATTACTATGGCCAAAGACAGCGAGGCCCAGGACAGCAACGAAGAAGAGTCTGGTAATGAGGACTCCCGCAGTAGTGACTCTGACGACTCTAGAGGTAGTCAACAAAGCGAGGCACGCAGTCAAGAAGACGAAGATGATATCGAGCGGTTGCGCCGTATGCACAGTAAGGTCAAAACGGCTACCAGGACGTGGGCTGGGCTGGGTCCGATCCCCATGAGGGTTGCCAACACCAGAGCTGGGCTCTTTCATCTATGGCAGCATATGATCTACTCCTCGTCTGAATCGGACTTTGAAAAGGCATGGTCTCTCCTCTGTCATCAATTTGAGGGCGCCCAGGAAGCCATCGTCAAGTGGATCAGACTTGAGCTTATGCCTTGCCAGTCAGAGTGGGCTGGTTGCTATACGAGGCACTACTTCAATTGTAGGCAGCGCACCACATCGCCCAATGAATCCAACAACGGCTCGTTGAAGTCGTATAGACTGTCAGCTCGTGGTGGTTTAACTGATCTCTATAAAGCTGTTACTTCCCACATCGCCACCCGGTTTGAGCTATTCAACCAGAAGTTAGCCTCATCAGCAACCCGCGCGCACACTACGTAGATGGGACCCAGCCACGCATAGCTCGGTACTATCCCTATAAAAATAACCTCATAGGGGGTTGATTTGCTTAATAGACAGTATCTCAAGCTGAAGGGAACCTTCCCTAACCCACGATACCCTCGTAGTGGCCGTTTAGAGCCTTGTTCAAAGAACTTTCGAGCCCAGTATAGGCTTCCTTATGCCCATGAGATGGAGGAAGCTTACAAAGCTGGTAAGGCAATCTTAGTCAACAAGGTTGACTATCATCCATTCTAGCATCTCGTTCAACGTCGTATAAAGTCTCCTTCTTACTACTCCGAACCTCCCCATACTAATTTACGTGGCAGGACGCGGTAGATAAATATCTACGACTTCGCCCAGCCGCCCAAGGGGTGCGCAAAGGTCGTCCCCCCAACCAAAGCGGTCCCTTTGGCGATGAAGCTATACTACCTCAAAAGAAGCAAAGCACCAGACCCCGTGGCCGGTCTAAGAACACCCAGCCCATACAAGCTTCAGCGCGGCGTAACTATTCCCGCCACGAAGCAGGGCCCAGTATCGAACAGCTAGATGCCCAAAACGAGGTACGTAGCTGTATTGAGGTAGCTGACGATGAGGATGAAGATAATAAGCTGGCTCAATACTGGGTAGAGAGGGCACGGGAGGCACGGCGGCGGGAGGAGGCTAGAAGGGAGGAAACTAGAAGGGAGGAAGCTAGAAGGGAGGAAGTCGTTGAAATATCTTCAACTGGCTCATCTGACGAGCTTTCTGAACTGTCAGATGTTAGTATTTAGACTGTAAATAAGGTAGAAATGGATATTCAACACCATAGAGATATCGCGAGATTTGAGTCATAGGGACGTATTTGCAGGTGGGTGACGCAGTTACAGATGTCGCCAGACATTGAAAATATCGAAATTTACAGCTAAAACCCCATATTTTACATGACAGCTGACATTTGGGTTCAGAGGGTGCCAGTAGGAAAGCATGGGGTGCGGGGAGGGTTACTCTTTAGTTAAGCTAGTCAAATTAATAAGGAGTAGGAAGGCTTTTCTAACGACGATCCCTCTATTAAGAACTCAACTAGCGAGTCTAATTCCGACGAGGAAGGTATTACTGTCGACTATAAGGACGAGATATTCAATCCGCCCGCTAGCGTTATCCCTCCTACTACTATAATTCAAGAGTTTTATAAAGCGGTTAATAATTAGGTAAAGGACTATAGCTTTATAATTAACCGTCGAAACGGCCGTATTTTAAAGCCTAAAGTCCTAGCCTTATAGTATATACGGTATCACTTCTTCTACGATCGATATAGCTAGCCTCGCAAATCTAAAGTATTTATTCGAAAATTAGCCTTACGCAAATGTAATTATAAGTAGATAGCTATTATAAAGAAGGATAATAATAATAATCTTTAATACTTTTATCTATATACTAAGACCTATTGTTAAAGATATAACTACCTTCGATCGTACGACCCTTCTACTTATCGCTAATACTATAAGATAAAGTTAGAAATATTCAAGACTATTAACGACTATTTAAAGCTTAATACTATACGAATTCGAGAGATTACCTCTATTATTCGAAACGACTACCTAGAATCTATATATATAAGGAGGGATATTTACAATACCCGCACTAGCCTTCGCCGCTGTAATCTTAATGGCTATACCCTAATAGGTACTTTAATTAAGGTCTTTAATAATAATAATACTAATTATATTAAAAAGATAGATCCTAATGATAAAATAAGGCTATTAGGTATTATCTTTACTCTACTACGTTATATTTATATAACTCAGCGCTTTTATAAGGTTATAATTATTAATAATACGTACAATACTAATCGCTTTAATTACCTATTCTATTAAGTATCTAGTATTATTAACGTTGGTTTTATTTTTAATTATATATTTAATATTATTAATAACAAGAAGTAAGTAGTATTCAATTTTTTAATTAACGCTACTAAATAAATACAATTACGATATAACCTTCTAAAGCCGACTATTATTATTACTAATAAGAGTAAGGAAATAAAGTAATCCCTAGAAACGATATTCCTTAGTATTTCATAATGGCTCTATTTATTCTATATAGTTAAGAACGTACTGTACAACGCTAAACTGAAGTTTAAGAAAGTAAAGAACGCTAATATTAACAACAATTCGAATAATAATTCTAATAACGAGGAGGGTATTAATAAGTAGGTTACTCTTATCCCTTTTAATAATAAAAACTATAGTTTCTGTATCTCTATACGTAGTACTAACCCTTTTTGACATTTAATTGATTTAATTATTACTAATAACCCCCATAGTATAGTAAAGCAATTTAAGCTTATAATATATAGCTATATAGAGAATAATTTATGTATTGCTTGGGAGGATATAAAAAGACGCTTTTTATCCTAGAAGCAAGTCCTTTATTATATTTAGAAGAATTAACTACCTATTAAGGATTAATAGGTATATTATTATATTAAATAGTATAGAAATTTTAATATAAAAATTATTTCTTCAATTGAATTAAGTAACCTTAGCGTTAAGAGTTACCTTCTTAATGGTAATAGCGAAATTTTTAAACTAGTCTTTACTATTCTCAAAATAACCGATAAATAATATAGAACCTTTAAATAAAAGTTAATAAACTATTAAATTTATTATCCACCAGCCGACTGAAGTCTACGGCAAGCCTCGGGGGATAGTAGTTGGGCTGGCGAAATACCAGACCAAGTGCTTAAGAGTTGTCGCCGGGGCGTATAAGGCTACGCCGGTACGAAACTTAGAGATGGAAACCTTTTGTCCGCCGCTCGACCTCTACCTCAATAAAAGGGTCCGGGCCTTTGAAGAAAGGCTCGCCCGGACGGACCAAGCCCGGTTCGTCCGGGGGACTACAGCTTGGGTCTCCAACTATATTTAGATACAACGAGCTAGAGGTCGGCTACCCGCCGACAAACTAGAGAGTAGTATAGCTAAGGTTCGATAGGCCGAAACGTAGGTACTAACGGAGAAGCTACTAGCGATAGTAGCTAGCCCCTCCTCGGAATTAGGGATTTAACTATTACTATTATTATAAGCCCTAAAATTAATAGCCGTTAATAAAGAGGAATAGTTAGAAGATATAACGAATTAGGAATAAGTATTATACTATAACTATGATACCGGAATGGTATCGCTGGCGTCATCACATGTCAGATCAGGTGACTGGATGACCCAGCCGGTCAGTCGGGTTCAATTGAATGAACCGCTCCCACGGGGGCCCGCCCATGTGGGTCATATAGATTAGATAAGGCTTACGTACCTCTCTAAGGTCAATCGACCGTACGCAAGCTTCCTACTCTGGATTCTTTCTAGAGCATCACTTTACACATATTCAATCAGACACATATTATTGTCACAACGTTCAAATACCCTCTCAACGGTATTAAATAGTAGCTACAATTTTAATTGCTTAACCTAAACTATACTATACTATCCCTATCGCCGACCGGCCTCCAATTAAGAAGGTATTAGGCGATATTATATCGAATAATAGAAGATCGCTTCTATTATAAAGATTAGAAGCACCTACAAAGTATGTAAAATAAATTTGGGTATTCTTATAACTATAATTACCTTTCTTCTAGAGAGTGTACTATTTATTTAATTAATACGATCTACCCCTCTTTATAGCGAATTTAGGTACCTATAAAGATCCCTCAATATTGCAACGAACTTAGGTACTTATAATATTAATAAACTATACTCTTTTACCCTATATAATAAATTTGGGTAACTATATATTACTACCTAGATCCTAGTAGTTATAAAATTTCTAAATACTAAAAGTTTCCCCTACTACCGAACTTAGGTATATAGTAGTATCTATCCTTCCTATTTAATTCCTAATTATATACTTTCTATACTTTTAAATACCGGTCGTTATTGTAAAATTATACCTAAATTCGTACTCATTTAACGTACTTTAGCCAATATACTCGGCTTATTTATCGAATCCGACAACCCGAAATTAAATTTTCGGAATATCCTCCTTACTTTTAAGGTCGGGTCTAACCCCCCGAACCCTTAGCGACTCCGTAATTACAATAGCCTAACGGATATATTGAATATCTAAAACGAATATATTTATAGTATAAACGATAATATTAATTATATCGAAAGCGAGGTTAACCTCTATTAACCTAATTATAAGCCGAACGAATCTTATATAATAACCGCTACTAAACTTCGCAATAAACTATTACCAACTAATATTTATATTCCTCCTATCGCAAACCTACGTTGTAAATTCTAATACCCCTCTATAAATTACCTTCGTAAGGATCTCCCGAAGGACTAGCTATAAGCAAGGTTAAAGCGCAACTCTAAAATTATAAATCTACCCTATAGTAATCTAAATAAAACCCTTCTAATAAGGCTAGTTAAGTTTAATAATAATAAAGAATCGATCGAATATTTCAATACTAAGTTCGATAGGCAAATCGACGCTTTATTTAACTAAATTACCCTATAATTAATTAATATTTAAAAATCGTTAGATAAGGACTGTAAGAAGATTAATAACCTATTAGCTAGGGAATTTACTAAAATTAGCAATATATTAATCGAATAATTAGCTAACGTTAGGAAGATAATTAATAAATCAGATAAATAGAATAAAGTAATATATAATTCTTAGTGTTGTAATATTAATAGTAACTTCTAAAAAGCGTTAAATAAGCAAATTAATATTTGAAAGAAGTACTTCGAAGTAACCTTAAATAATACTATTAAAAAACTCGCTAATTAATAAAAGGAAATAGCTAAAATTATTATAGATAATATTATTAAATAAATTAATAGGGTCCGTAGAAAAGTAATAAAGGAAATTTAGGAAGAGGTATTTAAAGGATTATCTAATAACCCTTATACCCCTCCAACCCCTATACGAATTTGGCTAGAGTAAGATAAAGAACCGTCAGCCCTATCCAAACCGTTGGCCAAAATAACTACTAACAAGGCTAATAATATATTCGGAATACCCTTCGAAATTACTATATATAATTATCTAACTAAAATAATTACTAAAGGTAAGCCGCAAACCTTCTATACATCTATAGAAAATATACTAGAAGAAATCCCCTATAAAACATTATCTCCGACTAACCTATTTTGAAAGTACGCTTTATTTACCTGTACCGGCTAGAATATCGATAAAATTATTAAACCTAAGACAATCGCTACCCTACTACAATTAAATATAATAGTAAATATAATTCGAACCTAATCTGCCCCGCTATAAATTGCTAATCTATAGGGAGAACTAATATAGGTTAATACCCGAGGCTCTTTAATACCCGCTTAAATTAAAATATAGATATTATATTAATTCTATATATTTAATCTTAATTGTAACCTTCTAATAGACGGATTACTTACTAAACCTATAATTATTACTAATAAAATTCCTACGGCTTAAATATTGGATAACAACGAATTAATTTATAACAATAACGAACCCCCGTATTTAAGAGGAAGAAAAGGAGGAAATCTGGATTCCCTATCTAATAGGGGAAATAGCTATAGTAGTAGGCGTAATAGTAATAGTAATCTGTATACTCCTAGTAATAAGGGACGGAACCTATATTATATAGCCGGCGGAGGCGGCGGAAATAATTCTCTATTAAAAAGAAATGGAAGAAAGGACGAGGATCCAAATAACCGACGCTACAGTTATAATTATTTTAATAACGACGACGAAGATTTTAAAAAGGTGAAGTGTAAAGATGTTAGAACCTTCGATCCTAAAAGAAACGATCCCAAAGATTAAGGCATTATAAATAATAGAAAATATACCTTATATACTAATATATATACGTTCCGCGAATAAATATTATCCTTTATTTCTAACTTTCGTTAGTATTAAAGCGATAGTAGGATAAATAAATAATTTACCCGGCTATTTTATATTTATTTAGCGGGAATTACTAGAATTTAGTAGACTATTAAAATTAATAGCGATATAAAAATAGAATAGAAGAATAAAAGTATATATAAATTATTCGATTAATTTATTAAACGTTTTACCCCTAATTCGGCTATAGCTACCTTAAAGTTTATAAAAGGATACCTTTATTTAAAAAATATTACTAATAATAATAGGGCTTTTACCTATTATATTTAACGTTAAATATACTACGTTAAAACTATAGGTATATTAATTAAAGATAATAGAAATTAGTACGGTATAATAATACAAATTTAGTTTAACTTAAACCTTCGTATAAAGTAATTTCTAAAAATACTAACCGAAGAGGACTTATTCGCCAATTATATATAGCTTGTAATTAAATCTAAAGTAGTTCTCTTTACTACCGCTAAATTTAACCCTAATAACCGATTACAATCTAATTCCAATGCTATATCGGACTTCCAATCCTACTCGAATTACAATTAAAATCGAAGCTGCAACTGCAATTGTAATTAAAACTACGACTAGAACTGTAATTGAAGCCGCAACTAGAACTATAATTGAACCTGCGACTAAAATCGCAACCGGAACTAGGACTACGACTATAACCGCGATTTCAACCGCAATTATAAAACCCGCGACCACAACCGAGATAGGGACCGATCTTACAATCGGGATTTGAACTACAATAAAAGGACGTATAAGAGAACTTACTACGCTAAGGAGTCTATTTCCTTAAATAATTCCGAATCTAACGAATTAGAAAATATAAAAATATATATAGTATTGGAATTAGTAACTAAATACTATAAATACTCAAAATACTTCAAAATTAAAGATTAAAAAAAATAATATAAAAATCGTTACGAATTACCCCCGGTATTTAGAGTAGAGAAATTTAGAATACCGTCGCCCTTAGCCTTTGAATAATACATATACGGTTATTATAAGAAATAATATACGTTTCGTAATATATTATTTTACTATTTTAAAAAGTATTAATTTACAATTAAAGGACGCTTAAAAGGAAGAGAGCCCGCACTAACCGTTAGAGTTACTCCCGTTCCTATTAAAACGATAGTTCTAATAAGAATTTAGAAAGCTATTGAAATAATTACTACTACAAATATTAATAATAATCTAATTTCTAATTTTATTTATATACGAATAAACGCTAGGGCCTTTACTAATAGTACGGCAATAGAAATATATATAGACCTTAGAATAGGCAGAACTCTAATTGGGAGACCCTTCCTCCGGATATTAGAGTACACTAATAAATTCCGGTAGGCTAAGGTAAAAGGAGTAGGCGGAAAGGCGATAAATATCTCGGAGTAGGCTACATTTAAGGTCTACTTCGAAGGCTACAATAAGAATAGCAACCCTACCTTAATAAAATTTACTAAAGGAGCCTAGGTAGTAAATAAATTGGAATTTAATGTATTGTTTGGTAATAATTTCCTCTACTCCTATAGAGCTAATATAGACTATAAATTAGAGATAATAACCTTCCAAAACCTCAATAATTTTTAAGTAGACTTTATTACGTAGGTAAATTCTAAGCTATATCTATATAGAGTATTAATAATAAAGAAAATAATAATTTTATCCGGGTAGTTTAAATATATTTTAATCTAGTACAAACCTCTATTAAAAGGGAGAAGGGAAACTGCTTTGAAACCGGAAACGCCGATTTCTGGTCGAGGAGTGTTCCAAAACGAAAACTAACAAAGGCAATCGACTTAGGAGGGTCGTTTACGTCCCTTACGATGTCCTGCGACGAGTGTAGCGACGGCGTTGTGTCGTTGTTGCCGATGGCTATCGATAGTAGTGCCCGTAGATTCGAAAATAGCGTCTATAACCCGTTCGCGGAAATCTTAGTATATAACGATCCTAAAGCCGTATTTACTATAAAGACTTCGGATAAAACGGAGGAAAACGATAAAATATTAAAGAAGTTTATCGCTAAAGCGAATAAATTTGCGGACTATAATATTATTTTAACCGAGGACTATCGTTAGGTTCGAGAATTACTTTTTGAATTTGCGAAGGTACGCGTTAGAAAAAGTGGGTCTACGCGACCCGAAGTTGGTAAGGTTAGAACCGACTAGTTTGTTATTAAGAAGGATTTCGATAATTTAAAGAAGGATATTTTAAAGGAGATTAAAAAAGGCGTTTAAGAGGTGCCGAAGCGTTGGGCCGATATTATAATGAAAGTTAGCCCGAATAAGATTAGTATTACTTTCTAATAATTATTTACTATTATTAAGAAGTTTATTCCCTTTAATTTCGAATAATAATTTACTATTAAAGGAGCGATAATTACCGCCGAATTTATAAATTATTCGAATAAAAATACGAAAACGACTTTAATTATATATTTAAATAAGAAGAATACCGGTTTAATAGTCCGAACGGCTATTAGAATACTAATGACCGGAAATTATATAATTATATTCGATGAATCTATATATAATTAATATTAGTATAATTAAATATAAGTTAAAGAAGTTTTCGGCTTTAATACTTTTATTACTATAAATACTATAGGTGTATTAGTCCGGGGCGTACTTTGGAATAGTATTAATAATTATATTACGGTAGAAGTTATATTAAATATAGCGAAGGAGAAGAACCCGGAGGTATTTATTATTAGAATTCGGCTATAAAAGAGAAGGGACAGAGAGAATAGAAGCTTACTCCTAGTAAAAGTTATTACTACGTTAGTAGTATACTTCCTCTAGGATAATTTTTTCCTTTAGGACGGTAGTATATACTTATACGAGCCGTTTTAAATTTCGAGCAACGTTTAATAATACTTTAAATATTAGGAAATCGGATATATAGCGAAATTCTACCGTTAAGAAAATATCTACGCCCGCTATAGTGAAGTTAAATATGAAGGAGATTACTTCGGTAAAGTAAATTGCCCGTCTAATAATAATAAGTTACTTATTTATTATAAACCGTATAGGAAGAAGGGCTATTATATATATAATTGTAAGGAGTATTCTATTCTCCGGAAGGCGATTACGAAGGCATCTATTATATATATTAAAAGGCTGTAAATATTCGTCCTTTGTAAGAACCTAGCTAGGAAGGTATTAGAATTAATAATAAAGATTATAAATAAGGGCGTCTTCCTAAACGCCCCCCCCAATTCCTATATTATTATTACCCTAGAGAGATATATTAGAGGAATTATAAAGAAGGGACGGCCGAAGAAGATCGTTGGCCCGTCCTCCCGATTGAAATTATTAAACCCTTAGGGTTTAATAAATATTTATATATACTCTTAGAGTATAGGAGGGAATTGATTATATAATAGTAATAGTATTTATACGATTATAGCCCCCCTTAGGGAAGTAATACCCTTATCCTCCATAGAAGGATTAGAAGGAACTTTATTTTAAAGTAATTAATAATCTAATTAAAAATATTTTATTAGAATATAAGGAAGTTATACGAAAGAAGGAAATTTCTATTCGAATAAAAGGAAACTTATAATATTATAGCGATTTAAGAGCCGGGTAGAAATTTGAATAGGGATATTTACCATTTTAAAAGTAAAAGGTATTTCGGAATTAATTATATAAAGAAGGGAAGAATAATAATATATATAAATAAGAAATAGAATTTAAAAGATTTAAATTTTTAAATTAGAAAGGATTGGGCTATAATAATATTTAAGAGTTTAAAGGAATTAACGACCGTTTTTTCTATTTATTTTCCTATCTTTATATAGGGAATACCGGAATATTAATAGGGATTGCTACTCTTTAAATTTCTCGAGGTCGGGCCCCCAATAGGAAATTTAATTATAATCGAGGATTATAATTTCTATTATTCCGATTAGAATTTAAAGAATAAAATTAGTCCAGAGGTTATTCACTTCCTTATATAGGTATAATATTAGAAATTTAATCTATTTACCCTTTATAGTAAACCGATAAGGTTCGGGAATACAATATAAAGAGAGAGGGATAGGATAATCAATTATATATAATTATTACTTAGGGTTGAAGCTAAATATTAGGGAGTATAGAGGTGCGAATAGACCGGTTCGGACTATTACCCTTAAGAAATTTAAGTCTAAGTAGGAAGAAAAAATAAAAAAGCGGAAAAGGAAGGAAGATATAGTTAGAGTCTTATAAATATAATAAAGGTAAAGGAGGTAGCGGAGAAACGGATATTAATCCCGGAAAGGATTAATATAGTAAAGGATTTTAAATTCGCCTTTCGTAGGCTCGACGGAGAATTTATAAATATTATAGAGGAATTCGTCCTATACCGGAAGAAAAGTTAAGGAAGGAAAGTAAATTAATAGATATTAGGATATAAGATAGTAATGAAAGAAGCGTAGAGGATATATTAGGAATAGTTTAAATACTAAATAATATTAAATTAAAGGGATTTTATTGAAGTTACAATAAAAAAGAAGAGGATAATTACGAAAGTTTAGTAGGCTACGTAGTGCGATAGTATCGTCGAAGCTTCGAAGAACCCGAATCGACTTTAGCCCTTAGAACGATAGGCTTATATCCGAAGTTATAAATTAATAGACCCGCCTAAATTATTAGCCCTTTAAACTTACGAAGGAGTAATAGAAGTCGGAAATTATAGTAGTAAGGCCGAAATTTTTACTAATTGTTTCTTCCCGAAGGTAAAAGTCCTAATAAATTACCTACTAAATTAAATTAAACTATTAAATAACGTTAAATTAATAATTATTAGTAAGCTAATTGATAAAGAGGATATTTAGGACGTATTCTCTTGAATAGCGTCTAATAAGGCCCCCGGGATCGATTAGTATTTAAATAGGTTTTTGAAAATATATAAGCAATTATTCTAATAAATTATAATATATTTAGTATCCGCTAACCTCCGATTCGGATATTTCTTATAGCGGTTTAAGGATATAAAAATAATTATTTTTAAAAAGCCTAGGAAGAGCGCCGCCTAATAGAAGTTAGTAGGCGTATAGAGGCTAATATTACTACTTAGTAACGTAGGAAAAATCTTTGAAGCGTTCGTAGTTAAAAGGTTTACGCAAATAGCCGAAGAATTTAACCTCCTACTAGAGGGTTAGATAGGTAATTGGGTAGGCCGTTCGATAGAGTTTACGGTCCGGGTAGTTACTAACGCGGTATATATAACTTAGAAGTTCGGGGCTATAACGTCCTTTATACTCTTAGATTTAAAAGGAGTATTCGATAGAGTTAATTATAGGTAACTTTTATATACCCTATAGGAAATATAATTCTTAATATAGATTATTCGGTAGGTAGCGAATTTTATTATTAGAAGAAAAGGTTTTTTCTTCTTTAACGACGAAACTTCCTACCCCTACGTAATTATTATTAGAATATTGTAGGGCTCCCCCTTCTCCCCTATTTTATTTATTCTCTTTATTATCCTATTATATTAGAAATTAATAATAATCCTAAATATAATTATAATCGGTTTCGCCGATAATACTAATATTATAATAGTAGTCTATACTACTAAAGAAAATTGCCAGACGTTATAAGTAGTATAGGAGGTATATTTAGAATAAGTAGGGGTAAGAGGTATAGAATTCGAAGTAATTAAGACGGAATTAATATATTTTATACGGATAAGGGTATTAAGGATAGAAATTTTTTAATTTGGGGAAGTAGTATTTTAACCGATAGAATCGATATAATTCCTAAGGGTTTAGTTAGACCGTAAACTTAATTATAAAGTTTACGCGGAAGTGGTAAAAAAGAAAATAATAATATAGACGAATATATTTACGAAATTAATAGTAAAGATATAGGGTTATTCCTTTATTCGGGTAAGGGAAATATATATTAAATATATTTATAGTATTATTATATATAAAGCTTTAGTATTCTATTAGCCGATTAAAATCTATAATAAACTTCGGAGGATAGTAATTAGGTTAGCGAAATACTAAACTAAGTACTTGAAAGTTATTGTTAGGGTATATAAAATTATATTGGTATAAAATTTAGAAACGGAAATTTTTTATTTACTACTCGACTTTTATTTTAATAAAAGGGTCCGGGCCTTTGAAGAAAGGTTCGTCCGGACGGACTAAGCCCGGTTCGTTTAGGGGATTGTAATTTGGGTCTCTAACTATATTTAAGTATAACGAATTAGAAGTCGGTTACCTGTTAATAAACTAGAGAATAGTGTAGTTAAGGCTTAATAGGCTGAAATATAGGTACTAATAGAGAAATTACTAGTAATAGTAATTGGCCCCCCCTCGGAATTAGGGATTTAGTTATTACTATTATTGTAAGTTCTAAAGCTAATAACCGCTAATAAAAAGGAATAATTAGAAGATATAATGAATTAAGAATAGGTATTGCGCTATAATTATTATTTAGTGGTAGTAGTAGTAAAATTAGAGCGACGGTATAAATTTACTATTGCCGACCTTACCCTTAAATTTAATAAAGAGGCTATTTAATAATATATAATTAGTACGAAGAAGAAGAAAAGAAAATACTAATAATTGGAAGAAGATAAGGAAGAATTATACCTACTAATTAAAGCGAAAAGTTCCCTCCTTATTTAAGTTAGAACGGAAGTTATCGGCCTCTAGGCCTTTTTCTACCGGAGGAAAGTACTGGGCGTCCTAACTCCTATTTGCGCTTATAGGTTTAAAAAAGAAATATTCGCCTATATTATTCTAAATTGCCTTAATACGGATACTATTTTCTAATCGAACTTAAAAATATAGCTATTAATAAAGGAAGAACTCTAAAAATACCTAAATAATAAAATTAAAGCCGAAAAGATTCTATTATAAATATTAAAATTAGGGAGGTTAAAAGAATACTATTTAGTAATTAAATTAGAGGAGGAGTAACGTAAGGAAATTGTAAGGTATTCTTAGGAGGAAAATAGAATATTAATAATATTAGAATAATAGGACGGAAATAAAGAAGAGATATTTATATTAATTATAGGAGTTATTTAAATTACGGTTATAGTAAGAACCGAAAAGTACCATCTAACGAACGTTTAATTACGCCTAAAAAGCTATTCGAGCAATTCTATTATATAAACCTAATTTATAGTAACCTTATAATACTACTAGATTTAATTATTATTTATAAGGGTACGACCGGGAGTATTAACGGCTATAGGGCTATTGGGAGTAGAATTACTACTACTATTAACGGAGGTGAGATTTAGAGTATAATAAAAGTAAGGGATTTTACGAATAATATTAATTAGGTTAGTATAAGGATTGGAGAAGAAGAAGAAAAAGCTGTACCGGTTCTAAGGGGGATAATTACTAATAAAATTGCGAAGAGTATAAGCGAGGAATGCGGGTTCTAAAGGTACAATTAAAGGGATTGCGGGGGACGTAGGGCCCGGGGATGCGATAGGGGAAGAACTTTCTGCGTTGGAAATCAAATTAATAGGGCTAGGATAATAGCGGCCGGAGGAAGCTATTTTAATAGAAATTATAATAAGGAAGAAGGAGGAGAAGGATTAGGAGGGGCGTTGTAAGGGGGATTATATAAACGAAGGAAAGGGTCCTTATACCGATATAAGTAAGGGTAGAGTTACGGGGTAGGAAAGTAAATAATAGGGCGGAGGTATTTGTAAACGGAGAAGGAGGCGAAGAAGTAGGGTAGGAAATAGGAAAATAGAATAGGGAAGCGGGGAGAAGGCGGAAGAGGGAACGGTAGGGAATAAGATAGAGAGGCGGTAAAGGAAGCGGCGTACCGGGTTTGGTCCTATTCCTATTATTCCTATTATTCTAGTATTGGGACGATATAGCGGTGGAAGAAACGAAATTATATTCGCTGTAGCGGTAAGTAAGAACCGTTATAGCTATAAATAAAGTAGGAGCGGTGTAGTAAACTACGGCCGAGATGGAGCTGGAGGTTTTTATCCGGGGGCGCT
Organism: Neurospora intermedia; assembly: GCA_037102815.1. Lineage (NCBI taxonomy): Eukaryota > Fungi > Ascomycota > Sordariomycetes > Sordariales > Sordariaceae > Neurospora > Neurospora intermedia. The sequence goes on along the minus strand of BTPP01000003.1, from coordinate 2,305,612 downwards.
TAACGCTTCACGGTTTTCCCCTCCAGAGAACTGGAGAAGGACCCCATGCCAATAGGGCACTATAGTTTATAGTCTGGGAATAAGAATATTATTATTAAAAGGGAGAAGTTTTATACTAAATTTAAAGTATATAGCTACGGCCAACGTAGTAATAAGTATTAAGTCCCTTACTATTATATTCGTTAATAATACTACTAACGGAGTTTTAGTCATCCTAAAGAAGTTTTACGTAGGAAATATTATTGAGGTTACCGATAGCGGATATTTAGCCTTATTTGAAGGTATAATTGCTAACTTGGCTACTATATCCCCATCCGAAACTTTACTCAATTATAAATTCGAAATCCCGGTAATTAGGGCCTTTAATATAATAGAGGAAGTGTAATATAGTATCGAACTCCCAATACTAAGCGGCCGAAATATTCCTAGGAAATATAATTATATTAATAATATATCGGATAAAGAAATTTTAGCCGAACTCGCCGCAAAGTTCGCGGACGACAACGTAGTATACGAAGTTATTAAATATAAGGATAGTATGAGTAATGCAACTATACTCCCGCCTAAGGCGAATATAGAGAAGTATTTAATATTCGGTCTTAAAATATCCAATAACCTACCCGAAAAAATAACCAACCGAAGTATCTATATCTACGCCTAAAACCCGGATTTAATAAAGAAGGTTGAAAAGATTATTAATAAATATCTATCCTTATGGGAAGAACGAAGTATTATTTTAATAAAAGAAAAAGATATAATATATATACTTTTAATTAAGGGATAGTAAAACTAATGTATTCGGGTATATTCCTACCTATTAAGTAAGAAGGATTGAGAAATCTTGGACTAGGTTTTCGGCTCCCTCTATAAATAAAGGAAGATGGACTAGGTTAACCGAACTATACTATTCGCCCACCCGGTATTTATAATTTAATATACTATTAAAAAGTAATAAAAAAGCCGTATTATAATAGATTTCCGCACCCTAAATAAGGTTACTATTCCCGATAATTACCCTTTACCTTTCTAGTCCGAAATTATCGCGTCCTTTAAAGGAAAGAAGTTCATTACTATTATCAACGCTACAACCTTCTTCTATTAATTTAGAGTATAGCCTTAGTATTAGGACCGGCTAATATTAATTAATCCCCGCAAATTGGAATAGCCCAACGTTATTCTAATAGAATATTAGAATTCGCCCGCCTATATTCAAAGGTTTATAAACCAATTATTAACGGCCTTTTCAACTTTCTACTGTATTCTTATTAATAATATTATTATTTTCTCTAATATAATTGAAGAGTATGTAAAACACCTTAAATAAATCTTCGATTTATTCGTATTTAAAAATATCGCTTTATCTCCTTAAAAATCCTATATTACCTACCCGAACGTAGAACTCCTCAATTTTCAAATCGATGCCCTAGGATTATCGACTATAGAGGAATGTATAATAATATTTAAGAACTTGGAGTTCCTTAATACCTTAAAATCTTTAGAGAGATATATAAGTATATTGGAATTTATTCGCTATTTAATACTTTACTATACTAAATTATCCGAACCGTTATAGGAATAGAAAATCGCTTTACTAATTAAAGGGAGAGAATTGGGTACTATCGTAGTAAGTAATCCGGCTAAAAGAGCCAACTACTATATAAAAACAATATATACCCCGACTAAAATTAAGTAATAAACGTTTAATACAATATAAAAAACTATTTACAACAATATAAAGCTATATTACCTAAACCCCAATAAAAAAACTTTTTTATAAATTGATAAATCCTTAGAGAGAAGATATAGAATAATACTATACTATTTAAAGGAAGGTTACTAATAGTCCTTAGGAACTACAATTCTAACGAATTAAATCTTTCTTATTATATTCCTTAGTAAAGTACTTAATAAAACTAAAATATAATATAATCCTTCCGAAATAGAAGTAGCCTACTTCGTTTAGGTAATTAAGCGGCTCCGTACCCTTATCTACTCTTATAATTTACCTATTATTATATTTACCGACTATATAGCTACTAAGGGTATTTGCGAGTAAACTATTCTTAATATTTTATTTATTAATAGAAGTAACCGACGTTTAATTAATATATTTATTTACTTCTCCCAATATAATTTATAAGTTTATTACATTATAAACAAATTGAATTTCGTCCCCGATATATTAAATTAACTACCGGCTAAGGGAGATGAAAACGGGAGGTTAGACGAAACGCTAGTACTAGACTAAGTCTAGTTTATAAAGGCTAAGGTTTAAATAGATACTACAATTAAGTAGGGCTTTGAAGATGGGTATAAATCGGATATTAAATTTAGGCCAATTATAATTAATATTCGCAATTACCCGAATACTACCGAGGTCGATAGCGTTATTTCTTATACCGGGTACTTATTTGAGATCGTTAATAACTTACTATATAATATTAATCTAATAGATAAATTAAGATAGTTATATATATTTAAGAGTATAGTTGCAACTATATTAAATATAGTTTATAATAAGAAGTATTATTTCGGTAGGGATCGAATAATGTACAATCTAAAGGAGTATACAATAGTTAGAAAGATACAAACCGTTAAAGATTATATATAATACTATCTAGTCTATTAATTGAATAAAATAGAGCGCGAGACTACGGCCGGAGACTATTAATTAGTGAATCCCGAATATACCTTACTAATACGAACTATTATAATCGATTTCATTACCGATTTACTTAAGGTACTAGTATCGGGAATACTATAGTATATATTAGGATACGACTTTTTTAATACTCTAATACCAGTATCGTACTATACATTTAAGCAATGCTGGCTTATACCCGGGTATAATATTTATATAGCTGAAGATTGGGGAAGAATTTTAGTAAGGGACCTAATCCTTAGCGATTAATCCCACAAACTTTTATATCTAATAAAGATCAAAAATTTACTTTGCGCCTTTAGAAGGGAATATAAATAGTAGTAGGTACTAGACTTCTAATAATTACTATATACTATCCCTAAGGTAATAGTATAATGGAACGCTATAATTAAAATATTAAGATTGTAATCTAGTTCCATTATTTTACTAATCCCGAATTTAATTAAGTAGAAATCCTCCCTAGCCTATAGTAGAATATAAATAGTTCCTATTCGGACCTAATTAAATTATTCCCCTACGAGTAACTATTTAGCTTTAAACTACTCGGACTATTAAATGTAATTGTAAAGAGAAATGCCCTACGTTTAGTAAAGGACTACCCTACCCTACGGGATAGATTAAGAGAGGACGCTTAATTAATTATAGCCTTCGTAGTAACTAAAATAAAGAAGTAATATAACGAATATCATCAATAAGCCTCTTTCGCAATTAAGGATAGAGTATTCCTTAAATTATATAAGGGATACTACTTACCTAGACGCCCGTTATACAAATTCTTTCAATAGTACGCTAGATTATTTACTATAATAAAGCGTATCGGTAAATTAGCGTACCAATTCAACCTCCCCTCCGAAATAGCCAATATTTATCCAATTATTTCTATTACGCACTTTAAAGCGAGTCTAAAAGGCGAAGACCCCTTTAATAGAATTTAACCACCTCCAGGTCCAATAGAAGATAGCCAGTAAGACTCCGATGAGGGAGAGTACGAAATAGACGTAATTTTAAACTATACGGAAGATAAGAAGAATAGAGGATGGAAGTATTTAGTGAAATAGACCGGCTATAGCTATAATTATAATAAATATTTGCCCGAGAAGGAGATAAGGAACGCCCGAAAGTTTATTGCAGAATATTAGGAGCGCCTAGGAGGTCCGTAGAAAATAAAGGCTAAAAAAGGAAGGAGGGTCTACTTTAAGTATAACGAACTAAAACCGTACAAGACTCCCGCTCCCGCTTACGAAAGAAACCTCAGACTAAGAAAGAAGTGAAGGTATTTATATATATACATTAACTGAACTATTGAGGATAGTAGTGTTTCGTTTTAGTAGCCGGGATTTGATACTGGAATGGTATCGCTAGCGTTATTATATGTTAAATCAGGTGACTGGATGACCCAGCCGGTTAGTTGGGTTCAATTGAATGAACCGCTCCTACAGGGGCCCGCCTATGTGGGTCATGTAGATTAGATAAGGCTTGCGTGCCTCTCTAAGGTCAATCGACCGTACGCAAGCTTCCTGCTCTGGATTCTTTCTAGAGCATCACTTTACACATATTCAATCAGACACATATTATTGTCACAACGTTCAAATACCCTCTCAACGGTTTTAAACTACTACTTAGCGGCGGTAATAGCGAAATTAGGGCGATAGTACGAATTTACTATCGCCGACCTTACCCTTAAATTTAATAGAGAGGCTATTCAACGATATATAGTCGGTATAAAGAAGAAGAAAGGAAAATACCGATAATTAAAAGAAGACGAAGAAGAGTTATACTTATTAATTAAAATAAAAAGTTCCCTCCTTATTTAAGCTAAAACGGAGGTTATTAATTTCCGGGCCTTCCTCTACCGGAGGAAAGTACCGGGCGTCTTAATTCCTATTTATACCTATAGGCTCGAGAAAGAAATATTCGCTTATATTATCCTAAATTACTTTAATACGGATACTATCTTCTAATTAAACCTAAAAACTTAACTATTAACAAAGGAAAAACTCTAAAAATACTTAGATAATAGAATTAAAATTAAAAGGATTCTATTATAAGCGTTAAAATTAGAGAGGTTAAGAAAATACTATTTAATAATCGAATTAGAGGAGGAGCAACGTAAGGAAATTATAAGGTATTCCTAAAAGGAAAATAGAATATTAATAATACTAGAATAATAAGATAGGAATGAAGAGGAAATATTTATACTAACTATAAGAGCTATTTAAATTATAATTATAATAAGAACGGAAAAGTATTATCTAACGAACGCCTAATTATATTTAAAAAACTACTCAAATAATTCTACTATATAAACCTAATTCGTAGTAACCTTATAGTACTATTAAATTTAATTATTATTTATAAAGGTACAGCCGGGAGTATCGATAACTATAAGGCTGCCGGGAACGGAACTACTACTACTATTAAAATTAGAAACTATATAAATAAGAGTAATATAATTACTACTACTAAATATAATATATATAGGAATAATAATACTTCTATTAAAATTGGACGTAATCCGAACCGGGTTTATAGTACTACCGCTAAATAAGGAAGGGATATAACTATAACGAATATCCTTCGCAATTAATTTATAATAACCCTTCTACTATTATTTAGCGATATTATAATTTAGGGTATAAGGAAGACGCTTAAAATCGGTAGGGAGGCTATTTTATTTTAAACGAATATATATATAATTAAAGAAATTATTAATAATACGAACGAAGGTATTTAAGTTATAATTGAAATTATCCGGGCTACTTAATATTATAGTAATAACTACCGCCTAAATAGTAGTACGAGCGTTATAGAAACCGGCGGGGATATTTAATATATATTTACCGGTAGTATAGTTATAGGTAGCGTTTTAAGTACTACTAATTAGAAGCGTAGGAATTAAATAGCGAAAAAAAAGAATAGAGACCGAAGGACCTACCGGTAAACGAAATAAAGTAAATTCTATCGGTAACGACCTTCTTAAAAATATTAGGGGAGTTAGGCCTATTATTAGAATATAAAATAGAAGTAAGATTTAAAATAAAGTAAAGGTAAAGAATTTTATAAATAATATTAATTAAATCAGTATAAGGACCGAAGAAAGAAGAGAAGAAATTATACTAATTCTAAAAGAGATAATTATTAAAGAAATTACAAAGGGTATAAACGAGGAACGTAGGTTCTAAGGGTACGACTATAAAGATTATAGGGGATATAAAACCTAGGGATACTATCCTGCGGGACCCCCAGAGCCGGATACCATCAGTTTACCGTCAGCCAACCGTAAGCTGCACCCATTACTATATAGTCCAGCTTACCGTATATGAACCGTCTATAGATCTATACAGTAAGTTGACCTCTTACGGTAAGTTGCTCTCCTACAGTAAATTAATATCGCACCTTCCCAAACGTTAAATAGGTACAGGCATTAGAGTCTAACAGAAAAATCGCAAAGGGAAATCGCGAGCAAGGTGCATAAATACGTACATTCAATTTATCTACGGATCTGCCTACTGCCTACCGCCCACCCTACCGCCTACCCGCGTACGGTCTATTACACTGCCCGTCGCCCGGTCCAATACCCGCACCTAATACCCTATACCCGGCACCTACTACTTAATACCCTATACCTAACGTACAATCTACTACTATATACTACCTACACTTATACTTATACCTACATCCGGCCTAGTACCCGTACCGCCGGACGGCCGGCGCTACGCCCCGCACTACGCCCCAGCCTAATAAACAATAAACGAAATACGATAATAGACAATTCAATTTACAATAATGCAATTAAGTAATGCAATTGAGCGATACAATACAATACCCTAGCCTAGAACTATCTAATTAATTTAGCGCTTATATATTAATTTAAACAATATAATTACGCAATACGATAACTACGATACGATAAACGAAATGTAATAAGCGAAATACAATAAACTAAATACAATAAATAAAATATAATAAATAAGATGCTCTAATCTAGAATTATAATTAATTCAATTATCTAGGTAATTCTTATACATTAATTTGTATATTAATTTGAGCGATGCGATATAATTAATGCGATACCTTAATTTAGAAGTCTATAGTTAATATATCTATTTAGGGGTTCATATATATATATATATAGACTTTCGATATACAGAATATATATATAGATGGACGTCTAATATATAGATTATTATTAGTTACTATATACTATTTACTTATATTACAATTAAACAACGAGGGGTTATTAATAGAAAGGGCACTATATATTAGATAAGTAATATATAATTATCGGTTCTATTACTAAATACTATAAAGCGTTAATATTAATTAGAATTTACTACTACCTCTAAACTATAGTTATAAAGCAACTAAATATACTATTAATATTTAACCCAATAAACGAATTATAAATCCTTCTTACCGTTAGTATATTAAAGGTAAGAAGACGAAGATAGTAGCCTACTATAACTACATTTATATAATATCCTAATTTACTAATACCTAGCGAGGTTAATAGCCGCTATATCGTTCGTAGACTTTCAAAATATCTATAATATATACCCTATTTATAAATAACGTAGGTAAACTAATTATTAGGGGCTCACCCTCTTCGATAAGCGGTAATTCAAACCTAAGATCGACGTGAGTAATAAATTTAATTCTAATTAGCACGAGAAAGATATAGCGTTCATTATACTACTTTTATTTATAAGTAAAAATATAGTCGATACGGCCAATATTATCGTTACTAGCGCCGGGGGCGCCGGGGCGCCGGTATTTAACGTAGTTACTAATACCGAAGGTATAACGTCGAAGGGTACTATATTAATACGGGCCAAATATTGGCCTTTATTAGCTATCTTTCCCAATTTCGGGTCCTAATAAGCATTCAAACGTATTCCTAGGGATTATTTTAATAATATTAATAGTCGGGCGCGTTTATAGGGTATATATATTTATACTAATTTACCGACTTTATACCGACTTTATACCAACTGTATATATACGTTATATTAAATATAATATTTAGACTCCTATATTAATATCCTAGCGTAAATACTACTAATAATTATTCCAATACCTAGTAGCTAGCGTTTAGGGAGTTTAGTATTTCAACATAGAAGTATAGAGGTAATAGAGGCATTAGCAGGGGTATAGGTATAGGTAATAGAAGAATGTACGTACCTATTTATAAATAACACCCTATTACTATACTATATACTGCCCGCTATAAACCTTAGAATACTAGGGATACTATAATTTAAATTATATATTCTAAATAAAGTACGGCGAAATAAATTAAATACTAAGGTAATAAATAAAGGTAGATAAAATTCTGTAATAGGGTAGTAAATTCGCCGTATATCCTTTAATTTGCTAATAATACTAGGCCGAATATACGTATCGTTGGCCGAATTAGGGATATCGAATTCTACTTCCTTACGAATTAATTTAATTACTTTTATACTAAGCTGTTTTTTATCCTTATGGATTAGATTATCGAATAGATTAGGGGCTTCCCTAATAATATAATTAATTTAAGCCGTTAATTCAATATCGTTAGAAAATAAATTAAATAGTATAAATTAGATAGTATAGATAATACGCTCTTGCTCAAGGATCCACCGTTCGATATTTCGGCTATTGGTCGTCTCTATAGTTTTTTTGAGTTATCTATTATTAATATTATTAATATTTATTTAATTAATATCGGCCATAATCCTAGCACTAATTTTATATATCGGATTTATAGCTTACGTTACATACTAGTACCCTAGTACCTATACCTATACCTATGCCTATACCTATACCTATACTTAGCGGGCGTTAAGACTTTTTAGGGGTAATTATTTTAAGGGATTTGAACTTACTTATAATACTTTTCTTCTACTAATATATTTAATAAACTAGGCACACTGTAATATTCGTCAAGATTAATATAATATACTCCAATATATATATTCGGACGTAGTACTTTTTTAATATATTTCCGAACATACTTAGGAAGGGTAATTACTTTTACAATAGCCGTAGCTACTATACCCCCTTCTTTATCTTCAACTATAATATTTTCGGCATCTTTATTATTTAGGCCGCTCGCTACTACTATACTCGTAGCACCCAATATCAATAATCGTCGTAATAATAGTTAGGAAGGTAATTAACTTAGCCGAGTACGGGATCTAAATATATTTATTAACCTCAGATTATTAGCGGTAGCCTCTATTACGGTATAATATGATTTAATATACTAATTTCTAGCCGCTAGAATATAATAATCTATATTACTATATTTAGACTTAGTATTTCTAATATTTATTAATATACAATTACTTTAGGCTATAGTAATTAATATTCTAGTAAAACCAAAAAGTAACCGAATATTTGCTTTATTATTATCGTTATCTCTATAGTCGGGTTGTATAACAAATTTCCAAACTTCCTATATATATAGTTCGATATAGTCTTTACGAAGCTATACTGTAAATAGTAGTAGTACTATAATAGACTATTTAGCGTAATCGGTTAAAGTATAATTTAAAAGGTAGGAAATAAATGAAAGTAATAAAGTCCAACCGGAAGGAAATAACTAATACCGTATAGTACAACTATATTCGATTTTTACTTTTGATATTAAGAAAACTTCTAAGAATATTTTATAGGTTTCGGCTATAATACCCTTATATTCGGAATAGGCTAAGTTAAGAGGTCGGATTAGAATAATATTTAAGGCCGGTATTAAGTCAAACAATACAGGGCGATTTAAATTAATCCCCTATTAGGTTCTATATATTACTTAGTAGCCTTTAATAATTATATTAATATCGACCTCGTATTATATTTATATATATTAATAATAATAGCGGTTAATTTCCGGCCGAAACCCTTCTAAAATATTTTACTAATTAACAATATAATTGGGTCCGATATAATAAAAACAATAGAATTTATAGCCAGCTATACCAATTACACCCACATTCTAATTTTATTAAAGTATATTACTAGTATAATAGAATATAAATACTAATACTAGTATTAGCCGTCCTTGTACCTACATTATAACTGTACCCTAGTCTAGGGGTATTAAACAACCCAGAGCCTTTACAACATCATTAAAATTTAAAGTATATGGATTTAAAACGATAGGGAATATATTAGTATTTCGAATTCGAATATTATAGGGTAACCTAGCCAGCAATTGATATACCCCTATTACAAACCGGTAAGTATTACAGTAAATACTAAATCTATCGATAAATATTAATATAAGACAATTGAAAATATTAAAGCCACTATAAACTCAATCCTATTAATCTTTGAAAGTTTTACGCCCGAATTCTTTAATTTCTAATTGTATCCGAAGTAGTAGTATAAAGGCAAGGGGGGAAATTTTAAACTTACTAAATTCTAAAGAATTAACTTAGAATCCGTCTAGGTTATTCATATTAGTTTAGTCTAGTATATAGCGAATAAAGAAATATCTATCTTCCTATTCAATATCTAGCTCTATCGTATATTTTTAAAAGCGCCTTTTTTCCCTCTTTCCCGTCTATATTAATAGACTAGGATTATCTAGAATATTATTATTAAAATAATTAATAATAATAGGTATAAATTAGTCAACCTATTCTTAAAGAATTTAATACTTTTAATCGAAGCGTATAATTAACTTATATTATTCGAAATATATTTATCAACCGAACTGAAAATAAGTTAAGAGACTAGGGAATTCATTATCTATTAATAGGAGGTTAATATCTAAATACTTATTAATAATTAAAATGATTTCGCTATTATATTATTCGATTTAACTAGTATAATTTTTACTAACCGCCTTTATACAACCAATATAAATACGGTAGTCGGGGTTATTTTTTAGTAGGCGATAATAGTATTTACCGCTTTCTCTGCAGCAATAAAAGTAGATAAAATCCGAAGGAAATATAGCCTTACTATTATCTTCCGAATTACTAGTAAAATAAGTATATTCGCCGAAGGTTATTCGAATTAATAATAACTAATATAATATATAGTATAATTGTATTAAATTATTTATAAAATACACTATACCTATATATAGTACTATTAAAGTAGTATCTAAATTGAGGAAGGCCTAGAAGAGGGAGTGTGGGTTTATAAAATATAGGGGTCCTAGGACTGTCGATAGGTCTTCCTCTTTTTAGCTACTATATTGCTATTACTATTACTATTACTACTCTTTTGCACTTCTCTCAACAACCATTGCAAAACTGCTTTAAAACCGGAAACGCCGATTTCTAGTCGAGGAGTGCTCTAAAACGAAAACTAACAAAGGCAATCGATTCAGGAGGGTCGTTTACGTCCTTTACAATATCCTACGACGAGCGTAGCGACGGCGTTGTGTCGTCGTTGCCGATGGCTATCGATAGCGGTGCCTATAGATTCGAAAATAGCGTCTATAACCCGCTCGCGGAAATTTTAGTATGTAACGATCCTAAAGCCGTACTTATTGCGAAGACTTCGGATAAAACAGAGGAAAATAATAAAATATTAAAGAAATTTATTGCTAAAGCGAATAAATTTATAGATTATAATACTATTTCGATTGAGGATTGTCGTTAGGTTCGAAAGTTATTTCTCGAATTCGCAAAGGTACGTATCGGAAAAAGTGGGTCTATGCAACCCGAGGCTGGTAAGGTTAGAACCGATTAGTTTATTATTAAGAAGGATTTCGACGATTTAAAGAAGGATATTCTAAAGGAGATTAAAAAAGGCGTCTAAGAGGTGCCGAAGTATTAGACTAATATTGTAGCGAAAGTTAGTCTAAATAAAATTGGTACTACCTTCTAATAATTACCTATTATTACTAAAAAGTTTATCCCTTCTAATTTTAAATAATAGTTTACTATTAAGGGAGTAATAATTATTATTGAATTTATAAACCGTTCGAATAAAAATACGAAGACGACCTTAATTATATACTTAGGTAAGAAGAATACTGGCCTAATAATTCGAGCGGCTATTAGAATATTAACGACCGGAGATTATATAATTATATTTAATAAATCTATACGTAATTAATATTAATATAATTAAATATAAGCTAAAGAAATTTTCGGCCCTAATACTTTTATTACTATAAATATTATAAGTATATTAATCTAGGGCGTACTTTAGAATAGTATTAATAATTATACTATAGCAGAAGTTATATTAAATATAGCGAAGGAGAAGAATCCGGAGGCGTTTATTATTAAAGTTCGGCTATAGAAAAGAAAGGATGGAGAGAATAGAAGCCTATTTTTAATAAAGGTCGCTATTACATTAGTAGTATACTTCCTTTAGGATAACCTTTTTTTTTAGGACGGCGGCGTATACCTATACGAACCGTTTTAAATTTCGAATAACGTTTAATAATATTTTAAATATTAGGGAATTGGATATATAGTAAAATTCTATTATTAAAAAAATATTTGCGCCCGCTATAGTGAAATTAAATATAAAAGAGATTATTTCAGTAAAATAAATTGCCCGTTTAATAATAATAAATTACTTATCTATTATAAATTATATAGGAAGAAAGGCTACTACATATATAATTATAAAGAGTGCCCTATTCTCTAGAAGGCGATTATGAAAGTATTTATTATATACGCTGAAAGGCCGTAGGCGTTCGCCCCTTATAAGAACCTAACTAGGAAGGTATTAGAGCCGACGATAGAAATTATAGACGAGGGCATCCTCCTAGACGCCCCCCTTAATTCTTATACTATTATTACTTTAGAGAGATATATTAGAGGAATTACGAAGAGGGGATAGTTGAAGAAGATCGTCGGCCCGTCTTCCCAACTGAAACTATTAAACCCTTAGGGTCCGATAGATATTTATATATATTCTTAAAGCGTAGGAGGGAGTTAATTATATAATAATAATAGTATTTATACGATTATAGCCCCCCTTAAGGAAGTAATACCCTTATCCTCTATAAAAGGACTAAAAGGAACCCTATTTTAAAATAATTAATAGTCCAATTAAAAATACTCTATTAAAACGTAAGGAAATCGTACGAGAGAGGGAAGTTTCTATTCGAATAAGAGGAGACCTATAATATTATAACGATTTAAGAGTTGGGTAGAAATTTAAATAAAGATATTTACCATCCTAGAAGCGGAAGGTATTTCGGAGTTAATTATATAGAAAAGGGAAGAGTAGTAATATATATAAATAAGAGATAGAATTTAAAGGACCTAAATTTCTAAACTAGAAAAGATTAGGCTATAGTAATATTTAAAAGCCTAAGGGAATTAACGACCGTCTTTTTTATTTACTCTCCTATTCTTATATAAAGAATATTAGAATAGTAATAGGGATTATTACTCTTTAAATTTCTTAAGGTTGGGCCCCTAATAAGAAATTTAATTATAATTAGGGACTATAATTTCTATTATCCCAATTGGAATTTAGAGAATAGGACTAGCCCGGGGGCTATTTACTTCCTTATATAAGTATAATACTAGAAATTTAATCTACTTACCCTCTACGGTAAATTAATAAAGTTTAGGAATATAATATAAGGAGAGAAGGATAGGATAATCGATTATATATAATTATTATTTAAGGTTAAAACCGAATATTAGGGAGTATAAAGGTACGAATAGACTAGTTCGGACTACTACCCTTAGGAAATTTAAATTTAAATAAGAAAAAAAAATAAAAAAGTAGAAGAGGAAGGAAAATATAGTTAGAGTTTTATAAATATAGTAAAAGTAAAGGAGGTAATAAAGAAATGGATATCGGTCCTAGAAAGGATTAATATAATAGAAGATTTTGAATTTGCCTTTTATAAATTCGATAGAGAATTTATAAATATCGTAGAAGAATTCGTCCCGTATTAGAAGAAAGGTTGAAGGAGGAGAATAAATTAGTAAATATTAGGATATAAAACGGTAATAAAAGAAGTGCGGAGGATATATTAAAAATAATTTAAATACTAAATAATATTAAACTAAAGGGATTTTATTAAAGCTATAATAAAAAAGAAGAGGATAATTGTAAAAGTTTAATAAATTATATAGTATAATAGTATTACCGAAGTTTCGAAGAACCTAAATCGATTTTAACCCTTAGAATAATAGGTTTATATTTAAAGTTATAAATTAGTAGACCCGCCCAAACTATTAGCTTTTCAAACCTACGAAGGGGTAATAGAAGTTAGAAACTATAGTAGTAAGGCCGAAATCCTTACTAATCGCTTCTTCCTGAAGGTAAAAGTCTTAATAAATTACCTACTAAATTAGATTAAACCGCCAAATAGCGCTAAACCGATAGTTATTAGTGAATTAATTAATAAGGAGAATATTTAGAATATATTTTCCTAGATAGCGCTTAATAAAGCCCCCGGGATCGATTAGTACTTAAATAAATTTCTAAAAATATATAAACAACTATTCTAGTAAATTATAATATATTTAATATCCGCTAGCCTCCGATTTAAATATTTCCTATAGCGGTTTAAGGATGCGAAAATAATTATCTTTAAGAAGCCCGGGAAGAGCGCTGCCTAATAGAAGCTAATAGGCGTATAGAGGTTAATATTACTATTTAATAACGTAGGAAAAATCTTCGAAGCGTTTGTAATTAAGAGGTTTATATAGGTAGCCGAAGAGTTCAACCTCCTACTAAAGGGTTAAATAAATAATTAAGTAAGCCGTTCAATAGAGTTTATAGTCCGGGTAATTACCGACGTAGTATATATAGCCTAAAAGCTCGGGGCTATAATATTCCTTATACTCTTAAATTTAAAAGGAATATTCAATAGAATTAATTATAGGTAGTTTCTATATACCCTATAGGAAATATAATTCCTAATATAAATTATTTAATAGATAACGAACTTTATCGTTGGAAGAAGAGGCTTTTTCTTCTTTAATAATAAAACCTCCCGCCTCTATATAATTATTATTAGAATACTATAGGGCTCCCCCCTCTTTCCTATTTTATTTATTCTCTTTATTACCTTACTATACTAGAAGTTAGTAATAATCCCAAATATAATTATAATCGGCTTCGCCGATAATACTAATATTATAGTAGTAATTTATACTATTGAAGAAAATTGCCGGACGTTATAAGTAGTATAGGAGGTATATTCGGAATAGGTAGAGGCGAGAGGTATAGAGTTCGAAGTAATTAAAACGGAATTAATATATTTTATATAAACAAAAGTACTAAGGACGGAAACTCTCTAATTTAAAGAAGTAGTACTTTAATTAATAGAATTAATATAATTCCTAAGGGTCTAGTTAAATTGTAAATTTAATTATAGGGCTTATATAGAAATAGTAAAAAAGAAAATAATAATATAGACGAATATATTTACGAAATTAGTAGTAAAAATATAGGGTTACTCCTTTATTCGGGCAAGGGAAATATATACTAAATATATTTATAATACTATTATATATAGAGCTTCAATATTCTACTAACCGATTAAAATCTATAATAAGCTTTGGGGGATAGTAATTGGGCTAGCGAAATACTAGATTAAATACTTAAGAATTATTATTAGGGCGTATAAAGTTATACTAGTATAAAATTTAGAGATAAAAACCTTTTATTTGCCGTTCGACCTTTACTTTAATAAAAGGGTCCGGGCCTTTAAAAAAAAGCTCGCCCGGATAGATTAAGCCCGGTTCGTCCGGGGGATTATAATTTAGGTTTCTAATTATATTTAGGTATAATAAATTAGAAGTCGGCTACCTACCAATAAATTAGAGAATAGTATAGTTAAGGTTCGGTAGGTTGAAACGTAGGTATTAACGGAGAAACTATTAATAATAGTAATTAGTTCCCCCTCGGAGTTAGGGATTTAATTATTACTACTATTATAAATTTTAAAGTTAATAGCCGCTAATAGAAAGGAGTAGTTAAAGGATATAACGAACTAGGAATAAATATTGTACTATAACTACTATTTAACGGTAGTAATAGTAAAATTAAAGCGATAATATAAATTTACTATCGCCGACCTTACTTTTAAATTTAGTAGAGAGGCTATCCAATAATATATAGTCGGTATAAAGAAGAAGAAAGGAAGACGCTAATAACCGGAAGAAGACGAGGAAGAGTTGTATTTATTAATTAAAGCGAAAAATTCCTTCCTTATTTAGGCTAGAACGGAAGTTATTAGCCTCCGGGCCTTCCTCTACCGGAGGAAAGTACCGGGTATCTTAACTCTTATTTGTACTTATAGGTTCGAAAAAGAGACGTTCGTTTATATTATTCTAAATTACTTCAATGCGGATACTATCTTCTAATCGAATTTAAAAATGTAGTTATTAACGAAAGAAGAATTCTAAAAATATTTAAACGATAGAATTAAAGCCGAAAGGATTCTATTATAAATATTAAAATTAGGGAGGTTAAAAGAGTATTATTTAGTAATCGAATTAGAGGAGGAATAATGTAAGGAAATTGTAAGGTACTCCTAGGAGGAAAACGGAATATTAATAATATTAGAATAATAGGACGGGAACGAGGAAGAAATGTTTATATTAATTATAGGAACTATTTAAGCTATAGCTATAGCGCTGGGAATAGAACTACTACTATTACCAACGGAGGCGAAATCCAGAGTATAGTAAAGGTAGGGGATTTTACAAACGATGCTAGTTAGGTTAATATAAGGATTAGAAAAGAAGAGGAGGAAGTTGTACTAATTCTAAGGGGGATAACTACTAATAAAATTGTAAAGAGTATAAGTAAGGAACGTAGGTTTTAAGGGTACGATTAAGGGGATTGCGGGGGACGTAGGGCCTAGGAATGCGATAGAGGAGGAACCCTCCGCGTTGGAAGTTAAATCGATGGGGCTGGGATAATAGCGGCCGGAGGAAGCTATTTTAATAGAAATTACAATAAGGAAGAAGGAGGAAAAGGATTAGGAGGGGTACTATAAGGGGGATTATATAAATAAAGGAAGGGGTCCTTATACCGATATAAGTAGGGGTAGAACTATAGAGTAGGAGAGTAAATAACGGGGCGGAGGTATTTATAAATAGGGAAGAAAGTGAAGAAGTGGGGTAGGAGACGGGAAGATAGGATAGGGAAGTGGGGAGAAGGCGGAGGAGGGAATAGTAAGGAGTAAAATAGAAAGGCGGCGAAGGAAGCGGCGTACCGGGTTTGGTCCTATTCCTATTATTCCTATTATTCTAGTATTAGAACGACGTAGTAGTAGAAGAGACGAGATTATATTCGCTGTAGTAGTGGGTAAGAACCGTTATAGCTATAAGTAAAGTAGGAGCGGTGTAGTAAACTACGGCCGAGATGGAGCTAGAGGTTTTTATCCGGGGGCGCTTAACGCCTTACGGTTTTCCCCTCTAGAGAACTGGAGAAGGACCCTATGCCAATAGGGTACTATAGTTTATAGTCTGGGAATAAGAATATTATTTATTACTATTACTATTTTTTTCGATTCGCCGATTCTATTTTTATTCTCGAAATTTACAATAGGACTTTAGCTATATATATATTTAGTAATAGTAGTCGTTGAATTATACAATTTTTCAAAGTCTCTAATTGCTTTAGTAGGCGTTAAACGTCAATTATAAATCTACCGTTTTAACTACGTAAAATGCCTAGAATTTCGACCTATACTTTATATTACTTCTATAAACGCCTATTAATAATAGCGTACAAACCAACGGCTAAATAAAAATCCGATAAAAACTCGTATTAATTATAATAATAGTAGATTAATTCTAACGTATTAGAAATAAGGCTACGGGTTGTAGTACCTTATAAAATATCTACTCCAGGCTCTTCCTATTCGGCTACCTATTTATCTACAAAATCCTCTTTAAATACGATAGTCTCTAGTTTTTATATTTCTCGATTAAATTCCCGTTTATAATAGTCGAGGTTAAATTATAATTATTCTTTATTGAACCTAGTAGGAAGAACGTTGTTTGTATTTATAAGATTTTTGAGTTTGCGCCGAATATTTGCAATATCTATACCATCAAAAAGATTTTAATTAATAATACCTATAAAAAACTATTAGTTCGTAGTTAACTAAAATATTTAAGGATTAGTCCCAACTTACTTTTATTATTACCTTTATTATTACCTTTATTATTACCCTCGTCGTTACCCTTATTATTAATATCCTCCTAATTATTAATATTATCGTTATCGTCGTTATTATTGTTATATGCCGCGTCCGTATTAAATATAACCGTATTATAATCGATATCGATTAGTAGAGCGAAATTTAGTAATTTTAATTTTAATTTTGAATATCGAAGTTAATTGGGTTAATATAGGTAAATCTTAAGAAGGGGTACGTATTGACTATAACCAACCTTAAGTAGTAGCGGTCTATTAATAATACAATTTACCTATAAAGGGGGGTTATTACCTTTATATACTTTGGTTCGTCGATAAAGCATTGTAGGGCTATCGGTCTTAAGATAACAATTAGAGTCTAGTAGATAAAGTAGGAGTTAGATATAAAGGGGAAGTTGGATTTTAATAGTAGTTAAATAATAATATAAAAATAGGCGGGAGGTAAATAAATAAGAATTAAATTATTTACTTAATTATAGAGGAGAGTTGTAAATAGGATAGTATCGGTAATTACATTATATTATACAAAGAATAAACTATATTTGTATTGATATTTCTTTATTTGAAATATTCAATAGTAATAATTGGATAAAACTAGTATTAAAATATTTAAATATTTAATAAAATATTTACTAATAGTTATAAGGCTAAATTTAGGGTCCCTATTCCCTTACTAAAATTAATTACCGATTATATATACCTATTATTTAGAATGCAGATAAATACCCGCTTTATATATAGCCGCCCTCTCGACCCACTTATACTGCCCGTTGGGTACTTACGCCCGGGCTTATATAAATAAGGAAAATGAATTAATACTACAAACTTTATTACTATATTTACTAGACTTCCGTCATTATTAATACTACCCTACTATTTTATTTAGTTTTTTAAAACTAATTACTAGTAGAAAAATTACTAAAAGTATTTCATTATACCCTACATGTACAATATACTTACAAACGCTATCGTTATTAATAATACCCCGCTAAATTTAATTTTATAAAATTATTCACCGGGTAAAAGACCTACTATTCTCCTCAGTTATAAATTAAATAGTAGTAAACAAATAAATAATTACCCCGCTTACATTATTTCGAAGGTTATAGAACTATTATAACTATATTTACTTATTATTATTACTATTTTATTCCAATAATCGAAAAGTATAGCGCAATCTAGATTCTGGTTGATAGTTAGGCAACCAACTCTCGACTAGCCGAACCTCCTCCCCTTCTCAAACCTCCTTCCCTTCTTAAATTTCCTCCCCTTCTTAAACTTTCTCCTTCTTTAACTAATTAGTCGAACCTCTACCACTCATTAATCGACTCTAAGCGATTTCGTCTAATAAAATTCCCGCCGATAATTAGTCTGCGATTACAATTACTAAATTTATTTCTTACTTTATAAACTATTCTAGACTAAGTACTATTACTATAAATATTATTCGATCTAATTACCTACACGACTATAATTAATATTATTATTTAAATAGAGGGTTCTTGGACTCGTGGGCATAAGAAGCGTGATGATTGTACTAAACTAAGGACCAGAAAGGAAAAACCTGTGGAGGGCTAAAATATATAGTGGTAGCGCCCTAATAGGCCCCACATGTGGGCAGGCCGTTCGGTCAAACCAATAATAAGCATCTAGGATCCACACCACTACAACACCCCCCCGTAGCCCGAAATAGGCTCTCAGATTCTATAGATTTATCCTCCCTCTTAATATCCTCCTTCTCTATATCTATTAAATTGCCTTTTCCTAGTCCAAAGTAGGCCTTTTCCATCGTTGTTCAATACGACCAATCAGCTGCCTTCAAAACCTTTTAGCGTCTATGCCAAGGCGGGAAGCTGCTTGGCATTCTAATTCTTACTTAGGGGTACTATACTAGCTAAAATATTACTAAATCTAACCCTTCCGCCGTAAGAACTATTATTACCCTTAATAATCTATTTATACTTCCTAAAACCGGCTTAGAATATTCCAATTAAACTATATAGTTTACTTTAAACTACCTTACTATTACTAGCCCTACTGGGGGTACTATAGGGACGCCTATAGTATAGCGGTTTGTATAGGACGCCCGTAGCTGCTATTAGTATAAATTTAGAGAGTTTGCGCGTTTAACTCTCTACTTGTAACTTATTTTTTTTTTAAACGCTTAATTATTGTACTACTAATTTCAAAGACTCTTAAATTCCTCTTATCTTTAAATTTTAGTATTAATTGCGTATGTGGCCAATTTGGGGAATAGGAGACGTAAGACCGCTGTAAGACGTACTATCTCTTAGTACTATTAATGGTTATTTTATAAAAGAGTATACTATGAGGTATTCGACTAGGGTGCGTAGAATAAATCGAGCTGAACTCCTTTCTTTTTATTTAAAATTTATTTAGCCTCTTTTTTGCTCGAAATAATAGTAATTTTTACTATTATCGTTCAAGCCTATAGTATTAATCTTTGCTCAAGTCCTAGTTATTTAACGAAGGAAGTATGCTTGTTTATTTTTAGAGGCTTTATTAATCTATCGATAATTATGTCTTCGCCCTTGATATAGATAATTTCAAACTCCTCTCTTTCAACCTATTCGATAATCTATTTAAAGTATATATTTATACAACGGTTGCAATAATTATTAAAACTGCTTTAAAACCGGAAACGCCGATTTCTGGTCGAGGAGTGCTCCAAAACGAAAACTGACAAAGGCAATCGACTTAGGAGGGTCGTTTATATCCCTCACGATGTCCTATAATAAGTGTAGCGACGGTATTGTATCGTCGTTGCCGATAGCCATCGATAGCGGTGCCCGTGGACTCGAAAATAGCGTCTACAACCCGCTCGCGGAAATCTCAATATATAACAATCCTAAAGCCGTACTTATTATAAAGACCTTGGATAAAACGGAGGAAGATAATAAAATATTAAAGAAATTTATTATTAGAGTAAATAAATTTGCGGACTACAATACCGTTTCGACCGAGGACTATCGTTAGGTTTGAGAATTATTTTTCGAATTCGTAAAGGTATACGTTGGAAAAAGTAGGTTTATACGACCCGAGGTTGGTAAGGTTGGAACTAATTAGTTTATTATTAAGAAGGATTTCGACGACCTAAAGAAAGATATTCTAAAGGAGATTAAAAAAGGTGTCTAAGAGGTATTAAAGTATTAGGCTAATATTATAGTAAAAGCTAATCCGAATAAGATTAATACTACCCTTTAATAATTACCTACTACTATTAAGAAGTTTATTCCCTCTAATTTTAAACAATAATTTACTATTAAGGGAATAATAATTACTACTGAATTTGTAAACCGTTCGAATAAAGATACAAAGACAACTTTAATTATATATTTAAATAAAAAGAATATTAATTTAATAATCCGAACGGTTATTAGAATACTAATAATTGGAAATTATATAATTATATTCAACGAATCTATACGTAATTAATATTAGTATAATTAAATATAGGTTAAAAAAATTTTCGGCCCCGATATTTTTATTATTATAAGTATTGTAAATATACTAGTCCGGGGCGTACTTTAGAATAGTATTAATAATTATATTATAGTAGAAGTTATATTGAATATAGCGAAGGAGAAGAATTTAGAGGCGTTTATTATTAGAATTCGATTATAGAAGAGAAGGGACGGAGAGAATAGAGGCCTATTCCTAGTAGAGGTTACTACTATATTAGTAGTATACTTTTTTTAGGATAACCTTTTCCTTTAGGACGGCGGTATATATTTATACGAATTATTTTAAGCTTTAAATAATATTTAATAATACTTTAAATATTAGGGAATTGGATATACGGCGAAATTCTATTGTTAAGAAGATATTTACATTTATTATAACGAAGTTAAATACGAAGGAGATTATTTCGGTAAAGTAAATTGTCTATTTAATAATAATAAGTTATTTGTTTATTATAAGCCGTATAGGAAGAAGGGTTACTACGTATATAATTATAAGAAGTACCCTATTTTTTAGAAGGCGATTATAAAGGCGTTTATTACGTACGCTAAAAGGCTACGGGCGTTCGCCCTTTGTAAGAACTTAGCTAGGAAGGTATTAGAGCCGACGATAGAGATTATAGACGAGGGCGTCCTCCCGGACGCCCCCTCTAATTCCTATATTATTATTACCCTAGAGAAATATATTAGAGGAATTACAAAGAGGGGACGGCCGAAGAAGATCGTTGGCCTATCCTCCCGACTAAAATTATTAAACCCTTAGGGTCCGATAGATATTTATATACGTTCTTAGAATGTAGGAGGGAATTAGTTGTATAACAGTAATAGTATTTATATAATTATAGCCCCCCTTAGGGAAGTAATACTTTTATCCTCCGTAGAAGGATTAGAAGGAACCCTATTTTAGGGTAATTAATAGTCTAATTAAAGATATTTTATTAAAATATAAGGAAATTGTATAAGAGAGGGAAGTTTTTATTCGAATAAGAGGAGATTTATAACGTTATAGTAATTTAGGAGCTGGGTAGAAATTTGAATAGGGATATTTACCGTCCTAGAGGCGGAAGGTATTTCGGGGTCGATTATATAAAGAAGGGAAGAGTAGTAATATATATAAATAAGAAATAGAATTTAAAGGATTTAGATTTCTAAGCTAGAAAGGATTAGGTTATAGTAACGTTTAAGAGCCTAAGGGAACTAACGACCGTCTTTTCTATTTATTTTCCTATTTTTATATAGGGAATATTGGAATATTAATAGGAATTGCTATTCTTTAAATTTCTTAAAGTTGGGCTCCTAGTAGGAAATTTAATTATAGTTAGGGATTATAATCTCTATTATTCTAATTAGAATTTAGAGAATAGGATTAGCCTAGAGGCTGTTCGCCTCCTTATATAAATATAATACTAGAGATTTAGTTTGTTTACCCCCCGCGGTAAGCCGATAAGGTTCGGGAATGTAATATAAGGAGAGAGGGATAGGATAATTAATTATATATAATTATTACTTAGGGTTAAGGCTGAATATTAAAGAGTATAGAGGTGCGAATAGACTGGTTCGGACTATTATTTTTAAGAAATTTGAGTTTAAATAGGAAGAAAAAATAAAAAAGCGGAAGAGGAAGGAAAATATAGTTAGAGTCTTATAGATATAATAAAGGTAAAAAAGGTAATAGAGAAATGGATATCGGTTTTAGAAAGGATTAATATAGTAGAGGATTTTGAGCTCGTTTTTCGTAGGTTCGATAGAGAATTTATAAATATTATAGAGGAATTTGTTTTGTACTAGAAGAAAGGTCGAAGGAGGAGAGTAAATTAGTAAATATTAGGATATAAAATAGTAATAAAAAAAGTGTAGAGGATATATTAGGAGTAGTTTAAATATTGGATAGTATTGAATTAGAGGGATTTTATTAAAGCTATAATAAAAAAGAAGAGGATAATTATAAAAGTTTAATAAACTATATAGTATAATAGTATTATTAAAACTTTAAAGAACCTAAATTAATTTTAGCCTTTAGAACGATAGGCCCGTACCCAAAGTTATAGATTAATAAACCCGCTTAAACTATTAGCCCTTTAAACCTATAAAGGGGTAATAGAAATTGGAAATTATAATAGTAAGGCCGAGATCCTTATTAATCGCTTCTTCCCGAAGGTAGAGGTTTTAATAGACTACCTACTAGACTAGATTAAATTATTAAATAGTATTAAACCGATAATTATTAGCGAACTAATTAATAAGGAGGACGTTTAGGACGTACTTTCCCGGATAGTACTTAATAAGGCCCTTAGGATCGATTAATATTTAAATAAGTTTCTAAAAATATATAAATAATTATTCTAATAGGTTATAGTATATTTAATATCCGCCAACCTCTAATTTGGATATTTCCTATAGCGGTTTAAAGACGCGAAAATAATTATCTTTAAGAAGTTTAGGAAGAACGCCGCCTAATAGAAGCTAGTAGACGTATAGAGGCTAATATTACTATTTAATAACGTAGGAAAAATCCTTGAAGCGTTCGTAGTTAAGAAGTTTATATAAGTAGCTAAAGAGTTTAACCTCCTACTAAAGGGCTAGATAAGTAATTGGGTAGGCCGTTTAATAAAATTTATAATCCGGGTAGTTACCGACGCAGTATATATAGTTTAGAAGTTTAGGGTTATAATATCCCTTATACTCTTAGATTTAAAAGGAATATTCAATAGAATTAATTATAAATAGCTTCTATATACCCTATAGGAAATATAATTCTTAATGTAGATTATTCGGTAGGTAGCGAACTTTGTCGTTAGAAAAAGAAGTTCTCTCTTCTTTAATAATAAAACTTCCTACCCTTATATAATTATTATTAGAATATTATAAGGCTCCCTCCTCTCCCCTATTTTATTTATTCTCTTTATTACCCTACTATATTAAAAGTTAATAATAATCCTAAATATAATTATAATCGGCTTTATTAATAATACTAATATTATAGTAGTAGCCTATACTACCGAAGAAAATTACTAGATACTATAAATAGTATAGGAAGTATATTTGGAATAAATAGGGGTAAGAGGTATAAAATTCGAAGTAATTAAGACGGAGTTAATATACTTTATATAGACGAAGGTACTAAGGACGGAAATTCTCTAATTTAGGGAAGTAGTACTTCAACCGACGGAATTAATATAATTCCTAAGGGTTTAGCTGGATTGTAAATTCAATTATAGGGCTTATACAGAAGTAATAAAAAAGAAAATAATAATATAAACGAATATACTTACGAGATTAATAGCGAAAATATAGGGTTATTCCTTTATTTGGGTAAGAGAAATATATATTAAATATATTTGTAATACTATTATATATAGAGTTTTAGTATTCTATTAACTAATTAAAATTTATAATAAATTTTGGGGGATAGTAATTAGGTTGGCGAAATATTAGATTAAATATTTAAAAGTTATTATTAGGGCGTATAAAATTATATTAGTACGAAATTTAAAAACGGAAACCTTTTATCCGCTATTCGACCTCTACCTTAATAAAAAGGTCCGGGCTTTTAAAGAAAGGCTCGCCCGGACGGACTAAACCCGGTTCGTCCGGGGGATTGTAATTTAAATTTTTAATTATATTTAAGTATAACGAATTAGAAGTTAGTTACCCGCTAATAAATTAGAGAATAGTATAATTAAGGTTTAATAGGTTGAGACGTAGGTACTAACGGAGAAGTTACTAATAATAGTAATTAACCCCCCTTCGGAGTTAGGGATTTAGCCGTTACTATTATTATAAACTTTAGAGTTAATAATTGTTAATAAAGAGGAGTAGTTAGAGGATATAATAAATTGGGAATAAATATTATACTATAATTATTACCTAACGGTAATAGTAGTAAAATTAAAGCGACGGTACGAATTTACTATTGTTAACTTCACCCCTAAATTTAATAAAGAGGCTATTTAACGATATATAATCGGTATAAAAAAGAAGAAAGGAAGACGCTAATAATTGGAAGAAGATAAAGAAGAGTTATATTTACTAATTAAAGCGAAAAGTTCTTTCCTTATTTAGGTTAGAACGGAAGTTATTGGCCTCTGGGCCTTCCTTTACCGGAGGAAAGTACCGGGCGTTTTAATTCTTATTTATACCTATAGATTCGAAAAAGAAACGTTTATTTATATTATCCTAAATTACTTTAATGTAAATACTATCTTCTAATCGAATTTAAAAGTATAGTTATTAACGAAGGAAGAATTCTAAAAATACTTAGACGATAGAATTAAAGCTGAAAAGATTCTATTATAGGTATTAAGGTTGGGGAGGTTAAAAGAATATTATTTAGTAATCGAATTAGAGGAGGAATAATGTAAGGAAATTGTAAGGTACTTTTAGGAGGAAAACGGAATATTAATAATATTAGAATAATAGGATAGGAATGAGGAGGAAATATTTATACTAATTATAGGAGTTATTTAAATTACGGTTATAATAAGAATTGAAAAGTACTATCTAATAAGCGTCTAATTGCGCTTAAGAAGTTGTTCGAGTAGTTCTATTATACGAATTTAGTTTATAGTAATTTTATAGCGTTATTAAACCTAATTATTGTTTATAAAGGCGTGACTGGGAGTATCGATAGTTATAGGGCTACTAGGAGTAGAATTATTACTACTACTAATGGAGGTGAGATTTAAAGTATAGTAAAGGTAGGGGATTTTACGAATAATATTAATTAGGTTAATATAAGGATTGAAGAAGAAGAGGAGGAAGCCGTACTAGTTTTAAAGGGGATAATTACTAATAAAATTACGAAGAATATAAACGAAGAACGTAGATTCTAAGGATACGACCGAAGGGACTACGGGGGATATAAAGTTTAAAGATATAATAGGGGAAGAACCTTCTACGTTGGAGGTTAAATCGATAGGGTTGGGATAATAGCGGCCGGAGGAAGCTATTTTAATAGAAATTATAATAGGGAAGAAGGAGGAGAAGGACTAGGAGGGGCGTTGTAAGGGGGATTATATAAACGAAGGAAAGGGTCTTTATATTAATATAAGTAGGAGTAGAATTGCGGAGTAGGAGAGTAAATAATAGGGCGGAGGTATTTATAAATAGGGAAGGAGGTAAAGAAGTGGGGTAGAAGACGGGAAGATAGGATAGGGAAGTAGGAAGAAGGCGGAGGAGGGAACGGTAGGGAATAAAATAGAAAGGCGGCGAAGGAAGCGGCGTACTAGGTTTAGTCCTATTCCTATTATTCCTATTATTCTAGTATTAGGACGATATAGTAGTAGAAGAGACGAGATTATATTCGCTATAGCGGTGGGTGAGAACCGTTATAGTTATAAATAAAGTAGGAGCGGTGTAGTGAACTACGGCCGAGATAGAGTTAGAGGTTTTCATCTGGGGGCGTTTAACGCCTCACGGTTTTCCCCTCCAGAGAACTGGAGAAGGACCCCATGCCAATAGGGCACTATAGTTTATAGTTTGGGAATAAGAATATTATTATACAACGGTTGCGACTAGGGGCTTTTCGATTTAAGACCCGGTCTCTCGTATTTTTACTATCCGTATATAATACTTTTAATAATAGTTATTTATAGCCTAGTTCTTCTATTATTTGAGAAATCTATTGTAGTAATTTGGCCGTTAGAATGAGGTTGGTAAATTCTGCTTCGGTTATACTTATTATAATAAAAGTTTATTTCTTCGATTTCCAATATCCTAGTCCTCCTACTAGAAATATAATATATCCCCTAGTACTATAGCGGATTATCGGATTATCGGTAAAGGATACGTTACTAAATACCTTTAGATTTATATTCGAAGGTAATATTTTACTTCCCAAAATAATACTTATATTAGTATATTTTATTAAATACTGAAATAGGTATTTTATTATAGAGATTAAACCTATCGTTAGTCTAGTATTAGTTTCGTAAAGTTTATTAATTGTAAATATAATATCCGGTTGGGTACCTATTAATAAATAGTTTAAGCTACTAGTCTTCTTAATATATTATTTCTATTACTTAGGTAATTCGTCTCTAATTTTATAATTTCCTACTTTTATATCGTTAGACTACAGTATATTAATACTATAAAAGTCTTCGTACTCGAACTTCTTTAATAAAGATCTAATATATTAAATTTGCAATACAAATACCGTTCTTTCGCTTTTATCTCTTATAATATCGAATCCTAGGAATATCTTTACCTCCCCTATTTATTTGAGTTTAAAGTATTATAAGAGTTGGTCTTTAACCTTAAGGATAATATCTATTAAAGGTATTGTAATAAGGAAGTCGTCTACGTATAGTATTAAAAGTGCCCCCTTCCTCTTATTGCTAAATAGATATATATTGTTACTTATTAGTTCAAACCCTATATCCTTTAATATAAGTAATAATATTTGAAACTAATAGAGAGGGCTATTCTTAAAACTATACAAGGCTCTTTTTAATAAGTAGACTAAGCGTTGAAGTCCCCTCGGACCCTTCTCTAACTCGGTGGGTTGTTCTATATAGTATATTTTTCCTTTAGGAATTAGTACGTTTAAGAACGCCGTATTGAAGTTAAATTGGTGGTATTTAAGGTTTAGAACTATTATAATAGTTAAGAAGAGCTTTACGTTCGCTACGTTAGCGATAGCTGTGTAAATATCCTCTATATCCTAAGAACCTTACTTAAAGTTGTTGTAAATAACCTATCTTGCCCTAGGCTCCTTTATTTTTAGATTATGGTTATCCTTTTTATTATATACCCATTTACTGTGACGGCTGGCCTTCTGTTACAACTATATAAGACCACTTGAGCGACCGAATTGCCAGCTTCGGTTACTTGTATCCTTTTGCAGGAACATGGCCCTTTGGGGAAGTGGCTCAATGCCGTGCCGTGACATTTACCAGGCAGAACTTCCATATCTCCTTTCTAAGGAACTAGCTTATATACTTCTTTATTTTCTAAAGCCTTCAATTGTTTCTCTATAGCTAATTTCTAGTATAATATGAAGTTAGCGAATTTTCGTACCTTTCTATAATTTTTGGGAATTCCTTCTAGAAGGTTATATTATACTTTTATACTTGTAAGGCATTATAGTTTAATATCCTTCTCAATTATTCCTCTCTCCCGAAGGCTAAAGTAGAAGGTTAGTACCTCCCTAATTAGTTTATTATTGCTGTCAATTACAATTTATTTTCTAATTAAAGTATTTAATTATAGTACTGCTTATTGTTTAGGTCTACTAATTTTTATTAGCGTTATTGTTGATTTTATAATAGCCTCTATTACTAGGTTTTACTAGGATTCCGTTGACTAATTCGAATCCTTTAGTAGCTTTAATAGGGTATTAGCTATAGGATCTAGGGATGACTATCTTTTTGGATTTCTTCGTAATAGGATAGGCTTATCTTTATCTAGGTTATTAGGATTAATAAATAGGGAGTTGTCGAAAGGTTCAAATTCTTTTTTATTTCCTGAGCCAATAAATAATTCGAAATAGTCATTATCTTACTCAATTGAATTTATTATATCGTTGGTTAATATCGCTCTCTAAAATACTTGAGGTTGTTTTATTGCCTATGTAGGACTATTTGATAGTACAAATATTTATAAATTAAGAATAGTTAATTGAAGGCCCTGGGTTAGGGTTTTAGGTGCTAGACTTATCGTAGTAGGTCGTGATAATAGTGTCGGGGTCTATTATCCTTCTAGTAGTAGGATCCGTAACGGTATTAATAATTCTAATCCTGGTTCTGGACCCGGCGTAACATTAGGCGAAGGTATAGGCAATCCTAGTTGATCTATCGCCTTGAGACCTACAATATTATCGATAAATAATTGAATTTATTCTCTCCTATTTTCTTTCTTCGCCTCCTCAGGTAATTGAATTTGTTCTTTCCTTCCTCCCTCCTTTATTTTATCTATTCCTCTTAGGATTTCCATTAGCTTCGGTCTATCTACTATAATCTAAACCTTCTTTCTACTCTATAAGACCTTAGTTATATCTTCGATCGATTAATTAGAGAATACAATTATATAGTCTAATACTTATTCTTCTAGTAATTAATCTCCTTCTAATTCTAAGAATCGTACCGCGCTAGCTTTAATAAATTATTTATATTCTAGATCCTAGATATAGAAGATTCTTCTATTTAGGTCCGTATATCCTACTAAATGTCCTCTTTTTGAATATATAATAAATTTATTACCCTAAACCCGCCTTTATTTCTTAATGTGATAGTATACTGTGTAATAGTATGTTCGAAGATGCTTAATATTAGGTTTGGGGTTTAGGATACCTACGGTACGGCTAAGGACTTCGTATAGATTAATATACTTATTATTAACCTTTGTAGGAAGAAGGTTTATAATTTTAATTACTAAGTTGATTACTAGGGGCTATAGTTTAATAGGAATCCTGTACTATATAATTGTAGCTCTTACTTTCTCTATTATTGCTTTTCCTACCCGTTTTAGTGCGCTATTTATTTAGGGAGTATGTATTAGTATCTTTATAATCTCAATACCTTCTTATTGTAATTATATAATAATCTTATTATTCTAAAAGTCCTTAGAGCCGAAACTAAACTCTATACTTCCATTTAGATTAAGTACTTTTACTTTTAAATCTGTCTGAAGTTCAACCTATTTCTTCTATTCCTTAATTGTACTAAAACCTTTACTTTTATCCCTTATACCTTTAATCTAGTAAAAGCTTAATACTATATATACGAAATATATAATATACCTTATACCTAAATAGCCGGCTATATTATAGCTCTATATATTAACTCTTATAAACTCTAGTAGTATTGTTACTATTAGGTTCGAGACTTTGTAAACTATATCCGTTGCCTTACTCTAAATACAAGCTTTACATTCTAATTTACTAGTATTAGCTAACTTAATACTAGTATCTTTATAAACTTTTAATACCTATTCCTTCCCTATATATATAAGCCTTCGGTATATTGTTTCGTAATTAATAAATACTATTAGAGCTAATCTTAGTGCTTGAGCTCTGTATTTTTCATTAATATCTGGGGGCGGCTTGGCTGGCAATACTGGCACATTCCCAACCCAGTTGTATTGAACTTCCTCTTACCTTCTTTTTAATATAATTATATTAGTTTTTATCGACTATACTATACTACTATCGAGAAGACCGGTCGTTGTAATTAAATTAGCTGGTATTGATGGGTAGAGTATAGTATTTTTAATTTCAACTAATATCCTCTTCCCCGTTTTCGTAAGCAGATTCAATTCTACTACTCCTATGTAATATAATTTGGTTTTTTTACCGTTGCCAACTTAATAAGTAATCGGTCTGGGTAAGGGATATAGTTCTATAAACTATTTAACGTTATTAAATATATTGGAACTACTACTACTATCGAATAGTACTATATCCCGTATTACAGTTCTTGCCTCAGGAGCTTATTAGACTTTAACGAAATTATATTGAACGTTATTTACTTAATGAATAATTAGTTCTAAAAACGTTAGGAGCTCTAGTAAAAATCCTCCTCATCCTAATTGTTATTAAAAGACAGTCCTCTAAGGCCAAATAATAAATTCGAATTAATACTAAAAGCGGTAGGAGGGTTATTAATATTAATATTATTACTAGCGACAACTATAGTAGTACTATTATTACCCTTCTTAAAAATTAAAACCCTTATTTTATTTCTCCAACTATCCGGCGCCTTATCAAACTCACACTACCAATAGTCCAGAATACCGGGGATTCAATAATAGCTATAAGCGTAATACTTCAATCCTTCAAAAATCTTCTTCTAATAGACATTGCAATTAACATATTTTAGGCCGTCGTCCTCGGTCTTATTCTCCTTCGCTACTTCCTTAGTACTAACCTTAACCTTCGCCGCAATTATATTAGTATAATTCTTTTAGGTATTAGCTAGTATAGATAAATAAGCTAAGAAAGATATAGTAATTAATTTATTCTTATTTATATCTATAGCTTACAATATAACTTCGGTAGGAAAGGAATATTTAATAGCATTAAATAAGTTAGTAAATTCAACCGTCTTATCGATTTTATATCTAATATCCTTCATACACTTACATAGGGCTTACTAATATATTAAGAAGGCCTCTAAGGTAGTAAACGTAATATACTTAATAGTCTAATATTTATCGAAAACGTTACTCTTAACCTCGTTAATAATACTAGAAATATTACTCTTAATAAAGTCGAAAAAGTACTTAGGGTCGTTATTATCTTTATCCTAGCCATTAATTAATAAAATATTCTAAATCTTCTCATTGCAAATTGTAGAATGGATAATCGCTATAGCTTTAATACGTTCTATATACTACTAATATTAACGTTTCTCATCCTCTATTTTAGTCGCATCGTTAATCTTGGGCTCGGGGATATTGATAGTAATATAGGTCTTTAGGCTATAAAAGGCGAATTCAACCTTTAAAGTACGAACTTAGGCGTTAATATTAAACTCGCCCTTAAGGGCAATTAAAGTAGCAGTATTAAAAGATATAGTATTTTATCTATCTTTGTAAATAAAGAAATTATTCTAGTAGAAATTCTAGTAATCTGTATTTCTTATTATTATAATTGAGACGGTATATAAATAAACGTATTTTAAATTGCTTATAATTTTTATAGGTCTAATTGTTTAATAGATTCTAATTTAAGGTTTTTAAGGATTTATTATTTAATAAGAGATTATCGTATAAAAGGATTCGTCAATAAGAATAAAAGAGAAAGGGGTACTTATATACAGTATGTATTCGATATTGCAATACCGCAATCTTATTCTGGATTAACTCGCATTCGAAGGGTATCGCTTATCTTCTTATTCTTATAACTTGCGCTTAAAGGGTATCGCTCGTCGTCTTATTCTTTTAACTTACGCTTAAAGGGTGTCGCTCGTCGTCTTATTAATTTTAGTATTCGTAGATAGCTGCGCGCAGTATTGCGATACAAAATATCGCGTACAGAGGGCTTATAACCTCTTAGATTCGTAGGTACAAGAAGTGTAATAATTGTACTAAACTAAGGACCAGAAAGGAAAAACCTATGGAGGGCTAAAATACATAGTGGTGGCGCCCTAATGGGCCCCACATGTAGGTAGGCCGTTCGGTCAAGCCAGTAATAGGCATCTGGGATCCACACCACCACAACAAGGGTTCTATAAAGAGGAAGCGGAAACCCGCTTCTTTAGCGAAGAGGACTGTCAGTTTTGAGGGTTATTAAAATAATACCCGTAACGACTTTTATAAAGATGAATATTATAATTATAAGCAAAATATAGAATAGCCTACTAGTAATACGCTTATATTGCCTATTAATATAAACTATACTTAGCTTACGCAAATACTTAAATATACCTAACAGCGCTTCGATATTGCCGGTACCCGTAAATAAACTCTTAAAGTATAAGTATAAGTAAATTAATATTTATATATATAATATCCCGTATATATAATACTAATACTTCTATTAGGGCTATTACAATATTAATTCACTAATTAGCCCAAGCCTATTTACTATAATTAAAAAGACTTTGAAAAAGATTTATATTAAATTAAGTATAACTATATTAACCGATTCTTTAATTAAGGATTCCTAAGTAGTAA
The DNA here is from genome assembly GCA_037102815.1 of Neurospora intermedia. NCBI lineage: Eukaryota > Fungi > Ascomycota > Sordariomycetes > Sordariales > Sordariaceae > Neurospora > Neurospora intermedia. The sequence goes on along the minus strand of BTPP01000003.1, from coordinate 2,272,753 downwards.
CCCGTTAATTACCCCGTCAATTTATTCCTATCTCCGATATAATATTATATAGCCGTTATAAATAATATTATAAGTAATAATATTAATAATATTTAATTTAAAATACTATACCTCGTTTAAACTTTTTATAAAACTTATTAAGCTTTTTATTTAGTAGTAGCAATATACCGGGTAATAATAACCTTTAGAAATATTAAACTTAGTTACTAAACCGCCAGCTATTCCCCCTCCAATATTCTTAATAATAACCTCTTAGTCGTAGCTAGTTTCCCCCTCCTCCTAGGCAAGGCTAGTTCCCCCCTCCACCCCTTAGTCGTAGTTAAGGCTAATTTCCCCTAGAACATCCCTAGTAATAACCTCTAGGTTAGGGTCGTAGCCAATTTCCCCCTCTACCTCTTGGTCGTAGTTAAGGCTAGTTCCCTCCCCCGTAATTATTCTCCCTACTTAGCCAGTAAAATTAATAGGACTAGTAAGTCTAATAAAGTCAATAGAGTTAGTAGAATTAGTAGAGTTAATAGAGTTAGCTAACCCCGTAATAATAAGGTAAAAAGAAAATCGTACCCCCTTAGAAACGGAAGCAACCTTCATCGTCGTTATCATTGTAAAATCGAAGTTAATTGTGTAATAATTAGAGTATAACTACCGGAAGCGATTTTAGTATATAATATCTTATATTTATCGAAAAGATTAATAAGTAGACCTATTAACGGAAGGTATAAGCTTACTAAGAAGCTAAGCGTAATTATTTAATTAGCGAAGTTGAATAACGTCGCTAGGCCGAGCAATATCATTAAAATACTAAGTATATTCGTTTAGCTAACGAAGCCGAATAACGCTATTAAGCCGAAGAAGAGAAAGCTCGATTAGACGAAGAAAACTATATTAGTAAATTACTTAAAAAGGCTAAAGATAAGGCGAAATAAAAGAAGTAGCGCAAAGAGGCTAAGTGAAGAAAGACTACCTCTACGTAGGATAAGGGCAAGCAATTTGAACGGGAAAAGGCTAAGCTAATTAATTTTAAAAATAATAAGTCCAACGAATTTTCGAATTCAAATAAGGAATAAAAAGTAGGAGAGCGCCTAGCTAAAAGAGTACGTATACTATAAAGTAGTAAAAATAGGAGGGTACCGCTTTTACTATTATTCTTTATTAAACCTATACCCAAACCTAAGGGTAATATTTAAAAGCCGCCTACTATAATTACTATAAATTAGGATACTGGGCATTTAATAATAGGCATTGAAGGGATGTTTCCAATCCCTATAGGCAATAAAGATAATAATAACAACCTTAGCGATATTAGTCCTTCTAGTAGTCCCTCTAATAGTCCTTCTAATACTACTAATCCTTCTAATACTACTAATCCTTCTAATAATACTAATCCTTCTAGTATTGCTGGTCCCTCTAGTACTAGTATTCTTAATATATTTAGTACCTTCAATAATAAAGAGTTTAATCCTTCTGGTTAAGGCTTCGGTAATTTCAATAACGAGGAGTTTAGCGATTTGAATACTCCTAGTCCATTTAATTGTAGTAGTAGTAGTGGCCGTGGTGGTAGCCGTGGTAGTCGATAGCTAGAGATACCTATTCGTAGTAGTTATAGCCGTAGTAGTTATAGCCGTAGTAGTAGTAGTAGTAGTTCAAATACTAGGAATCGCCGAAAGTATAACGGCACTAGTCGTTTAGAGGATATATACCTAAAGTATTTCTATAAGCCGACCCGTACTAATCTCTAGAATCTTCGAGAGACTAGCGTACCTTCCCGCTTACAATATAACCCTATTACCGACGACTACTATTATATCCCTAACCTTAATTTCCTATTAATTCCTTTATATACCAATATTCCTCGAAGTATTACTATTCCTAAGGACGATCCAGCTATTATTAATAAAATTAATAAGGAAATCCAATAATCGTTATTCTTATTCTACTACAATTAGTTCGCCGGCTCTATTGTCAAACGGGCTTATAATTTCCAAATCGACCTTCAAAATAGTAAATTTAAAAACCTTCACTAATATACCTTAAATACCTATCGGACTTTAAAATCCTACTACCTTATCGTTACTATACAGTCCTTTTTCAATAATATTATTTCGGATAACCCGTATATTTTCAATTACGATTTAAATACCCCGAATTTACAATATAAGGTTACTTTTAAATAGTTTATTTCGGGTTGGATTAATAAACGTATATTCGATTAAATCTATTCCTATATTACTAAATATATTAATTATAAGGCTACATTCGGTAATAAGGAAGATTTACTTGCCTAGTTTCATATCGAAATCGAACTTTAGGATATAGGAGTATTATAATTTAAGGTTATTAAATCTAAACGGGCTATAAATATAAACTATTAACCCGGTAAAGCTTGGGTTACTAATAAGAACCTTCGCCGGGCAATATATAGAAAGTACGAGAGCCTACCTTTCTCTCCAAAGTATAAAAGCGTTGAATAGGAATAATTTATTAATATACTTCTAGAGTTCGTACCTAGGGTTATCCAACTAGCCAAAGCGCCTAACCTAAACTACCTCGAAGATACCCTCGTTAATAATAAACTGCCTCCTCTAAAAGGACCGATAACTACCCTATAGCTAGTAAATAGCGCCTTATACCTATAGAGGAATATAATATATTTAGTTTAAGCTATCTAGATAATAAAAGCTATAACAATAGAAGTAATAGCTGTAAATACTATAAGGACTAGATTGGCTGTAGTTATAAAGGTAATTACATTAATTACTATAATTATAACCAAGATAGACATAACTATAGTATTAGACTTCAAAGTAAATATAACTCTAGCGGTAGATATAGTAATAGCTACAATACTAGTAATTAAGAATATAGTAATTAGTATAGCGGTTAATATAATAATCTCCAGTATAGTGGCCCTCAGTATAGCCCTCAGCATAGCGGTCAATAAGGTCTATATAGTTAATATAGTTAATATAGTAGTCCTAAATATAATAGTCCTAAATATAGTAGCCCTCAGCATAACGTTCAATATAGTTAATATAGTAGTACCAAAGGTAGTCATTAGCATAGCGGTTAGTACGGTCAATATAATCCTAAATATAGTAGCCCTCAATATAGCGGTTAGCACGGTCAGTACGGTTAATATAGTTAATATAATTAATATAGTAGTACTAAAGGTAATTATTAATAAGACTATTAAAGTATAGGTAGGGGTAATCGTAGTTAAAATAATACCCGCGAAGACCGCGAAGATATACCAACCTAATCCAAATTCAATCGCCAGCGCCGAACTAGTAACCGTCGTAATATCCTTAGCGAATCCGCAATACCCCCCGACCCTCAAAATAAATATTATAAACAACCGCCGCCGCCCAACAACCCTTTTCCTCCCTGTAGTCCTCCCGGTCCTCCGGGTAATTATAGCAGTTATAGTAATCGTAGTAGCTATAGTCCTCCCGGTAGTTATAATAATTGTAATAATTATAATAGCCAACTATTTTCGAAGGTCGTCGAAATTACTCCGCCTATTCCCCGGCGCACTCGCATACCTCTTACTATAATAGAGTCTAAGAATATACTTATTATTTCTTCGATATTCGAATCAGAAATACTAAACGTCGGTATAAAGTCCTTATACCTTTAAATTATCTAGCATTTAACTTTTATCTATTTAATATTATTAAAATTATCTATTTCCTTATCTCCAATTAACGTTAACGACGCATTTAGTATTATAGTAATTAATAACGTAACAATCAGCGGTATATTCAATATTACAATATTTAGCGACAATACAGCAATTAATAGTATTACAATATCCAATATTATAATTAACAATACTTTTAAATATATATTCGGCATTACAGCAATTAACGATACTTTTAAACATATATTCAAACATACAATCAGCATCTTAGCAATTAGCAACGCTTTCAAGTATGTATCTAAATATGTACCCAATAGTCATATAAATAGGTAGACCCATATTATTCTTTATTGTACTACTTTACTCTTCATCTTAATAATATTAGTAATATTAGTAATATTATTAATAGCTTATACGTACTACGCTAACTTAGCGATATTCAATTAGCAAGACCCAAGTCGCAATTGCCTTTATAATATTTGCGACTATAAAACCCACCCGTATATACTAATTGAAACGGGCAAGAACCCATAATTATAACTGCCTTTTAAGCCTTTTTAACGATTTAGCGTCGTATGGCGCCCTACGGTAAAATATTAAGCAACAGTAACTTATCGACCAACGGTAAAATGCAACTTACCGTTAGGTAACGGTAATTTAATAGTAATAAACCTTAATACAGGTATTCTACGGTAAGGGTATTGTAAATAACCCCCTATATACCCCTAGCTAAGTATAATAGGGGAGGAACCTTCTATATTAGAAATTAAATTAATAAAGCTAGGATAATAACGGCCGGAGGAAGCTATTTTAATAGAAATTATAATAGGGAAGAAGGAGGAGAAGGATTAGGAGGAGTATTATATAAGGAATTATATAAATAAAGGAAAGGGTCCTTACACCGATATAAATAGGGGTAGAACTATAGGGTAGGAGAATAAATAATAGGGTAAAGGTATTTATAAATAAAGGAAAGAAGTAGAAAAGTAGGGTAATAAACGGAAAAATAGAATAAGAAGCGGGGAGAAGGTAAAAGAAGGAGCGGTAGGGAATAAAATAGAAAGGCGGCGAAGGAAGCGGTATACCGGGTTTAGTCCTATTCCTATTATTCCTATTATTTTAATATTAGGACGACGCAACGGTAGATAAAACGAGATTATGTTCGTTGTAGCGGTGGGTAAGAACCGTTATAGTTGGAAGTAAAGTAGGAGCAGCGTAGTAAATTACGGCCGAAATAGAGCTAGGGGTTTTTATCCGGAGGCACTTAACGCCTTACGGTTTTCCCCTCCAGAGAATTGGAGAAGGACCTTATGCTAATAAGGCGCTATAGTTTATAGTATAGGGAATAAGACTATATACATATTAAATTTATTAGCGTTATAAATATATTACTCGTAGTTACTTAGGATAGCTACTATTATAGATTACGTTCGTAGTACTAAATATTATTAATTAGGAATATTTTTAAATAGATAGAAGCCGGCTAATAGATTAGTGTAGAAACCTTCCTCTTCTCTCCCCTTATAATAAGGATTATAGTATCCCCCTTTAATATAAGTTATTTTACTACTATAAAATATTCAAGCGGTTAGCTGCTAAAAAGCTATTGAAGTTTAGTTATATTTATCCCCGCTGGTATTTTAAGAGTTAACTTACCGACACGTACCAAAAACTTACAGGTACGCACTTTTGGGATCTGGTAGCTGATATGTAAATTTTGTCGTTTTGGGTGTAAGAATCGTGATTTTCAATGTTATGAAGTGGGTCAACCCAGTAAATCCCTGGCAAATGCCTTGTAAATTTTGGTCTTCAGCGCGCAAGCAAGTAAATTTGATAACGCTAATCTGATAGCGCCAATCTAATAATACTTTTATAGAGTTGAGGGGTTACTCTACGCTTACATCTGAAAGCTTACAGCTTATATCTAGTGGATTTAAACGTACGTTGAGGTGGTCGATTGAATAGATGTAGATAGTATAGATGGGTGCAGTATAATTGCGTACAGTGCAATTGCGTATAGTATAGTATAAAGTACTGGCGTAGAGTGCTGGTGCAAATGGCCGTGTGCAAAAGAGTGAAAGAAATACCAAGGTAGAGCGATATCGCGTACATTGAAAAGACGAAACTTTGCGGGTAAAAACGGGATTTACGATGTCAGGTGTCATCAGCTGAACCGCCCCAGTTTTCTAGCAAAGTGCGTACCTGTAAGTTTTTGGTGCGTGTCGGTAAGTTAACTCTATTTTAAAGTCCCTCTTGTAAACTATAATTCCTTACCTCTACCTTTAGCTATATATATATAGATTATTATTAATTAGTCTTATTGAATAGGATATTAATAATTTCTACCTTCGTCTCCGAGATCCCCATATTGCTATAATACGTCGCAATCGACCTAAGAACTTTACTAGAATAATACTTAATAAGTATACGTTTATCTCTATATATAATTTAAAGAAAAGAAGTAAGAAGGCAAAGCCTATTAAGTACAATAACCGCTAGAATTTCCCTCGTTTATAGCCGAGTATAAGACGTAGATTATTTTATTAGGAGAGTAATGATATTAATAAGTTAGCTCTTAGTTCTTTTAAGGGTACGAAATGTAAGCGGATGTAATAGCCGCTTAGTCTTGATATTTTTAACTATAGTAGAGAATTGGATATAATATTTGAGAGTGATTTAGAGTTAGAGTTAGTGCTAGACTGTATTCAAGTGGCTGCGCTAAATATAGAATTAGAGTTAGAACTAAAAATAGAAGCAATAATACTCCTATTTTTAGAGTTTCCACTACTAAGACTTCCTCTCTTTAAACTCTCTCTAATACTAGATTTGGGGCCTTCTTTAGAGCTGGAATTATAATTAGAGTTCTTACCCTCTCTAGAGCCCACGCTAGAGCTAGAGCCTACGCTAGAGCCCACGCTAGAGCCCACGTTAGAGCTAGAGTTAGAATAGTTATTTCCAGAACGGTGGTAGTCGTTTCCAGAGGGGACTTGCTCGGCGGGCAGTGTTAAAAATCTTATAGGCAGTGTACACTACCCGTATAGCCAGCTATAGTAGGGATTCCTCCGCGGGTAGTGCCATACTAATCCCTAACCCTGATAAATCCTATACCCAACCGCGAGTACGACGTTAAACTTTGGCAATTTGCAGTTATTGTAAATTATGCCGTCGAATGCGTTATTTACTTACAATTAGAAAGACCGATCAGCCAACGACTATAATTCTACTAAAATTATTTGTATTAATACGATTTCTACGTTAGTATAAAGCTTGTAATGCTATTTATCTAGATTCTAAATTTTTTTTTTATTAGTATATTAGCAGTTGAGTCCAGTAGCGATTCTAATTCCTAATATAATACGAATTCAAATGAGTTTACTTCTATACCTCCCGCTCCCGTACTTACCCCTACTTCTATTTAGTAAAATAGCAGCTCTAGTAACGGTAGCTCTAGTAATTCTAATAATAAAGAACTAGTTCTACCTAATCTAACGACCGAGGATATTATACTTAAATCCTTTGTATCTGTAAAGGATGTATAAAATGCCTTTAATGCTTGGGGTAAGAAGTATAATACTACATTTAATTATATATAGGTAGTAAATTATTAAAATGGCCAGCTAACGTACTACCGCTTGAAGTGTGACTGGTATAACTAGCTTCGTCCTTCTACTACTAAATTTAGAAAGACGAAGAATTATAAATACGGCTATAAGTGGATAGGAGTAGTTATTGCTCTTTAAGAAAACGATTAGCAATAAATTTATCGACCTAATCCGAATTCGAAGTACTAAGTTTACAACTATACGGCTTTTCTATATAATTCTACTTATCCCTAGTATTGTAAGGCTAAAAGAAATGATAAGGTTTATAAAAGGGTAGCCGCTTTCTCTTACTAGCTTGGTATTAGGCTACGAAATATTTTGGCTATTATCGAGCGGGAGTTTAAGATTATTATATATACCTAGAAGGATATTAATAATTGGCGTTATTATATTAAAAAGGAGCAGTATTTGAACTACGAAGCTATAGTTGCTTTGATTAAGCATTTTAATAATCTTAGGCCCCATTATACTCCTTACATTATTGAATAGTCCAAAGACGACCCTAACCGTCTACTAGGTATTGTATAGTCTTAGGAGTATTATTTAACCTAATAGCAGCAGTATTTAGAGTATTTAGGTATAAATAATACTTATAAGATTAACCGGTATAGCTACCCGTTTACTATCGTTACCGGGATAATAAATACTAACTCAATCTACTCTACTATATTTAGATTAATTGATAATGAGAAGGTTGATGGCTTCACTTGGTTAGCTAGTGCTTTTGAAAAGCTGTGTTGTAAGGTAAGGGCAATTAAACCAAACGTTATCCTTATAGATTTCGACAATTAACTTAAGACGGCTTTGGCAATAGTATTCCTAAACATTTAATAATAAATTTGTATCTTCTATATTAACCGCAACGTTCTATTATAGGCAAAGAAGAAATAGAAATAGGCTCCTAATAAGGATAGCGATTTTAAATCTAAATAAGAGCCTATCACTCTTAGCTAGAGTAATTATACTTCTACTATAGAAGTAGTTAATACGGCTATTCTAGCTACGCTGAAGGTTGTTGAGCATACTTATTACGGCTTATTTAAGCTTTGGAAGGTAATAGTCTATACACTAAATAAGGCTATATTCATCCAACGATAGAAGTAGCTATTCAACGATTTCGTTGATTAATAAAGGATATTATTGTACTTGTAAGATATATATATACTTTACCGATATTAATAGGCATATTATTATACTTTATAGTACTACAATTTCGGTTTAGAAGTTACATCTTCCAATAAATCAACCAACTATCGTATTAAAGGGTTTCTAGTTAATAGCAAGACTAATCTCTTTACTCTATATAACTCTATTTACGCTATAGTTGAAAGGGAGTATAACTAATAGATAAAAGAAATCGTTAATTAGAATATAAAAATCCAAAGTAACTTTACTAAACTAGGGATAGAGGTACTAGGGGATTTGCTTCAACAGTTTATATATTGTAGCTTTAATTTCGTTCGTTGTTAATTACGTATTACCCAATTTGGAATTACTTTAGCGAGCAGATTAGTAAAAGATTTAGGGGAGTGTAACTGTACTGTTTAAAGATAGTATAGTATATTTTATTACTATAAGATTTTAACGAAGTTTAAGATTAATAGTTAGTTTAGCCGTTGGGATGTCTATTATTACTATTATATCCGCGTACTACTAATATGTATTATTAATTCTATTTTTACTCTCTTAAGGTTCTTACTTTTAATACCCAAATATTAGAATTAATGTAACCCTTATTTACAGATTAAGGATCCTAAAATTGCTGATAAGATTAGAGGGCGGCTAAAGAATAATATAATAGAGCTGCTGTAAGACTAGAAGGTTCCTAATATAATAAGGAAGAGGAAGGGGAAAGTAATAAAGAAGGGAGTAAGGAGTAGTTAAATATTAAAGCTATTACTCCGCTGGCGGTAATCCTAGTTTGAGATAGTTAATAAGATTAGTACTAGTGAGAGTAATAGCAATAGCGATAGCGAGGCTTCTACTATAGGTTCTACTATCGAGGTGTAGGTATTAAAATAAGTATTAACTTCCTTATCGAATCCTTTTAATTTAGATTACGAAATTGAAGCTATAGTAGCTTAAATAATCCCCTCAAGCGACCCTCTTACTTTCTCGAGCGCTGACGAATAGCCTGCCTGTAAAAAGCTACGTTCATTAGTACCTCTAGCGGTAATTAGAAGCAGGAGAGCTATTAAACCTTTAAGGAAGAAGCTAGGATAGTAAAGTTAGATGAGATACTATAGGTAGATAATACGTTAGTTAAATAGACTAACGCATTAAATCTAGGGATATTAGTACTAAATAGAATAATAAGGATTATTAATACTATAAGGAATATTATAGGATTTATCAGGGTTAGGGATTAGTATGATACTGCCCGCGGAGGAATCCCTACTATAGCTGGCTATACGGGTAGTGTGACACTGCCTGTAAAATTTTCGACACTGCCCGCCGAGCATCTCCCTTCCAGAGTTAGAGGTAGTATTAGATACTATTTAAGTAGCTATAGAATCGAACTCCCTAGTTAAGTAGGCAATTAAATATAGAGGTAGGAAAAGGAAGGCTACGAGCATTTGAGAGTATATCTAAATAGAAGTATAGAGGTAGTTGTAGATAGATGTAATAGATTGTTTAATGTTTGAAATATTGTATACTATAAAAATCTCTATACAAAACTATATTACTAGCTATTATTATCATTATTTTATATGGCGTATAATTGTATAGAATTTCCTATATAAATAATAATTTACAAGTTAATAACGTACTAGACCTTGAAATATTGGGGCCCCAATAAGGTTTGGGGCCCCCGTAACCAAAGGCTGGTGCCCCCGGAGTAAATGCTTTAACTATATCCTTTTTACACTTACGTTCAAATTTAACCTCTCTTATAATAATTAAATTTAGGGTATTACTAACCTTATTCCGCTTAGGTAGTATATACGAAACTATAAGTAAAATAATATAATTACCCTTAATTACAAACAATAACCGTTAATCGATATATATACTATATTCTCTAATAAACGGGAAGTTAAATATTAGGGTTACTGTACTACTCTAATCTTTAATAGTATAAACCTAACTTTTTAGTATAAATAGCTCTATTACAATAGGAAGTTCGCTTGATATAGTAATATTAACTATAATAGGGGGACTACTCAGTATATTAGTATTACTAATAGCCTCTCCTAGTATATACAATACCGTCCCTTCTTTTTAAGACTAAGATTAATAATCCCCTACTGTATAAGACGAAGAATATACCATCGCTTTTATTTAACATACTCGTTCTTTATCAACGAAGTTAAAGGATTATAAAGGTTCAAAGATATTAGATCTAGATTAAAAGGACTTAAGCCAATCCGTTTCCAAGTAGAATAAATATTCTTTATTTTTATTACCTTTTTATATACTTATTTGAAGCTATTTAAAAAGTCTAGTTTAGTATAATTGATATTATTAAAAGCGAGCTTCTTACATATATTAATTTAATAGAAGTACTTATAAATCTAAAATATATTAACGTTAAGAGGTTAAAGGAAGTATGTTAAGTAGGGAGGTAAGAGAAAGAGGGTTATATAATTCCTTCTATACTAATTATAAAATTTAATAGTATAATAACTACTATAACTATCTAATACTAAAACTCTCCTCTCCTCTTTATTAATAAACTACGAATACTCCTCCTAGTACTTAAATTAATCTAACGTATATTAATTATTTAGATACCCTTATAGGAATGTAGCAACAACTATTCTATCCTCGAGAGAATAATCAATATATTTATATATAATATTAACGCTAGGAAATAATATAAATAGAGGTATAGTCCGACCAAATACTGAAATAGCGTCGAGGATAATAATAAGAACTCTTTAGTCCGGGTTGATAGACTATATTTCGGTTATTTCAATATAAATCTATACAATATAGGCCTTACCTGGGACGCCAACCTTAAAACCAAATTTATTACTATTCTAGACATTATCTAACTTAATCTTATATTTAATAATAATATTATTAAACATAGAAAACTTCCTCGATATTTACTCTAATCTAGGCAACCTTACGTACCTATACCGTAAACTTAGTACGTACAGTATAAAACTCTCCCCATTATAAATAAAATACAGTTCCCCTGGGCGGAGCTAAAGTCCAGGGGAGACAGAGAGACGCCCTGGAATTTACTTAGTTAAAAAAAAAAAAAAAAAAAAAAAAAAAAAAAAAAGGAAACTCAAAGCGGAACTGAACAGATGACCTTTAGAAAAGATAATAACAATAATAACCATTAAGCTATAAGTTCAACCAGTTTCTTAAATATGTAGTTGAATTTTTCCTCCTATATTACTAACTTTTATACCCCCTCCCTCCCCCCGTCCCCCTCCACCAAAAAAAAGAAAAAAAAGAAAAAAAAAAAAAACTTAAGAGCAAAATTTTGAACTTTTTTTTCTCTCTTTATCCAGATTCTCGATTTTCAACCCTAACCCTAACCCTTCCCAAGGCTTCCTCAGGGTTAAAGGTCTAGTCTGGGACTTGGTCATTTTGGACTTGGCTATTTTTTGGACTTGGTCATTTTCTTGGACTTGGTTATTTTTTTGGACTTGGTCATTTTTTTGGACTTGGTCATTTGCAACGCCCGGGTGCATTTACTACCAAAATCCTTATTTTCAACTTCTTTTGCATTTTTCTCAACAACCAGGGCGTGTACTACAATGCAACCGGTACCAAAATGACCGCCTTTCTTTTCTCGTTATTTTGGGACTATGTGCATTTGGATGTATCAGATGGTCGAGGAGGAATCGCTGTTGCAAAGGAAAAAGTGGCTTTTTCGAGCTGCTATTCGAACCGTGTCCTGCTTGGCGCTAAGTTTTCCTATTTGGGCCTGCCAAGCCGTGCTAAGACGGGTATTTTTTTGCATTCCAACCGCTAATAGACAGATACGCCGCGCCTTCCTCGCTTGCGGCGTTGGGTGGGCCCATGGACCACGACCTTTGGTGCGGATCTTCCATGTCACCTTTCGGCCCACCGACAACGCTCGAGCTCCGAATGCATGGGCGTCTCAATTATTATACGTATTAAGTAGAAGTATAGGGTATAGATCTATTACTACTATCGTTACAATTGAATCTAATAAGGGCGTTTACTATAGAGGTAAATCTCCCTAATATAACTTCAATACTTAAAATACTATATTAATTATATCTATAAGAGGGATATTACTATACTAACCGATTGTTATCTATATATTTATCTAAACTTAAATAGCCAAATCCTTATCTCCAATTAATATCGTATTATTACCCCTATTACTTAACTTTAATTATACCCCCTTACAACGGTTTACAACTTATTTATATAGGGCTCGAAATACCTTTATTATATTTATTATAGTCTTAAACGCCTCCTTCCAAAATACCTTTACGGCTACTTAAACTCTCTTATCCATTAAGAACGTCTGCCAAGCATCTCCAACGACGTCCTTAATATTAGAAATCAAATCAACAAGCGTCGACTCAGGGCGTAAAGAACCATTGGCGGATATACGAGGTTAGCGAAGTATAGCGCAACGGACAGGGGATATAACAATAAACGCGCAGTCTAACAAAGAGATAGGGCGATAGAATATAGAAGGGAGATGGAAGGACTAAATAAGGGTAATTGAGTATAATCAAGACCGATTACACGTTATATATAGTAATAATTATTATCAATTCGATTGAGCTGTTTAGGAAGCACACAATTAAATACAAATACCTAGTATATATTCAGAGTATTAGGCAGTACGGGGAATTGGGCTGCATGCATTTGAAAAAATATGCTACTGACCGGATGTACTTTCATTTGCTAGCAGAATAGCAGTATAGGGAAGTACCCCCAGTTTCGTGTACGAATCAATAACCGTGTACGAATCAATGAACCTGACTAGGGGCTCGTCCACTAGTCAGCCGTCGATTTTGTAGACCTGACGAGTATAGCGTATTTTGATCCCGAGATTGCTACAAGAGTAAAGAAAGCTACCCACCATTACCTCGCCCGCCAGAAGCGCGTAACGCACACCAACTCAAAAGGCAACAACCGCAAAGGGAAGGGTAACGGCTATATTATAAAAGATACTATATAATTTTATAACGTTGGCGAACCTATTATAAAGAAGTATATATAGCTTCTTTAAAATGGGAAGCTATTACTAATAATTGTAAACGCCTATTGTCCGCTAGTATTAATTGTAAATAAAGATAAGGCTCTCAATTTTATAGTTTAGATTATTGACTATAACTACTTCCTACTCAATGATATATCCTTCGTTAAGCTAGCCAACTAGCTTTACAATTAATTGAAGCGTACTTCAACTATTCAGAGGTAGATGACATTCACTATCTCAGAGGGGCTTATGGTTTATAACCCGCATCCATCGAACGGACTATTGAGGGACGGTTCGTCTATAGCCAGGTTTTTTTACTAAAGTTTCTCGCGCTCTTATTAGTCAAATCCGTAGTACGGCCCTACAATTGGTTTGAGCGTCTTGCCAAGCTATACTCTAATTAGCTACTTCGCAGACAGTATCGATAATAATCTACGCCCGTACGCACTAAGTCTTTCCTTTCCTAAATAATAATTGGCTAAACAGTCTAATAAACGGCTAGCAAGTGCCTGGTACCTACACTGGCCAACCGTTTATATTACAAACCTCCCGCCATTCAACTTCGACTTGCAACCTTCTATACTAATACTAATACTAACAACTTATACTAATACTAATACTAATACTAATACTAATACTAATACTATTACTGCAATTTAATCTTAATACCCAGCTCACCGCTAGACAGATTATTGTAATAACTATAAATGCCCATTATTAAAAAATAGTAGTTTTCCTATTCCGGTAAGCAACCGGCAGGCGATAAACGACCGGCGACCGACCGGTAAGGTAGCTAGCGTTAGGTATAAGAATTTCGCCTCCCCCCCAATCTCGAATTTTAAATTCTCTCCCCTACTTATCATTAAATTAAAACTCTATCTTTATAGGTATTGGACTAAACTTAATAGTAAATATAAATCCCGACTTTCCAAATCCGTACCTTACTCTAAATTTATAGTAGAGAGTCCCTCGGCGGGCAGTGTCACTTTCCTCTGTGGGCAGTGTCACTGCCTACATAGTTGGATCACTTCTAATATTCCTACGCGGGCAGTGTGACGTTCAACCTTAACCCTATAATATTTATCGTAGTATTCAAAATTCTAGTCAAGATAGTAAGCGTTGTTGAACCTTATACTCTTATATAATAAACAAATATCTTACAAATCGTAGTATCAAGAACGGGAAGTATTTGAATTAATTTCTTCTACTCTATTATAGTATTTCTACCCAAATACCTCTATACAGCAAGCTACCTCTACCCTTCCCGCTTCGTTCTCAATAGTTTAATAGTCCGCTCGCTTCTAGTTACTGCGCGAGGTAGTAATATTAGGCATAGTAGTGACACTCCCGCGTAGGAGTATTACGTAGATTTAGAGTTTACTTGCCGACACGCACTAAAAACTTACACGCACGCACCCCCACCAAAAAGATGGGGCGGTTCAGCTGATGATACTTGATATTGAAATTCCCGTTTTTACCCGCAAAATTTCGTCTTTTCAATGTACGCAACATCGCTATACCTTGGTCATTTCTTTTCCCTCTTTTTCATACGTCCAGTTGCACTAGTACTTTGTATTATACTATACTGTACTGTACTATACGCACTATACCTACTCATATTATATATATCTATTTAATCTACTACCTTTAATTCTCTAATCTACTAAATATAAATTCTAAGTTATTAAATATAAGAATTTAAATTCGAGTAGAAAACCCCTCAATTCTATAAAAGTATTATTAAATTGGCGCTATTAAATTAGCGCTATTAAATTAGCGCTATTAGATTTACGCTGTTAGATTGGCGCTGTTAACCTTACTTGCCCGCTAAAGATCAAAATTTATAAGGCATTTACTAGGGATTTACTAGTATAACCCACCTTAAGACATTGAAAATTACGAATTTTACACCCAAAACGACATATTTTACATATCAGGTGTCAGACCCCAAAAGTGCGTGCCTGTAAGTTGTTGGTGCGTGTCGGCAAGTTAACTCTAGATTTAACTATATGGGCAGTGACACTGCCTACGGAGGAAAGTGACACTGCCCGCCGAGGAAGTCTCTTATAGTATTAGCCCTCGTAAGACTATTAAGGCCAATAATCAACTAAGTAAGACAATTAAGGCTAATAATAAACTAAATATTCTAATACTAGCCCTCGTAAGACTATTAAGGCCAATAATAAATTAAGCATTTTATAATTAATTGAGGTTTATATTTATAATAAAATAGATTATTGAATTTTCAAGTTTTAGAGTACCTAGATTATTTCGGTATATATTTATAACAAAAAAATTATTATATTCTCAAACTCTTGAGCGATTAGATTATTTCGGTATATATAAGGACTATTAAATAAATCATCCCACTAATTATTAACCTACAATTCTACCCTCGTAAGAAAGGTAATGAAAACCTACGATTGGGTATTGCCCTAAATTCGATAGTAGATGTAGATCCCTCTTTCTATATTCCAACTTCCTGAATCCTGTTTGTCAAATTAATTCTCCCCTTCCTATCTATTTATTTACTATATTATTAATACTAAATATCGTAGGTACGGAGGATTTCCTCTCTTCTAGGGGTTTTTCTTTTTGGGGGTTTCTTCTTTCTAGGGGTTTCTTTCTTTCTAAGGGTTTTTTTCTTATATATCTTTCCTTTTATTATCGTTGCTATTATAGATGTCCCTATAAGGAATTGCCGGAAATACTATTAAAATAAATTTAGTTCCTACTTTATTAATAAACGAAATACTATTAAGTTAGTACAAATGTATTAGAAATATTGTAATAAATAAAGCGAAATATATCTTACTTAAATATTTATTATCCTTACTTAGTATTCCCCTTGCTAAGTAACTAATAGTATTTATTTAACGGTAAATCTTTTAAAATACGTAAATCGTACTATAAATCTAATATATTGTATCGTTTTACTACCTACGGGTAAATGGGATGCCTAATAATAAATAATACTACAACCCGAACTACGGGGGGTTGCAGGTACAACTTAAGTAATATCAGTTAGTTAGCCTATTAAATGATTAATATTATTAATAAATTGTACGCCGTAAGAGAGATACTACCGAACTATCCCCTCCTCCCAACTGACTATAACCGGTATAATAACTAATATAATAACTACTAAGTCCTCCCCCACTAAAACTTTTATTATTTTAACTATTCTAACCCTATCCTTAGCCCCGTTGAATTGTAGCTCCAATAATTCCAAACTAGTAATTCCAACCCACTAGAATAACTACCCGTAAAGAAGAATTGAATAAACTACCAGAGCGGGAACCACAGCCATTTCTACCTATAGTACTACTAATAGTACCGCCTATACTAATACTGCGGTAAAGACCCCTAATGTTAGGAGGCTAAGAGCCTGCGTACTAAAGCACTCTAACGGCTGCTGCTCCGCTCCGTCGGCTGAAGCGGTGGACCAATAATGGCAGCGCCCATATTGGGTCGGGTTTGCGGGAAGGATAATCCGGCACCGCGTTGGAGCGCCAAACTAGTACGGGACTCTACAATACTCCTTAGCGGATAAATAGAGTTTATATAGGTATAAAAGAGGTTCAACAAAGTATAGTTCATTATAGTCGGTAACTATCAATATATCTTTAGATTGACCCTTAATTTGCCGTCCCCTACGTATAGCTACGACCGTAGTTACCTTAGCCTACCTTTCGCCTACGTTCCTAATAAATTAATAGTTCTTCCTCCAGGAATTGAGCCGATATCATTAAAATATATACATATAGCGGCCGGTTTATTTCTTACACCGCTAAAATTATTCTTCGTCCTTCTTATATTACTACTCTTATAGTTACTACAATTAAAACGATTCAACCTCCTCTACTTTTATTATAATAATACTAGCCTATTATAGAATCCGTTGAAGAAGATAATAATAACGATTATCCTCTTATACCGCCTTAAACTCCCTATTCGTACCCCTAAATTTTAGAAACTAACGAATTCGTATATAAATAATAACTATTCGAATTTTAATTTATTATAATTAAACTCCTCCTTAATTATTTTCCTTTATATATATCCTAATAGGAGTAGTTTACTTTCGTAAGCCTTACCGAATAAAATTTAGTAGGAAATTACCCTCTTATCCCCGCTAGATTCCGTTATTAGGACTACCTCTTCTATAACCAAACTTGTATTTCTATTATACTTTTCTTTACTACCCCTTCATCGGCGGCTATCGCTATAATTATTCCTTTACTAGCTATAACTACGCTAGCCTATACCGAATACTACCTTAAATATAATATTACTAAATTTATTGGCGAAAGTTTCTTATAGCTACAGAATTACCTCTATAACATCGATATATACTTTTAAGAATACCCCCGTACTTCCCTCTCGTTCGCTATTAATTATATTAAAGGTAATCCTAAAAATATATAAATTAAATATATATTAGTTCTTTATAGTAAATTTAAATATAATATTATTTATAATACGCCTACGTAGAGCGACCTCTATACTTTTTTGGAAACCGAATATAATAGTAATACTTAAGCTATTAAATAATCCGCTCTTAATAAGTTCGAACGTATATAGTAAAGCGCTTCGGAAACCGTTTATAATTTTCATAACCGCTATTATATTAAAAAATTTAATTTATTATACGATTAATTGGAATATACTCGGATTGTTACTTAGGCTAACCGGTTATACCCCCTTTTCAAATAAAGCGTCCTTTCAACGGTTAATATTAATATAATAAATAAAATAGTAGCGTACGCAGAACGGTTAGAAGGCTTAAAAAGTATTAAACCATTTATATTACATTACTAAAACTAAATATTTTTAAAGTATATTCCGCCGTCTTTTTTATTTTTATACCCTCCTACTTCCTCTTCGAACATCCGTTCTTAATTATTTTGTAGTACTAACCCCTCTAATTTTCCCTATCGCCCCCCTACCGTTTTTTAAATAAATTTTAATCTTATTTATTCCTTTTATTATTAGAAAGGTTATACGTATAGCTATTATACCCAACTGAAATTACTAAATACTTACTATAAATATAATAAAATACAGTTCCCCTGGGCGGAGCTAATGTCCAGGGGAGACAGAGAGACGCCCTTAGAAATTACTGGGTAAAAAAAAAATTAAAAAAAAAAAAAAAAAAAAAAACTCTAAGCTGAACTGAACAAGTAACCTTTAAAAAAGACAGCACGAATAATAACCATTGAGCTACAAGCTCCAATAGTTTATTAAATAAAAAGTTGAATTACCTCCCCTATATTACTAATGTTATTTACCCTACTACCCCTACTGTTAGAAAAAGAAAAAGAAAAAAAAAAAAAAAAAAACCTCAAAGGCAAAATTTTGAATTTTTATCGTTTTTTCTCTTTTCTGGGCTTTTTATTTCTAACCCTAACCCTAACCCCTTTCCAAAATCCTCAGGGTCAATAGTTGTAGTCTGGGACTTAGTTATTTCTAGGACTTAGTTATTTTTTGGACTTGGTCATTTGCAACGCCTAGGCGTATTTGCTACTAAAATTCTTCTTTTTAATTTCTTTTGTATTTTTCTCAACAACCAGGGCGTGCACTACAATGCAACCGGTACCAAAATGACCGCCTTCTTTTCCTCTTCAATCTAACATTGGGCGCATTTTGGTGTACGCGATGGTCGCGGAGTAATCTGCATTGCAAAGGAAAAAGTAGCTTTTTGGAGCTGCTATTCGAACCGTGTCTTGCTTGGCGCTGGAAATTCCTCTTTGGGACTGCCAAGACGAAGCGTACGAATCACATAGTGACTATTTTCTTTGCATTCTGGCCTATTATAGATAGATACGCCGCGCCTTCCTCGCTTGCGGCGTTGGAGTGGGCCTATGGACTACGACCTTTGGTGTGGATCTTCTATGTCACCTTTCGGGCCCACGACAACGGCCGGGCAAGCTCTGAAAGCAAGGGCGTCTCAATAATCGGTTATCTTATAGCGGCATACTAGAATTGAACTTATTATAATTACAGCTAAGTCGGTTATTTAGTATAGAATTATACTATTTCCGTAAATACCCCTTTATATAGAGCGAACGTTAAATTAATCGCAGTTAGAGTAGTAATTATAATTGCCTAAAATAACGTAGGTAAATTATAATTATATTTAGAAATAAAATTATCAATAAGGATTTATAGAAATTAGTAGAATACGCGAGGGTTAATAAATTTAGATGCGGAATTAAATTTAATCAATAAATATTTTATTACAGGGCTAGCCTATAATGTGGTTGTACTACACTAACCGTATATATGCCACGCTAGTGCTTTATACTATGGCCTAGAGCCGGGCACTCGCACTAGTTATATACTTCGTTACGTGCAGTCTCACGTACGCGCGTACGGACTGGCCTATCTAGGCTCTCGCCTATATAGCCAATCCTCTATATATACTTCCCTTTCTCCTCCTTCGTATAATAATATATATTTTACCCTACCCCTAACGGTACCCTCTCGCCCTATAATAGTTTATTATATTAAGCTATTATACTATATACGCTTATTATTTAGTAGAAGAAGATTAATTATATTTGATTTATATTAATTAGTTAATTAAAATTCGTCTTTAAACGATTAAAATAATTGCTACGATCCTAACCGTTGAACTAAATAATTACTAAATTGAATATTACTATTAAGTAGTTTATACTTTTTTTTTTCTCCCTTATACTTATCCGGCGTATTAATTTAGCGATTAATACCTAATAACGCTCTCTTACGCCCTCCCCCGGTAACCGATAACTTTATTACGATTATTATAGTTAGTGCCCTTACGGCCCTTAACCTAGAGTATTAAAATTAGTTTAAAATTCTAGTCTAAGTATTTAAAGACTTTAATAGTTAAGCGGTTGAATTACCTACCGTCGTTCCCTTCGAATATACTTTCAATTTCGCTAATTTCCCGGTTTTCTAGGTCTTCTTTACGGCCTTTTATTATTTTCTTTGTAACAATATTATTATAGTTAGGTCCTAAATTCGAAAGTTCGAGGAGGAGCTCGAATTGGTATAATACGAGTTTATTCGCTACAATAGTAATATTGCTACTTTTCGAGTATAGGTTACCTTTAAAGTATAGGAGTATAATAGTTAATTCTCTATACTCTAAATTTCCTATAATAATAAATTAGAGGCCGTTTAAAACTTTTACTATAATTAGGTTAGTACTCTATAAATTTCGTACAATAATAAGATTTAGGCGATTCGTACCTTTTATTAAAATTAAATTAGTAGTTTTAATACTAATATTACTAAATTAATAAAGGAGTTTAAAGACTTCCGTACTAATTTTAGAGAAACTTATAAGAAGTAGGTAGAGAAGTATTAGAAGGTCCTTACTAACTTCTAGAAATATTTCGCCCCCTTAATTATTCCTACCTTCTCTAGCGGCCTTAGCGAACCTTCTAACGAACTACCTAGTAACGAGCCTAGTAACGACGAATCTAATACTATAACGATTACGGATAATAGTAGTGGCTATAGGTCGGTATTGTATATTACTATATTGCCCGCGTTTAATAGTAAGGGTACTACTATTAAACGTATTATTAAGTACTGTACTTAGCGCCTTCGTATTTAATTCGCCTAATTAGACGACCCTAAGCTTTTCGATATTAAATATAAGAAGTTCTCTCTTATTATCCGCTTTATTGAGGGTACTCCCTTCGAGGCTATTAAAATAGAGTTTATTGAAATTTTAGAAGACTTACCTGCTAAATGGATTATAATAAATATATTATTAGCGGAGTTTACTAAGAAGTATAATAATATTAATATTATTATCTACTTTCGTTGCGAATTTAAAGAGTTAAAAATAATTAAAGGTATAAAATAGTAAGAGTTCGAGGATGAATTTACCTACTTTATTAACTATTATAGTTTTGACGACGGTATAAAAATCTATTACTTATATTAGAAAATCTCTAAATATATTTATACTATTATTATTTATTAAAACCCTTAACCCGCTAATAATAAATACAACAAATAGATTATATTCACTTGTAACCTTATAAAAAACTTAGAAAATAAAGATTAATATAATAAAAATACTAACCTTTATTATAAAACTGGTACTACTATCGCCGGCACTTCTAGCGCCTCTACTTCTACCGGCGAAGCTACCGTTAATTAAGGCAATAACGTTATAAATTTCAATACTATATCCGCTTTTAATATTTAGATCTTTTGTATTATTAATAATAATATCTTTAAGTTCCGTATAAAAAACGGAATATATACCCGCTATAGTAAGAAAGGCTACTATTCGGCTAAGTGCCGCTTACGTATTAATTTCAAAAAAGAGGTTAAACCCCGCAATAAAAAGAAGGGTAAAAATATAAATAATAGTAATAATAATAGCGGTAATAATGCTAATAATAATAGGGGCGGTAACGGCGGCCAATAATAGCCAGCCTAAGGTCAATACGGCTACGGCCAATAGCGCCCCAATTATAATAGTAGCTATTAAATTTATATTATAGGTATAGTTAGTATACTAGTAGGCGCTCTAGCTCCTAGTACCCCCGGCCCCGGCGGTTACTATTACCTAGTCCCTATCTATTAGTCCGGCTTTATTAGCCCGTTTGTCGGCGATAAGAACGGTTTTATTTATAGTTAAGGAAATATATAGCCTCTTAGCTAAATTACGCTTGGAGGTACTAATTTACCGGATATAGAGGAGGGGGGAGATAAGGGACCGTCCCTATATAGTTAGATATTATTAAGATAAATAAATTTTTAGTAGATAGCTATTATAAATACCCTAATTTATTAAATTTCTCTATTTACTTATCCTATAGACTATATAAATTATATTATTCTACCTTTGTTAATAGCGGTTATACCGCCCTTAATTTTATTAACCGTTATTTTATTTTTTAATATTATTTACCCTTCTTCAAATTACCTATCCCTAAACTATTATATTTCGCTAACGGTTAAGTAAAAGGCAGTATTACTTACTTTTCTAGATTAATAATGTAGGTAAGTGTTTATTACGAAGTAATTAATTTACTTATTTATAACCTCGCTAAGGATAACCCTATTATTTTCAATTACCCTTAGTTAATATATTACGTACTTAGTATTAATTAGCCTAACGATTCCCTTCGTTTCGGTCCCGCCTGTAAGTAACGTGGTTATTTCCTTTATAGAGTTATTAACCGTTGTGCCCCTTTAGCGGCTTATTACTTCTCTGCCCTTCGTTCTAATACGTTTAGTATTCGTTTTGTATATAAGAAGTTATCTTGCGAGGAGGTACCCGATAAAGGAGAGTTAGAATTACTATAAATAGAATCCGCCCGCCGTTTATTTATTTCTACTATTATAAAGCGAACCGCCCGTTAGAGGTTTAATTAATTTAAGAATTGTATAGTTAATCGATTGAATATTACTCCGCTTAGTAAAATTTTAGCTAGCCTTAGTTAAACTCTTATATTAATAACTTTTTTAATAGAGTTTCGAATTCTTTATCCGGTCCTTTATTATATTATTAAAGGATTCTATATTAGAGTTGTAGATTACTAGGTCCTAGTCCGTCTCTATAATATCTTTAATAGTCCTATTAACCCTAATAATATTAAGGAATTCTTTATAGTAAGTTTTAATTGGTTGGCCGAAATGTATAAACTCTATATTATTCGTATAATTAGGGCTAATATAGAAGAGGATATTGGGAGGATAATAGAGGAGGATAAAATAGAGGAAGAGGGAGGTATCCTAGATTTTAAGAATATAAATAATAATTTAATAGAAGATTTAGTTAAGGAAATATTAATAGGTAAAGGATAAGGGTATAAGAAGTTTTTCGGTAGTAATTATTATTAATAGATCGATATATTAGTAGGAGAGGGTAATACGGCTACTTTACGTACTATAAAGGTTGCTAATTCTATATAGATTAATAGTATTAGCGATGATTTTCTACATTACGAGGTAACTATTAATAATTATTTCGCTACTAACGGTATTAGTATTAGTAAAATTACGTTTGAAAACGTTACAAAGTTCTATAAGAAAATAAATAAGTTTCTAAAGACCGACGCCCAAATTTAGACTAAGTTTTTTAAGTAATATTGGTACTATATTAATACTTTTAGGTAAAAAGGCGCCGAAGTCCTTCCCTTTAATTATTTGTACGATTTTAAGCTTGAGCTCCGTTTGGGAATATTACTACCCGCTTTTCGCGGCCGTACTTTCAATTTAGACGAGTTTAATATTATTAAGAAATAGATTAATAATAATTTCGAAAAGAAGTTTATTCGGCTTTCTTAATTTGAGGTATTAATATTAGTTTTATTCGTTAAGAAATTAGGAGGCGGAGTCTGCGTTTGTATCGATTATAGAGGTATTAATAATATAACCCTTAAGTTCTATTACTTATTACTGCTTATTAAGGAGACCTTGGATACGATCTACTATATTAAGATTTTTACTAAGCTCGATATTATTACAGCTTTTAATAGGATTTGTATTAAACAGGGCTATAAATAGCTAACCGCCTTTATTATACGGTTTAGCCTATTTCAATTACTAATCGTTCCTTTTAATTTATAAAGTACCTCCGGGGCTTTTGAAAATTATATTAATAATACCTTTTACAATATCCTTAACATCTATACGATTATATACTTCAATAACGTTCTTATTTATTCGGATAACGTACGGGATTACGAATAGTATATTAATAATATTTTCGATCGATTCGCTAGGGCGGGCCTTAGTATTAATATTAATAAATACGAATTCTATATAATTCGTACAAAATATTTAAGTTTTATTATTACTTTGGGCGGTATTAAAATAGATTTAGAGAAAGTTAGAATAATTATTAAGTAGTAAGCCCTAGAATCGAAGTCCCTACAATCCTTCTTAGGCTTTATAAATTTCTATTAACAGTTTATTAAAGATTTTTCGATTATAGCGACCCTACTTTATAAATTTATAAAGAAGGATACAGTTTGGATTTAGAATAATAGTTATTGGACGGTATTTAAATTTTTTAAGAAGGCTTTTACTAAAGGCCCTATTTTAAAGATTTACAATTAAACTAAAAAAATAGTTATTAAAACGGATATTTTTAATTAGGCCGCCGACGGTACCTTCTCATAATATAGTAACGACAGCGTTCTCTACCTTATAGCTTATTTCTCGGTTAAGTATATTTTGTAGGAGTATAATTATAATATTTATAATAAGGAATTGTTAATTATTATTAAAGCCCTAGAGGAGTAGAGGTTGGAGTTTGAAGGAGCCTAGTAATTATTCAATATTTTGACTGATTATAAAAATTTATAGACCTTTATAATTAATAAATAGTTTATTTAATAATATATACGCTAGTCTTAATTCCTTTTTTACTTTAATTTCCTAATTAAATACACCCCCGGTTTAAAGAATTTACAATTAGATACTTTGAACCGTAAGCCTAACAATCGTTTAAATAATAAGGAAAATAATTATTTAGTCGCCCGTAAGCGAGCTTTGTTCGACCCCTTATAGTTCGAAGAGGGTTACTTCGAGGACCCTACTACTAGTTTCTCGCTGTATCTACTAGGTTAAAAGGACTTTGATACTAAGTTTACTAACGATTTAATCTATATAAGCTATAAGACGTCTATTTTCTTATAGGAGCTAGTCTCCTACCTTATAAACGAATTCCACCGGTAATAGCCGTTAATTATTAAGAAGGTTTTCTATAGGGCATTTTCGGAATATTATATTATTAATAGTATTGCAAAATAGCGAAATAGGATTATTATCGACCTTTATAATAAAAACCTCTAACTCTAATTAATTAATCGCTAATATAATACTCCTAGCGCGGGCTATTTTGGCTATAATACTATATACGAACTTCTATAATACAATTTTTATTAGGAGGGGATATATAATAACGTAAAGCTTTTCTATAAGGGCTGCCTCCTATATATAAAGATTAAATTATTGAAGCGCGGTTCCGCCGGTTATTTTAAACTTATAATTATTTCCCTAATACTTTAGAAGAACGTTTTAATCGATTATATAATTCCGCTACCGGAGAATACCTACTTCGGTTAAACGTTTAAATATATTACTATTATTATTGACCGCTTTATAAAGATGCATTATTATATTACAATTATAACCTTCGAAGCTGAGGAGTTAGCCGACCGTTTTATTAAGAGTTTACTTGCCCGCACCCCCCAAAAACTTACACGCACCCACCCCTACCCAGAAAATCGGGGCGGTTCAGCTGATGGCACCTGACATCGAAAATCCCGTTTTGACTCGCAAAATTTCGTCTTTTTAGTACAGCACACCATCGCTCTAACGGTTGGTTTTTTCGCTCTTTTTCACACAGCCGGTTATACGTATTTATACTAGCACCAGCACTCTACACGCGAGGCGAGGGAGCAGGCAACGAGATCTCAATACTACCGCTACGAAAGTATTACTAGATTAGCGTTATTAGATTTGCTAGTAAGACTAAGATTTGTAGGGCATTACTGTATTGACCCAGCTCAAGACATGGCAAATTGCGTTTTTTACAGCTGAAACGATATATTTTATATGGCACCTGTCAAGTTGAAAAAGTAGGTGCGTGTAAGTTTTTGGGGGGTGCGGGCAAGTAAACTCTTTATTAACTATATTTATTCGATCTATAGTCTTCTAAATAATATTCTATCCAATAGAGGTATTTAATTCGTATTGCGGTTCTAATCTACCCTTTATAGGAGATTGTCTATTATTTGTAAGTTAACGTCCGTTTTTTATTTATAAATTAATATTTAGACCGAATATATTAATATAAAAATAGAATAATACTTAAAGTTTTATATTAATTGGGCATAAACAGATTGGGTGAAATAATTGGTATTTATAGAGTTCGTTAATAATAATATTATCTCTTTATTAACGAAGATTTTACTATTCTTCGCTAATTATAGCTATTACCCTCGTATAGGTACGGAACCCTGTACTCTATTACCGCTAGATCTATTGTTAGTATAATTTAAGGAGTACTATAAAATTAATAAATTAGTAGACTACTTTTAGAAGATTTAGGACTTCGCAATTTAGTAATTGCAATATATATAGGAGCGATATAAGGATAATATTAATAGGAAGCGCATCGATTTATCAAAGTACTATATTAGTAATATAGTCCTATTAAATACGATCAATTTTATTAGTAGTCGCCCTTACACTAAATTCTCCCCTAAGTAGGAAGGCCCTTTTAGAATCGTTTAAGCCGAGTTTTATATAGTTCACTTCGTCCTACCTACTAATATAAAGTATTTATTAGTCTTCTACGTCTCTATAGTTTAGTTATAGTCCGGTGAGGAATTCCTTAGTTAGAATACTTTAATTAATATTAAAGTTAATAATAGGAGGGTAATAATACAAATAGATAATTAGAAGGAGTATAAAGAATAGGTATTCGAGAAATTTATTAATTATATTTAGAAGGGCTCCAACTTCTATTAGAAGTACTATATTAAATAGAAGACCGGTAACCCTACTTAGGAGCCTATTAATAACGTTATTAATTACGAATATTATTTATAGTAATTCTATTACAATAACCCGGATAAGCCTATCCTTCCAGAGGTTTAGAGCTTTTTTAACCGGCTCGCCTCCGATTCTCCAACTATCCTAGCGCCCTTTCTAGCACTGGAGCCCCCTCAATACCGCTCCGCTCGCTTCCAATAAGAAGGAAGTAGAGGATAAGCTATATTTGGTAGTTAGGAAGGTTATACGACGATTAATAGATACTTAGTTTAGAAAGGCTACTTCTAACGTAGTTTATAGATTACGATAGTTTATAAAGGAATAGGTTTATTATTATACGTATATATAGATTTTGGCATTTACTCCGGGGGCACCAGCCTTTGGCTCCGGGGGCCCCAAACTTTATAGGGGCCCCAATATTTCAACTCTTGGCGGGTATTTTACACATAAGATATAAATTACAAGGAAAGTTCCTCACGGTTACAATTCTTTCAACTACGTTAATATATAAACTTCTTCTATAATAGAAAAATCTATTAGTGATTAAGATTGAGAACCTTGGTATTACGAATTCAAATATACGTATAATTTATTTTACATCATCTAAATAATAAAATGTAACTAATTATAGGAAAAGAAGGAGGAAGAAGATTTTGGGGGGTTGAAAAATACGTAATTATATATAAAACCTTACGTATTAGGTGTAAGTATGAGAAATATCTACTTTATACTTGTATTAGGTAGTATCCTATAGTAAAACACTATTAAATAAACCCCCTTTAGCTATCTTAAAACATCTAAAATGAAAACGTACACGTTAAACCCTAACCCGATTGGGGCCCCTATAATCAATTGGGGCCCCCGGAGCCAAAGGCTGGTGCCCCCGGAGTAAATGCCTAGATTTTTTAACTTTACGAACTTTTTTTGAGGGGGGATAGTATTACAGGGCTAGCCTGTAATGTAGTTGTACTGTACTAACCGTATATGTGCCACGCTAGTGCTTTATACTATAGCCTAGAGCCGGGCACTCGCACTAGTTATATGCTTCGTTACGTGTAGTCTCACGTGCGCGCGTACGGACTGGCCTGTCTGGGCTCTCGCCTATATAGCTAGTCCTCCACGCACACTTCCCTTTCTCCTCCTTCGTATAACAACGCATATTTTACTCTACCTCCAACGGTGCCCTCTCGCCCCGTGATATATTTACTCCTATCGAATATAAAAATTAATTTAGTATTCTATCGTTTTATTAATTTCTTTCTTCGGCCTATTCCTATATATAGTATAATTACCTATTTTATAAAAATATATAATTCCTATAGTACTAAATGGACGAAGTGAATTACTTTTATTATAGTTAAATCCCCGGTTGTAGAAATTATTTTCAATTACCTTTAGCTTTGTAAGTAGAACCCTAATATTAATTAATAGTAATAATTATTTTAATTTCGTATTAAAGCCGGCAATCTTATATTGAGTGTAGTATTAGTAAAGGAAATAAATAATATTGTAGCCGTCCTAGTAGAGCTATAGTAGGATTTAATTCTATTATTAGACCCCCGGGAAATAGTTAGGGTAGAAGAGGGTTTCTACCCTCCCGCGTATACGAATATCCTATTCGAAATCCCCCCTTCCTTAGTATTAGAATTTATAACCCTATTTATCATACCGGAGTTAGCCGAAATACCTCCGGTCCCTACTTCCCTAGCAAAGGTCTTTCGGGTAGTATTTAATAGCGTTTATCTTACTTTAATACCCCCCGTAGAATTAGTACTATTATAACCCTTAGAATTATTAGAGGAAATAAAAAGCGAGTTTACCGTCCCTAAATTAATTATCCCGCCGGAGTACGAAGAATTCTAATCGGTATTCGAAACTTTAGCTATACCCCTACCCTAATACGACCGGTTAGAGTATTATATTAATTTAATTAAAGGGGAATTAGCGCTTTAGGGATTAATTTATATATTAAATATTAAAGAATTAGAAATATTATATAAGTAATTAGTAGAAGTACTTTAGAAGGGATAAATTCGTCCTTCTATTAACTTAGTAGGCGCCCTTATTATTTTTATTCTAAAGAAGGGTAGAAAATTAAAGTTCTACGTTAATTTTAGGGCGTTAAATAAAGTTATAAAGAAGAATCGGACGGCGTTACCCCTTATTTAAAAAATTCTAAATCGGTTATTATCGGTTAAGGTCTTTATTAAATTGGATTTAAAGGATATATATTATAAGATTCGGATTCGAGAGGGAGACGAAGAAAAGACGGCGTTTCGTATAAAGTATAGGCACTACGAATTCTTGATTATATTAATAGGGTTGGCGAACGTACTAATAATATTTTAAATATATATTAAGAATATATTAATAAGGCTAATAAACATAATATATATTACTTATTTTAATAATATTTTAATTTATAGTAAGAATAAAGAAGATTATATTAATTATATTAAGGAAGTCTTTTAATAACTATAGGATCGGGATCTTTATATAAATTTAAGTAAGTACAAATTTTATATAAAGCGGGTATTATTCCTAAAATATATTATCTCCCCGGAAGGCGTATTAATAGATTTAGAGAGGGTTATAATAATTGCGGAATAAGAGACTCCAGTAAACGTTTATAATATTTAAATCTTCCTAGGATTTATAGGAGTCTACTAATACTTCGTAATATTATATTCCAAAGTAACTACGCCCCTAACGGAATTATTAAAGGGTAATAAATAGAGGCTATTTAAATTTATAAAGGAAGCGGAGGAAGCGTTTATAGAATTTAAAAAACTATTCTAGGAAACTCCTATATTATACTACTTCAACCTAATATTATAAATCTAAATAAAGACGGACGTATTAGACTTTATAATTAGGGCAATCCTTATATAACTATATAATAATAAGTAATACCCGGTAATTTTCTTTTTAAAGAAGAAATCGCCGGAAGAAATAAGGTATAGGGTTGGGGATAGAAAATTATTAATAGTTATAAGAGCGCTAAAGGCGTAGAAGTAATACCTATTATATATAAATAAACCGTTCTTAATAATTACAAACTATTTAAACTTATAATATTTTTAAAATAAGGAGCGGGCTAATACGAAATAGAATTAGTAGGTATTAAAATTAACGGTATATAATTTCGGGATTAAATATTATTTAGGAAAATTAAATTTAGTAGATAAATTATTAAAGAAATTATAATTGTAGGAGGAAGAACCGAAGATAGGGGGCAACTACCTATTAGTAAAGGTTATTAAAGGGAGTAAAGAAAAGGGTCGGGCGATAAAAGAAAGTTAGGTATTAAGAATATTAGTAAGATAGGTAATTTTAATTAGAAAGGAAGTTTAGAGGACGGCAGTAGAAGAGAGGGAATAATAATAGAATATAGGCGAAATAAAAGAAGGTTGGATATTAGAAGACGAAGGAATCGAATTATAGGAAGAAAGGTAGAATTTAAGGGAGGAAGGTAAGTTAAATAAAGAAAGAAGGAAGTAAAAGGAGGTCGAAAGGGATAACGGAGAGGATAGAGTAGTAAAAAAGAGGATAAGGTTCGTAAGTAAGGCCGCCGCTAAATTAAGGAGGGAGGACGAAGGTATTATAATAAGAAATATAGGCGGGTATATAGTAGTAACGAAGGTACGGAAGGACGAAGAATAATTACTATTATTAAAATAATAATTATTAAAAGTATAGAAGGAAGACCTATTTATTATTAAAAAAGCGTAGAAGAATAGTGAAGGGAAGAGATGGACGAAGAATTAAAAAATAGGGGAAAATAAAACTCTATAGTATTAATATTAGGTCTACGTTCTAGAACGTATATAGGCCGAATTATTTTGTACTTACTATAATATAACGATAGCCGGATACCTAAGTTAGAAAAAAATATTAAAATATATTAATTAATTCTACTATTAGCCTACTATTATAATTAACGTCGAGGTATATATTTATAAATACCCAATATATTAGAAGGCCAAACCTTATAACTATCAATTATATAGGCTATTAGGGTCGTTACCTATTTTTACTATCCCCTAGTAAAATATTTTATACGATTTTATTATTGGAATACTAAAATTATTCGATCCTATATTTAATCGGACTTACAATACAATTTTTATTATTATTAACCGCTTTACTAAATACGCTTTATATATCCCTATATAGAAGACGATTAATACCTAGTAATTTACGTTCTTCTTTTAGCAAAATATTTTTTAGTAATTTAGCCTCCCGGATTCTATTATATTAAATAGAGGTAGCCTTTTTATAAACTAATTTTAAAAGACTTACTACGAATTTTGAAATATCTATAAATACCTCAATATAACCTAGTACCCCTAAACGGATAGATAAATAGAAAAGTAGAATTAGAATTTAAAATTATACCTTCAGATCTTTTATAATATAGAGTAAATTAATTAGGCCGAAAAAATTATATTTATATAATAGACGTATAATAATTATTTTTATACTGCTATTAGAAAATCCCCTTCGGAATTACTCTTTAAGTATTATTTTTAGGGATTAGTGGATTTAGAGTAAGGGCGAAGGATAGTCCTTCCTATAATAACTACCGACTGGATTAATAAATTACTTTAAGGATAGTTAAAAATTATAGTAGCCTTAGAAGTTATTAATTAGAGGTACGCGAAATAGTATAATAAAGTTTAGAAATTAAAGGAGTTCAACGTTAGGAATTAAATTTTATTTAATACGAAGTATATTGAATAATGCTACTTAAATACTAAATTAATAGATTAATTTTTAGGACCCTTCTAAATTACTAAGGTCGTTAGAGAGAAAAAGATAGTATACTAACTTATACTCCTTATATATTACCGAATTTATTTAATATTCCTTATTACTCTATTAGAACCGTACTATAGGGATCCCGTTATAGCGGTACTACGAAGGGAAATTGTAAATATTAAAAAGGATGATATTTAGTACGAAATTAAAGCAATTATAAAGTATTATAAATCCGGCTATTAATACTAGTTCTAAGTTAAATAGAAGGGGTATTTAAACAATAAGAATTTATAGGTATTGTAAGAGGATATAAATTACCCGGACCTTCTTAAGGAATACAAAATTAAGGAAATATAGTGGCGGCGTATTAGCGGTAGGCCGATTATTAGATTAATAAGAATTGATTAAATAGAAGTAGGAGAATAGTAATTATTAAGAAATATAAAATAGAAACGTAAGATATAGATGTAAGATGTAAGACGTAAATGTAAGACGTAGACGAGAGACGTAAATGTAAAATATAAATATAAAATATAAACGAGAGATATAGATATAAAATATAAATAAGAAATATAGATATAAGATATAGATGTAAGATATAGATATAAGACGCAGACGTAAGACGTAAACGTAAGACGTAGACGTGAAATATAAAGTAGAAATGTAAAGTAGAAATATAAAGTAGAAGATATAAAGTAGAGATATAAAATAGAAACGTAAGGTAGAAATGTAAAGTAAAAATATAAAATGTAAATGTAGGAGGTAATATAGAAATATAAAATATAAATATAAAATATAAATATAAAACGTAGAATAGAAATACTAAATAGGATAAGAGATGGGGAGGGAAGGTAGTTCAAATTCTTTATAGAAAACTAATAAGGCGCTAGGAAGAGTATAATCTATATTATTTATTATTATTTTAAACGAAAAATCCCCGGTAACGTTTACTATTATTAATGTAGGATTAGAATCTACGACTTTAAGAGGAATACTCCTATGCGTTACCGCGCCTATTAATAACGTTCGTAAATACTACTTTATACTATTTATTTATAATCCTCCTATATAAACTCTAGTAATTCGTCTAATTTTCTATTTAGTAATATTAGTTTCCTATTAACCGATTAATACTAGGGGCTATAATTATAAACGGGGGGAAGGGGGGATATAAATAGGAATATCTAGTATAGAAATATATATAGAGAAGTTAGCGGGGGCTATTGGATCGGTATTAATATTAATATTATTAATTTTATAGTAGCCCAACTTTGAATAGCCCTTACAATTAAAGTTAAGAGTATAAAATATCCTAAGTAATATTGTAAGGAGATTATTATTAACTAAGCGCGCTTATATAATTATTTAAAACGCTATTGCGGAATAATATAACTATTATAAAAGGGGGGTAGGTAGAGGGTTATTAATATTAATAAAATATATAATCTTAATTATTATATCCTATATAACGTTCCGTAGATTATAAATACCGTAGGGGACTTCGAATATATAGCGGCGTAGCGATAGCGAATATTGCGATGTTTCGTTGAACTTTGGAAGGAAAAGATATTAGTGAAGTAAAAAAAAAAAAAAAAAAAAAAAAAAAAAAAAAAAAAAAAAAAAAAAAAAAAAACGTACCCTTAGTCTGGCAAGTATTTAGGCCAATCCTTTTAAAAACTTCGTATAAATTTAAAGTTGGGGCGTTTATAAATATTTAGGTTAGAATAATACTATATCTTAAGTAAACGAAGGGACCAATATTGCTAGAGAATAGGAAAGAGAATAGCCGAACGAAAATTAATAATAAATATATAGCGAAAAGAAAGGGAAAATAGAATAGAAAGGGGAAAATAGAGAAGGGAAATAAACGTACTAATTGGGCGTATTAGGGAGGCGGGGGTTAGTACGTAAATATATAATAGTAAAATATATATTTATAAGGGGGGCGGGCGTAAGTAAGGGGGGGACGGATATAGTAATAAAGGTAAAGATAGGAGGAAGAAGAAGAGGAGAGGCGAAGAAAATAGGCGGAAGGGACGTTATATAAACGAAGGAGGAGGTCTTTATATAAATATAAATTAAGGTAGGCGAATATAATTTTAGGTAAGTAAAAATAAAATAACGTAGGGTAGGAGAAGCGTTAAGTAAGTATAGGAATAATAGGAAAGAATAAATAGGAAGATAAAACGAAGGTAATAGTTAGAAGGGGAAGGACGGAATAAATAGGTAGTAAAGTAACTATAAAAAGGTAGGAAAGAAGGGTAAGAAAGGGAAAATATATAGTTTAAATTATAGTAGGGAGAGTGAGGGTTATAGTTAGGAATTATACTATTAGAACGAAAGGAATAATATAGAGAGTAAAGCGAAGGTAATAAGAAAATATTTAAGAAGGTATAATACTAGTAGGGGAATTTAAAGTAGGAATAGTATTCAAAATTATAGGAAGTAAAGGAAGGAAATAAAAGTCCCGAGGATAGAACCTATAAGGAGGGGGATTATATTTAAATATTATAATAGACTATAATAAGCGCGAATTATAGAGAGTATTATATAAATAGAATTCCGGGGGTTAATTACAATAGTATTTCTAAAGTACGTAGAAGGTCCGGCGAGAAGCGTTTTAGGGTTCGATTACGTAGGTATCCCGTAGTAGGTATAAATAATAGAGGGTATCCTATAAAAGTATTAGGCTATATAACGGATATTAATAATAGAGAATATCCTATAAGAGGAACGAAAGGGTATAATCGTATTAGTATTCTAAAATATTTATTAATATTTTTGAATTTAGTATAGTACCCGTCGTTAGGTAAAACGATATTTACTACTTTATACGCCTATTAAGTACCGGTCTTAGTAATGGTCGGGAATCTAACCGCGTATTAGCATCCTAAGGTACTTATTAATATTCGTAAATTTAATATAGTACCCGTCGCTAGGCAAAATAATACTCGCTACTTTGTATACTTATTAAGTACTAGTTTAGGGGACGGTCGGGAATCTAGCCAACTCTTTAAATTGGATACCGGTTTTATACCCGTATTTAGAACTTAGGGGAACGGATATTACAATATTAATATTTTAGCAAGCGGCTCGCTGTATTTAGAACTTATAAGAATAGATATTCTAATACCGATATTCTAGCGGGCGGCTCGCCGTATTTAGAATTTACAAGAATAAATATTATAATACCAATATTCTAGCGGGCAACTTCGGGTCCGTATTTAGAGTTTATAAAAATAGATATTATAATACCGATCTTCTAGCGGGCAATTTCGTATCTATATTTAAAATTTATAAAAATAGATATTACTATACTAATACCCTAGCGGGCGGCTTACAAACGGAGGAGCGGTTATAATATTCGGAATATAGCGTTAGCGGCCGTTACAAGTAATAATTCGCCGAACCGGTAAGTAAGGATATTATACCCTCGCCG
Source organism: Neurospora intermedia (assembly GCA_037102815.1). Lineage (NCBI taxonomy): Eukaryota > Fungi > Ascomycota > Sordariomycetes > Sordariales > Sordariaceae > Neurospora > Neurospora intermedia. The sequence goes on along the minus strand of BTPP01000003.1, from coordinate 2,237,642 downwards.
ATAATGCAATTTAATAATACTACAATAATACAATACCGATACCCTTTGCTATTTAACTAAAATTTATAGCGAATTACAAAGATTCCGAGGATAGAACCTACAAGGAGGGGGGTCGTATTAGGAGGTTAAGAGCCTACATACCGAAGTACTCCAACGGCTACTACTCCGCTCCATTAGCCGAAGCAGTAGACTAATAATAGTAGCGCCTATATTGGGTCGGATTCGCGGGAAGGATAATCAAGTACTATATCGGAGCGCTAAATTAGTATAGGATTTTATAATACTCCTTAGCGGATAAATAGAGTTTGTATATGTATAAAAGAGGTTCAACGAAATATAATTCATTATAGTCGGTAATTATTAATATATCTTTGGATTAACCTTTAATTTACTATCCCCTACGTATAGCTACGACCGTAGTCACCTCAGCCTACCTTTCGCCTACGTTCCTAACACCTAACCCCAGCCCCGGCCCCGGCCCCGGCACCCGCACTAGTACCCGCACTAATACCCGTACAATAATTTCGAAGAATTATTAATATTAATGTATAATTTCAAGATCGAAACCGTATTATACGTTTAATTACTCCTTTCTTCCCTGCAGGCCAAAATTTACAAGTATATCTAATATAATAAATACCTCAAATTATAAATATAGCTAATTATACTTTATATAGGACTCTCCTAATACTATTGTAGCCTACCGCTAGATTAATTAAATTTAGTGTAATTATTGTCGTTATTATTATAACGGTCAACCAATTTCAGTCACTCCTTCCCTCGGCAGTCAAAGACGATGCAATGCTAGTATTTATAATAAGATTAATAATTAGAATGATAATTAGAATAATAATAGAGATAATAATATAAATAATAATATAAATAATAATATAAATAATAATATGGAAGATTATAATTCTAACGTTAGTTAAAATCCCGGTCCAAATTTAGATCCAATTAACGACGACCCAAACGACGACTATTTCTTTAACCCTATATATAATATTGCCCGGGCTATAGCAAACAAGTATATCGAGTCCGGGTTTTGTAAGTATTGCCAATTAGGTCTACTATATAGGAATACTAACTTTGAGAATAAGTTCTATTTATATTACCGGAGAGTATTTATATAGGGGTTATTTTACAATAAAAATAGGGAAGAGTTTGAAATTTGCGATATTTATTGTAATAATAATACTATTCCTAGACTACTAATACCCTAACCTCTACCGCCTCGTCGAGGTTGTAGTCCATTTTAGTAACCTATTCCGGATGTACAACCTAATTTTAAATAATTAGTACCGCTATCTCCCCCCCGGCTTCGGTAATTCCCTAGACTTCCCGGTATTGAATTTGAACGAGATCTACTATATAATGGCCCCAAGAGCCTTCTATAGCCAGCCATGATTAATACTAATTTTAATATAATTAAGGTATTCTAGGCAATTGAAAAGGAGGATAGGGTGGAGACTTATCCATAATATAAGTAGAAATAGTTCTAAATAAATATAATTAATAATTATTACCATACTTGTTATAACTGTAACGATAACTGTATTCCCAATGACCCTTTTTTCTTTAGTACTAATAATTATTTCGATTTCGGTAATATACCCGACTTTCTACTAATATTTAACTAAATTGAAGAATAATTTATTATTTAAATATACATCTTTATTAATATTTTGGTTATTAAAGGATCCTAGTATAAATACTCCGGTTATATTATTAATTTCCTTCATAATACTAATTATATTTATGACTAATTGCCTTTACTTCCTCGCGATTTCAATATTATTATTCTTCAACTTCGTAGGGTTAGAGATAAACCCTATATTGTTAGGAGAATTTGATAGACTATAATAGTCAACCTAAATAACTTTCGTATTTAATTTAACTTTCTAAAGGAAAACTATTTTAGGTACCGAAATATCGAAATTATTAAAGTTCGGTTTAAGTAATTAATAAACCTTCCTAATAGCAATACCTATAACGACTTAGTGGTATATAAAATCGACCCTAATAACTTCCCGGATAATTAGGATTTTAACCTCGATAAAGATAATAATATTAATTAAAATAAAGAGAGCAATCCTAATAATGATAATAATAATAATAATAATAACAATTTCAATCCTAAAGTCGCCGCTTTCCCTAACCTTATAGCAAATTGAATAGATATAGAACAACTTCGTTAATAATTAGGGGGAGGCCAACCTACGCAAATTAGTTATATACCGGTTTAATTTATTTCCGGCCAATACCCTCCGGCTTAACTATTTCTTAAGCCCGGCCTATTACGTAATACCCCAATATATAAATAGAATAAATCCTAGCGAGTTCTTTCTTAAGTATTTCTAATACTTTATCCTTAAGGATAAACCGACTTTATTAAAGAGTTAACTTGCCGACACGCACTAAAAACTTACAGGCACGCACTTTTGAGGTCTGGCAGCTGACATGTAAAATATGTCGTTTTGGGTGTAAAAATCGTGATTTTCAATGTTACGAAGTGGGTCAGCCTAGTAAATGCCTAGTAAATGCCTTGTAGAATCTAGTCTTCAGCGGGCAAGCAAAATTAATAATGCCAATTTGGCGATACTTTCGTAGTATTGAGGGGCTTAAGATAATTTGTATTATACTACTATATTCTAAATACTTACATTTAGAGCCTTGCTTGGCGCGCAGTGTCACTTTTCTATTAGCGCAGTGTACACTGCGCGAATAGGGACATCTATATAGGGATTCCTACCCGCGTAGTGCCATACTAATTCCTTGGCCTCCAATACTTCTAGTTATGTGAGACATTATAATAGCTAGCTCCCTAAAGTTTATATTATATTCTTAGTATTAGACTTAAATATCTTATAATGACTTTACTAATATTGACATTGTATTAGTAAAATTTGTTTTAGTAGGTAGAGGTATACTAGTTCATTAATTATACTTATATATAGTTTATAATCTCCCAAATCTTTATTAATTATATAAAATCGCGTATTTCTAAACTCTATACAGGGGTAGTGCTTAGATCGGTAAATTTAGTAGGTTGTAGTATATATAGTTAGACTATTACAATCAGGTTAGGGAGTACTATAGTACTGCGCGAGTAGGAATCCCTATATAAATGTCCCTATTCGCGCAGTATATACTGCGCCAGTAGAAAAGTGACACTGCGCGCCTAGCAAGGCTCTACATTTAATAGCTTAGAGCTTATATTTAGTAGATTAAAAAGTTTAGAAATATTGTTAGAGAGTTTAGAGAGGAAGGAGGAATTTGATAATAATTCTATTACTCGTCAGGTCTTTAAAATCGACCGTCTGACTAGCGGGCGGGCCACTAGTCAAGGACATTGATTCGTACATGGACATTGATTCGTACATAAAACTGGGGGTACCTCCCCACACCGCCATTTTACTAGCAAATGAAAGTAGATCTGGTCAACAGTATATTTTTTTAGTTGTATACAATCCAATTCCCCGTACTACCCAATACTCTAAATGTGCACTACCTATTTGTACTCCTTTGTACTCAAACCGTTTGTACTTTAAAATGCCTACTTAAATCGATAATATCGATTATTATACCTATATTTACGTACAATCGGTCTTAATTGTACTCAACTCCCTTTATTTAAACGCTCTATCTCCTTACTATATTACCTCCTATTATTTCGCCATTAGACTGCCCTCTCGCTACTATATCCCCCGTTTATTGTACTATACTTTATCGACCGTATAAATCCACTAGCGGCTCCCTATCATTTAATCCGATGCCTATTGACCTAACTTCTAATATTTGGGATATTATTAGCGATATATAGGAGATGCTCCCGGTGGAGGGTAGAGTCTAAGCGGCTGTAAAAGTATTTTAGAATAATAGATTTAAAACTATAGTAGATATAGCGAAGGTATTTCAAACTCTATATAAATAAATCGTAGGCTATTGTAAGGGGGTATAGCTAAAGTTAGAGAATAGGGGTAATTATACGCTATTAATTAGGGAGGAGGATTTTACTATATATATTTGGATTAATATATAAATATCCGTTGGTTAGTAGTTAAATCTATAATTGTAAATTAAATTAACTATACCTTATAGGGATCGAGATAAATCCCTAACGGTTGGCTTTAATTGTAATTGCTTTAATAAGATTAAATTACAACGATAATAGCGATACCTCTATATTTTATATTTTAACTATATAAGTATAGCGCTACTTGTAAAGAGGCGCCTTTTATAGTATACGTACTAAATTGATGGTATAGGTTCGAAAGGTATTATAGATTAGAATAGACGTCGAGGAAGTCTTTTATTTGTTTGATAATATTATTACTAAATATAACATTAAATTAAATAATATATAGAATAGTAATAAATTTGGTTTTAGAGTTGGTATATTAAATAAAGCCTATTATATATAGATTTATATTAAAATAACTGAAGTTTAGTTAATTAACCCTAATTAGAGAGTTCTTATTATTATCTTTAAGGCTATTTCTATATTTAGTCGGATTATACCCCCCTTCGTCTTACTCCCTGGCGTTAATATTATATACAAGTATATTAACAATTCCCTTAAAGACGGGATAGTAATTGCCGCCTCTCTACGAAGGTATATAAATAATTAGTATATATTGGATTAATTTAAGTACTAGGAGGAACACTTACGCCCGCTTTATAAAGAGGAGAAGAGAGTTTTGGTATTGAATAACCATAATAATTACTATACTATTGAATTTTACGAATAGTATAGAAGGAACTACGTTACCCTCTTCCTCTTACTTCCTTATTTAACTTACTTCCTTCAACCTTTCAACGTTAGGATATTTTAAATTTATAAGTACTTTCATTAAATTAATATATATATAAAGTTTACGTTTAATAATATTGACTATACTAAGCTGGACTTTCTGGATAGCTTTAAGTATATACGTACGAAGGTAATGAAAAGAAAGAATATTTATTCTATTTAGAAGCGAATTAGCTTAGTACCTTTCAATTCTAATTTTATTCTTTCAAACATTCGTAATCCTTTAACCTTATTAACTAACGATAAGTATATTAAATAGAGGAGGGGATATATAGTTTATTTTATAGAGTAAGGGATTATTAATATTAGTATAGAATTAGAAGCTATATCCCTTTATATACTAAAATTTATACTAATAATTGTATTGAGTAGTCCTTTTTTACCTATACTAATTAACCCCCTACTAGTAGAAGAGAACCCTATATTGACTGAGCCATCTATACTAAAAAGGTAGGGCTATACTTTAAGAGATTGGAGTAGTATAGTTATACTAACACTCAACCTCCCATTTATTAAAGAATATAGTAATTATATCGATTAATGGCTTTTACTTGCAATTAAAGGTGATTGCGCTATATTACTAACGGTCTTATACGTACTTACTAAGCGAGAAAAAATTAGTAATACTTTTAATTTAGTAGCTATAAGGGAAGTAGAATTTAAATATAAGCGTAAAGAGGAGGTAATTAAAGAAGTATTATATAACTAATACAATACTAACTGTCTACTACAGCGTAACGGTACAATTATAATTAGAGATAGCCGATTACACATTACAATAGATGAATATTAGCGTATTACTCTTACTAAGAAAGAAGACGAACGTATTTACAATCGAGAGCTTTAATAAAAATAAAGCGCATTAAGAGGATAAATTAATAGTTTTATTATTATATAGAAGGTATAGCTAATTAATGAACAGTTACAGTTATATATATTTAAGACTTCTAGAAAGGAGATTTAAGAGTATATTAAACTATATATTATAAGATTCTCTAATATTAATTAGTTAATTAGTAAATATTGTAAAGAGAGAGTTAACCAATAGAATTACTATTAAATCGAGAAATAGAAGGTTATAGATGAGGAAATTAAGCGGTTGGGTAGTACTATCGTTCGTATTACTTCTAATATTATACTACCGCTATATTAGCAACCTCCTAGTAATCCCCCAAAGCTACATACTCTATAGGTATTTAATAAGGTAAGAAAGAAGGTAACTAATAATACTATTATTACTTACTTAACGAGTAAGGGTAATATCCTAATAATGAAGGAGGAAGTAAATAAGGTTAAAGTTATTAAAAATAATAAACCAGTAGATATATAGAAGGATCTAAACTAGTAGTATCCCAACGATAAACAGTAGGTACAAATAAATTAAAAAGATAAGGAATACAAGGAGTATAAGGATAAAGCTATTTACATTAACGACGACGACGACGGTAAGGAGGAGTAGTATAGGGACTTTAAAGAGGAGGTTGAATGTGATGTGTGATTTTTAATATAAATAATCTATATTATTAGATTTATATGTATATAAAATAACGATACTTTTACGTGTTGATGTATATGCTGGTCGTGTCAACGATATTGTATGTAGCTTGAAAATATGGATATATTACTAAAAAAAATTATTGGTTCCGATAATGCTACATTGATTTACTAGCAAAATGGCGGTGTAGGGAAGTACCCCGCTCGGTACGAATCAATGTCCATGTACGAATCAATGTCCCTGACTAGTGGCCCGCCCGCTAGTCAGACGGTCGATTTTGAAGACCTGACGAGTATATTATTTCTCTCCCCTTCCCCCCCCTTCTCTCTCGCTATCTATTCCCTTACCTTTGCTTTCTAATATTTCTTTAATTTGTTATCCTCCTCCTCCTTATCGTCGTTAGTTACCTCGATAGAATTACGTACCTTATCGTTTTAAGTATTTAAATCTTTAATATTAGGCCCTATGTTGTATTGGGAATAGCTACACCGCGCCGAAGCTCGTATAGTACCCAGGTCACGTAATTTACCTTTTAGTATAGTACGGGTATAGGTACGGGTATAGGTAGAGGTTGAATTAGATAATAGTATAATAAATATAGGTTTATTAAATAGGCCGCCTTATTTGCGCGGGCGGCCTTTAGGTATTATTCTGGCGGCCAGCTTAAATTCAAGGTATTTGTTTACTGTATCCTAATAGGGTATTTAGTATAGGAATTATTCGGGGGAGAGATAATAATTTATATATTGTTAATATAAGTATTAGAATAGATCGCAAATTTCTTTAGTTACTAAGGCTGTTTTACCCTCCTTTAATAATAGTTCTATTTTATGGGTATAAGGCAATTTATATTAGGTTTTAAAGCTCTTTGTATAAGGTTCGAGAGGGGTACTAGGGAGTTTTAACCGTATAGAGGGTAGTATAGCGTTGAGTTTATAGTATTAACGATCTATAAAATTAAGTACCTACGTAGATAATTTATATGGGCAATTACTTATTTATTCGCGGTTAACCTACTTTATACGTATACGATCATTAAACTTCGCTAATAGATTGATATATACCTTATAATAGTAGTTAATATATTAGAAATAAACTTTATAGAGTTTAATTAACCTACTACGAATTAATAGATTATAATTCTTAAGGAAGCTATGATTAATTTTATTTAGTAACGTTATTCGTTGCCCTTAATTGAAATAATTCTTTGCAAAGTAGTTAGCCTACTCTATTTTATAAGGTAAAAGCTTCTCTCTAATTTATAGAATTATATTTTCTTATATACTTACAAATTAGCGATGTAGAATAGACTAGGTACAGGTGAATTCTATAATATTAGAGGAGTAGATTATATATTGCTATATAAAGAATAGTGTAGACCTTATATTAGCGACCTTATTTAGTAAGGGGTTGAGTCCCGCTTTGGCTTTGGTGGTTATTATAATTCGGGTATTGCGTCGTTTAAAATCTTTAAAATCCTCCTTATTGCGTTGTTCTATATTGTAGTTTGGCCGGTCGTATATCATTTAGTCTTTTATAAGGTAGTTAATAACGTTATTATTAATATACCATATTTAATACTATTATTACATATCAAGGAAAGTCTTATTAATTACGCTAGTAAATTGTAGGTTATCGTCGGTTATAACTACTGTAGAGTAGGGGATTTTAAATTTATTATACGCCTCTTTAATATATTAAATTCAGAAGTTAAAGCCCTCCTCCCTTTCGTTGTTAAATATTATTTGAAAGACTAGTATAGAGGTTCTCTCTAGAGTAAGGATTACTTTTTAAATATAGGGTAAATAGTAATGGTTGGTCTTATACGTAATATTAATTAGGATAGTATATAGGAACTTTATTTATATTCGGCGCTATTGCTTAATAATTTAGAATATATAGTATAATATATCTTTATCCTCCTCGCTTTCAAAACTAAAGTGAATATAGTAGAGAGCTTTATTTTCGTAGTTATTGTTTAATTATTTAATAAATAACTATATATTATTATATCCCTCCCTTATATTATATTGTGCCGTTTGGCGTATATTATTGAGGTCGTTGTAAGTCTAGGGAATTTTAGGGTATTTTTCTTTAATTGTGGCGAGGATTGTTTGTATTGTAAGGTCCTATTGTAATAAGAGATTCTTAAGGAAGCAATTTGCTTCCGGATTAACTTTATAACCCTATACCTTAGTACGAAATATAATATAGCCTTCCAACGTACGCAATGGAGGGTGGCCTTCGTATATTAGGTTTATAGTTCGGATAATTTACTTTTACTCTATACGTTTTTTAATTTAGAGTACTATTTTAAAGGGATAGTACTATACCTTTTTGCATAATATAAACCGTTACTTTAAATATTCGTTAGTAATAATTAGTAGGCGGTAATTTATATAATCGTAGTAGTATACCTATTTAATAATAGACCTATCCTCCTTGTAGCCCGGCTTTTTGAATTTCCAGGTACGTTAGGTAACTATACTAAATCGGTAATAACGGTAAAGATTAATAAGGTAGGTGAATAATTCGTTGTAATTGTTAACGGGGTTGAGAGAGAAGAAGGGATTGTCTTTTGGGATAGATTAAGTAATAGAGGGGTCGAAGGTATCGTTAGAGGCGAAGGTTTCGATAAACGAATACGATGTGCGACGAGGATGCTTAGTAGAGGGTATTTATAGTAGTCGAATAGTATAAAAATTAATTGAATGCGATAGAAATTGAATGAATACGACGATTAAACGTAGGTTGAGGTGGTGGATTGAATGGATGTGTATAGTATAGATGGGTGTAGTGTAATTGCGTGCAGTGTAGTGTAGTGTAAAGTGCTGGCGTAGAGTGCTGGTGCAAATGGCCGTGTGAAAAAGAGTGAAAAGAAATGGCTAAGGTACAGCGATGTTGCGTGCATTTGAAAGACGAAATTTTGCTGGTAAAAACGGGATTTACAATGTCAGGTGTCATCAGCTGCACGGTCCCACATTTCCCTAGTTTTTGGGTGTATGTAGGTTTGGGGTGGGTGTGCGGAGGTTTACCCATTTAATACCTTAATATATTAATAAGTCAATTCGAAATCGGCCTTCTTTATTCGCTCTAGTCGTAGCGGTACAAATAACGAGGGTTTAACCAATATCGAAGCATTGAGGGAAGCAATTAAATCCAATACGCCAAAAGCACATCGATTTCTCAATTCGGTTATAAGGTTCTCCAATTCTATATATGATATACAACCATACTAAATATATAAAAGCCGCAAACTACGTACTTACATATAGGTATTGGGTATACCGGCTATATTTACAATATTTAACGCGACCGATATGTATTAGGAAAGTCTTACTCAATATATACCTAACTATAATAAATGGAAGGTTACTTCTACGGACGGCTAGAAGAGGATTATAAAAAAGAACTTAAAAGAAAACCCGCATATTACAATATACTACTTCGAAAGACGGTTCGAATTATTCAAAAAGCATATCTTAATTCCCAAACTTAAGATTAAGGATTGGTAGTACTATATTAAATTCTAAGCAAGAAGCAATAGCTATAATTATAGTATATACTAGGTACTATATATTGAAGCGCCCGAATTAGCCGATAAAAATGCCCAGCGGGAGTTTTTAGAACTATAGGGTTATTATATAACTACCTACATCCTAGAACTAGAAAGAATTATTTTTTAAAGTAAAGGAGATCTTCTATCCGTTATTATTAATGATAAGAATAGTTAGGAAGAAAGTATATACCCGCCTACTTTTAACCTCCTTTCCCGAATAATTAATTGGATATAACGATATAGCCAATATACCAACGACTATTACCTTCGTATCAAACGGCTTAACTAAAGTACTCTTCGCCCTAAGGATTTAATACTTAAAGTGTGCCGGTTCTACTTTCCTAAGAATTACTATCAAGAAGCCCACCTTATATACAATTTCAACTTAAAGTATTAGCTATACAATGGGGTAAGGAATAATAACCGTATAAACATTTATAACCGTACTATTCTATTAATATAGCGTACTAATATAAATATCTAACCATATACTAATTATAACACTATTATTAATTATATTACCAAATACTGTTCAAAAGTAGAGAAGCAATTAAGGCCTTTCAAAGAAATTACTTAATAAATTGCCCTCCAAATCGCTACTAATAACTATATTATCTCCTTCGCTATAAAAATAATAAATTAATAAGTTGCTACACGAAACTAGTCCGTTTAAGAAATTAATTATCTTCTTTCAAGTTTACTCCTCAATTAGAATACTCGTATTATTATCGATATAGACTATCGTCATCTTAATGAAATACCCGGACAAAGCGCTAATATAATTATTAGACTAGGTAATTAACAGATCCAAGCCCGCAATCTATATACTAAATACCTTGCTCGCCCCAACAACTTCAAAAATATTAACTACTTCAAATAATTTATTCAATTCAATAATAACCATTGTTTTAGGGCTCGGGCTAAGAAGAGGGTACTCAATTACTACCCAATTTACAAATCTAACGACGATACCCAATATAAAGACTAGTACAAGATCAAACTTATATTGCATTATCCCTATTGCAATTAGTTAGATTTATTTAGTATTTAAAACACAAGCCCCAATAGAATTCATCAAAAATCAAAAATATATTCTAATACATATCTAATCTATACGGAAGTTTATACCGGTAATTATAACTACCCTTAGATTATTATAGCAATATACCTAATAGCGAGCCTAATAATAAATGCGAACCCCCTATTAAAGAAGAAAGATAATAAGAATTATAGTAAGTTCTAGTTAGAGAACTCCCTTATTATTAACGAGCCGAAGATAATAAGGATTTCGGGATACTTAGGTTCCGGGATTAAAATATTTTATACAACTAGTATAACTATTTAGAGTATTTAGCCTTATTCGAATTACAATACAATTATTGGGCTAATATAAAGTTGACAACCGTTACTTAACTGTAGAAAATACCCTTACTATTACTACCTTAACTATTAATAATCTCAATCCAGCCCAAAAGGTTATCTTTAATCAATTTATTACTTACTACTAGTCTATTATTAATTGTAATAATAATATTCAATAACTTTTATATATCCTACCTCTATTTCTATAGGTTAATAGCTATAGAAGTATTAAGAAATTGCATCTTATTCGTCTTTTATCCTTCAAATTAGAATAAATAGCTATAGCGAAAAGTAAAGGAAGTCCTATTATTTGTAATACTCTAATTAGGGTAGCAATTATGTTGGAAGTCCGTGCCCTGGGCCGCCTTCACTGGCCTTGCCCATTCACTGGCACTCCCTTCCAGGTATTTAGGCTGCCCTGGTTTCCGTTTTCCCTCTTCCGTTAGACAACTCCAGAATCAAGCCTTTTTCGTTATCGCTTTTCCAGCCTCCAACAGGTTATGAGCCCTCTCGCGTATCGCGCGCACCCTTTTCGAAAGCTATTCTAGCCTCCTACACCTTCCTTTCATCTACGGGGGTGTAGGAGGGCAGCGAATCCCAACCTCTCAAGGAAAGCGACGATTTTCACTATCGAAAGCGACGATTTTCACTATCGACTCAAAATCAAGATCCACCTTTTGACCAAAATTACTAAAATGGTCACCTTTCTATTCAAATCTAATTTAATTCAACCAAAGTCACCTTCTCTCTACCCGGCTTTCTTTCTTTTACTAACCCTTTCAAACCTTCCCTGTGATCGTATTTGACGAGCGCATTATCAACTTCAAGGCGCTACAGCACCGGGTTTCAAGAAGCTATCGCAATCTCGTCCGTTTAACGACTCGCCAGCTCGCCCACAGGCTTCCCCGCCACAAGAAGATATCGCCAACACTCGTATCGATCTAGCGACCCCCTCCCTCGAACTAATTATCGGTTTATTTATTATCGAAAGTCTACCTTAGTTTTAGTAGCAAACCTTAACCTTCAAGTCCATTCTTTCAATGATGGTACCGATCCAAAGAAGCCAATACCCAAGGGTAGAAACCAAAGAGAAGAAGCCAACTCAAAAAAGGAGGAAGAGATGGAGATACCCTTATTTTCACCTTTTGAGAAAGGATTTTACAATGTATATAGTTAGAGGTTTTTCTTCGGAGCCAGGCTTCGTCAGGCCAGCCTACGGGGGTGTGTTGGAAGTCCGTACCCTGGGCCGCCTTCACTAGCCTTGCCCATTCACTGGCACTCCCTTCCAGGTATTTAGGCTGCCCTGGTTTCCGTTCTCCCTCTTCCGTTAGACAACTCCAGAATCAAGCCTTTTTCGTTGTCGCTTTTCCAGCCTCCAACAAATTAACAATATCGACGGCTAGACTTCATATTCGCTATTCAAATTCCTTATTATACCTAAGAACGTTAATTATAATAATTTAGAGGTAGGTATTACCGCCTTAGAGGGTATTAATCTTACTAAATTGCAGCGAAGACTCCGGCTATTTTAATATTTCGTTATTTATAAGAAATTAATACTAGGCCTTCGAATATTCAACTTTATTAATTAAAGACTTTAATAAGCCTTCCTTAAAAGCTAAAGTCAAATATTTGGAAGAAGGAGTATTCTTTTATTTAGTAATTTCTACTAATTACTTTCAATTAAATAGAAACCTCTATTTTATAATCAATAAGAATTGCCGGTTATTAAGGTTATTAATCGTACCTATTACTATATATTTAATGAAACTATTAAGTTACAATAAATTATTCAATAATAGGAGGATAATTAAGCGCTATTTGGGGATATACTTAAAGGATTACGAAATAATTTTCTAATTCGCTAATACTAGGATTTATTGAAGATACGAAGTCAAATACTATTACTATAAGAAGAATGAAATAGGTTTATTAATACTCTTCGTATTTATCCCAAGTACAAAGATGTAGCTACGTATAATATTTAGTATATAAAAGTATTATATTAACTATATTTTATAATGATGGTACAATACGAAGGAACTAGCGTTAAAGACGTTAACCCCGCTAAAATTAATAATCTATAAATTGAATTACTATTAATACTTAATAGCCGGGTCATACTTACTAAGAATCTCTAGACTAAAGTTAGCTTAATTAATAGTACTTTGGGTACTATCTTTAATATTACTTAGGATACTAACTTCCTTAATAAAGATATAAATAATAAAGAACGACCTTATAGAACTCCCTTCGTAATATTAATTAAATTTAATCAGTATATCAATCCTTACTACTTTCTTAACTAAAAAGACTAAGAAAAATTCCAAAATGTAATCCTAATTTTTAAGATTATAAAGGACTTCTTATTACACCGGAATATTCAATACAAGAGAATACAATTCCTATTAATTATTATATATACTATTATAATATACAAATCATAGGACTCTATATTCAATATAGCCGTACTAAACATTTCCAAAAAGGATTTTCAAATTAGGTTTATATATATAGTTTACTCTCATATTAAGACCTTACAAAGCCTTATATTTAAGAAGCCTTTTAATTTAAGCGTTCTACGGATAACCTTAAATTGTACCTTCATGATATAAGCTATTAATAAGGTAAGGAGATTATTAAAGAAACTTCTAATCCCGGATATTTCGATCGGATATAAATACTAAGACTTTAGGTACCCGGCATTACTACTTCCGGTTCAATACCAATCTTAGATAAATATAATATAAATAATACTTTTGAACGTTCCTTCCAATAATAGTATTTACAATTACTCCTTCTATTTTATGTCATATTTAGATTTTCCAACGCTAGGTATTTATCTCTCTGTCTCTTTCCCTCTACCTCTTTCTTATATTTTTAATTCTTCATCACTTTCATCAACTATTAACCCCTAGCGCTACTATATCTATTATCTTCGAAAATAATAATCTTAAATTCGAGTAGCACTTCAACGATATATTGAAAAAGAAGAAGAAGAGTACCCTAATTTATTCGCCCTTAAGCGCCAACGTACTACTATTGGAGGTTGGGTTAGTACTAAGATAGTATTGCTAACTAAAGATAACCTTCTATATAAGAAGAAGAAAATTATAATTACCTCCAGCCTATATTTTCCTATCCGTTTTAAATAGTACGCTACCCTTATTATTAACTACAACTTAGATTATTCTAACTTAGGATTTAGGTAGTTAATCCTTAATACCGGCCAAAAAAAAGAAAAAAAAGAAAAAAAAAAGAATTCAATTCGACTTATTCCGCGCACCCTAATCGAATACCTTATGGTATACCCTTTTACAAAGCAACCGTCAATAGCACCGAGAGATAGTACGTTTTACGGCGGTCTTACATCTCCTATTCCCTAGAATAACCCTACGCAATTAATACTAAGATTAGAAAATAAGAAGGATCTAAGAGAGGTTAGTAATATAATAACTAAACGTTTAAAGAAAAAATAAGTTACAAGGAGAGAATTAAACGCGAGAGCTCTCTATATACTTATTAGTAGCAGTAGGAGCGTCCTCTACACTACTATACTACGGGCGTCCCTATAGCACCCCGGGGGGGGGGGGGGGGGGGCTAGTAATAGTAAAGTAGTTGGAAGTAGATTATATTACTTAATTGGAGTATTTTAGAGACTATTTACTAATTCATCGGAAAAATAATAGAAAGATTCGTAGAAGGGGTCAGATTTAGTAATATTTTGGCTGGTATTATACCCCTAAGTACAAATTCGAATTGCTAAGAGCCTTCCCGTACTTCCCGTCTTGGCATTTCTTAGCATATGGATTCTACTGGCTAACATAATGTGGATCTAAAGCACGCTTCAATATACAGCGGGCGTTGCTTGAACTCGGGATCCAGCTTCGCACCGGTGTCTAAGAATTATTTTAAATATTACTACCCTCTATTTCTCTATATAGGAATTGGCTTATTAAGTAGCGTAAGAAATACTTAGAGTTCAAGTTCAAAGTAGCTAGTTTTAAGGATATAAAGAGGATAAGCGCCGAGGTATAATTAGAAAGTCTAAAAGACTAGTTTGAAGAGGTAAAAGCCGTATATAACAGTTTTAATACTAAGGAAGAAAATATTTAGAATATGGATGAATCCCCTTTTTAAGTAGGAGAAATTAAGGGAATTATGAAGGTATATAATCTGATTGTACTTATATACTTATATATTACTTTATTAAAAATCCTTATACTAATTAATATCCTAATACGTATTATTTGTTAAGAACCGAATTCGTATAAGGAGGGTTATATTCAATCCTAATAATAAAGAAAGTTCAATTATTATTAATACTATATTGGTTGCTACTAAGAGTATCCCTTTATTTTCAATAATTAAAGTATAGATTATAGTAAGTATAATCAAGCTTGATTTTATTCAATTAGCCATAGTTATATTAATTTAAATAGAAGTGTAGGGTGATATATAAGTTAGCTATAAAATTAATTCAAATATAGTTATTATAAATATATAATAATAATGATATAATATTCTTATTCCCTATACTATAACTATAGCGCCTTATTGGTATGGGGTCCTTCTCTAGTTCTCTGGAGGGGAAAACCGTACGGCGTTAAGCGCCGCCGGATGAAAACCCTAGCTCTATTTCGGTCGTAGTCCTCTATACCGCTCCTACTTTACTTTTAATTATAACGGTTCTTACCTACCGTTATAGTAAATTAATCTCATTTCTCCTACCGCTATATTATCCTAGTACTAGAATGATAGGAATAATAAAAACCGGACTGATTTTAAGGTACTATTCTCCTCGCTACCTCTCCTCGCTACCTCTCCGTCTTACCTCCTTCCACTCCTTCCTCTACTTTTTTCCTACTTCTCCATCCTATTTTCCCGTTTGCCTCCCTACTTTTCTACTTCCTTCCCTTATTTATAATTACCTCCGCTCCGCCTATTTATTTCCTACCCCATAGATTTACCTTTATTTATAATAGTATAAAAACCCTTTTCTTCGTTTATATAATCCCTTATATACTACCCCTTCCTAATTCTCCTTCTCCTTCCTCCCTATTATGATCCTTCTTTAAAATAGCTTCCTCCAACTACTATCGTCCTAACCCAATTGATGTAATTTTTGATATAAAAATTTCTTCCCCTAATCCGTCCCTAGGATTTACGTTTCTTATTACTTTAAAATGTACGACTCTTATTTACAACCTTTTTAATATCCTTAGTAATTACACATTTCCGAACTAGTATAATTTCCCTTTTTATTTTCTATCCGTCTTTTGTATTGATTTAATTAATATTATTTATACAATTCCTTACTTTTATTATATCCTAGATTTCGCTTCTATTACAAGGGGTAATAAGCCTGCTTTTACTAATATTTTCCGTATATTTATTACTAGTAAAGTTTGCCTCGTTTCGGCTATTGGTAGGTTTTTTGTCCTTTATTTCCTTTCTTCCTACGCCCTATTTAATTCCTATATCTAATTACAAACTCCTAGAATACTAGTTATATTTATATTACTAATAAATATATATTAAATATTTCTGTTAGTCTTTATAACGCTTGTAATATTATTTAGGCAGTAGCTGTTACTGTAGTATTGAGTAATTAGTTTAAATTTAACCGGAGATTAGATACCTTCGTTTATATTACTAATACCTTTATCAATTATATATATAAATATTTAAATTAGAACGGTTTACTTACTTCCATTGAATGTCTTCCCTGCGTTGCGAATTATAATACTGCCGAATTCTAAAGCAAGGGGTACTATAAATTAATTTTACGAAATACTCATTGTAGCTATACCCTTTCCCTCCCCGGTAGTAGCGCTATAAATCTGGTTTAGATTGTCTTTAATTCTAATAGTAATACTATTATTCTTATCCGTATTATATCTAGCGGTAGTAATTTTAATACTCTTACTTATATAGTCTTTAATATTAATAATAACAATCCCGCTCCTAATAGTCCTATAACCGTTAATGCTCCTAATTACCCTTTTATAAATAATAGTTAGGTTTAATAATATTATAAAATTACTACGAATTAGGTTTATATAATAGAATTATTTAAATAATTTTTTAAACGTAATTAGGCGTTCGTTAAATAATATTTTTTGATTCTTATCATAATTATAATTTAGATAATTCCTATAATCAATATAGTTATTTCCTCCCTATTCTTATTCTTATTATTTTAATATTATTAATATTCCATTTTCTTTTTGAAAATACCTTATAATTTCTTTACATTACTCTTCTTCTAATTCGATTACTAAATAGTATTCTTTTAATTTCTCTAACTTTAATACCTATAATAGAATTCTTTCGGTTTTAGTTCTATCGTTTAGGTATTTCTAGAATTCTTCCTTTATTAATAGTTAAACTTCTAAGTTTAATTAGAAATTAATATTCGTATCAAAATAATTTGGAATAATATGGGCGATGGTCTCCTTTTCGAACTTATAAGTCTAAATAGGAATTGGGACGTCCAGTACTTGCCTCCGGTAGAAGAAGGCCCGGAGGTTAATAATTTCCGTTTTAGCCTGAATAAGGAGGGAATTCTTCATTTTAGTTAATAAGTATAATTCTTCTTTATTTTCTTCTAATTATTAGCGTTTTCCCTTCTTCTTCTTCGTATTAACTGTATACCGTTAAATAACTTTTCTACTAAATTTAAGGGTAAGGCTACTTAGCAGGCGGTACATAGAAACCTATATACCGTACTGTTACCGTACTAGCACCGTACAAAAATCGCTACGGGACAAGTACCGTAACAGTACGGTAAGTTGCCAAATTACCGTAAATTTCCAAACTACCGTAGGAGTTTCCTACTACAATATAATATTTCTATATTTAGGGAAGTTACGATATAGCGGTCCTTCCTCAAAGTTACGAAGTCAAACTGCATTTGCAATACGGTCACAATCGTACACTCGATTGAATATTAGCGAAAGGGATAGCAACTATATTAAACTAATAAATTAATAAACAATACTAAACTCCCTAGAGCGATTCAATAACCGCTTATATAACTACGACTATAATAAAACCGTAGTATTATCGACCAAGCAGCTGGCTGGCAAGGTGTACTGCGATATCGAATACAATATTCCGGGATGCGATACTAAATGCAATACTCCGGGATGCGATACTAAATACGATGCTCCAGGATGCAATATTAAATACAATGCTCTAAAATACGATGCTACATACTATATTGAATACGATATTACCTTTTTTATAATTTTCTTCGTTTTGGCTTAATAATTATGAGTATTACAAAACTCTAATAAAGGGAAGATTAAACGCTATAGAACTTAAAGCTACAAGGAATTCATACCCTTCTCGAATATAGCCGAATCTAAGGTAGCCGATTACAATATCGCCGACGACGGGGAAATAGCAGCAGGAGCAGGCATACGAGTGCGCCTGGGAACCGGGGGAGTAACATACGTAATTGTGAATATATTAGTACAGTTACTACAAGGATCGTAGTAGTTATAGTAACTATAATTATTATAATAACTATAGTAATTATAATAATTACTACCGCCTTAGCTACTACTAGTATTACTACTAAAATCCTTACGACGTTTATTATAAGGATTAATAGGACTATTATTATCGTCTTTATCTATATTATAGGTAAACCTCCGCACACTCACCCCAAACCTACATACACCCAAAAACCAGGGAAATGTGGGACCGTGCAGCTGATGACACCTGACACTGTAAATCCCGTTTTTACCAGCAAAATTTCGTCTTTCAAATGCACGCAACATTTCCTTCAACTTGGGTATTTCTTTCGCTCTTTTTCACACGGCCAATTGCACCAGCACCAGCACCAGCACCAGCACCAGCACCAGCACTCTGCACGCCATTACGCTAGCACTTTGTACGCATCTATATTGAAATATTATTAACAGCCTCCTCTAACGAGCTGTCTGAATTATTAGATGCTAGTATTTAGAGTAGAGTAGAGTAGAGTAGAGTAGAGTAGAGTAGAGTAGAGTAGAGTAGAGTAGAGTAGAGTAGAGTTTCCTCAATACTAGGTATAAGAGTATTACTAGATTGGCGCTGTCAGACTTGCTGTATGGGATTTGCTATAGGGATTAACTGGGTCAGAATGTGCAAGACATTACAAAGCACGGTTTTTACAGTTAAAACGACGTATTTTACGTGACAGCTGACATCCCTCCTTTTTGGGTGTATATAAGTTTGAAGTGGGTGTGCGGAGGTTTACCCTATATTATAGCGGCTACTATAATTATACGGAATAGTATATTAACGTTTAGAATACTAAAGGGTTAGTATATATTCGTATATCCTACTAGTATTACAATCCCGGCTATAATTATTAGTTAACTTGCCAACACGCACTAAAAACTTACAAGCACGCACTTTTCAGAAAAATAGGGCCAGTACAGCTAATGACACCTAATATCGTAAATCCCGTTTTTACCCGCAAAATTTCGTCTTTTCAATACATACAACATCCCCTCTAACTTGGTCATTTCTTTCACTCTTTTTCATACGGCTATTTGTACTAGCACTTTGTACTACACTGCACTATACTGTACGCAATTACACTATACCTATCTATACTACCTATATTAATTGTATTTACCACCTCAATATACGTTTAATCGTTATATTCAATCAATTTTTATCACATTTAATTAATTTTTATACTAATTAACTGCTATAAATGCCCTCTACTAAGCGCCCTCGTCGTACGTTATACTCCTCTATCGAAACCTTCGCCTCTAACGATACCTTCGACCCCTCTATTACTTAATCTATCCTAATAAATAACCCCTTCTTTTCTTTCGACCCCATTAATAATTACAATAAATTATTTACCCACCTTATTGATCTTTGCTATCGTTACCGATTTGGTGTAGTTACCCAACGCACCTAGAAGCTTAAGAAGCCGGGCTACAAGGAGGATAGGACTATTATTAAGTAGGTATACCGCTGCGACTATATAGACTACCGCCCACTAATCGTCGCTAACGAATACTCAAAGCGATAGTCTATATTACGAAAGAAAGTACGATACTATCCCTTTAGAGTAGTACTCTAAATTAAAAAGCGTACAGGGTAGAAGTAGACTACCCGGGCTATAAACCTAATATACGAAGGCTACCCTCTATTACGTACGTTAGAAGGCTATATTATATTTCGTACTAAGGCATAGGGTTATAAAGTTAATCCGGAAGCAAATCGCTTCCTTAAGAACCTCTTATTGCAATAGGACCTTACAATACGCACAATCCTCGCTATAGTCAAAGAAAAATACCCTAAGATTCCTTAGACTTACAACGACCTCGATAATATGCGCTAGACGGTACGGCGTAATATAAGGCAAGGATATAATAATACGTAGTTATTTATTAAACGGTTGGATAACGATTTCGAGAGTAAAGCTCTCTATTATATCTACTTTAGCTTTAAGGGGGATGAGGATAAAGATATATTGCGCTATACGTTCTAATTAACTAACTACTAGCGCCGGATATAGATAAGGTTCTTATATACTATCCTAATCGATATTACATATAAAACCAACCGTTACTATCTCCTATACATTTAAAATATAATTCTTACCCCCGAACGAACCTCTATACCAATCTTTCAAATAATATTCAATAACGAGAGGGAGGAGGGGTTTAACTTCTTAACTCAGTATATTAAAGAAGCAACTAATAAGTTTAAAATCCCTTACCCTACAATAACTCTAACCGATAGCGACCCCCAACTTACTAAAGCAATTAATAAGACCTTCCCTAATATATAACAATAACATTATATATAGTATATTAATTACAATATTATTAACTACCTTAAAATAGACTAGGTAATATACGAGCGGTCTACATCTTCTCCCAATTCTAGCTACAATATTGAGCAGCGCAATAAAAAGGATCTCAAAAATTTAAAGCAACGTAATACCCGGGTTATAATAACTACTAGAACTAAGGCGGGACTCGATCCCTTGCTAAATAAAATTACTAATATAAGGTCCGCACTATTCTTTATATAGTAATATATAGTCTACTCCTCTAATATTACAGAGTTTACCCGTGCCTAGTCTATTCTATACCGCTAGTTTAGGAATATATAGGAAGACGTAGTCTCGTAAATTAAAGAGAAGTTTTTACTTTGTAAAGAGGAGTAGGCAGGCTACCTTACTAAGAATTATTTTAATTAAGGGCAAAGAATAATATTACTAAATAAAATTAACAATAGCTTTCTTAAAAATTATAGTCTGTTAGCTCGTAGTAGGTTAATTAAACTCTATAAAACTTATCTCCAATACGTAAATCATCGTTATAAGGTATATATCGATCTATTAGCGAAGTCTAATAGTCGTATACGTATAAAGTAGGTTAACCGCAAGTAGATAGGTAATTGCCCGTATAAATTATCTACGTAGGCACTTAATCTTATAGATCGTTAATACTATAAACTCAACACAATACTACCCTCTATATAATTGAAACTCCCTAGTACCCCTCTCAAACCTTATATAGGGAACTTTAGAGCCCAGTACAAATTACCTTGTACCTATAAAATAGAAGTATTATTAAAGGAGGGTAAGACAGCCCTAATAATTAAGGAAGCTTACCATCCATTCTAATACTTACATCAACGACGTATAAATTATTATCTATACCCCGAATAACTCCCATACTAAATACTATATTAGGATACAATAGATAAATACCTTAGATTCAAGCCGGCCGCTAGAGTAATACCTAAAGGCCGCCCGCGCAAATAAAGCGGTCCATTCAATAAGCCTATATTCGTTATACTATTATTTAATTCAACCTCTACCCATACCTATACTCGTATTCGTATACCAATTGCACCAAAGGGTAAATTACGTAACCCGGGCACTATACGAGCTTTAGCGCGCCGTAATTACTCCCAATATAAGATAGGGCCTAATATTAAAAATTTAAATGCCCGAAATAAGGTACGTAGTTGTATCGAGGTAGCTAATAACAATAAGGGTGAGGAGGAGGAGGATGACGAGTTGGGGAGATATTGGGAAGCGAGGGTAAGGGAGTAAATAGCGAGAGAGAGAAAGGGAGGAGGGGAGAGGGAGAGGGAGAGGGAAAGGGAGAGAAATAAGGCTATAGAATTATTATTAAATTCCTCCTTCCTCTCTAAGCTCTCTAACGATATTTCTAAACTTTCTAATCTACTAAATGTAAGCTCTAAGCTATTAAATATAAGTATTTAAAATATAATAGTATAATACAAACTATCTTAAGCCCCTCAATACTACGAGAGTATCGCTAGATTAGCGCTATCAGATTTACTTACACAGGGCGTTTATAGGGGATTTACTAGGTTGACCCACATTAAGACATTGAAAATCACGATTTTTATACCCAAAACGATATATTTTATATGTCAGCTGCTAGACCCCAAAAGTGCGTGCCTGTAAGTTTTTAGTGCGTGTCGGCAAGTTAACTCATAATTATAGTCCCGGTTATAATTATAGTTTTAATCGTACTAACGGTCCTAATTATAAATATAGTCTTAATTATAATAATAGCCTTAAAATTACTAACAGCCCTATTTATAACTACTATAACTATTATTATAGAGTGAATCCTAACGGTCACCTCTATCTTAACCGCCCCAGCAATTATAACCACAATTATAACCCTTATAATAGTCGTAGCTATAATCCTTACGACTACTAGTATTACCGTAGCTACCTCTATTACTACAACCCAATAGAAGTTTATTACAATTACCTCTAATCTTACAACTACCTCTATTACAGTTGTAATACTTATAATCTCTTCTAAATATCAGATTAACGCCAAAACCACTTCCACCTCTACCTCTACCGGCGGAAATAAACTGATTATTAAGTATAAAGCGCTATTTATTAACCAAAGGGTAAGTATTTTATTACGTTAGGGGAGGCTATTTATCGATAATACTATTTTAAAGTAGACCTAAATTAAGGGCTCTAATAGGCTATACAACCCTAGGTACATATTTTAAAGGTATATTAACGAATTAATTAATCGTCTTATTCCCTATACTATAAATTATAGTGCCTTATTAGCATGGGGTCCTTCTTTAGTTCTTTGGAGGGGAAAACCGTAAGGCGTTAAGCGCCTCCGGATGAAAACCCCTAGCTCTATTTCGGCCGTAGTTTACTATACTGCTCCTACTTTGCTTATAGTTATAACGGTTCTCACCCACCGCTATAACGAATATAATCTCGTCTCTCCTACTGCTATATTATCCCAATACTAGAATAATAAAGATAATAGGAATAGGACTAAATTAGTACGCCACTCCCTTCGCCATTTTTCTATTTTATTCCCTATTGCTCCCTTCTCTACCTTTTCTCCGTTTCCCTATTCCGTTTTCCTATTTATTACCCTACTTCTCTATTTTATTCCCTTATTTATAAATACCTCCGTCCTATTATTTACTCTTCTACCCTACGGTTTTACCTCTATTTATATTAGTATAAAAACCCCTTCCCTTATTTATATAATCCCCTATATAGCGCCCCTCCTAATCCTTCTCCTCCTTCTTCCCTATTATAACCTCTATTAAAATAATTTCCTCCGGCTATTATTGTCCTAGCCCTATTAATTTAACCTCTAACGCGGAGGGTTCTTCTTCTATTATATTTTTAAACCCTACGTCCCCTACGGTCCTTTTAGTCGTACTTTTGGAACCTACGTTCTTCGTTTGTACCCTTCGCTATTTCCTTAGTAATTATCCCCCTTAGAACCGGTATAATTTCCTCCCCTCCTTCTTCGGTCTTTATATTAATTTAATTAATATTATTCGTAAAATTCCTTATTTCTACTATACTTTAAATTTTACTTCCGTTATATATTCTAATAATAGGTTTAATTCCCTTAGTACTTTTAAAAAGGTCGTCGCTAATAGAATTTATTCTATTTCGTTTATTAATAGGTTTTTTATCCTCCTTTTTTCTTTTTTACTATTTAATTCCTACGTTTCTAGCTAGTAGTGCCTAGAACGTTACCTATAATTATACTACTAGTAGGTATAGATTAGACGTCCCTGCCGGTTTTTATAATACTTATAATATTATTTAGGCGGTAGCTGTTACTATAGTATTAGGTAGTTCGAATAATTTTTGAAGCGTGCTTCAACTATGCAGAGGAGGTGGATGACTTTCACAGTCTGGGGGTCAAGGACCCACATCCACCGGAGCGGCCTATTGAAGGACGGTTCGTCTACAGTCAGGTCTTCGTGCAATAGTTTCTTGGCCTCTCATTGGCTCAATGCGTGGCACGGCCCTACAACTGGTCAGGGCGTCTAGCCCCGCTACCTTTTCATTGGTCAACTCGCGGACAGTGTCGACCACAGTCTGCGCCAGGATACACTAGGTCCTTCCGTTTCTAAAATCCTTTACCAAATCCGTCCTTCGAAATCGCTTATCGATAAGGTTATCGTCATCGGGCCTCTTTGCCATCGAGCATTTTAATGAAGCAATTCTAATGAAGCAATGAAGCAATGAAGCAATAAAGCAACGAAGGGAGATTGGGTGAGGACGGCTATTGCCGTCCGAACGAGGAACGGCAAGAGATGCAGAAATCCACGCTTCAGTAATACAGCGGGCGTTGCTTGAACTACCTCTAGGGATACAGCATCGCATCGGTGTCTAAAAACTATTTTAATTGTAATGTGGATACCTTCCGTTATATTATTAATAATTTCTCTAATTATATATATATTCGCTTAGAGTAGGAAAGCCTTCCTACCGACTATAAGCGTTTTTTTTATATTATAGGTTATAATATTATTAAATAGTAGTAGAAGGGTTACTATAAATTAATTACAAAGGATATTCGTTATAGTTGTATCCTTTCCTTATTTAGTAGTAATACTATAAACCTAGTTCGGATTATATTTCATTCTAATAGTAGCGCTATTACTCCTATACGTATTATATTTAGTAGTAGTAATTATACTATTCTTATTTATATAATTTCTAATTCCGGTAATAGTAGTAATTCTATTCCTAATAGTCCTATAATTATCGATACTCCTAATTATACCCTTATAAATAATAATTAGATTTAGTAGCGCTATAAGGTTACTATAAACTAAATTCGTATAATAGAATTATTCGAATAATTTTCTAAATATAATTAGGCATTTATTAGATAGTACTTTTTAATTTTTATTATAGTTATAATTTAGATAATTCCTATAGTTAGTACAAATATCTTCTCCTCGTTCCCGTCCTATTATTTTAATATTATTAATATTCTATTTTCCTCCTAAAAGTACCTTACAATTTCCTTATATTATTCTTCCTCTAATTCGATTACTAAATAGTATTCTCTTAACCTCCCTAATTTCAATACTTATAATAGAATCCTTTCGGCTTTAATTCTATTATTTAAGTATTCCTAAAGTTCTTCCTTTATTAATAGTTAAACTTTTAAATTTAATTAAAAGATAGTATTTATATTAAGGTAATTTAGGATAATATAAACGAATATTTCTTTTTTAAATTTGTAAGTATAAATAGGAATTAAGATGCCCGGTACTTTCCTCCGGTAGAGGAAGGCCCGGAGGCCGATAACTTCCGTTCTAGCCTAAATAAGGAGGGAATTTTTTATTTTAATTAGTAGGTATAATTCTTCTTTATTTTCTTCTAATTATTAGTATTTTCCTTTCTTCTTCTTTATATTAACTATATATCGTTAAATAGCTTCTCTATTAAATTTAGGGGTAAGGTTTGCAATAGTAAATTCGTACTATTGCTTTAATTTCGTTGTTATTACTGCTAGGTAGTAATTATAGTACGATACTTATTCCCGATTCGTTGTATCTTTTAATAATTCTTTTCTATTAGCGGCTATTGGTTTTAGGGCTTATAATAGTAGTAATGGTTGAATCCCTAATTCTAAGGGGGGGCTAACTACTATTACTAGTAACTTCTCTATTAATACCTATATTTCGGCCTATTAAACCTTAATTATACTACTCTCCAATTTATTAACGGGTAGCTAACTTTTAATTTATTATATTTAAATATAATTAAAAATTTAAATTATAGTCCTTTGGACGAACTGGGCTTAGTCTGTCCGGGTAAGCCTTTCTTTAAAAGTCCGGACCCTTTTATTAAAGTAGAGGTCGAACGGCGGATAAAAAGTTTCTATTTTTAAATTTCGTACCAGCGTAGTTTTATACGCCCTAGCAATAATTTTTAAATATTTAATTTAGTATTTCGCTAGCCCAACTACTATCCCCCGAAGTTTATTATAGATTTTAATCGGCTAGTAGAATATTAAGGCTCTATATATAATAATACTATAAATATACTTAATCTATATTTCCTTTGTCCGAATAAAAGAGTAACCTTACGTCTTTACATATATATATTTGTCTATATCGTTATTTTCTTTTTTACTACTTTTGTATAAGCCCTATAATTAAGCTTACGGTCTAGTTAGACCCTTAGGAATTATATCGATTCCGTCGGTTAAAGTACTACTTCCCTGAATTAGAGAGTTTCCGTCCTTGGTATCTTCGTCCGTATGAAGTATATTAATTCCGTCTTAATTGTTTCGAACTCTATACCTCTCGCCCCTACCTATTTTAAATATACTTCCTACGCTACTTATAGCGTCCGGTAATTTTCTTCAGTAGTACGGGCTACTACTATAATATTAGTATCGTCGGCGAAGCCGACTGTAATTACATTCGGGATTATTGCTAGCTTCCAGTATAGTAGGGTAATAAAGAGAATAAATAAAATAAGGGAGAGGGGGGAGCCTTGTAGTACTCTAGCGGTAATTGCGTAGGGGCGGGAGGTTTTGTCGTCGAAGAAGAGAGAGCCTCTTCTTCCGGCGACAAAGCTCGCTACCCACCGAATGATCCACGTTGGGAGTTGCTATATTAACGAATTAATTACAGTCTACCTCGATATATCTATTATTGAAAGGCAAATTTTCGAATATAGAGCGTATTACTTTGTAGGTATTTTCGTCGGTAACCCTCCTACTACTACAGGGGCGACCTCTATTTATTTCATTCTCGGATTTAATAGCGTCGATGAAAATACGACCTATATCGAAAAGCTCTGTCTTAATATAGTAGAAGGAAATTGGCGTTTATCGCCGAAGGTAGCCTCGTAATTAATATACTTAGTAATATAAAAGTAGACCTTATTAAAAGTGCGCTTATCAAGTTAATTGTCGATAAATTACTTAAATTGGACTTTATACTGGGGATTTCCGAGTAAGTTATATTCGAGGATTTTAAGGTAGTCTGCTACTAGGTTTCTAAAGAAGCTAAATATAGAGCCGATGAGGAATTTGGATTTTAATAATTTGTAAATATGTATAGCCTAAATACGAAGGTCTTTGAACCTTCTATAACGAGTATTAATGCTAGGAACGGCCTATTTAATAATCGAACTATAGAACTAATTGTCATAGAATAGGAATAAAGCCTACCGAACTTCCTTATTAATTTTATTAAAGATAGATAAGTAATTATTAAGGATTTTAATACCTTTAAGAAAGTTTTTGATACGTAGAGGTATTTCGGGCTCTATACCGTCTAGTATATACTTATTAGTAATAGGGTCGAAATCTAAATAAATTAGAATATTATTTTACTAAAAATTTCGAAAGTTAGTGCGGTTTGTAGTATAGAAGAATTCGGAGAAACATTCTTCGAAATAACGATTATTAGTTCTTCTTCGATTTTTTTAATGAGAATTGGATGGTTGGACGGGGATTTCGGGTTATATTAAACTAGTACGACTACTACTACGGCTACTATAATTGCTACTACTATAGCTACTATAATTATTACGGCTATATTTATAATTATTATAATTACTGCAACTACTACCTCGATTATAATTGTTATTATAACTACGACCGCCTTAATTACGACCTCTATTACGGCTAGAATTATCAAGATCGAACTCCTCTTTATCCTCGTTATATTAGATAGGATCCTCATTATCTTCGTTATCCTCAGAACGACTTTAATTATAATTAAATATATTAAATAGGGGAATACCAATATTACTAAATTCATTATTTTCTTCATTATCGTTATCCTTATCATTATTTTCATTAATATCCCTATAAAACCTATCTTCATAATCGATATTATTTTCATTACTGTAATTACCTTTGCTACCGTCATTATTATGATTTTTATAATTAAAATAGTTATATTTACAGTAAAGACCGCTACATTTATACCATAAACTATAGTAGGAGCTAGATAATTAAAAATACTATTATGGAAAATACTTTTGAATAAAAAGGTTAGAGGCAATTCTTAGCTGTGAACCCCCTCCACCGATATGCCGTAGATTGACCGTCAATCGACGGTAAGTCGGATATTACAGTTGTAAGGAGCCTACCGTCCCACTGCGGTAGATAGGTCTTAACGGTAGATTTTCAGACTACGGTAAATGTTATTGCACCTTCCCAGGCGGGGGCAGTCTGATTGCAGGCTAGAAAATCAATCCCTATCACAGAAAATGGATCCCTATCACCTACATACATACAGGCGGGCACAGAAAAAGAGTATCGGGAAATTGCAATTAATATGCATGTATATATTTGTCTACGGAACTGCCTATAGTCCACCACCCGTCGCCCACCTGCCTGCCGCCCGCCCCGCGCACGGTCTACTACGCTGCTGCCCCGACCTGGCCCGGTATTGTACTGCACTGCTTGCATTGCTTCCCAGCGGCCGGCGCTGCGCTCCGGTATTAGATACAATACAATACAATGCAATGAAAGTGATTGTGTGTAGTATAGTATAGGAATGCGATGGATGTAATTGAATTTACTATAAGTAGTGCGAATGATATATACAATACAATAGATGCAATGCGATAGTACTATTTAACTAGTTAATTTATTTATATAATTTAGTATACGGGCAAGGATATAGGACGGGGATATGGAAGGCGGGCAATAAAGCGCTGCACTGGTAGTTCGGAAGATTAGGAATATCAGAATTTGCAATAACCCTTTGTACAGCCTGTTATGGGACTGGCGCCCGTCAAGGCATCTGGCTCTAATTGGCCAGACTTGAGTGCCAAGACGGCAACCCGCATTGAGACTGCCCAGACGACCCGGGCACTGCACTGTAGCGCCCGAGCCTTCTGGAACATTCTCTGGCTGCCTCAGGCTACCAGGTAACCAGCGCATAGCCATTTAAACTCTGGCACTCAAGCGACCCGGAGGGTAGCGTTTTCTCCTTTCTTTCTTCGTAGAACCTTAATATACTATATAAGGCCAGTACCTACGTATCGCTCTACTATCCCCTTATATTAAGTTCTACCTTCTTATTAGTTAACTATTGGAAGGAAGGATTGCTTATAGTTAATAGTACGGCGTATATTAGTATTAGAATAGTCTCTTTTTTTATATTGAATAATAATAATAATACCGATACTAATATAGAAGTTTCTTATAATTTTCTAATAATTAGGAGCGCTAGAGCCTCCTTCGATACTACTAGCTTATTCGGAACCCTACTCTAAGTTTTATAAGCGAGCCCTAAATTAAAGGGGAAGGTTAAATTTATAATCCCTTTCTCTATCTACTCCCAGCCTACCCTTAAACCTAAATTTATATATCCTACTAAATAGGATTTCTTTAATAGTACCGGTAAGGATAAAGGGAAGTCTAAAGCTAATAATAATACTAATAAAGAGTCCGATTATAATTCTAATGAATTATATTAATAGAAGCTACTCGAATTCCCTAAGTAGGACAGTAAACCTACTACCTTTTTTTTTTATTATAATAAACTAATTAAAATTTATAATACCGATTTTAAGGCCGGCCTACGTACCGATCCCAATACTATATAGATTGAAATATTCAATACCCTACTAACTAATAAATAATAGAGATTAGAGGGTTATTAGACCGCCCGTACCTTCTCTAATAATAAAGACCCAATTAAATTATTCGAATAAATCCGGTAAATCTTCGGTATTTATTATATTTAAAATTACACTCTTAATAACTTTATTAAAATAAAATAGAAAGATAGCGAACTATTTTCCAAATTCTTTACTAACTTCGACGATAAGTTTTTAAAGGCTAGCGGTTATAATTGGGATAGCTGCGCCAAATTGGAATTCCTTTATTGCGCTATTAATAAGAAGTTTAATAATTACCTTTTTATTATTAAATTCTCTAATAATTATTTTACTTACGTAGAGTAGCTCTAAAATATCGTTTACAAGTACGAAAAGACTATAGAATTCCGGGCCCTCTACTAGAATTATCTATAGAATAGTAATTAAAATAACTAGCGATTTAGAATATATATCCCTGTTGCTACCGGTTCGGGTCGTTCTAACTATTAATACTAAACCTAAAGTTCCTCTATTCTGTCCTTTAGAATTTAATATAATACTAATAGCAATATCCTTATAGATACAATTAATACTCGCAGCGCTCGAAGTAAGGGCTCCTCTACTCTATAAAAGGGACGGGTTAAATAAGTATTTTAAAAAGAAAGGGATAAGCGCCGTACTAAAAGATAGTATATTTGTTATAGTGTTACTGGCTATATTATTATTAAGTACTAGTACTTCCCGATTATAAACCTTTAAAGTAAGGGAATACGTATTTAAACTATTTAAATAGCCCTATTATTTAATAAAGAATTTCGAATAACTAAATTCCTAAACTTTGAATTAGACTAGGGAAAAGAGTAGTTCTAATACGAAATCGGGTATTAGAACCTACCCCCGAAGTATTAAGTAAAGTAGAAGAATTTAAACCCTAAATAGAAATAGGCCTAATATTAATACTAATTGTTATTAATTCTACTAATCTATTCTACACCCTTATTAATAAAGGTTACTAGTACTATACTACTATTAGTAAAAATATTATTCGGAATTTCTAAATTTCTATTATCCCGATCCTGGCTCGGTAAATCCGAAGTACTATAGCAATTATAAAAGGCGCCTCTATTTAAAGTATTATATATTTCTTTATAGAGCTTTAAAATTATATTTTACTAATTTATATATACGTAGTACCGGAGTTCGAATACCTTATTATTCTTAGGAAGCTATAGTTAACGGCTAATTAAATTTATTTAATTCCCTACGAGGAGAAATTCTAGTATAACGTTACTCAATTTTAAATAAACTATATTAACAAATTTAAGCCTAAGACCCTATTTCTCGAAGAATTTTAAAGAGTAGTATATATTTTTACTACTACTTTTATTAACTATATCCGTCGTATAAATAAAACGGAAGGCCGGGCTACTATAGAAGCCTTTATATTTATTATTCGGCTAAAGGATATTAAGAAGGCTCTAACGCCCAAAAGGGTCTAAATTAACAAAGAGTTCTAATAAATTATCCCCGAAGACTTTTAAAACTTTATCCCTCTTTTTAAAAAGTAGGAAGCCGATTACCTTAACGAATATAAGCCCGGAATTAACTTAAAAATTAAATTAAAAAAGGGGCTAGATAGTAGAAACCTCCCACTTCCCTTCGACCTATTATATAATATATTTTAAAAAGAATTTTTAATACTTAAAAAGATTCTTTAGGATTTAATAAATAAAGGTTTTATTCGGGCTAGTAATTCGGCTACTAGAGCGTCCGTCCTCTTTATTTGGAAGCCGGACGGAGGCCTTTACTTTTATTATAATTACCGAACCTTCAATATAATTATTCAAACTAATTAATATCCTCTACCACTTATTTAAGAAATATTTCGGGTATTTAAGGGGATAAAATAGTTCTCTAAGGTAAATATAATGCAAACGTTCTATAAAATTAGAATAATAGAAAGAAAAGAATATAAGATAGTATTTCGGACCCGCTATAGCCTATTTAAATAGTTAATAATCCCCTTTAGGCTATATGATATTCTAATTACCTTTTAATAGTATATTAACCAAATACTACGGGAATTCTTTAATAACTTTTATTCGGTATATATAAATAATATATTTATTTTTATAGACGGGTCTTAAGAAGACTATATATAGAAGGTCCGTATAATATTCGAACGCTTTAAAAATACTAAACTTTATTTAGACCTAAATAAATATAAATTCGCTATTAAGAAAGTTAAATATTTAGGATTTATTATTTACGCTGGTGTAAATATTTAAACGGACCTTAAAAAAATTAAGGCTATTTTAGAGTAGGCTGCTCTAATATTTTAGAAGGGAGTCCGGAGTTTTTTAGAATTTATAAACTACTACTGGATATTTATTTTAGAATTTACTATAATAATTGCGCCGCTTACGGCGCTAACCGGCAAAGGGGTCCTATTTAAATAGTCGGTAGCGTATAAAAAAGCTTTTTAATTATTTAAAATATTATTTATTCGAATATTGATTCTAACCGAATAGGATCCCGAGCGCCCGACCTTCCTCGAGATTAATTGTAGCGGCTTTACGCTTAAGGGCTACCTTATTTAGGAAGTGGACGGCTAGCGGCGTATAATAGTATTCTATTTAAGGAAATTAAAGCTAGCCGAACGTAATTACCCTATTTATAATAAAGAAATACTAACGATTATCGATTACTTGTAAAAATAGTAAATCGAATTCTATAGTTATAATACTTTTATTATGCTAATTAATTACCGGAATTTAAAGTATTTTATAACCCGGTAATATTTATCCGAACGGTAAGCCTATTAGGCCGAATACTTCTCTAGGTTCTCTTTTAAATTCTAGTACTAGCCGGGTAGGAAAATAGTAATACTAGATATATTATTTCGGAGAAATTAGAATTACCCTACCGAAGATAATAAGGAAATTTAAAACCTTTAATTCATCCCCGAATCCGCTCTATACAATTATATCCGTATTTCGGTAATAAACCTTCGGGGTTTTCGAACGGCCCGGGGGAAGGGTATAAAAGTCTTTAAAGATCCGGATTTGTAATAGCTTTAGAATATTATAATAGGAAGGGACGCTATATATTAGTAAGTCTTTAAAGCGGTAAAAAGTAATATAAGAAATTTACCCTCCTCTTTTAAATTTAAAATTCAAATTGTTAATTATTCTATTAACGATTTCGGACGTTTAAATTATTAAGGAAGGCTCTAAATTCTAGGATACCTAGTAATTACCGAAGTAGAAGCTATAAAGCTATTCGATTCTAATTGGGAATTTAATACCTTCTGTACTCGTATTATCCAAATTACGTACGACTCTTAAATATTCGGATACCCCGGTAGAAAAAGTACTATCATAACTCTTATTTATTACTTCTACTAGTTACTATTTAGAATTTACGTAAGATAGTCCTTATATAATTGCTATATATATAATTCTATTAAATATTAGAGAGCCTAAAAAAAGGGGTTATTTTAATCAATATTAGTACGGGACTAATTTTTCCGAGAGATCTAAATAGACTTTATTACGGACTTCCTATTAATTAGAAGGAATATTTACCTATTTATTATTAAGGACCGCTTTAGTAAGAACGTTATATTAGAGTTAATACTATTAATAAACGTTAAAATTTATACTAAGAGGTTTATAAGCTGTTTTATAAGGTATTATAGGTAATTATAGTCTATAATTAATAACCGGCGCTTTAATTAGACCGGGCGGTTCTAGAGCAGACTCTACGAATTATTTGGGATTAGGTAGCTTCTTAGTACCGCCTATTATCCTTAGACTAATAACGGACTAGAATAAATGAATTAAGAAGTATAAACCTTTTTAAGAGTGTATATTAATTAGGCGTAAGACGATTAGTACGAATAGTATCCGCTAGTATAATTGGCGATTAATAGCCGTATTAATATTTTAATCGGTATATCCCCTTTCTTTGCCGTTTATAGATTTAATTTAGAGTCGGTAATCCCGGTAGTCCCCGAAGCTATTAGAAATTCTAAAACCCTAGCCGATATCCGGGCCTAGTAATTTATTGAAAAGTTATTATAAATTATGGACTTATATTAAATTATAATAGCTATAGCGGCTTAAGAGTAAAAGAAATTTGTTAATTGTACCTATTAGCCCCTAGAAAGGTTTTAAGTAGGTAATAAAGTATAATTTAATTTTAAGAATTACGCTTTATTAAGACCTAAGAAGAAGTTAGACTAATTATACGTTAAATATACTATTTCGAAGGTACTCTCACTGCTAATTATAGAACTTTCGGGGCTCCTAAATAATATTTATAATATTTTTTATATTAATTTCCTCTAGTAGGTTACTAGAGACCCCTTATCCGGCTAAATCCTCGCTGATGAATAACCGCCGCTGGTAGTTGTAGATAGAGAAGAGGAATACTATATAGAGGAGATCCTATATATTAGAGGAACCCTAAATAATAGAATAGTATTAGTAAAGTAGAAAGGTTATTATAAACCTTTATAGTACCCGTTTAAAGACTTTTAGAATATTAAAGCGTTCGAGCTCTTCGAAAGATAGTATAAGGATATTCGAATTAATAATAGACCCCTAAATTAATTTATAAAAAAGAAAGTATTAAGGAAAGTATTAATAGAATAAGAAAAGTAAGTAAAATTGGTACCCGGAGGTAAAAAGTGCGGCCGCCTACTTAAAACGCCGCTACTAATAGTCCATTATACTTAAAAGTTTCTAATACCCGACGCCGCCCTAGTACTTAATTTGACTATTATATTTAAAGATAATAATATTGTAGTAATACTATTGTGGGGAACTTATAGTTTTCTCTTCTTCTTTGAAGGAGATTCTATTTCCTTTATTACGTCTAAAAATCGAACTACCTTCTTTAATTACCGCTTTTCCTCCGGAATATCCCCCTCCTATTATATTATTTCTATTAACCCCGTTAAATCCTCTTCTAATACCCGAATATTTATTACCCCCTCCCCCAATTTCATTTCCTCTTCCTCTTCTAACTTTCTAATACTTACTATTTTCTCCCTACTAAATAATAAATTTAAGCGAATATACAACTCCTCTTCCCCCAGTAATACCCCATCCCCCTTTATTATCCTACGTTATTCCTCTAACTTCTCTATTTAATTCTTTAATTCCCTAATCGACTCGTTAAAAATAATACTTACCGCCCTAGCTAAAATAGTTTTCAGACACCGATGCGATGCTGGATCCCTAGTTCAAGCAACGCCCGCTGTATTACTGAAGCGTGGATACTACCGACCTATATCTGTATCTCTTGTTCGGACGGCTGTAGCCGTCCTTACCCAATTGCTTCCTTTCTTCCTTTCTTCCTTTCTTCCTTGCTTCCTTGCTTCCTTGCTTCCTTGCTTCATTGCTTCCTTACTTCCTTACTTCCTTGCTTCGTTGCTTCGTTGCATTACTTCATTGGGATGGCTTCCATGATGCAGGGCAGAGAGGGAGGACGACGATAACCTTATCGATGGGCGATATGGTGAAGGATTTCAAAAACGGAAGGACCCAGTGTATTCTGGCGTGGACTGTCGTCGACACTGTCTGCGAAGTAGCCAATTAAAGTATGGCTTGGCAAGACGCCCTGACCAAGTGTAGGGCCGTGCCACGCTTTTGACCAATGAGAGGCCAAGAAACTTCAACAAAGAAACCTGGCTATAGACGAACCGTCCTTCAACAGGCCGCTCCGGTGGATGTGGGTTCAAGAACCCCCAGACTGTGAAAGTCATCCACCTCCTCTGCATAGTTGAAGCACGCTTCAATTACTCCCTTCTAAAAGGTTTAAACTATTTTAAATATCCGGGCATTAATTCCAGTAATAAAAATATTTAAGTGAATAACGGCCGTAATGGCGGTATATTCAATATTCCGGGTAAACACTATAATAATATTTACCGAGGCCTCTAGTCTAGCGAATAACGACGATTATAAGGCCGCTAAACTACCCCAATCCGTACGAAGAACCTAATAATTCTCCTCTAGAGCCCTTAATTTTTCAAATACTTCGATTAAGGTCGGGGCTAAGGACGAAAGAACGTTTAAAATTATAATTAGAAGTATTATAATAATAGAAAGGGGGGTTAGCAATACTTTACTAACGGAATAATTGAATATAAAGTAAATAATATTATTAGAATTTAAATTAGTAATTAAGTTAGAACGAAGGGATTTAAAAATACTTACAGAACAATATAGCCCTCGGCCGTTAATTAATTAAAATTATAAACTGTAATTACTATATACCGGAAGGATTAATAAAATAGAGTTTTACTACTTAGGTAGCCTTCCTTTAATTAGAAGAAATATTATTCTTAAACGGTAGAGGGCTACTACCAGTAAGTAGCGGAATTCTTTAAATATATATAAAGTACGTAATAATCTTTACCCTTATCGGGTACATAAGCGCCGAGGTCCCCTAATACTATATATTAGGAGTACTAATTAATTATAGTACCCTTAATAGGGGCCTTAGTGAATTTACGGTAATTACCGCCGCCGCTGCTACTATTAGGGGTTTAGGGTACCGGAGAGACCGGTATAATAGGATTAAAAGTAGGCGCTAGAGTAATAGTAGGCGTAAGCTCAAGAATAAGAGCGGACGTAAGCGTAAGAGCGGAGGCGGGCTTGAGCGTAGGAACGGGCGCGGACGTAAGGACGGGTATAGGTATAAGAATAGCTATAGCCGGGCAATAATAAATTAAAATAGTAGGCCGGAGCCCGAAGGGATCTTAATTAGAACGGGTACTATAATTAAAGGTTAGTAATAGTTATTTGAAGGTATTCTAAAGTAGAATTAAAAATATACGTACAATATAGTTACAATTATTTATTAAAAGAATAAGAAGGAGAATAAGAATTATAGAAGGGTAAAATAAAAGCGATATAAATATTAACTATAGTACGCAACTATAACTAGAGGGAGAAGGGGGGGGGCTAATATTATAGGACTGGCGTCCGTTAAAGCATTTGGCTCTAATTAGCTAAACTTAAGTATTAAAATAGCAACCCGCATTAAAATTGCCTAAACAACCCGGGCACTATACTACAGCGCCCGAGCCTTCTGGAGCATTCTCTAGCTGCCTCAGGCTACCAGGCAGCCAGCGCACGGCTATTTAAACTCTGGCACTCGAGCGACCCGGAGGGTAGCGTTTTCTCCTTTCTTTCTTTGTAGAACCTTAATATACCACATAAGGCCAGCACCTACGTATCGCTCTACTGTCCCCTTACACAGCCTTCTATATAGTAGCGAATAAGATATTAGATTAGATAATAAGATAGGATATAGCTAATAATACTACAATATATTATATAAAGACTCTAATTACTATAGATAAATCAGTATATTTTGTATAGTAATTAGTAAGGCATTTAAGGTATTTACTCTAATACTCACTATTATAAAGTGTTTATAGCTAGATAATATCCCAAGTCACTAGCACCTATTTTGGTTGGTAAAGTCCCCGGCGTTTATGAATTTTCGAAACGTCTATAATATAAACTTTGTCCGTTAGTACTACTAGTAAGCTAAGAATTAATATTTCATCTATTTCTTTAATTAGTAGAAGCCTAAGGCTTACAACCGTTATATTTATAACTATTATTTTAGTTAATACGAGGAATATGCGGCGCTTATTATACTACTTTTACTTATAAACAAAGATGTAGTCGATATGGCCTATAGCAGCGCCGTCGTGGTACCTAATATAGTCGCCGATAAAGAAGGTATAGTACCTAAAAGTACTATAAAACGCCCTAAAAGGCTATACTTAGTATAGTTTCTATGTGAAAATCCAACTTCGGAGCCGGGCTATATACGAAACCTATAGAAAAGGTAGTGGAATTTACTAATTCAAATAGTATTTAGTAGATTCTAGCGTATTTAGGGGAATTTAGAGGGAATTGAAAAGATTTAGAGGTATTATTATCGATTTCGTATATTTAACAACACTAACCGCATAATTACATTATATTTAACTTACTAATATATTACTATTATATAATATTATAGCGTAGAACGTAATAAGGATAAAAGAAATACCTTAATAGTTAACTCCTATACATTGAAAGGGGCTCGGGATATGGTGGGATTAGAAATATATATCAGGGCGCTCGAACTATATATATATATTTATTTTAACAGGATAACTCCTTGCTATATTGCAAGGCACTAAGAGTAAATCTCAAAATCCTAATATTATAATTTAATTCGCACGCTTATAATAAGGTACAATAGAAATTATTAGTTATTGTACGAAACGAAATAGGTTGATAATTGGGACTTAGGCTAATAATTGGGTATTAAATCCTACGCATCGCTATAGCCTCAAATTCTCCGATTATAACAGGCCGGATATATATATGATTAGCGGTAGTCGGGATATTGAATTCCTACTCTTTTCGTACTATAGTTAAACCTATACGCTATTTATCTTTTTAGTAGAGTAAACTATCGAATAAATTAGGGGCTTCCTTAACTATATTCTGGATTTATTCTATGAAGTTGGGGTCGGTGATAATAAACGAATTGAGTAGTACGAATCGAATAGTATAAATAATGTACTTTTGTTCGAGGATCTATTTTTTAACGTCTTTACCGTTGGTAGTCTGGGCCGTTGCTTTGAATCGTCTATATCGTTATTAACTTTAATTACTCAAATATTGTTATCCCAATCATAAGTACTAATTTTGTACGCCAAATTCTTATACTTGTATATATTACGTATAGGTCGGACCAGTATATCCGCTATACTACGGGCGCCAAGACTTTTTTAGGGGTAATAGAATTTACATATAATATTTTTCCTCTGCTATTATATTTAATAATCTAGGAGGACTGTATTCGTTATGGATACGGCTATAATGTATACCCAAATGAACATTCGGTCGAAGAGCCTTATAAATATACTCTTTTATCCGCTTTAGGAGGTTTAGTAGCGTTACTATAGCAACTATACTACCCTCTTTATCTTTACTGTTTTCGGCCATCTATTTCAGGCCGCTTACTATAGATAGTTGAAATAATAATGCCTAAGAAGGTCCAGAGTCTATACAAGCACGATTCTAGAATACCTTCTATACCCGGGGGTTATTAGCTATAGCCGCTAATACCGCCTAGCATAGCTTTTTATACTACCGTCTACTATACTTCACCTCGATATTAATATTATTATATACCTCCCTAATATTCCGGGTATTCATAAGAATCGAATTATTAATAGCTATTATAGCTAGTGCTCGGATAAAATAGCCCACTAGTTTATTATTTATTATAACGTCTTTATTATCTTTATCCTCGTCCTAGTAATATAGCTAATAGATAGCCATCTATACCTTCTAAGCGTATAGATCGATATAATCTTTACAAAGCTATACTTCGAATAAAAGTGGCGCAATAATTGACCATTGCGTATAATATATAAAATTATGATTTAAAATATATAATAATAGGGAAAGTAAAGTACTATATCCCGGGGGAAATAGCTAATCTTTTAATACCTGTGACGGCGCGGCTCAGCCGCTGGTCATTGGCATTCACTGACGCCTGGACCTGCGAGCCCCACCCGGTTCTCGGCAACGCACAGGACCTATTTCTTAACAAGCCAGATCCATTCCTGTATCTTAGTTTTTTCTTTCTTCTTCATCTTTCAATCTTCATTCAATAGTAGGGTTATTGTCGCTTTGTCGCATTCCTTCCCTCTGTTCGCCGTAACAATCGAAAGATCAACCAAAATCTTATCGGGGACGATCTAAAATATCCCACCATTTGAAGATCTAGAAGATTGATTGCGCGCGATACAACTATTGCCCGCCGCCGATACGAACGTCGACCTAGACTAGAAGATTAAACTAGAATACTAGTATAATAGCGTACGACCCCGAGGAAGCCGCCTAAATAAAGGCGCAAACTATTTAAGAAGTCGAAATCGACTTTACTAAATTGAATTAGAAAGACCCGGTTATAAAGACCCGCTTAAAGCAACAATCTATCGACTAACGCCGGGTATCGACTATTTATAAAACCTAAATAATTACCTTTAATACCGAAAATATTACTGGAGATACCCTAGAAGAGGTATCGGATTACGCTACCTTCGAGTATTATATTAAAAATGTACTCCTTTAAATTTAGAGCCTTCACTTCCCGGATACGAACGAGTATATAAACGAAGATTTGTAGGCTAAAATTAAGGAAATGGCAATACACTATACCTTTAGTAGTAAAGGCCCTTACTTCCTATTCTAATTAATATTTAATATAGGAGTAGACTATATCCGTTTTAATAATTTAATAAGTTATAACGACTTTGTATTAGAATTTTAGAAGTACTTTAAAGTTATATATAAGGAGATGAAGGCTTGTATTTTAGTTATATTCGCCTATAAGAAATAGTAAGAGGAACTTTTTATTATCTCCTATTATTTAAACTGTACTATAGCCGATTTAAATAAGTGGATTTTATATTTTAAATAGATTTATACCGATAAGGACTATCCTTATACGATTGTAGAAGATGTAGGAGGTAACGAAATTAGATTTGCCGTTTATTCGGAGGGTATAGAAGTTATTATCGATAAGGCCGATCGTAAAAAAATTCGCCGCTTGCGTACCGAAGGTATTAAACCCGAGTTTAATATCCCCCGTAATCTTATTGCTAATAATTTTTATATTTAGAGTAAAGTGGTTGAGGATTTATTGGCTACCCTTACTATACGCGAAACTAAATTAATTAAGGTTAAAGAAGAGATTAATTTATTTAATTAAATTATTATTAACCTTATCTATAATTCGATATACTATAGTACAATTCCCGCCGGCTTTATATATACTATATCTACCTTAAGTGGTAAATTATTTAAAATTATTGATCCGCCCGTTTATTATAATAATAAGTCTAAAGATATAGTAACCTTCGAAGTTTAGTACCGATTCGTCAGTAATAAATTAAAGGTTAATATTAATTATTTCGCCAATAATAAAATTAAATAAATTTATATTGAGAATTACTTGGCCGGATACGCTATAAAAGATTTGCAGCCTTACCTTCGGAATATTTACTCCAATTAGATTAAAACCTCCTAGAAATTAATAGTTTATTTTAAACAATAGTATAATAACCCTAATATTGTTCGCTAAGCTACGGAGGACTTCGAAAAATTGTATATATATTAAAATAATTTCTATATTTTTAAGAATAAGTTTATT
This sequence comes from Neurospora intermedia, assembly GCA_037102815.1. Classification (NCBI taxonomy): domain Eukaryota; kingdom Fungi; phylum Ascomycota; class Sordariomycetes; order Sordariales; family Sordariaceae; genus Neurospora; species Neurospora intermedia. The sequence continues at coordinate 2,196,277 of BTPP01000003.1, read as the reverse complement.
CGTTTTATTGGCGAGTGTTAGTTCGCCTAATTATAGTAGAAAGAAGCTTTCTATCATCGTTTCTTTCCCGAGCTCTAAGTAGGAATAGTTCTCTACGCTATATTTAATACTATTAATTTCAATGAATATATAAAGACGGTTAAATAGGTAGCGTATATTTAGAAGGTAATTAAGTAGTCTACTACGCTAAGTACCTTTATTAATATAAAGGGTAGAGGAGGCTAGGGCGGACGTAGAGGAAGAGGCTCCTCTTCAATTAGAGGTAATTCTAACGCATTTAATTAGAAGGCCCTATTTAAAGAGGAAATTAATAATATATACTATAAGGGAATATACTTTAATTATAAAGAGTAAAATTATTAGGCTAAGGATTATCCTAATAAGAATATTTAGAATAAGGGTAATACAATAGGCGCTGCTACTAATACTAATTATTACGCTCGGTTGTAAGTAGTATATATTAAATATAGTATTAAGGATAATAATTCTAATAAAGAGACGGAGAGTGCCGTAGATAATAATTTAAAAAATTAAGTACCTTGAACGTACTAGACTCCTATTTAGGGGAGTAGTTTATATAGTTTCGGTAAGGAAAGTTACTAAATAGTACAAAGCTAGATTTCTTAAAGAATTATTTAGGAGGTAAACCTTTTACCTTAATAGCTAAAGTAGGTAGTAATAGAATATCCTTAACTATTAATGAAGCTATTATAGACTTAGGAGCCGCCGTATATATTTTAATTAGTAAAAAGATAGTAGTTAAAATTATTTAATATTTGGACCCCGAAGTAAATAACCAATTCCGGCCTACCTACGTAGGTAGACTATTTATTAGAGACGATTTTAAGAAGATTACCCGAACGTTTAAAGTAAATATAATATTTTAATACCGAATAATATATAATAAATAGCTAATTATCGCTAATATATATTATAATATAATTGTTAGCCGGTTGTAGTTTGAATACTATAATGTAGGTATTGACTATTATTGCCGCCGTTTATTATTTGACGAATTTTAATTTAAAAATCCCGAGTGGATACAAAATATTTATATCGAGGAAAGGGATAATATATTAAATCCTTCTTATTAAGTTAATATAGAAAGAAGAGAAGTTAAAATGGAAAAAGAGGATAAGAAACGCTAAAATAGGGCGGCTATTAAAAAGAGGATTTAGCAATTGGAAATAATATCTATAACTACCCCCTAGCCGAAACTATCGCCTTTACCCCTATTCCCCCGACCCCTTCAAATCCTATAATATACTAATTCAATTCGGCTTTAAGACCTAATTTCAAAAGAAATAACCTAGATAGAGTAAGACTTATTAGAGTATATAGAGGCCCCGAAGAACAATAAAAAAGCGGATAAGGAAATATAGTATAAGCGTTAAAAAGATTTGAAGGAGGATTTACGCTATTATTAGGAGGAGTTAGAGTATTAAGATAGAAGATATAATAATAGATTTCAAAAAGACGATTAAAAATACTTCCGAGAGAGACGGAATATATTTTAATATAAAGAGCGAATATTGGATATAGCTATTATTAGATCGGTAGGTCTAATATCTATAGTAAAGAAAGACTATTTAGGTATTACTAACTTTTACGAAATCAACTATTTTATTAAAGAGCGATGAATTAAGGAACAGCCCGACCGGGAGGAAGGCGAACTCCTTAATAGGGTAAAATAAAAGGTCCTAATATATTATTATTAGTATTTAAATATATTTAGTAAAAAGTAATCCGATACCTTATTTAAGCTAGGTAATAGTAACTACTATATTAAATTATATAAAGGTAACCGTCCGGATAATTTGGGATATAGTCTATTCTATAAAATAAATATAGACGAATTAGAAGTTTATCGACTATATATCGTTAAGAACTTTAATAAAGGCTTTATAGAAAATAGTACTACCCCCTAGGCAGCCCTAATTCTATTTGTTTTAAAACTAAATAGAAAATTATAATTCTATATAAACTACCGGAAGTTTAACGCTATAACCTGAAAAGATTATTACCCCCTTCCTTTAATTGAAGAAACCCTAGTACAGATTTTTTAAACTAAGTTCTTTATTAAGATTAATATCCGATAAATTTTCTACTAAATTAGGATATACCTAAATAATAAAGAATTTACTATTTTTAAAACCCAATATAGTATATATAAATATAAGGTTTTACTATTCGGTCTTACTAACGGGCTGTCTACCTTCCAACAATATATTAACGATATTCTAATAGGATATTTAAACAATTTCTATAGTACTTATATCGACAATATCCTTATCTTCTCAAATATATTGGAAAAATATAAGAATTACGTACTGAAAGTACTATATTATTTGTAGTAGGCCGGCCTTTAGGCAGACTTAAATAAGTATGAGTTTTATATATAGGAAACTAAATTCTTAAAATTTATTATTAGAATTAATAGAATATTAGTTGACCCTATTAAAGTAGTAATAATTAAGGAATAGTAGTAGCTACCTATAATTAAAGGGGTATAATCCTTCTTAGGATTTTGCAATTTCTACCGAAAATTTAAACGGGAATACGGACGGATCGCTAAACTACTAATAAAGTTAATTAAGAAAGGCGAAGCTTTCTATTAGTCCTCCGATTATTAAATTACATTTAATAAATTAAAAAAAAAGTTATTTAAAGCTCTAATATTAATATATTTCGAATATAGAAGGACTATAAGGATAGAAACCGACGCGTTCAATAGTATATTAGCCGGCGTCCTATCTTAAGAATATAAAGATAGATAGCACCCTATTACTTTCTATTTAGAAATAATATAGGGAGTCGAATATAATTATCCTATCTATAATAAAGAGATATTAGTAGTAATAAAAGGACTCCTATATTGGCGGTTAGAATTAGTCGGTTTACAATAAGGCCTATTTATAATTTTTATAGATTACAAAGTATTTAAATATTTTAGTATAAAGAGGTTACTAAATTCTAAATAGGCGGCCCAGGCGGAGACGTTATTCTAATATAACTTTTATATTACATACCGTCTTAGGAAGGATAACGCCGCTACCGACGTTCTATTATAAAAAGTAGAAGACCTTAAGATTTAGAAGGATAAAAAGGATATACAATAATATATAAGGTTATTTAAGCTTTTAGAAGCGTTGGAGGGGGGGGGAGGACGAACAATCGTCGCTACTACCTTCTATAGTCCTAAAAGTCTATACTTTAAATCTATTAGAAAATAATCGCCTTATAAGTACGGGGTATAAACTAGTAATTAACCTATTATAGGTAAATAAAGAATATCCTAAATTAGAAGGATACTACTAGAAGGTAAAGGAATAGGATTCTAGGTTTGTAATACTATAGGAATAGATTTTACTATATTAAGGCCGACTTATAATTCTAGAAAGGGGGAATCTTCATACTCAAACTATACGGAAATATTATAACGGAATTACTACCACTCATCTAGGAAGGAATAAAATTAAAAAGTTTATTACCGTTAAATACTAGTAGCCTAAATTATCTAATAATATAGACTAATATATAGCGAATTGTATAATATACTATACTTCTAAGTACGTACGAAATACAATACTAGGCAAAATATAACCTACGGACGTATAGAAGAAACTATAGCGTAGGGTAGTTATTAACTTTAAAAAGATACTTATAAATAGGTACGGGTTTAATAATATTTTTAATATTATTGACCCGCTATTAAAGGCCAACTAGCTTATTCTATATAAGAAGAATATTATAAAAAAGGAAGTTTACTATCTTTACTACTAAGGCCTATTTTAAATCTTCGAACCTCCTTAGGAAATAATAAACGATTAGGGCTATAATTTAAATTATCCTTTAACTAAAAAATATCTAATATTATAAACGTTAAATAAAATTTTATATTACTAAAGTACTCCTAAATAACTAAGTAAATCGAAAATTTATATAAGTATTTAAATTAATAATTATAACCGTTTATTAATTATATTTAGGACGATTAGTCTAAATTAATTCCGGCTATAGATTTCGTATAGAACGGGCTATATTATAAAAGTATTAGACTCTAACCCTATAAAATTATATTTAATTTCCTAATACCATCTTTTACCGACTAGAAAACGTAAACCCCGCTTAAAGATCTACCTACAATTGAAAGACTCTTATAGTAGGACGCCCGAAATACCGCTACCTAGATTTAAAGTTATATTAATAAAATTCGTAATATAATTATTTAAATATAATAGAGATAGGCAATATAGGCGAATAAGTATAGGAGGGACCTATATTTTAATATAGGAGACCGTATCTTTATTATTAAAAAGAATTGGTTAATAGAAGGCCGGCCTAGTAATAAGTTGGATTTTCCAAAGATCCAGTAGGCGTTTAAAATTATTGAGAAAGTCGGTTATACTTACCGCCTCAACTTACCGTTTAGCTAGAGATTAACGAACTAATTTTCTCCGGATCGCCTATATAGATACCCTAATAACCCGCTTCCGGGATAGGAGGTACCACAGCCGGAGGGAGAGATCGTTAACGATACCGAGGAAGAATAGGAAGTCGATTATATTATAAGTTAACCTTCCCGCACGCACCAAAAACCTTGAGGTACGCACCTCCACCAAAAAACTGGGGCGGTTCAGTTGGTGACACCTGATATCGAAATTTCCGTTTTTTCCCGCCAGATTTCGTATTTCTAATACGCGTCAACATACCCCCAAGTTAGTCGTTTCTTTCGCGCTCTTCCAATACGTCGGCCAATTGCACCACTTAATTGCACTACCTAGTTGCACTACCGAGTAAATTAGCCCTATTAGATATACTTACCTATTGAAGACCAAGATGTCTAGTGCATAACCTGGGTTGACCTACCTCGAGACATTACAGATCGCGAAATTTACGGCCAAAATAACACATTTTACATACCAGCTGCCAGATCCCAAAAAGTGCGTACCTCAAGGTTTTTGGTGCGTGCGGGGAGGTTAACTCTTATATTATAGCCGCAAGGTTACACTAGGGGGAGTTGGAATACCAAGCTCAATAGCGAAGTTAGGATCCAAACCCAAAGTGGTAGCCAGTAGGGAATTTTAAGAACGCAGCTATAATTGTAAAGGTATACTACGACCAAAATCCAACAGCGCCGGGTCCGCTATTAAAGTTACAAATATAGCTGGATACTATAGCGGAGGATAGATTCTTAGAAGAATACGAAAATAACGACAAACTAGTGTAGAAGGGAGAAAGGAGGCGGTCGCTACAATCGAAACGAAAATAAAGGGAGATTGGAGGAGTATTATAATAAATAGATCGATCGGGCGCTCCAATAATAATTAATTAACAATTAGGACGTTAGTATAGTATATAATAGGTTGGTACCCTAAAAGTACTATACTAGCTACTACGAAGGTATATACCCTCTACCGGGGAGGTCGTCGGTTCAAATTAGGGTACGCGTACTAGATTTTTTCTTGTTCGCAACGGTAGAAGATTCGAGGCGAGTCTTTTTTGAGGGGGGGGTGATGTGACGGCGCGGCTCAGCCGCTGGTTATTGGCATTCACTGACGCCTGGACCTGCGAGCCCCACCCGGTTCTCGGCAATGCACAGGACCTATTTCTTGACAAGCCAGATCCATTCCTGTATCTTAGTTTTTCCTTTCTTCTTCATCTTTCGATCTTCATTCAATAGTAGGGTCATTGTCGCTTTGTCGCATTCCTTCCCTCTGTTCGCCGTGACAATACCCAACTATATTCAATTTTTTACTTTAGGATTGAAAAAAACATCCAATAGCATCTCGTAGGTAGTTATTGTAATACTCATAAAAAGTTGATATATATTCAAAATATTATTAATATACCCCTGGTTTCATATACCTTTATACTCTAAATGAGTCGGATCAGGCGGGCGTATTATAATAATGTCAAGTATCAGTATTAAATCGAATAATATTAGCCGGAATTTATCAATTCCCTATTGTATACGGTATACTATTTTATTACCTATTCGCTAAATATTAATATCTACCTCGTACCATATTTATATATCTTAGTAATAATGTTAATTAATCTCCCGGCTGTCTATAAGAACGTCTTTCTTATCAATAACGTATTCGGGCCCGATAAAGCAGAATCGATAAAATTTATAGCTACGTATACTAATAATACCGGTATTTTGATTCTATTGTAGTATATCGCCCGTATAATATAATATAAATATTGATACCAAGGTTGGTCTTCCCTACACTTCTATTACAATACTACAATTTAGGGGTATTTCAACAACTAATAGCCTTAATAATATCGTCGAAATTAGAGGCGTATAGTCCTAATATTATAAGGAAAATATTGGTATCTTTAGTACGGGTATTAAAAAACAGGCCAGCGGGTAATTAGTAAACCTTTATTATAGACCAGTAAATATTCCGGTAAATGCTAAATCCCTTAATAAAAGTTAGAACCGGGCAATTTAGAATATTATTGCTGTATTATATATATATACTTTATCCTATTCTTCTTCGAAATATTACCTTCCGAACGTTTTAATTTCGAATTCGGTATAAGGAAATAACGTATATATCAGAGGGTATATTTTTATATTCCTACTATCTATTCGGTAGGAATCCGGCTCGTTATCGGTAATACTATCTAGAATACAGCAAATTATAAAGCTCTTTTTCTAGTACTTAATATCTAGCTTTATTGTGTATTTTGGGAATATTTTTCGACTTCGTAGTGCACGACCTATAAAAGTAGGCTATAAATTAATTGCCGGGCTGGGATCGCCTAACTTATTACTATTAAAGTAATTAATATTAATGGGTACAAATTGGTTTGCCTATTCTTAAAGAATCTACTCGTCCTAATTAAAGCGTATTACTAATTCGTACTTTTTAAACTTTATACTATAATTAATAGTCTTATTCCCTATATTATAAATTATATTAACGCTTTCTATAAGGTTAAAAACTGCTTTGAAACCGGAAACGCCGATTTCTGGTCGAGGAGTACTCCAAAACGAAAATTGACAACGGCAATCGATTTAGGAGGGTCGTTTACGTCCCTTACGATGTCTTACGATGAGCGCAGCGATGGTGTTGTGTCGTTGTTGCCGATGGCCATCGATAGCGGTACTCGTAGACTCGAAAACAGTATTTATAATCCGTTCGCGGAGATTTTAGTATATAATAATCTTAAAATTATATTTACTGTAAAGACTTCGGATAAAATAGAGGAAGATAATAAAATATTGAAGAAGTTTATTATTAAAGTGAATAAGTCTACGGACTATAATACTGTTTCGACCGAGGACTGTCGTTGGGTTCGAGAATTACTTTTCGAATTCGCGAAAGTACGTATCGGAAAAAATAGATCTATACGACCCGAAGTTAGTAAGGTTAGAACCGATTAATTTATTATTAAGAAGGATTTCGACGATTTGAAGAAGGATATTTTGAAGGAAATTAAAAGAGAATGTCTTTTCGGACCGTCGAGAATGTTTTTATATACTGTCGCCCTACCCTCCCCGGGCTTCTAGTTAATTAGAAGCGTTGCATCCTCTCCCTCCTACTAGCTCCCGCTTTTAACTCTACTCTATTTGTACCGCGCCTGCTAAGTTCCTAAATTTCAAGCTATTATACCTATCTAGGGTTGTATTAGCTACCCCCGTACTATACTAGCTAACTAGTCTAATTTAGTAATTATTCTAGTATATGCCTCATTGTATTACTTCCTCTACTAAACTACATATATTATTACCCTTATTACCCTTAATTAATCTACTATGTTGTGCATTGCTAGTTATTGCTAAGTTAATAAAGCGTTATTATTTAGTCGACGGTACAAATTAATCTATTACTTTTTAGTATATTTCCCTAACTAACTATAATGTAAATAACCGATGCAGCGACTCCCTAGCCGATAGGCGCGTACGACCGTAGCGCGGGTAATTACCCTAGTTAAATAATCGACCTTATTTTTATTAACCCTAATTTAAGACCCCTAATAAGTATTACCCTAGCCGAGCCCACCTCTACCTAACTAGAACCCATCGATATCAATAGCAATAATAATAACGATAACGATTATAGCCCTATCTCCCTCCCTTACGAATATAGCGACTACCCCGTCTTTAATACCTAGTACGATACCTTTGATAAATTAATAAACGCTATTTAAAAGTAGTAAAAAGAATTTAATTATAGTATTGTAAAGGGTCGCTCCACTAACCTCTAGAAGGAGTATAATAGTTATACGAAATTTAAATTTATTTATACTACCGGTCCCTCTCGTTACAAATTGGAAAATTACTTTCGGTTAATTTTAATTGCTAAATAGGGATACTCTTAGCGGAGGTATATTAAAGTATTAAAGTATAATAACCGATAATAGACTTTCGAATTTTAATATAGTAATAAATTTTATAACTATCCGCCTAATAAAAAGCTATTAATTTATTCGGTATTTAAAATTGAGTATAAAGTATTTATCGCTATATATATTAACCGATTAGGTATATCCAATCGCGAGATTACTAGCGAGTTAGAGAAGAAATATCTAGAAATTTACGGGTAATTTAATTAACGGTAATTTATTAACCTTTATTATAAATTTAAAAAGGAGGTATAAATTAGGTATAACCCGTTCTAGCTTACTATAAAGCTTTTTATAGAGAAGGGGGTCTACTTCTAAGTTAATTAGTAAAATACTGCTAAGATTAAACTGATTGCCCTCTTTTAGAGTAATTTATAGGGAGAGTAGATATAGAAGGAAAATCCTTAGGTTTAGATATACGATAATACGTATAAAATTAATAATAAAGGCCTAGCCTTTTTCTAAACTATTGGTATAGTAAGGGTCGGTTATACTTTTAGTTATAGTTTTGGACTGGTTAATAATGAGCGGTAGGAGGGATTCAATTAGTTTATAAATTAAATTAACGTTCGTTATAAAGCTATTACCGTTAGTAGACTATAAATTACTATTATAAATTACGATGCAGTAATAAAATCAGCCGTTAAGCGAGTCTATTCCTAGGTGTAGTCCTAGCTCTATATTTTTTATATTAATAAAAATATAGTATTAAATATTAAGCGTAAGTGGGATAAGAAGGTCGCTGCTTAAATTATTAATATTTATACCGCTACTATATAAGTACAAATATACTAAGAAATATCGGTACTAATATTAGCCTAGCCTACGCTAGTGCATCCCAGTACTATTGCGAATTTGGAAGAGTTTAATAATAAGGATTAGGAGGTGGTTAGTAGCCTTAACCGTCTAGTAAATAGTAAGGATCAATTGGAATCAATATCCGATACTGTAGAATATTTATAGTCTAGACTGTATACCCTCTAGAAGTATATTTATTATATGTATACTATTTAAGATTTTAAAACTGTATTTGAGAAGTTCTATAATTATTTTTCGTAATAGACTGTAATTATTATATATTTAAAAGAAACGTATTTAGTAATTAAAGAGGAGTAGGCTACCTACTATATTAATAAGAGGTTTAATTTTAATTATTATACTATATTGTTAGTCGAATTAGCGAACTGTACCCTAAAAAGTTATATTATTAGTAGTAAGCCCTATAATTAACTATATTACTACCTATATAATTTATAATATACTAATTATTATTTTAATATAGGTAGTAGTATTGTCGTTGCTGCCGTTATATAGAGTTTCAAGTTAATCGACGGTATAAAATGTAATATCGAATACGAGACCGAGAAGTAGATTATTCGTACTAAATGCGAATATTTTAATTAGCTATAGGGAAAAGATACTTACAAAATAATCTATTAGAGAACTTTCAATAAAGTAGTATGTTAACGTTGTATTATATTTGGTACTATTCTAAGGGGGGTTAAGTTAAACTCCGATAAACTAGAACTGTATACGGGTAAATTTATTATATAATTTAGTTTACCCTATTCGTATATAATACTAGAATACCTTTTTAACTAATTTTAATTATTTATACTCGATAAATATAATTACTATTCCTATTAGTAGTTTTATAAATTATTTAATAATAAGGATTAATATTTAAAATATTAGAACTTTAATAAAGTAATTAAGTTTAAGGGTAAACCCTATTATAATATACCTTTTACTCCTAATCTTTACGCCTTCCGATTAACTATGCTAATTAATATTCAAATTCCTCCCTCTATAGTGCTAGTTTAATTCTAAGCGGCGGTATTATAACCTCGGGGACGGTTTCGCCTCTAACCTAATTGTAATTGCTAACCTAGAGTAAGTTGTAACCCTATAGTATTGATACGAGTAGTACCGTTAATCCAACGAAATGCGTTTATATAGGAAGGTATTAATTTAGAAGTAGAAGATGTAGTAGACTCTCAACCGCCCATTCTGTTATAGAGGGGACGAGGCCGTCCGCGAGGCTCTATACGAGGAAGGGGTAGAGGGAGAGGAGGCAGCTCTATATAGGGTAGAGGAGGCTATACTATTAGTATTGTTAGTACAATAAGAGGAGGAGGTACGCTGGCTTAGTAAGGGAGACTCGCTGGTAGTTAGAGTGTTCGATTATACGGTAGAAATTAGATAGATTATAGATATATAGATTAATATAGATTGAGTACGACTGATTGAGTCGTTTAATTGAGCGATTTAATTGAGTGTGACGTGCGACTGTACCGCTAAATGCCCTGTAAAGTGTATTATAAAGTGCGCTGTAAATCTGGTCTGGAGTTTGGGCTTGGTATAGTATAAAAGAATGTAATGCCTAAATTTAGTAGGCGAAATCTATGAAAGAATACAACTGCGAAGTGGAGGGTGGGCCGCGGGTTGAATGCAGCGCTTCTGATTGGCCAGAAGCCCGGGGAGGGTGGGGCGACGGTATATAAAGACATTCTCGACGGTCCGAAAAGACATTCTCAATTAAAAAAGGCGCTTGAAAGGTACCGAAATATTAGGCCGATATTGTAATAAAGGTTAGTCCGAATAAGATTGGTACTACCCTCTAATAATTATTTATTAATATCAAGAAGTTTATCCCCTTTAATTTCGAGCGATAATTTATTATTAAAGGAGCGACGATTACTACCGAAATTATAAACCGTTCGAATAAAGATACGAAAACGACCCTAACTATATATTTAAGTAAGAAGAATATTAGTTTAATAGTCCGTACGGCTACTAGAATACTAATAATTGGAAATTACGTAATTATATTCAATGAATCTATATATAATTAGTACTAGTGTAATTAAATATAGGTTAAAGAAGTTTTTAGCCCTAATACTTTTATTACTATAAGTATTATAAGTATATTAGTTCGGGGCGTACTTTAGGATAGTATTAATAATTATACTATAGTGGAGGCTATATTAAACGTAGCGAAGGAGAAAAACCTAGAGGTATTTATTATTAAAGTTCGGTTATAGAAGAGAAGGGATAGAGAGAATAAAAGTTTATTCCTAATAGAAATCGCTACTATATTGGTAGTATACTTCTTTTAGGATAACCTCTTCCTTTAGAACGGTAATATATATTTATATAAACCGTTCTAAATTTTAAATAACGTTTAATAATATTTTAAATATTAGGGAATTGGATATACGGCGAAGTTCTATTATTAAAAAAATATTTACGTTTATTATAGCGAGGTTAAATACGAAGGAGATTATTTTAGCGAAGTAAATTGCCCGTTTAATAATAATAAATTATTCGTTTATTATAAATTATATAGGAAGAAAGGTTATTATATATATAATTATAAGGAGTATCCTATTCTCCGGAAGGCAATTATAAAGGTGTTTATTATATACGCCGAAAAGCTGCGGACGTTCGCCCCCCGTAAGAACCCAACTGGAAAAATATTAGAATTAATAATAGAAATTATAAACGAGGGCGTTTTATTAAATATTTTCCTTAACTCCTATATTACTATTACTTTAGAGAAATATATTAGAGGAATTGTAAAAAGGGGACGGCCGAAGAAGATTGTCGGCCTATCCTCCCGATTGAAATTATTAAACTTGTAAAGTCCTATAAATATATATTACTTATACTTATAGAATATAGGGGGAAGTCGGTCGTATAGTAGTAATAGTATTTATAAAATTATAATCCCCCCTAAGGAAATTGTAATACCCTTATCCTCCGCTGAAGGATTAGAAAAAACTTTATTTTAGGGTAATTAATAATTTAATTAAAGATACTCTATTAGGATATAGGGAAGTTATATAAGAAAAGGAAACTTTTATTCGAATAAGAGGAGACTTATAATATTATAATAATTTAGAAGCCGGGTAAAAATTTAAATAGGGATATTTACTATCCTAAAGGCGGGAAATATTTCGGTGTCGATTGTATAGAGAAGGGAAGGGTAGTAATATATATAAATAAGAAGTAGAATTTAAAACACCCAAATTTCTAAATTAAAAAGAATTGGACTATAGTAATATTTGAAAATTTAAGAGACTTAACGACCGTCTATTCTATTTACTCGCCTATCCTTATATAAGGAATATTAAAATATTAATAAGGGTTGTTACTCTTCGAATTTATTAGGGTCGGACCCCCGGCGGGAAATTTAATTATAGTTGGGGACTATAATTTCTACTATTCTAATTAGGATTTAGAAAATAAGATTAATTTAGGGGCCGTTCGCTTCTTTATATAGGTATAATACTAAAAATTTAATTTATTTACCTTTTGCAGCGAACCGATAAAATTCGGGAATACAATACGAGGAAAGAGGGATAGAACGATCGATTATATATAATTATTATTAAGGGTTAAAGTTAAATATTAGGGAGTATAGAAGTACGAATAAATTAGTTTAAATTATTACCCTTAGGAAATTGAAGTTTAAGTAGGAAGAAAAAATAAAAAAGTAGAGGAAGAAGGAGGATATAATTAAAGTTTTATAAATATAGTAAAAATAAAGGAAGCGTCGGAGAAATAAATATTAGTCCTAGAAAGGATTAATATAATAGAGGATTTCGAATTCGCTTTTCGTAGGTTTGATAAAGAATTTACTAGTATTATAAAGGAATTTGTCCCGTATTAGAAGAAAGGTTAAGGGAAGAAAATAAATTAGTAAATATTAGGATAAAGGACGGTTATAAAAAAAGTACGGAGGATATATTAGGAGTAATTTCGGTACTAAATAATATTAAATTAGAAGGATTTTATTAAAACTATAATAAAGAAGAAGAGGATAATTATAAAAGCCTAGTAAATTACATAGTATAATAGCGTTATTAAAGCTTCGAAGAATTTAAATCGATTTTAACCCTTAAAATAATAAATTTAGACCCGAAATTATTAATTAATAGACCCGCTCAAATTACTAACCCTTTAAACCTACGAAGGGGTAATGAAAATTAAAAATTATAATAGTAAGGCTAAAATCTTTGCCGACTTTTCTTATTAAAGGTAAAGGTTTTAATAAATTATTTACTAAATTAGATTAAATTATTAAATAGCATTAATCTAACAAGTATTAGCAAATTAATCGACGAAGAGGATATTTAGGTTGTACTTTCCCGGATAGTACTTAATAAAGCTCCCGGGATTAATTAATATTTAAATAGGTTTTTAAAATTATATAAATAATTATTTTAATAAATGATAATATATTTAGTATTTACTAACCTCCGGCTTGGATATTTCCTATAATAGTTTAAGAATATAAAAGTTATTATCTTTAAGAAGCTTAAAAAGAATACCGCTTAATAGAAGTTAGCGGGCGTATAGAGGCTAATATTATTATTTAGTAATATAGGAAGAATCTTTGAAGTATTTGTAATTAAAAGGTTTATATAGGTATCCGAAGAATTTAACTTCCTACCGGAAGGTTAAATAAATAACCGGGTAAATTATTCAATAGAGTTTATAGTTTAGGTAATTACTAATATAGTATATACGGCCCAAAAGTTCGGGGCCGTAATATCCCTTATATTCTTAGATTTAAAAAGAATATTCAATAGAATTAATTATAAATAGTTTCTATATATTCTATAGGAAATATAGCTCCTAATATAAGTTATTAAGTAAGTAACGAACTTCGTTGCTAGTAGAAGAGGTTCCCTCTTCTTTAATAATAAAACCTCCCGCCCCTATATCATTATTACTAGAGTTCTATAAGGCTCCCCCCTTTCCCTTGTTCTATTTATTCTCTTTATTACCCTATTATACCGGAAATTAATTATAATCCCGAATACTATTATAATCGGTTTTATAAACAATATTAATATTATAGTAGTAATCTATACTACTAAAGAGAATTGCCGGATATTATAAATAATATAAAATATATATTTGGAATAGGTAAGGGCGAGAAGTATAGAGTTTAAAGTAATTAAAATAGAATTAATATATTTTATACGGACGAAGGTACTAAGGACGGAAATTTTCTCATTCGGGGAAATAATATTCTAATCGATAGAATTAATATAATTCCTTAGAATCTAATTAGACTGTAAATTTAATTATAGGGCTTATACGGAGGCGGTAAAAAAGAAAATAATAATTTAAATAAATATATTTATAAAATTAATAATAAAAATATAAGGTTACTCTTTTATTTGGTCTAGGGAAATATATATTAAATATATTTGTAGCGCTATTATATATAAAGCTTTAATATTTTATTAACCGACCGAAGTTTATAAAAAACTACGAGGGATAGTAATTAGGTTAATTAAATATTAAATTAAATATTTAAGAGTTATTACCGAGGCGTATAAAATTATATTAGTATAAAATTTAAAAACGGAAATATTTTATTTACTATTCGACCTTGATTTAAATAAAAGGGTCCGGGCCTTTAAAAAAGGTTCGCCCGGACGGATTAAGCCTAGTTTATTCGGGGGATAGTAATTTAGGTTTCTAATTATATTTAGACGTAATAGTTTAAAAGTTAGCTATTGACCGATAAATTAGGGAGTAATATAATTAAAATTTAGTAGGCCGAAGTATAAACGCTAATAGAAAAATTATTAGCGATAGTAATTAATTCCCTTTCGGAATTAGGGACTTTATTATTACTATTATAAATTCTAAAACTAATAACCGCCGACCGAGAAAAATAGTTGGAGGATATGATAAATTAGGAATAGGTATTATACTATAATTACTATTTAATAGCGGCGGTAGCAAAATTAGAACGACGGTACGAATTTACTATTATTAATCTTACCTCTAAATTTAGCGGAGATACAATTTAATGATATATAGTCGGTATAAAGAAAAAGAAGGGAAGACGCCGAAGATTAAAGAAAAACGAAAAAGAATTGTACCTATTAATTAAAACGAAGAGTTCCCTCCTTATTTAAATTAGAACGGAAGTTATTAACCTTTAGGCCTTCCTCTACCGGAGGAAGGTACCGGACGTCCTAATTCCTATTTATACCTATAAGTTCGAAAAAGAGACCTTCACTTATTTTAATCTAAATTACTTCGATATAGATACCGACTTCTAATTAAATTCAAAAGTTTGATTATTAACGAAGGAAGAATTTTAAAAATATTTAGACAATAGAATTAAAGCCGAAAGAATTCTATTATAGGCGTTGAAATTAGGGAAGTTAAGAGAATACTATTTAGTAATCGAATTAGAGGAGGAATAATATAAAGAAATTACGAAGTATTCCTAAAAAGAAAACGGAATATTAATAATATTAGAATAATAGGACAGGAATAAGGAACAAATATTTATATTAACTATAAGAGTTAGAATAGTAATATTAAATAAGAAAAAAAACTACTTTGAAACCGGAAACGCCGATTTCTGGTCGAGGAGTGCTCTAAAACGAAAATTGATAACGGTAATCGATTTAGGAGGGTTGTTTACGTCCTTTATAATGTTTTGCGACGAGCGTAGTGACGGCGTTGTATTATTATTGCCGATGGCTATCGATAGCAGTGTTCGTAGATTCGAAAATAGCATTTATAATCCGCTTACAGAGATTTTAATATATAATAATCCTAAAGCCGTACTTACTACGAAGACTTCGGATAAAACGGAGGACGATAATAAAATATTAAAGAAGTTTATTATTAGAACGAATAAATTTACGGACTATAATACTATTTCGACCGAGGATTGTTATTGGGTTTAAAAATTGCTTTTCAAATTTGCGAAGGTACGCGTTAGAAAAAGTAGGTCGATACGACCCGAGGTTAATAAAGTTAGAACCGATTAATTTATTATTAAAAAGGATTTTAATAATTTAAAGAAGGATATTTTGAAGGAAATTAAGAAAAGCGTTTAAAAAGTACTAAAATATTAAATTAATATTATAATAAAAGTTAATCCGAATAAGATTAGTATTACCTTCTAATAATTACCTACTATTATAAAAAAATTTATTCCTTCTAACTTCGAACGATAATTTACTATTAAAGGAATAACGATTACTACTAAATTTGTAAACTATTTAAATAAAAATACGAAAACGATTTTAATTATATATTTAAGTAAGAAGAATACCGGCCTAATAGTCCGAACGGCTATTAGAATACTAATAATTAGAAATTATATAATTATATTTAATAAATCTATATATAATTAGTATTAATATAATTAAATATAGGTTAAAGAAGTTTTTAGCCCCGATATTTTCGTTACTATAAGTATTATAAGCGTATTAATTCGGGGCGTACCCTAGAATAATATTAATAATTATACTATAGTGGAAACTATATTAAATATAGTAAAGGAAAAGAATTTAGAAATATTTATTATTAGAATTCAGTTATAGAAGAGAAAGGACGGAGAGAATAAAGGTTTACTTTTAATAGAAATTACTACTACATTAGCGGCGTACTTCCTTTAAAATAACCTCTTCCTTTAGGACGGCGGCGTATACTTATACGAACCGTTTTAAATTTTAAGTAACGTTTAATAATACTTTAAATATTAAGGAATCGGATATATAGTAAAATTCTACCGTTGAAAAAATATCTATACCCGTTATAGCGAAACTGAAATAGAAGGAGATTACTTTAGCGAAATAAATTGCCCGTCTAATAATAATAAATTATTTATTTATTATAAACTATATAGGAAGAAGGGCTACTATATATATAATTATAAAGAATACCTTATTTTCTAGAAGGTAATTACAAAGGCGTCTATTATATATATTGAAAGGTTACGGGCGTTCGCCCCTTATAAAAACCCGGTTAGAAAAATATTAGAATTAATAATAGAGATTATAAACGAAGGCGTCCTCTTAAACGCCCCCTCTAACTCCTATATTATTACTACTTTAAAGAAATATATTAGAAGAATTATAAAAAAGAGACGGCCGAAGAAGATTATTAGCCCGTCCTTATAACTAAAGCCATTAAACCTTTAGGGTTTAATAAATATTTATATATATTCTTAAAATATAGGAAAGAGTCGGTTATATAACGGTAATAACGTTTATATAATTATAGCCCCCCCTAAGGAAATAATACTTTTATTTTCCGTAGAAGGATTAGAAAGAACCCTATTTTAGGGTAATTAATAATTTAATTAAAAATATTCTATTAAAATATAGGGAAATTATACGAAAGAGGGAAGCTTCTATTTGAATAAGAGGAGATTTATAATATTATAGTAATTTAAAAATTGGATAGAAATTTGAATAGGGATATTTACCGTTTTAAAGGCGGGAGATATTTCAGGGTCGATTATATAGAGAAAGGAAGGGTAGTAATATATATAAATAAGAAATAGAATTTAAAGGACTTAAATTTCCAAATTGGAAAAAATTAGGTTGTAATAATATTTAAAAGTTTAAAGGATTTAACGACCGTTTTTTCTATTTACTCTCCTATCTTTATATAAAGAATATTAGAATATTAATAGGGATTATTACTCTTTAAATTTTTTGAGGTTAGGCCCTTAGCGGGAAATTTAATTGTAATTAGGGATTATAATTTCTATTATTCTAATTAGGATTTAAAAAATAGGATTAATTTAAGGGCTATTCGCTTCTTTATATAAGTATAACGTTAGAAATTTAATTTATTTACCCCCTATAGTAAATTAATAAGGTTTGGGAATATAATATAAAGAGAGAGGGATAAAATAATTAATTATATATAATTATTACTTAGGATTAAGGTTAAATATTAAGGAGTATAAAGGTACGAATAAACCGGCTTAGACTATTACCTTTAGGAAACTTAAATTTAAATAGGAAGAAAAAATAAGGAAGTAGAAGAAGAAGGAGGATATAGTTAGAGTTTTATAAATATAATAAAGGTAAAGGAGGCGTTAGAAAAATGGATATTAGTTTTAGAGAGGATTAATATAATAGAAGATTTTAAGTTCGCTTTTTGTAAGTTCGATAGATAATTTACTAGTATTATAGAGGAATTCGTCCTATATTAGAAGAAAAATCGAAGGAGGAGAATAAATTAATAAATATTAGAATACAAAATAGTAACGAAAGAAGTATAGAGGATATATTAAAAGTAGTTTAAATATTAGATAGTTTTAAATTAGAAGGATTTTATTAAAACTATAATAAAAAAGAAGAAAATAATTGCGAAAATTTAATAAACTACGTAGTAGAATAGTATCGCTAAAGCTTCGAAGAACCTAAATTAATTTTAACCCTTAGAATAATAAGTTTATACCTAAAATTATAAATTAATAGACCTACCCAAACTATTAACCTTTTAAACCTATAAAGGGGTAATAGAAGTCGGAAATTATAATAGTAAGGCTGAAATCTTTACTAATTACTTCTTCCCGAAGGTAAAAGTCCTAACGGATTATTCATTAAATTAAACTAAATTATTAAATAGCGTTAAACTAATAATTATTAGTGAATTAATTAACGAGGAGGATATTTAGGACGTATTTTCCCGGATAGTACCTAATAAAACCCTTAGGATCGATTAATATTTAAATAAAATTTTAAAATTATATAAGTAACTATTCTAATAGGTTATAGTATATTTGATATTTATTAACCTTCAATTTAGATATTTCCTATAGTAGTTTAAAGATATAAAAGTAATTATTCTTAAGAAATTTAGGAAGAACGTTACTTAATAGAGATTAGTAGGCGTATAGAGGCTAATATTATTATTTAGTAATATAAGAAAAATTTTTAAAATGTTTATTATTAAAAAGTTTATATAAATAATTAAAGAGTTTAACCTCCTACTAGAGGGTTAAATAAGTAATTAAGTAAACTATTTAATAGAATTTATAGTCCCGGTAATTATTAATACGGTATATATAGTTTAGAAGCTTAGGGTTATAACGTCCCTTATATTCCTAAATTTAAAAGGAGCGTTTAATAGAATTAATTATAGGTAGCTTTTATATACCCTATAGGAAATATAATTCCTAATATAGATTATTTAATAAGTAGTAAACTTTATTACCGGAAGAAGAGGCTCTCTCTTTTTCAACGACGAAACTTCCCGCCCTTATACAATTACCGCTAGAATACTATAAAACTCCCCCCTCTCCCCTATTTTATTTATTCTCTTTATTACCCTACTATACCGGAAATTAATAATAATTCCGAATATAATTATAATCGGCTTCGCCGACGATATTAATATTATAATAATAGCCTATACTATTAAAGAAAATTACTAAATACTATAAATAATATAGGAAGTATATTCGGAATAGGTAGGGGTAAGGGGTATAGAATTCGAAGTAATTGAGACGGAATTAATATATTTTATACGGACGAGGGTATTAAGGATAGAAATTCTCTAATTTAAAGAAGTAATATTTTAACCGACGGAATTAATATAATTCCTAAAGGTCTAGTTGGACTATAAGCTTAATTATAGAATTTATACGGAAGCGGTAAAAAAATAATAATAATATAAATAAATATATTTATAAAATTAGTAGCGAAGATATAGGGTTACTCTTTTATTTGGGTAAGGGAAATATATATTAAATATATTTATAACGTTATTATATATAGAACTTTAGTATTCTATTAACTAATTAAAGTCTATAATAAACTTTGGGGGATAGTAATTAAATTAGTAAAATATTAAATTAAATATTTAAGAATTATCGCTAGGGTATATAAAATTATATTAGTACGAAATTTAAAAATAAAAATATTTTATTTACTATTTAACTTCTACTTTAATAAAAGGGTCTAAGCCTTTAAAGAAAGGCTCGCTCGGATAAATTAAGCCCGGTTTATCCGGGGGACTATAATTTAAATTTCTAATTATATTTAAATATAACGAACTAAAAGTCGGTTACTTACTAATAAATTAAAGAGTAGTATAATTAAAGTTCGGTAGGCCGAAATATAGGTACTAATAGAGAAGCTACTAATAATAGTAATTAGCCCCCCTTTAGAATTAGGGATTTAACTATTATTATTATTATAAATTTTAGAATTAATAGCCGCTAATAGAGAAGAGTAATTAAAAGATATAACGAATTAGGAATAAGTATTGTACTATAATTACTACCTGGCGGTAACGGTAGCGAAATTAGGACGATAGTACGAATTTACTATTGCCGACCTTACCGTTAAATTTAATAGAAAGGCTATTTAATAATATATAGTCGGTATAAAGAAGAAAAAAGGAAAACGCTAATAATTAGAAGAAAATAAAGAGGAATTATACCTATTAATTAAAACGAAGAATTCCCACTTTATTTAGGTTAGAATAGAAGTTATTAGCCTCCGGGCCTTCTTCTACCGGAGGAAAATATTAGGCGTCCTAATTCTTATTTATACTTATAAGTTCGAAAAAGAAATATTCGCCTATATTATCCTAAATTGCTTTAATACGGATACTATCTTCTAATTAAACCTAGAAGCTTAGCTATTAACGAAGGAAGAATTCTAAAAATATTTAGATAATAGAATTAAAGCCGAAAGGATTTTATTATAAGTATTAAAGTTAGGGAAATTAGAAAAGTATTATCTAGTAATCGAATTAGAAGAGGAATAATATAAGGAAATTATAAAGGCGTTTACTCTGGGGGCACCCGGGTCGTCTTACGCGGGCACCCAACCTTATTGGGGCACCCATATTTCGATCCTTGGCATGTAATTTTGAGGTAAAATATCAATTACACAGTAGTTTCCGTAATGTTACATCCACCACCAGAAATGCCAGTAATAGGTATTAAGTAGAAATATTTGTAAAGAAGGAAATGGGGGATGAATCCGATTAATATTTATATACGTGTGGACTATTTGAGCTTGTTCTAGCTTTATAGAAGGAATGCTTAGAATTACCAAATCTGAGCCGGGGGGGGGGGAGGGGGGGGAGGGGGGGGAGATGCTTGAATATAGAAATAGGGGTTCCACCAGCTGATTTGGCTTGGCATGTTTGTGACGAAAAGGCGGCTGTACGATTGGTGTCTGGGTGTAATAAATGATTGAAAGAATCAATCTACACTTTGAACCCTAACCCGCGTGGGTGCCCCAATAAGGTTGGGTGCCCGCGTAAGACGACCCGGGTGCCCCCAGAGTAAATGCCATTATAAAATACTCTTAAGAGGAAAATAGAATATTAATAATATTAGAATAATAGAACGGAAATAAAGAAGAGATATTTATATTAATTATAGGAATTATTTAAATTATAGTTATAATAAGAACCGAAAAGTACTATTTAACGAACGTTTAATTACATTTAAAAAATTATTTAAATAACTCTATTATATAAATCTAATTTATAGTAACCTTATAGCACTATTAAATCCAATTATTATTTATAAGGGTACAACCGGGAGTATCAACGACTATAGGGCTACCAAGAACAGAACTACTACTATTATTAAAATTAGAAACCGTACGAGTAGGAGTAATATAATTACTACCGCCGGATATAATATATATAGGAATAATAATACTACTATTAGAACCGGATATAATTTAAACCAGGTTTATAATATTACTACTAAGTAAGGAAAGGATACAATTATAACGAATATCCTTCGCAACTAATTCGTAATAACCCTTTTATTATTATTTAATAATATTATAATTTAAAGTACAAGGAAGACGCTTATAGTCGGTAGGAAGACTATCCTACTCTAAACGAATATATATATAATTAATAAAATTATTAATAATACAAACGAAAATATTTAGATTGTAATCGAATTTATCCTAGCTATTTAATACTATAGTAATAACTACCGCTTAAATAATATTATAAGTATTATAGAAATTAGTAGGGACGTTTAATATATATTTATTAAAAGTATAATTATAGGTAGTATTTTAAATACTATTAATTAAAAATATAGGAATTAAATAACGAAAAAAACGAATAGAGAATAAAGGATTTACCGGTAGACGGAATAAAGTAAATGTTGTTGGCGACGACCTTTTTAAAGGTATTGGGGGAATTAAATTTATTATTAGAGTATATAATGGAAGTAAGATTTAAAGTATAGTAAAAGTAAGGAATTCTACGGATAATACTAATTAAATTAATATAAGGACCGAAGAAGGAAAGGAGGAAATTATACCGGTTCTAAGGGGGATAATTACTAAAGAAATTATTAAAAGTACGAATAAAGAACGTAGGCTTTAAAAGTACGATTAAAGGGACTATAGGGGACGTAAGATTTAGGGATATAATAAGGGAGGAACCTTCTATATTGGAAGTTAAATCGATAAGGTTAGGACAATAATAGCCGGAGGAAACTATTTTAATAGAAATTATAATAGGGAAGAAAAAAGAGAAGGATTAGGAGGGGTATTATATAAGGGGATTATATAGACGAGGGGAAGGGTCTTTATATTAATATAAATAGGGGTAGAATTATAGAGTAAGAAAATAAATAACGGGGCGGAAATATTTATAAATAGAAGAAGGAGGCAGAGAAGTAGGGTAATAAATAGAAAAATAAAATAGGGAAATAGGGAGGAAGCGGAAGAAGGAGCGGTAGGGAATAAGATAAAGAAGTGGCGAAAGAAGCGGTATATTAAACCTAGTCCTATTCCTATCATTCCTATTATTCTAGTATTAAAATAATATAATGGTAGAAGAAACGAGATTATATTTGCTATAGCGGTAGGTAAGAACTATTATAATTATAAGTAAAGTAGGAGCGGTGTAGTAAATTACGGCCGAAATAGAGTTGGAGGTTTTTATCCGGAGGCGCTTAACGTCTTACGGTTTTCCCCTCCAGAGAATTGGAGAAGGACCTTATGCTAATAAGGCGCTATAGTTTATAGTATAGGAAATAAGACTATATATATTTAGTCCTTTTTTATATTTAATATTTATAGTAGGGAATATTATAATAAATTACTTTATAGATTAGAAACGAAACTACTACGGTGATAATATAGAGATTTATAGGAATTTTAGAAGTATTAGGCTTAATTAAAAATAATTTTGAAGGTAGGTAAATTTTAGTAAATTAAGGGGAGGGTATATATAAAATTGTAGGTATAAAATTTATATTATTTATAATTTTCGGGAGGCTAGAAGTACTTTATAGCAGCGCTTTTCTTCTTTAGTATTTCTTTTAATAAGTATTTTTGGACCTTTTCAAAGGTAATAGGTTTAATAAGGGCGTTACCCTATAGTAAATTATTAAAGTTAGTATTAAATACTATAACGTTTAAAGTGGCGCTACCTTCTAAATTATTAGGGAGGGTTATAATTTTTACTACTTTGGAGGTAAGCATCTTCTTAGTAGCGCCGGAAGGTTTTTTACGAAGTATAGCAAAGTATTAATAATACTAAAATAGATTGAATATAATTGTAAAGCGGCGGTAGATTCGGTAGTAGAATAGATATAGTACGGCGGGTATGATAGTATAATATAAAGAAGAAAGAAAGGAAGGAAGAAAGAAAGCGGGTCGAAGTTTCCTTTATAGGAAATTTGGGCGACCTAGGATAATATAATTGAAGAAAAATAGGATAAAAGGTTATTAACTGTAGGGAAATTACAATAAGAAGGACGGGGACGGGGCGGTAATAGGTTGGGGCCGGGATAGTTATATATATAATATAAATTTATAGCTTCGGTTATAACGGTAAAATTATATTGAGAGGAAGAAAAATAGGATAGTACGGAGCCGATACGGCGCTGTTACAATAGCGAAGCGGAGGGTTTTCATCCGGCTATTACAGTACGGTTTTTTCCACCGACTACGAACGAAGTAGCACCGTATGCCTACTAGGCGGATTATATATATAGTTAGCGTGTATAAGACTAATAATAATATATAATAATCCTAAAGCCGTACTTACTACGAAGATTTTGGACAAAACAGAGGAAGATAATAAAATATCGAAGAAATTTATTATTAAAATAAATAAATCTATAGACTATAATACCGTTTCGATTAAGGATTATTATTAAATTCGAAAATTATTTTTCGAATTCGCGAAGGTACGCGTCCGAAAAAGTAAATTTATACGATCCGAAGCTAGTAAGGTTAGAACCGATTAGTTTATTATTAAAAAGGATTTTAACGACCTAAAGAAGGATATTCTAAAGGAAATTAAGAAAGGTACTTAAGAAGTACTAAAGCGTTAGGCCGATATTATAGCGAAAATTAACCTAAGTAAAATTAGTACTACCTTTTAATAATTATTTATTATTATTAGAAAGTTTATCACTTTTAACTTCAAGCTGTAGTTTATTACTAAGGGAGCGATAATTACTATTAAAATTATAAATTATTCGAATAAAAATACGAAGACGACCCTAATTATATACCTAAATGAAAAAATTATTAATCTAATAATCCGTACGGCTATTAGAATATTAACGATTAGAAATTATATAATTATATTCGATAAATCTATATAAAATTAATATTAGCATAACTAAATATAAATTACAGAAGTTTTTAGCCCTAATACTTTTATTATTATAAATATTATAAACGTATTAATTCGGGGCGTACTTTAGAATAGTATTAGGAATTATACTATAGCGGAGGCTATATTAAAGACAATAAAAGAAAAAAACCCAGAGGTATTTATTATTAGAATTTAATTATAGAAGAGAAGGGATAGAGAGAATAGAAGTTTATTCCTAATAGAAGTTACTACTATATTAGTAGTATATTTCCTTTAAAATAACCTCTTCTTTTAGTACGGCGGCGTATATTTATACGAACTATTCTAAATTTGGAATAATATTTAATAATACTTTAAATATTAGGGAATCGCATATATAGTAAAGTTCTACCGCTAAAAAAATATTTATACCTACTATAGTAAAATTAAATACGAAGGAGATTACTTTAACGAAGTGAATTGTCTGTTTAATAATAATAAGTTACTTATTCATTATAAATTATATAGGAAGAAAGGTTACTATACGTATAATTATAAGGAATATCCTATTCTCTAGAAGGTATTTATAAAAATATTTATTATATATATTAAAAAGTTATAGGCGTTCGCCCTCTATAAAAACCTAGCCGGAAAGGTATTAGAATTAATAATGGAAATTATAAATAAGGGCGTTTTACTAAACGCCCCCTTTAATTCCCGTACTATTATTACTTTAAAGAGATATATTAGAAGAATTATAGAAAGGGGATAATTGAAGAAGATTGTCGGTCCGTCTTTCCGATTAAAATAAATAAACTTATGGGGTCCTATAAATATATATTACTTATATTTATAGAATATAGGGGGAAATCGGTCGTAAAATAGTAATGCTATTTATAAAATTATAATTCCCCTTAGGAAAATAGTTATACCCTTATCCTTTCTTAAAGGATTAGAAGGAACTTTATTCTAGGGTAAATAATAGTTTAATTAAAAATATTTTATTAGAATGTGGGGAAGTTGTATAAGAGAGGGAAGCTTTGATTCGAATAAAAGGAGATTTATAATATTATAATAATTTAGGAGCCGGATAGAAATTTAAATAGGGATATCTACCGTCCTAAAAGCGGAAGATATTTTGGGTCGATTGTATAGAGAAAGGAAGGGTAATAATATATATAAATAAAAAGTAGAATTTAAAGGACTTAGACTTTTAAATTAAAAAAGATTAAATTATAGTAATATTCAAGAATTTAAAGGACCTAACGACTATTTATTCTATTTATCTACCTATTTCTATATAGGGAACGCCGGAATATTAATAAAGGTCGCTACTCTTCGAATTTATTAAAGTCGGACCCCCGGCGGGAAATTTAATTATAATTAAGGGTTATAATCTTTATTATTCTAATTAGCATTTAAGAAATAAAATTAGTTTAGGGGCTGTTCGCTGCTTTATAAAGGTATAATATTAGAAATTTAATTTACTTCCTCCTTATAACAAACTCATAAAATTCGGAAATACAATATAAAGAGAGAGGGATAAAATAATTAATTATATATAATTATTATTAAAGGTTGAAGTTAAATATCAGGGAGTATAGCGGTACGAATAAACCGGCTTAAATTATTACCTTTAGGAAATTTAGGTCTTAGTAGGAAGAAAAAATAAAAAAAATAGAGGAAAAAGGAAAATATAATTAGAATTTTATAAATATAGTAAAAATAAAGGAAGTATCGGAGAAATAGATATTAGTCCTAGAAAGAATTAATATAATAAAACATTTCGAATTTGCTTCTTAGGAATTCAATAGAGAATTTGAAAGTATTATAGAGGAATTCGTTTTATATTAGAAGAAAGGTCGAGGGAGGAGAATAAATTAATAAATATTAGGATATAGGTGTCACGGGGCTGGCGGCCAGAGTGTTTGCCTGGCGTGTAAGCCAGGCGTGCCCTCTGGTTGGGTGCACGGGCCGGTCGGCTGTCGGCAGCCGCCTTGGCGCCGGGCCCCATTGGGTACATCCCTCGGGAGCCGCACGGGCCACATTTCTGGCCTTGGCATTTCTAGCACCTTCAATACCCACGCATCTCTTTCGTATATTTAGCTATGGGCTCTATACCAGCCATACTAGCACAAAACTTCCTCCTCTTTGTCGATTATTTCAAGCTCTTTACAAGGCCTACCTGCGTATATACCTCGTAAATCCCTTATATTATAATCAACCCTCTTCTTCAACCCTCCAGCTCCCTCAAGCGGTCTCCAGCACACTCGCCACCGTTCGCTCCAACTGCCGAAGAGTACTCCAACTATCAACTTCCTTTTTTTTTCGTTATAACTTTAATCCCTTAGGCTCAAAACTCCAGCGAACACCAGTAGCAGGTCGCTACGGCTATATAAATCCTTATCAACGAACTAGCCAATCTAAAAGCCTCTAACACTCCCGGAGAGAGCTCTAACCAACCGAAGCCAATACTTCCACATCTTAATAAATTTACCGGCGATAAGAAGGAATTCAATACGTAGAACTATATAGCCGAAGCGAAATTATACGTTAATAACCGTACTATTAGTAATCTAGAGGCCCAATTCTAGAGTAACCCTCCCCGCACCCTCTGCTTTCCTACCTGCACCCTCCCCCACCCAGAAAAATGGGGCGGTCCAGCTGATGACACCTGACATTGAAAATCCCGTTTTTACCCGCAAAATTTCGTCTTTTCAATGCAAGCAACATCGCTCTACCTTAGTTATTTCTTCTCCCTTTTTTTTATACGGCTAATTACACTAGCACTTTATACCAATACTAGCACTTTGTACGTTATTACTTCTATACTAATACTTTATACGTATCTATAATAATATTCTAAACTATACTTTACTACTCTCAACGTACGTAATTTTACTCAAATCAATTGATCTCAATTGCTTTTAAATACTAATAACCGTATAGATGCCTTAATGTACCTAGGGATAACGCTACCGCCGTTGCGCTTTTTCCTCCTCCCTATCCTTATCCCTATCGCCGTCGCCGTCGCTGTCGCTGTTATTGTCGTCGTTACAATAAGAGTAGGCTATACTAGCCGACAATGAGTTCTTTAGTATAGCGCCAAACCCCGACTTCTTCGAAATTTTTAAATAACTTATTAAATTGTACTGCCATTACCGCTTTAGAGTTGTAGTTCAACGGTTATATATATTTAATAAGGGAGTTAATAAGGGTAAATATTGGAAGTACATCTTTTAATATAATTTCGCCCAGTATAAACGATATTTAGAATCGAACCTATATAAGAAACGAAATATTATAATACGAAAGATCGTATTAGATTGTCCGTTTTGTATTATTATATAGTCGCTTGAGAAGGATAACCGGAAATGGACTGTACGGCCGTTAAATCTTATATATTAAAGCTATAAACCGTTGGAACAATTATATAGCTACCTTATATTTCGTTTGAAGGTTATTAATATAAATTAAATAGCGTATATTGAAAGCCTTCTTAAGTAATATAATTTAATTATTCAATCTATCTATACTATTATCAAAAGATATTATTCTAACCTTTATTTTACTTTTAAAGACCTAGACAATTAATACTAATACTTTCAACGAACGGACCGAAATAGCTATACTAATACGTAAGCCTTTATTAGGAAGTTCGATTTTAATGAGGTAATAGTATTTAAAACGAAGGAGTTCGATTATTATAGTAATAAGGGTGATGGAGAGGGTATTATACTACGGTATATTTTTTGGGTTACTAATTTACAATAGTCTATATAGTTACGGTTCTGAAATACCCTTCTTATTAATACTATATATAAAACTAACTGGTATTATACGCCCTTCGTTTAAGGGGTAATTATTATATTAGAAAGGTTATTAATGCTAGTATTCTAGGTAGTAATTAATAACGAGCGGGACGAGGGATTTATATGGTTAATTGAGGTATTTGATAAGGTTATTAAAGAGTTTGAAATCCTTTTATTGGCTATACTTATTATTAACGGCGATGCCTAGTTTATCTCTACTATTAATTAATTATTACGTAACGTTTAACGCTAATATTGTATTTAGTATATTAATTGTAATATTATTAAATACTTTAAAGATAATTGGATTATTATAGTTAAAGATAGCAATACTTAGGATAATAGCGAAGAAGAGTTTGATAATGAGGATTTTAGTGACTTTAATGAATTTAGTCAATAAAGCGAAGTATATAGTTAAGAAGACGAAGATGATATTGAGCGGTTGCGTTGTATATATAGTAAGGTTAAAACGGTTACTAGGACGTAAGCTGGGCTAGGTCCGATCCCTACGAGGGTTACTAATATTAGAGTTGGCCTCCTTTATTTATGGTAGTATATGATCTACTCCTCGTTTGAATCGGACTTTAAAAAGGTATAGTCTCTACTCTATCGTTATTTTGAGGGGGCCTAGGAAATTATTATTAAGTAGATCCTGCTTGAATTTATACTTTACTAATTAGAGTAGGTTGGTTACTATACGAGGTACTACTTTAATTGTAGGTAGCGTACTATATTTTTAAATGAATCTAATAATAGTTCGTTAAAATCGTATAGACTATTAGTTCGTAGCGGTTTAATTAATCTCTATAAAGTTATTACTTCCTATATTACTACCCGGTTTAAATTGTTTAATTAGAAGTTAGCTTTATTAGTAACCCGCGTACGTACTACGTAGATAGGACCTAACTATATATAGTTCAGTACTATCCCTATAAAAATAATTTTATAGGGGGTTAATTTATTTAATAGATAGTATTTTAAATTGAAGGGAATTTTCCCTAGTCTACAATACCCTTGTAGTAGCCATTTGCAACCTTGTTCAAGAAATTTTCGAGCCTAGTATAGGCTCCTTTGTACCTACGAGATGGAGGAGGTTTACTAAGTTGGTAAAGTAATCTTGGTTAATAAGGTTAATTATTACCCCTTTTAGTATTTTGCTTAACATTATATAAAGTCCCTTTCTTACTATTCTGAATTTTATTATACTAATTTACATAGTAGGATATAGTAGATAGATATTTACAACTTCATTTAACCGCTTAGGGAGTACGTAAAGGTCGCCCCCCTAATTAAAGCGGTCCTTTTAGTAATAAAGCTATACTACTACTTCAAAAGAAGTAAAA
The DNA here is from genome assembly GCA_037102815.1 of Neurospora intermedia. Lineage (NCBI taxonomy): Eukaryota > Fungi > Ascomycota > Sordariomycetes > Sordariales > Sordariaceae > Neurospora > Neurospora intermedia. Next base: position 2,166,384 of record BTPP01000003.1, on the reverse strand, counting down.
GAATAGACCTTGTAGCCGATTTAAGAATACCTAGCCTATATAAGCTTTAGTGCGGCGTAATTATTCCCGGTATAAAGCGGGGCCTAGTATTGAATAGTTAAATACCTAAGATGAGGTATATAGTTATATTAAGGTAATTGACGATAAGGATGAGGATAATGAGCTGGCTCGATACTAGGTAGAGAGAGTACGGGAGGTACGGCGGCGGGAGGAGGCTAGAAGGGAGGAAGTCGTTAAAATATTTTTAACTAGCTCGTCTAACAAATTCTTTGAGCTATTAGACGTTAGTATTTAGATTGTAATCGAGTAGAAATAGACCCATTTTCAATACTATAGAGATATCGCGAGATTTGAATTATAGGGACGCCTTTGAATATTACTAGACATCAAAAATATGGAAATTTACAATTAAAACCCCATATTTTACATGACAGCTGACATTTGCGTTGGAAGGGTGCAAGTAGGAAAGCAGAGGGTGCGGGGAGGGTTACTCCAATTCTACTACTTATACTCCAACCTTTCGCCCGCCGTCCGTCGGACTCTCTTCTCCTTTATATAGTCTCTAGCCAACCGGACCCCGGCCAAACTTCTCGAAAAGCTCCGGGTTAACTATAGCGAAATTAACTAAAATAAGAAGGCCGGTTTCGAACTCTTTGCTTTGTAATAGAAGTTTCGAGAGTCTATATTCTACTTCCTTATCCGCTTTAAAAAAGTCCTCTACCGAATTAAAGCTAATATATAGCCAAACTAGGCTATTATTAATTCGTTAATATCCTCTTTGAACAACAAATAATTCGAACGCTTCCATAAACGACCGTAAGCTCCAAACTCCTATTCAGAATTATATATCTTTTTGAAACGCCTTAACAGTAACAACTCTCTTAGGGGGAGTACAGGGCACTCGAACTCCAGTGCCGCCGTTATTAATAGAAGGGAACCAATAAATATTACTGCTACCCGAGTTCGGCCTACCCTAGTAGGGAACTCTAACAATCATAATAATAGTCTAATGGAAATATAATAAAAGAAGTAGAAGAAGTAAAGCGCCTATACAATTTACAGTTCGCCTTCTTATTGGGCTAACGTATACCCGAATAAATAGAAAGTCTAAATTTAATATATCCGGGCTACTCCAGAGCCGGAAGGGGGCTTAGAAGGAAATAACAAAATGTATAACAACGACGAATAAGGTATAAATATTAGCCTAATAAAACCGGAAGGGTAGACTTTAAAACAATACCGGTAATCTCTAGAGGTATCCGGGAAGGCTACATACACCTTACTTGTACACTAATAATAGCGAATCTTACTAAAAGTATATATACTATACATTACTATTATAGGGATAGGTCCTATAATAAGGTCAATAAGGCGGTAGTCTTTACGGATAGATAGAATTGGACGTTACAAAGCCGGGGATTTCGAGCGGTTCAGTACGGTAGCTACCGTACAGTCCGGGGGTATAGCCGGCACTAGCGTACGTATAAAATAACAGGTATTAAGGTAATAAATAGGACTTTCCTAGGGAGATATACTTACTAATAATCGCTAATCGTTCATTTAATCGTTTTCTCTTACAAAAACCTAGGCAGTAAGGCGTTAGGAGTGTTATTAGTAGGTCTCTGGCATTCACTAGGCACCGCACTAGGCACAGCCCAGTCCCCACTCTGTGCCCTACCCAGACCGCACCATATCTAGCCTTCCAGACTCGGCCAGTCTCCCTCTTCCTCTTTCTTCTCCATAACACTCAATCAATCGTATCCAACCGCTTAATCTCGTTAGTAATCTCACAGGTTATAAGCCCTCTCTAACCTTCCCTATGATCGCATTTAACAAACGACAAACGCATCGTCAACTTCAACAAGGCGCAGCAGCACCGGGTCAAAAGAAGCAACCGCGACCTTCGTCGACTTAACGACTCGCCCGCTCGCCCACAAGCCAGCCTCGCTATATAAAGATTCTCGCCAATACTTATTGTACAACGACCCCTCCCTCGAATTAATTATTAATTCATTTAACGAGCCAATTATTGGTTCACCCATTAAATCCATTATCGAATTAAGCGATTCAATTAAGTCAATCAAATTAATCAGCAGCTAGTCTAGCGACTACCAACTTTCTACTTATTAATATATCGAACCCTCCTATGCCCACGACGACCAGCAACTCGTCGCTAGTTCCCCTCCTCGGCGAGTAGAATATCGCCGACTAGTATTAAAGTCTCATAGCCGAACTTAACTACTTTTAACTCGCTAAGTACGTCTTTAAGACAATCCCGGCGTCCGATAAGGCCGCGGACCCCGATAAGTACAATACTTAGTAGACCAAACGTACCAACGCTAATAAAATTCTACTCTCTACTCTCAAAAACCCTAAAGTCGTCACTATATTATATATTAATAGCTAAGAGAAACCCGGTAGAGACCCTAAGGTTATATATAATCTCGTTCAATTATATATTGCCCGTATTACTAACGAGGCTCGCAGCGAAGTTCTCGCCGAATATTTGGTTATTAAGTGCGCTAACTTTGATACTATAGCTTCTTTCCTTACGCATTATACCTTACTTCGTAAGTGTATTAAAGACGCTAAGTTCAAAATTAATAACGACTTTGAAATTACTTTCCTTTACAATATAGTAAAGGCTACTTATCCTATCGACGCTAAACACTAGGCGGCGGCCTTAGAAACCAACGAGCTAGAAGTCAATACCTTCTTATCGAAGCTTAGTAATATTAACAACGTTGAATCCTATACCAATATTAACGTTAATATCTAGAAGATAATTAATAATACCAAGAAAAATAATAATAATAGTAATTCGATTAATAAGAAGAAGGATAATAGCAAGCGAATTAATTGTACTAACTATAATAAAAAAATCTTTACTGCTTAGAAGTATATCTCCTATAACTATTATATTAGTAAGAAGGCTGATATTTACTAGGTCTACTTTCTTAAAAAGGCACCTAATATTTAGAAGTCTAAGAAAGATATACTGGCCAAAAAGACTATCGCCGCCGCTAACGCTAATACTAGTACCCTCGCTAATAACGCTTCTACTAATCTTACTACTCCCGCCACTACTACTAACTCTACCTTATTATATAGAAGTAGAATATTTATAGGCATATCGAGTATAGGTAGCAATATAGATTTTTGCTAGAGCCCCTAACCGACGCCGTTGAGCGTATTGACCGTACTTAAAGTAGTCAATCAATCGATTATTCCCAATTACAACTTTAATATACCTATAGTAATTTAATTAAAGACTAATAGGCTCTGAAGCAATATTAATAACTAGATAGTATTCGAGATCTAATTATTTACAACTCTAACTATACTAACAATATTTTCAACTATTTTAAATAGTTTATAGATATATAGCTACTTCCCTATCCTACAATCTATACTATCGGTAATAGAACCTCGATTTACGCCTACTATATCGGCACCGTTGAGTTAACTATAGCCACTTTAAACAATATAACCGTCAAGGTTAGAATTAAGGATTGCATTTACAATCCTTCTACCCCAACGAATCTATTAACCACGAGAAGTCTTCTAAATAATAGCATAGTCTAGGACATAAAGTCTAACCAAATATCAGCGTACGGCAAAGTCACCATTTAATATAAATAGATTAACGACCTTCCCGTCCTTCCAGTATATACCCAACTAAACTTCCCCCAAGACGTCCGCCACACCATAATAGCATTAATCAACTACTCAACAATATATCGTCGCCTAATATACGCGGGCAAAAATCAAGTAATTAAAGCGTACGAGGCGGCCAGTATCAAACTTAGCAATACTCAAAACTATTTCTACGAAGTATATATTAAAATAAAGGTATACAATATAATCCCCAAAATAGCCAATAAAATAACGACTCAACTATTAACGTATATCTACATCAACGTCGTCTCCTATACCCTACCCAATTACAAAGGATATTAATATATAATCCATTTTATTAATTAAATTACCGGCTTCTATTAGGCAAGGTTTATAACCAATAAGGGCAATGCCTTTATACAGATCAAAGAGTTCAAAAAGTAGGCTAAACTTTAAAGCGGTGGATTTAAAATCAAGGCATTTAGTCTTAATAACGGTCCAAAATTTGGCTTTAATACCAAGGAATTTCAATACAGCAAAATCGTCGATTGGGCACGTATAGAAGGCATCGAACTTCTAAAGTCAACACCCTATACCCCATAAATACAAAGAAAGATCGAGAGAACTAGCGCCATCATTATACAACGCGCCAAAGCTTTAATAATAAATCTCAATATCCCAGAGCATCTATAGCCCTTTATTATTAATTACATCATTAAAATACTTAACCTTCTACCTTCAAAAGTTTATAATAGACGAAGCCCGTAGGAACTACTTACTAAAGCAATTAACTTCCTAAACAAAATTAAAAAGCTATATTTCAAATACTTGAAGTCTTACTTCTATACAATTTATTACTTCATTAAACTAAAAAAGCAACTACAAGGCAATAAATTTCGCACCAAAGCACAGAAAGGCTATTTCATCGGTTTTAACGATATCCATAGTCGTATCGTATTTATTTGGAACCCTTATACTAGCAAGATCGTCAGAACTAGTACGGTAACCTTCCTTAAAAAGGACCCAATTAATAAAAATCCAGTACGTAATAGTAGCGGTACCATCGTCGAACATTACATCATTTTCTCAGACCAAATAATCGATAAAATTAATAAAATTGCAAATAGCAACTACTAAATTTGGGTAAAAGTAAACAGCTCAGTCCCACAGCCATATTCAAAGAAAGTAATTAAATCGCCCTAATAAAAAAAAGTTAAAAAGGTATAGGAAATAATAATTATATTACTACTCTCGCCAAAAGTTACACCAGCACCCTTAACTACAACGGCTACCGTAACCGCCCCAATCACTTCAATTACTCTAATAACCATAATACTACCCCAAACTATTCTAATCAATACAGTACCGCTAGTATTACCGTCACCGACCCTAATTCCAATACCGAGCCCTCTAGCGCCCTCATTACCAAATCCACTATAATAATAACCGTTAAACTTACTAATTAGAGAGACTATCGAATACAACGACAACGACTTTCTTAATCTTAAAAATCTTAATAAAGAAGACCCTATACCCTACAACTGCGACCGACGCAATTCTAACGAAATAACTATTTATACTACTCTAGGCACCCTATTACCCAATAGTCTTTAATAATTAATTTTAAAAGTAAAATTACTACTAATAGGCACACCGAACCCTACCAGAACACAATAATACACCCCGTCGTTAGCATCGCGAGTTAGTAAACTATAGCTTCAACCAAGGAACCAAAAACAATAAACTTCGAATTCGCAACAGGCTATTCCGAATTCAGACCCTCTAAACCCGAATTCGGGCCCTCCGATCTCGAATTCGGGCCCTACAAACTAACAATCTATTCAAACATAATCAATATAAGGATCCCACCAACCCTCTAAATCTAATACTCAAACACTACATATAGAGGTAAATAAAGGTAAACCTCGTCGCTCCACAATTAAACTAATAGATTTCAAATATAGTATTTAAAGGGTAAAAGATAGTAATAGCAATATTATTCAAAACTCAATAGACTTACCTAACAACTTTCACAATATAATAGAAGGTCGTCTAATAAGACGTACAATACCTATATATTACCTTACTACTATTAAAATTAACTACGACATAACAATTATCGCTATTAACAAAGCCTAATATTTTATACTTAAAAATTATAAGGTCGTACATAAATAAGGCAACTTTAAGTCCTACTAGTTACTAACTATAAAAAAATAAGCTAAAGTACTCGAAGATAGGGGAATTTATACCTTTGTTCCTAAATCTAGAAAATTAGAAATCTTATTTAGGAAATAAATATATAACGAGAAGTACAATATCGATATTAAAGATTAGAAGGCTAAAGTTAAATAGGTAATTTACAATAATTTCGAACAAGGCAATTGGGCGGTACCAAAAATATATATAGCAGTAATATATTCGGTTAATATTAGATTATTCTTAACTATTATAACTATAAACAATTATAAGTACTATTAATTCAATTTCAATACTATTTTCTTAAATATACCTATACCTAACAATATTTAATATTATATTAAATAGCCAACAACGCTTAAAAAGCTTATACCCGGCTATAATAAAGAAGATATAGTATACTAGTTTACTAAGGTACTCTACGGTTTTAAACATTCCCTACTTTTCTAGTTTAATACCCTCGTACCAGTGCTCAAAGAGGCCAGCTTTATACTAATCTCTACAAATTCTTATTTACTTACTAATAAAGCGCTAAGAGTACTACTAGTATTATACGTTAATAACCTTCTTATTACTACACTAACTATAATTATCGTCAATTAAATTAAAAATTAATTAACTAACCACTTTAAATTAATTTCTTAAAAACTGCTTTGAAACCGGAAACGCCGATTTCTAGTCGAGGAATGCTCCAAAACGAAAACTAACAACGGCAATCGATTTAAGAGGGCCGTTTATATCCCTTACGATATCTTGCGACGAGCGTAGCAACGGCGTTGTATTATCGTTACCGATGGCTATCGATAGCGGTACTTATAGATTCGAAAATAATATTTATAACCCGCTCGTAGAAATCTTAATATATAATAATCCTAATACCGTACTTACTACAAAGACTTCGGATAAAACGGAGGAAGATAATAAAATATTAAAGAAATTCATTACTAAAGTGAATAAATCTATAGATTATAATACCGTTTCGACCGAGGATTATTATTAGGTTCGAAAATTATTTTTTGAATTTGCGAAGGTACGCGTTAGAAAAAGTAGGTCTATATAACCCGAAATTAATAAAATTAAAACTAATTAGTTTATTACTAAAAAGGACTTCGACAATTTAAAGAAGGATATTCTAAAGGAAATTAAAAAAGGCGCCCAAAAAGTACCGAAATATTAGGCCAATATTATAATAAAAGTTAATTCGAGTAAAATTAGTACTACCCTCTAATAATTACTTACTATTATTAAAAAGTTTATCCCCTTTAATTTTGAACGATAGTTTACTATTAAGGGAGCGACAATTACCACCGAATTTGTAAACCGTTCGAATAAAAATATAAAAACGACCTTAATTATATATTTAAGTAAGAAAAATACTAATTTAATAATCTAAGCAGCTATTAGAATACTAATAACCGGAGATTATATAATTATATTTAATAAATCTATATATAATTAATATTAATATAATTAAATATAGGTTAAAAAAATTTTCGGCCCTAATACTTCTATTACTATAAATATTATAGGCGTACTGATTCGGGGCGTACCTTAGAATAGTATTAATAATTATATTACGGCGGAAACTATATTAAATATAGCGAAGGAGAAGAACCCGGAGGTATTTATTATTAGAATTCGGCTATAGAAGAGAAGGGATAGAGAGAATAGAAATTTACTCCTAATAAAAGTCGCTACTGTATTAGCGGTGTATTTCCTCTAGGATAACCTTTTCCTCTAAAATAGCGGCGTATACCTATATAAACCGTTTTAAACTTTGAATAATATTTAATAATATTTTAAATATTAAGGAATTGGATATATAGCGAAATTCTACCGTTAAAAAGATATTTATACCCGCTATAACGAAGTTAAATATAAAAGAAATCGCTTTAGTAAAGTAAATTGCCTGTCTAATAATAATAAATTACCTATTTATTATAAATTGTATAGGAAGAAGGGCTACTATATATATAACTATAAAAAATACCCTATTCTCTAGAAAGTAATTATAAAGGTATTTATTATATATACTGAAAAGCTATAAATATTCACCCCCTACAAAAATCCGGCCAAAAAGGTATTAGAATTAATAATAGAAACTATAGATAAAGGCGTCCTCCCGGACGCCCCTTCTAATTCCTGTACTATTATTACCTTAGAGAAATATATTAAAAAAATTATAAAGAGGGGACGACCGAGGAAAATTGTCGGCCCGTCTTTACGACCGAAATTATTAAACCCTTAAAGTCCGATAGATATTTATATATATTTTTAAAGTATAGGAGGGAGTTGGTTATATAGTAGTAATAGTATTTATACGATTATAACCCCCCCTAGGGAAGTAATACCTTTATCCTCTATAGAAGGACTAAAAAGAATTTTATTTTAAAGTAATTAATAATCTAATTAAAAATACTCTATTAGAATATAAGGAAATTGTATAAGAGAGGAAAACTTTTATTCGAATAAAAAGAGACCTATAATATCGTAGTAATCTAGGAGCCGGGTAGAAATTTGAATAAAAATATCTATTATCCTAGAGGCGGGAAATATTTTAGGGTTAATTGTATAGAGAAGAGGAGGGTAATAATATATATAGATAAAAAATAAAATTTAAAGGACCTAAATTTCTAAGCCGGAAAGGATTAGGCTATAATAATATTTAAGAGTTTAAGGGACCTAACGACCGTCTTTTTTATCTACTCTCCTATTTTTATATTAAGAATATTAGAATATTAATAAGGATCGCTACTCCTTAAATTTCTTAAAGTCGGACCTTTAGTAGGAAATCTAATTATAATTAGGGATTATAATTTCTACTATCCTAATTAGAATTTAAAAAATAAAATTAGCCTGGGGGCCGTTCACCTCCTTATATAAGTATAATATTAGAGATTTAATTTATTTACCCCCCGTAGTAAATTAATAAAGTTTAAAAATATAATATAAGGAAAGAGGGATAAAATAATTAATTATATATAATTATTACCCGGAATTAAAATTGAATATTAAGAAGCGTAGAGGTACGAATAAACCGGTTCGGACTATTACCCTTAAGAAATTTAAATCTAAGTAAGAAGAAAAAATAAAAAAGTAGAAAAAAAAGGAAAATATAATTAGAATTTTATAAATATAATAAAAGTGAAAGAAACGTTAGAAAAATAGATATCGGTCCCGGAGAGGATCGATATAATAGAGGATTTTAAACTCGCCTTTCGCAAATTCGATGGAGAATTTACTAGTATTATAGAGGAATTTATTTTATACTAGAAGAAAAGTCGAAGGAGAAGAGCAAATTAATAGATATTAGAATATAAAATAGTAATAAAAAAAGTATAAACAATATATTAGGAATAGTTTAAATATTAAATAGTATTAAATTAAAAGGATTTTATTAAAGTTATGATAAAAAAGAAGAGGATAATTACGAAAATTCAATAGGCTATATAGTGTAATAGTATTACCGAAGTTTCGAAGAATTTAAATCGATTTTAACCCTTAAAATAATAGGTTTATATTTAAAGTTATAAATTAATAAACCCGCCTAAACTATTAGCCCTTTAAACTTATAAAGGGGTAATAGAAGTTGGAAATTATAGTTGTAAGGCTAAGATTTTTACTGATTACTTCTTCCCGAAAGTAAAGGTCCTAATAGATTATTTATTAAATTAGATTAAATTACTAAATAGTACTAAACTAATAATTATTAGTAAATTAATTAACGAAAAGGATATTTAAGACGTACGTTCCCGGATAGCGCCCAATAAAGCCCCTAGAATTAATTAGTATTTAAATAAATTTTTAAAATTATATAAATAATTATTCCGGCAAATTATAATATATTTAATCTCCGCCAGCCTCCGATTCGGATATTTCCTATAACGGTTTAAGGATATAAAAATAATTATCTTCAAAAAATTTAAGAAAAGCGCTGTCTAATAGAGGTTAGTAAGTATATAAAGGCTAATATTGCTATTTAATAATATAAGAAAAATCTTCGAAGTATTTATTACTAAAAAATTTATATAAATAGCCGAAGAATTTAACCTCTTATTAGAAGGCGAAATAAATAACCGTATAGGCTATTCAATAGAATTTATAATCCGGGTAATTACTAATATAATATATATAATTTAAAAGCTTAAGGCTATAACGTCCCTTATACTCTTAAATTTAAAAAGAATATTCAATAGAATTAACTATAAGTAGCTTTTATATACCCTATAGGAAATATAATTCTTAATATAAATTATTCGGTAAGTAGCGAACTTTATCGCCGGAAGAAGAGGTTCTCTCTTTCTTAATAATAAAACCTCCTACCCCTATATAATTACTTTTAAAGTACTACAAAGCTCCCCCCTCTCCCCTATTTTATTTATTCTTTTTATTACCCTACTATACCGGAAATTAATAATAATCCCGAATATAATTACAATTAGCTTCGCTAATAATATTAATATTATAATAGTAACCTATATTACCGAAGAAAACTATTGAATATTATAAGTAGTATAGGAAGTATATTTAGAATAAATAAGAGTAAAAAGTATAGAATTCGAAATAATTAAAATAGAATTAATATACTTTATACGAACGAGGGTACTAAGGATAGAAACTCTCTAACTTAGGGAAATAGTATTTTAATTAATAGAATTAATATAATTCCTAGGAATTTAGTTAGATTGTAAATTCAATTATAGAATTTATATAAAAATAATAAAAAGAAAATAATAATATAAACGAATATATTTATAAGATTAGTAACGAAAATATAGGGTTACTCCTTTATTCGGGTAAGGGAAATATATACTAAATATATTTATAGTACTATTATATATACAGCCTCAATATTCTACTAATTAACTAAAATCTATAATAAATTTTAAGGGATAGTAATTAAACTAGCGAAATACTAAATTAAATATTTAAAAATTATTATTAGAGTATATAAAATTATACTAATACGAAATTTAAAAATAGAAACCTTTTATCCGCCGTTCGACCTTTATTTTAATAAAAAAGTTTAGGCCTTTAAAAAAAAGTTCGCCCGGATAGATTAAACTTAATTCGTCCGGGGGACTACAATTTAAATCTCTAATTATATTTAAATATAATAAATTAAAAGTCAGCTACCTACCGATAAACTAAAGAATAGTATAATTAAAGTTTAGTAGGCCGAAATATAAGTACTAATAGAAAAATTACTAGTAATAGTAATTAGCCCCCCCTCGGAATTAGGGATTTAACCGTTACTACTATTATAAGCCTTAAAGTTAATAGCCGTTAATGAAGAAGAATAATTAGAGGATACAATAAATTAGGAATAGGTATCGTACTATAATTACTACCTAGCGGTAGTAATAGCAAAATTAAAGCAACGGTATAAATTTACTATCGCCGACCTTACCCTTAAATTTAATAGAAAAGCTATTTAATAATATATAATTAATATAAAAAAGAAGAAAAGAAAGTACTAATAATTAAAAGAAAATAAAGAAGAGCTGTATTTACTAATTAAAGCGAAGAATTCCCTCTTTATTTAGGTTAAAATAGAAATTATTAACCTCCGAACCTTCCTCTACCGGAAGAAAGTACCGGGTATTTTAATTCCTATTTATATTTATAGGTTCGAAAAAGAAATATTTACTTATATTATCCTAAATTACTTTAATACGAATATTATTTTTTAATTAAACCTAAAAGTTTAATTATTAATAAAAGAAAAACTTTAGGAATACTTAAACGATAAAATTAAAGTTAAAAGGATTTTATTATAAGTATTAAAGTTAGGGAAATTAAAAAAATACTATTTAATAATCGAATTAGAGAAGGAGTAATATAAAGAAATTGCGAGGTATTCTTAAAAGGAAAACGGAATATTAATAATATTAGAATAATAAAATAGGAACGAAGAAAAAATATTTATATTAATTATAAAAATTATTTAAATTATAATTATAGTAAGAACCGAAAAAGTATTATTTAACGAACGTTTAATTATATTTAAAAAACTATTTGAGTAATTCTATTATACGAACCTAATTTATAGTAATTTTATAGCGCTATTAAATTTAATTATTATTTATAAGGGTATAGTTAGGAATATCGACGGTTTTAGGGCTACCGGGAATGGAACTACTATTATTATTAAAATTAGAAATTATACGAATAAAAATAGTATAATTATTACTACTAAATATAATATATATAGGAATAATAATATTACTATTAGAATTAAATACAATCCGAACCGGGTTTATAGTACTACTATCGGGCAAAAAAGGGATATAACTATAATAGGTATCTTTTATAACTAGTTCGTAATAACCCTTCTACTACTATTTAATAATATTATAGTTTAAAGTATAGGGAAAACGCTTATAATTAGTAGGAAGGTTGTCCTATTCTAAACGAATATATATATAATTAATAAAATTATTAGTAATACGAACGAAGATATTTAAATTGTAATTAAACCTATCTTAACTACCTAATATTATAGTAACGGCTATTATTTAAATAATATTATAAGTATTATAGAGACTAGTAGGGATGTCTAATATATATTTACTAGAAGTATAGTTATAAATAGTATTTTAAATACTATTAATTAGAAATATAAGAATTAAATAACGAAAAAAATAAATAGAAAATAAAGGACTTACCGATAAACGAAATAAAATAAATTCTATCGGCAATAACCTTCTTAAAGGTACTAAAAGAATTAAACCTATTATTAAAATATATAACGGAAGTAAAATTTAAAATATAATAAAAGTAAGGAATTTTACGAATAATATTAATTAAATTAGTATAAGGATTAAAGAAGGGAGGGAAGAAATTATATTAATTTTAAGGGGAATAACTACTAAGGAAATTGTAAAAGGTACGAACGAAGAACGTAGGCTCTAAAAGTATAATTAAAGGGATTATAGGGGACGTAGGATTTAGGGATACAATAGGGGAAGAATTCTCTATATTAGAAGTTAAATTAATAGGGCTAGGATAATAGCGGCCGGAGGAAACTATTTTAATAGAAGTTATAATAGGGGAAGAAGGAGGAGAAAAATTAAGAAGGGCGCTATATAGGGGATTATATAGATAGGGGAAGGGGTCTTTATACCGATATAAATAGGAGTAAAATTATAAAGTTAGGAGAGTAAATAATAGGGCGGAAATATTTATAAATAGGGAAGGAAGCGGAGAAGTAAGGTAGTAAATAGGAAAATAGAATAAGGAAGCGGAGAAAAAATAGAGGAAGGAATAGTAGAAGGTAAAATAGAAAGGTAGTGAAGGGAGCGGCGTACCGAATCTAATCCTATTCCTATTATTCCTATTATTTTTATTATTTTAGTATTGGGATAATATAGCGGTAGAAGAAACGAAATTATATTCGCTATAGTGGTAAGTAAGAATTATTATAGCTATAAACAAAGTAGGAGTAGTATAGTAAACTACGGCCGAAATGGAGCTAGGGGTTTTCATCCGGAGGCGCTTAACGTCTTACGGTTTTCCCCTCCAGAGAACTAGAGAAGGACCTTATGCCAATAAGGCGCTATAGTTTATAGTATAGGGAATAAGACTATATATATAACCACTTTAAATTCAAAGAGTTAAATTAAGTATATACATTTCTAAAATACAATATCGTTAAGGACCGCCAAATTCGTACAATCTTTATATCCCAGCAGCGATATACTAAATCGGTCATTGCTAAGTTCAATAACAGCAAACTCCACAGTATTAAAACACTATAGCCACCGGACTATAAAATCTATAGGGGTAACAATATATTACTAAAAGAAGCTAAATCTTACCCTAAGAAGACTAGTTCATTAAATTAATTATTAATAAACACCTAGCCAAATATCGCTTTTACCGTTAATAAACTATTAGAGGGTATTAAGAAGCCTACTAATCGCCACCTTATCGTTATAAAATATTTATAGCAATATCTATTTAAATACTCCAATTTAAGTATTAAATTAAACGGTATATTATCGCCGTTAATAGTTCCATCCTTTTACATATATACAAACGCATCCTTTACTAATAACATCCTTACAAGGAAGAGTATAGCGGGCCACATTATATTCTTTACCTATAGCCCCGTCCTTTAGAAGTCTAAACGACAGAATCTCATTACAACTAGTACGACAGAAGCAGAGTTTACCAATCTAGTACCCACAGCCAAGGCTCTCAATTAGGTGGGCGGCATGCTGGATGATTTGAACGTAAATCTGGGAGTCTACAAAGTCAATAGAGTACTATATATAGATAGTAACAACGCCAAGGACCAGGTTCTCAACCCCAATCTACCCGCCAGGAACCGATATATCGACATACGATATAAATAGTTAATTCAAGAGGTGGACAGGAAGGCATTCACAATCGAGTATTTGCCGGGTAACGAAATGCCAGCCGACGGTCTAACAAAGCCGTTGAAAGCGGATAAGTACGCTAGATTTATCAAGTTAATGGGTATGGTCTAGAAGAAGGTTCCCTAGGCTTGATCAACACTATAAAAAATATTACAATATAAATAGTATATAGAGGTAAATACTCTTTAGTAATCTTCCAATCTATAGGGGTATGTTAGTGGGTCTCTAGCATTCACTAGGCACCGCACTGGGCACAGCCCAGTCCCCACTCTATGCCCTGCCCAGACCGCACCATATCTAGCCTTCCAGACTCGGCTAGTCTCCCTCTTCCTCTTTCTTCTCCATAGCACTCAATCAATCGTATCCAACCGCTTGATCTCGTTGGTGATCTCACAAGTGTTTAAGAGTACGCCGGGGGTATTAGAGCGCTTGGATTCTTTCTTATATATAGTATTTCTAACTATTCTCGAAGGGAGAGGTGGGAAGTAATATTATAGGGCTAGCGCCTAGAGTGTTTGCCTAGTATATAAGCCAGGCGTGCCCTCTAGTTGGGTACACGGGCCGGTCGGCTGTCGGCAGCCGCCTTAGCGCCGGGCCCCATTGGGTACATCCCTCGGGAGCCGCACGGGCCACATTTCTGGCCTTAGCATTTCTGGCACCTTCGATGCCCACGCATCTCTTTCGTATATTTAGCCGTGGGCTCTATGCCAGCCATACTGGCACAAAGCTTCCTCCTCTTTGTCGATTATTTCAAGCTCTTTACAAGGCCTACCTGCGTGTATACCTCGTAGATCCCTTACAATAGGATAATTATAAAAGAAGTACGGAGGATATATTAAGAGTAATTTCGCCCAAAATATTATAAAAAGAATCTAGGGTTATATCTTTGAAGTAAGGGAATTTATTACTATTATCTAGGAACGGATAATATAATAGGCCAACCAATACCGACGGGTACCTAATTTTAATATTAGAAATGAAGCATTTATTATCAAATAGAACGAACTATTCAACCGACCTAATTATAAATTAAACTTCCCCTTAATTAGCCGGTAATTCAAAATTAAGGAGAAATATAAATATTCCTACTACCTAATGGTTCCTAAGGGGTAGTACAATACTAACGTATTCTATACTAATTACTTAAGGAAATACTCCGATAATTTACTCCTAAATTAATATATAGAGGAGCTAGTAAGAGAATATATCAGAAACGGTTTCAAATAGGAAGTTAAAAGTATCCTAGCGTTAAAAATATACTAAGGATAGTTATAATATTAAACAAATTAGAAGGGCTATAACCCGGACCTAGAGTATTATAATATATAAAGGTTTAAAAATTCTATTTATTTCGTTAAATCCTTCTATAATTAATACCCGGATTAATTTAATCCCCCAAAACGGTTAGACGCTTAGTTATAAATAATAGAGTCGGATAAGTTAGACCCGAACTATAAAGAAGATAATATACTTATAAAAAAAGGATTTCGATTAACGAGAAAGTACATAGGGGTAAGGAAGTAAATTTATTAATAAGGGAGGATTAAACGAAATATTAATAAGGGAGGAGTAAACGAAATAATTAACGGACTTAAATAATAGGATTGGGAAGGTTATACAATATACCGTAATAGAATATTAGTGTAATTAGTAATAGCGTAGGGGCCTAGAACTAATTGAACTAATTAAAAGCCTAAAGATACCCCCCCTCTATTTAAAAAGCGATTATATTCGAACTAAAGTAATAACGACTTTTTTAGAGGATTTTAATTGGAGGACTAGGAACGGGGACCCTCTTTACGTATATTCTAGTTTCCTAGTTTTTTTTTATACGACTCGGGACGAATCTTTTTCTACCGGGGGGGTAATATTACAACACTAGCGGGTGGATCCCAGTACCGGGACTGCGGGAGCTACAAGACTACGCGCACGTAATATCGTAGCGCGACGTACACCGGCCACCTGGGCCTAGGGTTAAAACCCCAAACGCCAAACGCGCCTTTGCACGTTTCCTTCTTTTCTTCTTCATCTTGTAATTCTAGTATGGACCTAGGAATCAACGTGTTTAGCTTGTCTCTCATAACCACGTCGCTCGTGACACTTTAAAGATTTTTCCTATATTATCAAATAGTAATATTAGCCTTTATACACCCGTTAACTTCTATTAGACAACGCTCTTTCTAAACTTCTTAAAGATAACGATTTTCGCATCCTTAAATTACTATAGGAAATATCCGAGCCGGAAGCTAGTAAATACTAAATGTACTATAATAACCTATTAACATAATTATTTATACAATTTTAAAAACCTATTTAAATACTAATCGATCCTAGGGGCCTTATTAAATGGCATTTACTCCGGCGGCACCAGCCATATGTTACAGAGGCCCCAATCCCTATAGCGGCCCCAATATTTCAATCCTTAGCACGTAATTTTAAGGTAAAATATCCTTTACATAGTAAATCCCAGAGTCTTACAACTGGATAAAAAGATAACAATAATGACTAGTAACATGGTTTTGTATGGAGATTTCTACGGTATACAATATTCTTAATATTAGATTATCTTATAGCTACCTATTTATATTAATACTATCGACTACGGAGAGGAATCTCGTGATGCTTGGTATGGTGTTTATAACGGTTGATTCGGCGCCTCTAATTCCTATAGCGGTATTTTGAAGTCGTATTGATGTGGGGTGGTTGGTTCTTTTTTCTGTTTTTTCCTTTCTTGCTTTGAAACTCTTGCTTTTATATGATGAGTGGAGATATCAGGGCCTTGGTTTGTTATGCATTGAGGAGCAGATCTACTGTACTGGTCGGTTAGGACCCTAGGAATGTATTGAGTAAGGAAGGGGATATAAGGAGGAGATCCCGAGTTGAGAATAGGTAGAAGGAGAGGTACTCCTGATTAGACAATACTTTTCCTTGAAAATAGACTAAGAAGTTCCGCTCCCAAACTATAGAGCTATCGTTAAATACCCTAGTAACAGTAAGCTCAACAACCCTTCCGTGACAAGACTAACCTTTAGACCTATTCAACTAGCTAGGATTGATGAGAAGAGTCTTATCCTTCTCGTTGGTCTTTGGTGGTGGTTGATGAGCTGTGGCATTGTTATTCTATTCAGTTCCTAAGGATAAAGGCTATGCCCAACTCCAGATCTGTTCCTCGCTGCATTTAGGTGTGGTAGGGTGCTTTTCTTTGTTGGTGTGGTTTTTGCTCTATTTTAGTATACGTACTGCGCGTAGCGTTGTAAAGCTTCAAAGAAGTTAGTAAATAGCTTTGTCTATTGATGCGATTAATATTTACGTACGTGCAGTCGATTCTAGCTTGTTGTGGTGGTGAAAGGAAGTTTGGTTGTAAAGAAAGAGGAAGAGGGAGGAAAAAGAAGGTTCAAAATTACCAAGTCTAAAATCTGGGCTGGGTATTGAGCGTTAATGAATGGGGGGGTTCTACTGGTTGACTGGGCTTGGCGCTGTTTTACAGAAGAAGACTGCTGTACGATTACTGTCTGGTTGAAATAAAAGATGGTAAAAAAAGATGCCCACGTTTAACCCTAACCCGATTGGGGCCGCTATAGGGATTGGGGCCGCTCTAACATAAGGCTGGTGCCGCCGGAGTAAATGCCTATTAAATACTATCCGGGAAAGTATATCCTAAATATCCTCCTCATTAATTAGCTTCAGTTCTTAATAATTATTAAATTAATACTATTTAGTAATTTAATTTAATGCGGTAAGTAATTTATTAGGACCTCTACTTCTAAGAAGAAACGTTCAGTAAAAATTTTAGGCTTATTATTATAGTCTCCGATTTCTACTGCTCCTTCGTAGGTTTGAAAGGTTAGTAGTTTAGGTAGGTTTATTAATCGGTAATTTTAAATCTAAACTTATTATTCTAAGGGTTAAAATCGATTTAGGTTCTTTAAAGTTTTAGTAATATTATTACACTATATAACTTACTAGGCTTTTACAATTATCCTCTTTTTTTTTATTATAGCTTTAATAAAATCCTTTTATTTTAATATTATCTAATATTAAAACTACTCTTGATATATCTTCTGCGCTTCTTTTAAAATTATTTTATATTTTAATATTTATTAATCTACTTTCTTCTTTCAACTTTTCTCCCAATACGGGACGAATTCCTCTATAATATTTATAAATTCTCTATTGAATTTAAAAAAATAAACTCGAAATTCTCTATTATATTAATCTTTTCTAGAACCAATATTTATTTCTCTAACGCCTCCTTTACTTTTATTATATTTATAAAACTCTAACTATATCTTTTTTCTTCCTCTACCTTTTTATTTTTTTTTCTTATTTAGACTTAGATTTCTTAAGGGTAGTAATTTAAATGGTTTATTGATACTTTTATACTCCCTAATATTCAAAATTAACTCCTAATAATAATTATATATAATTAATTATTCTATCTTTCTCTCTTTATATTATATTCCCGAATTTTATCGGTTCGCTATAGGGGGTAAATAAACTAAACTTCTAGCGTTATATTTATATAAGGAAGCGAACGGCCCCCGGGTTAGTCCTATTCTTTAGATCCTAATTCAAATAGTAAAAATAATAATCCTTAATTATAATTAAATTTCCCGCCGGGGGTCCGACTTCGATGAATTCGAAGAGTAACGACCTTTACTAATATTCTAATATTCCTTATATAAAAATAGGCGAATAAATAGAATAAACGGTCGTTAGGTCCTTTAAATTCTTGAATATTATTACAGTCTAATCCTTTCTAACTTAGAAATTTAGGTTCTTTAAATTTTATTTTTTATTTAAATATATTATTACCCTTCCCTTCTCTATATAATCAACCCCGAAATATCTTCCGCCTCTAGGACAATAAATATCCTTATTCAATTTCTACCCGGCTCCTAAATTATTATAATATTATAGGTCTCCTTTTATTCCAAGAGAAACTTCCCTCTTTTAACAAAACTTCCCTACATTCTAATAGAATATCTTTAATTGGACTATTAATTACCCTAGAATAGGGTTCCTTCTAATCCTTCGGTAGAGGATAAAGGTATTACTACTTCCTTAGGGGGGGTTATAATTTTATAAGTACTATTATTACTATACGACCCATTTTCCCCCGTACTTTATAAGGATAGGTAATATATATTTATAAAACTTTATAAGTTTATTAATTTCGGTCGGAAGGATAGGCCGACGATCTTTTTCGTCCGTCCCCTTTTTATAATTCCTCTAATATATTTCTCTAAGATAATAATAATATAAGAATTAAAGGAAGCGTCTAATAAAATACCTTCGTTTATAATTTCTATCGTAGGCTCTAATACCTTTCCAACTAAGTTCTTACGGGGGGCGAACGCCCGCGGCCTCTCAACGTACATAATAAATACTTTTATAATTACCTTCCGGAAAATAGAATACTCCTTATAGTTATATATATAATAACTTTTCTTCCTATATAATTTATAATGGAAAGACCTCCCCAGACGCACCAAAATCCTACATGTACGCACTACACCCAGATGTCGGCTGTTATGTAAAATATACCGTTTTAGCTGTAAAAATCGTGATTTGTCATATCTTGAAGCAGGCTAGCCTAGTAAATCCCCTGTAAATCTTGGTCTTCAGCGGGCAAGCAAATCTGACAGCGCCAATCTGACAGCGCCAATCTGACAGCGCCAATCTGACAGCGCCAATCTGACAGCGCCAATCTAACAGCGCCAATCTGAAAGCTCACAGCTTATATCTAGTAGATCTCAACGTACGTTGAGGTAATAGATTGAATAGATATATATAGTATAGATGGGTGCAATGTAATTGCGTGTAGTTCAGTGTAGTGCAAAGTGCTGGTGCAAAGTACTAGTGTAGAGTCCTGGTGCAAATGGCCGTGTGAAAGAGAGTGAAAGAAATGACCAAGTTAGAGGGGATGTCGCGCGTATTGAAAAGACGAAATTTTGCGGGTAAAAACGGGATTTACGATGTCAGGTGTCATCAGCTGAACTACCCCATTTTTCCTGGTGGGGGTGCGTACATGTAGGATTTTGGTGCGTCTGGGGAGGTTTTCCCTTTATAATAGACGAATAATTTATTATTATTAGATAGGCAATTTACTTCGCCGAAGTAATCTCCTTCGTATTTAACTTCGCTATAGCGAACGTAAATATCTTCTTAGTAGTAGAACTTCGTTGTATATCCAATTCCCTGATATTTAAAGTATTATTAAACGTTACTCGAAGTTTAGAACGGTTCGTATCAATATACACCGCCGTCTTAAAGGAAGAGGTTATCCTAGAGGAAGTACGTTACTAATACAGTAGCGATTTCTATTAAAAGTAGGCCTCTATTTTCTCCGTCCCTTCTCTTCTATAATTAAACCCTGATAATAGATACCTCCGGGTTTTTCTCCTTTACTACGTTCAATATAGCCTCCGCTATAGTATAATTATCAATATTATCCTAAGGTACGCCCCGAATTAGTACGCTTATAGTACTTATAGTAACGAAAGTATCGGGGACGACAACTTCTATAGCTTATACTTAGTTACGCCAACACCAATTACGTATAGACTCGTCGAACACAATTACATAGTCTCCAATCGTTAGCATTCTAGTAGCCGCGCGGACTACCAAGCCGGTATTCTTCTTACTTAAGCACGTAGCCAGGGTCGTCTTCGTATCTTCGTCTCCTTCACTTTTACTATATTATAAAACTCTAATTATATTTTCCTTCTTCCTTTACTATTTTATTTTTTCTTCTTACTTAGACCTAAATTTCCTAAAAATAAGAATTTAAACCGGTTTATTCGTACTTCTATACTCCCTAATATTCGGCCTCAACCCCTAACGATAATTATATATAATCGATTATTCTATCCCTCTCTCCTTATATTATATTCCCGAATTTTATTAGTTCGCTATAGGGGGTAAATAAATGAAATTCTTAGTATTATACTTATATAAGGAGGTGAATAGCCCCCGAATTAATCCTATTCTCTAAATCCTAATTGGAATAATAGAAATTATCATCCCCGACTATAATTAGATTTCCTACTAGGGGTCCAACCTTAATAAATTCGAAGAGTAGCAACCTTTACTAATATTTTAGTATTCCCTGTATAAAAATAAACGAATAAATAGAATAAATAGTCGTTAAATACTTTAAATTCTTAAACGTTACTATAATCTAATTCTTTTCGGTTTAAAAATCTGAATCCTTTAAATTCTACTTTTTATTTATATATATTACCGCCCTTCTCTTCTCTATATAATTAACCCCGAAACATTTCCCGCTTTTAGGGTAGTAAATATCCCTATTTAAATTTCTATCCGGCTCTTAAATTGCTATAATATCATAAGTCTCCTTTTATCTGAATAAAAACTTCCTTCTTTCGTACGACTTCTTTATATTCTAATAGAATATTTTTAATCAGACTATTAATTACCTTAGAATAGAATTCCTTCTAATCCCTTAATAGAGGATAAGGGTATTACTACTTCCCTAGGGGGGCTTTAATTTTATAAATACTATTACTACTATACGATTAACTTCCCCCTATATTTTATAAATACGAGTAATATATATTTATAAAATCCTATAGGTTTATTAATTTCAATCGGAAAAATAGGCCGATAATCTTCTTCGGCTATCCCCTTTTTACAACCCCTCTAATATATCTCTTTAAAGTAGTAATAATATAGGAGCTAAGGGGAGTGTTTAGTAAAATACCCTTATTTATAATCTCTATTATTAATTCTAATACCTTTATAATTAAATTTTTATAAGGAGCGAATATTTATAGCCTCTCAGTATACGTAATAAACGCCTTCGTAATTACTTTCCGGAGAATAGAATACTCTTTATAGTTATACGTATAATAACTTTTCTTCCTATATAATTTATAATAAATAAATAATTTATTATTAATAAATAGGTAATTTATTTCGCCGAAGTAATCTCCTTCGTATTTTACCTCGTTATAATAAGTGTAAATATCTTTTTAATAATAGAATTTCGTTATATATCCAATTCCTTAATATTTAAAATATTATTAAATATTATTCGAAGTTTAGAATAGTTCGTATAAGTATACGCTGCTATTGTAAAGGAAGAAGTTATTTTAAAGGAAGTATATTACTAATATAGTAATAACTTTTACTAAAAGTAGGCTTGTACTCTCTCTATCCCTTCTCTTTTATAGCCGAACTTTGATAATAGATACCTCCGGGTTTTTCTCCTTTACTATATTTAATATGACCTCTACTATAGTATAATTATCAATACTATCCTAAAGTACGCCCCGAACTAATACGCTTATAATATTTATAGTGATAAAAATATTAGGGCTAAAAACTTCTTTAGCGTATATTTAATTATATTAATATCAATTATATATAAATTTGTCGAATATAATAATATAATCTCCGGTTATTAATATTCTAATAACTGTACGGACCACTAGGCCGGTATTCTTCTTATTTAAATATATAGTTAGGGTTGTCTTCGTATTTCTATTCGAACGATTTATAACTTCGGTAATAATTGTCACTCCCTTAATAATAAATTACTATTCGAAGTTAGAGGGGATAAACTTCTTAATAATAATAGGTAATTATTAGAAGGTAGTACTAATTTTACTCGGACTAGCTTTTACTATAATATTAGCCTAATATTTTGGTATTTCTTAAACGCCTTATTTAATTTCCTTCAAAATATCTTTCCTTAAATCGTTAAAATCCTTCTTAATAATAAACTAATCGGTTCTAACTTTACTAGCCTCGGGTCGTATAAATCTACTTTTTTTAATATATACTTTTACGAATTTAAGAAATAATTTTCGGGCCTAATAATAATCTTCGGTTAAAATAGTATTATAGTCTATAGATTTATTCGTTCTAATAATAAATTTCTTTAATATTTTATTATCTTCTTCTATCTTATCCGAAATCTTAGTAGTAAGTACAGCTTTAAGATTATTATATACTAACATTTCCACGAACGGGTTATAGATACTATTTTTAAACTTACAAGTACCGCCATCGATAACCATTAGTAACGACAATATAACGCTATTGCTGCGTTCGTCGTAGGATATTGTGAGGGACGTAAACGACCCTCCTAAGTCGATTGCCGTTATTAGTTTTCGTTTTAGAGCACTCCTCGACTAGAAATCGGCGTTTCCGGTTTCAAAGCAAATTTTTTATAGTATTCTAACTTACTGGAATAGTTATTTATATAACTTCAAAAATTTATTTAAATACTAATTAATCCTAGGGGTTTTATCAAGCGTTATCCGGGAGAATATATTTTGAATATCCTCTTTATTAATCAGTTTACTAATAATTATTGGATTAACGTTACTTAAGAATTTAATCTAATTCAATAGGTAATTTATTAGGACTTTTACCTTTAACAAGAAACGATCGGTAAGGATTTCAATTTTACTATTATAGTTTCCGATTTTTATTACTCCTTCGTAGGTTTAAAGGGTTAATAATTTAGACGGGTTCATTAATTGGTAATTTTAAATTCAAACCTATCATTCTAAAGGTTAAAATTAATTTAGGTTCTTAAAAACTTTAATAATACTATTATACTATATAATTTATTAGACTTTTATAATTATTTTCTTATGTTTTATTATAATTCTAATAAAATCTCTTTAATTTAATGTTATTTAATATTCAGACTATTCCTAATATATTTTCAATACTTCTTTTATTATTATTCTATATCTTAATATTTACTAATTCACTTTCTTCCTTTGACCTTTCTTCTAATATAGGATAAATTCTTCTATAATATTTATAAATTCCTTATCGAACTTACAAAAGGCGAATTCAAAATCCTTTACTATATTAATCCTTTTTAAGACTAATATCCGTTTTTCTAATACTTCCTTTAATACCTGGACGATGGAACCAAAGCCGAAAGGATTCTATTATGGGCGTTGAGGTTGGGGAGGTTGAGAGAGTACCGTCTGGTAGTCGAGTTAAAGGAGGAGCAACGTAAGGAAATCGCGAGGTACTCCTAAGAGGAAAACGGAGTATTAATAATACTAGAATAATAGGACGGGAACGAGGGGGAGATGTTTATACTAACTATAGGAGCTATCTAAGTTATAGTTATAGTAAGAACCGAAAAGTACTATCTAATAAACGCTTAATTACGCTTAAGAAGCTATTCGAATAATTCTATTATACGAACCTAATTTATAGTAACCTTATAGCGCTATTAGACTTGATTATTATTTATAAAGGGGCGACTAGGAGTATCGACGGTTTAAGGCTACTAGGAACGGAATTATTACTATTATTAGAACCGAAAATTATATAAGTAGGAGTAGTGAAACTATTACCGCCGGATACGATATATATAGGAATAATAGTATTACTATTAGAATTGGACGTAATTTAAATTAGGTTTATAGTATTACTGCCGGGTAGGGAAGGGATACGATTATAACGAATATCCTTCGCAATTAGCTTATAATAACCCTTTGTTGGAGGCTGGAAAAGCGACAACGAAAAAGGCTTGATTCTGGGGTTGTCTAACGGAAGAGGGAAAAACGGAAACCAGGGCAGCCTAAATACCTGGAAGGGAGTGCCAGTGAATGGGCAAGGCCAGTGAAGGCGGCCCAGGGCACGGACTTCCAACACACCCCCGTAGGCTGGCCTGACGAAGCCTGGCTCCGAAGAAAACCTCTAACTATATACATTGTAAAATCCTTTCTCAAAAGGTGAAAATAAGGGTATCTCTATCTCTTCCTCCTTCTTTGAGTTGGCTTCTTCTCTTTGGTTTCTACCCTTGGGTATTGGCTTCTTTGGATCGGTACCATCGTTGAAAGGATGGACTTGAGGGTTGAAGTTTGCTACCAAGATTTAAGTAGACTTTCGATGCCATCGTTGAAAGGATGGGCTTTGTCGATTGCCACGGGGTAGTTAGTGGACTTTGTTAATTGCCACGGGGTAGTTAGTGGACTTTGTTGGTGAAAGAAAGAAAGCCGGGTAGAAAGAAGGTGACTTTTGGTTGAGTTGAGTTGGATTTGAATAGAAAGGTGACCATTTTGGTGATTTTGGTCAAAAGGTGGATTAAGTTGAAGGTGACCATTTTGGTGGTTTTGGCCAAAAGGTGGATTTTGATTCGAGTCGATGGTGAAAATCGTCGCTTTGATTGAGAGGTTGGGATTCGCTGCCCTCCTACACCCCCGTAGATGAAAAGAAGGTGTAGGAGGCTAGAATAGCTTCCGAAAAGAGTGCGCGCGATGCGCGAGAGGGCTCATAACCTGTTGGAGGCTGGAAAAGCGACAACGAAAAAGGTTTGATTCTGGGGTTGTCTAACGGAAGAGGGAAAAACGGAAACCAGGGCAGCCTAAATACCTGGAAGGGAGTGCCAGTGAATGGGCAAGGCCAGTGAAGGCGGCCCAGGGCACGGACTTCCAACACCCTTCCTTTAAAATTCGGCGATATTATAATTTAGGGTACAAAGAAGACGTCTATAATCGGTAGGTAAACCGTCTTTAAACGAATATATATACAATTAGTAAAGTTATTAATAGTACGAACGAAAGCGTCTAAATTATAATTGAATTTATCCTAGCTATTTAATACTATAGTAACAATTACTATTCAAATAGCGTTATAAATGCTGTAGCAGCCAATAGAGATATTTAGTATATATATTTTATAAGTATAATTGTAGGTAGTATTCTAGGTACTACTAATTAGAAGTATAGAAGTTAAATAACGAAAAAGAGGAATAAAGAATAAGGAACCTACCGGTAAACGAAATAAGACAAATCTTCTTAGTAACGATTTTACGGAAGGCGGTAGGGGAATTAAACTTATTAGCGGAGTATAGAACGGAAGCGAAATTTAGAGTATAATAAAAGTAAAGAATTTTATAAACGATACTAATTAAATTAATATAAGGATTAAAGAAGAAGGGGAGAGAAGTATACTAATTTCAAAGGGGATAATTATTAAGGAAATTATAAAGGGTATAAACGAAGAACGTAGGTTCTAAAAGTATGATTATAGGAGATGTAGGGCCTAAGGATAAATTAGAGGAGGGACCCTCTATATTAGAAATTAAATTAATGGGGCTAGAATAATAACGGCCGGAGGAAATTATTTTAGTAGAAGTTACAATAAGGAAGGAGGAAGAGAAGGATTAGGAGGGGGTACTATAGGAAGATTATATAAATAGAAGAAGGGTTTTTATACTAATATAAATAGAAGTAGGTCTATAGGGTAGGAGAATAAAAGATAGGGTAGAGGTATTTATAAACGGGGGAAGGAGACGGAGAAGTAGGGTAATAAATAGGAAAATAGGATAAAGAAGCAAAGAAAAGGCAGAAAAAGGAATAGTAAGGAATAAAATAGAAAGGCGGCGAAGGAAGCGGCGTACTAAGTCTAGTCCTATTCCTATTATCCTTATTATTCTAATATTAACATAATATAACGGTAGAAAAGACGAAATTATATTCGCTATAGCGGTAGGTAAGAACCGTTATAATTATAAGTAAAGTAAGAGTAGCGTAGTAAATTACAACCGAAATAGAACTAGGGGTTTTTATCCGGAGGCGCTTAACGCCTTACAGTTTTCCCCTCTAGAGAACTAAAGAAGGACCCTATACTAATAAAGTACTATAGTTTATAGTATAGGGAATAAAACTATAATAATAATACTTCCTTTACTTTTATTATATTTATAAAACTCTAATTATATTTTCCCTCTTTTTTAATTTTTTCATTTTTTCTTCCTATTTAGACCTAAATTTCCTAAAAATAGTAGTCCGAACCGGTTTACTCCTACTTCCATACTCCCTAATATTTAGCTTTGATTCCGGGTAACAATTATATATAATTAATTATTCTATCCCTTTCCCTTCGTATTATATTTCTGAACTTTATTAATTTACTACGGGGGGTAGGTAGATTGAATTTCTAGCGTTATACCTATATAAAGAGGCGAACAGCCCCTAAACTAATCCTATTTTCTAAATCCTAATTAGGATAGTAGAAATTATAATCCTTAATTGTAATTAGGTTTTCCGCCGGGGGTCCGACCTTAATAAATTCGAAGAGTAATAACCCCTACTAATATTTTAATATTCCCTTTATAAAAATAGGAAAGTAAATAGAAAAAACGGTTATTAAGTCCTTTAGGTTCTTAAATATTATTATAGCCTAATCCTTTTTAATTTAGAAATTTAGGTCTTTGAAACTCTATTTCTTATTTATATATATTACTACCCTTCCTTTTTCTATATAATCGACCCTATAATACTTTTTGCTTTTTAAATAATAAATATCCCTATTTCTATTTCAATTTAGCTCCTAAATTGCTATAATATCATAGATTTCCTCTTTTTGGAATAAAAGTTTCCCTTTTTTGTATAATTTCCTTATATTCTAACAGAGTATTTTTGATTAAACTATTAATTACCTTAAAATAAGGTTCCTTCTAATCCTTTAACGGAAAATATAGGTATTACTTCCTTAAAGGGGGCTATAGTCATATAAATACTATTACTACTATATAACTAATTTCTTCCTATATTCTATAAATATAGGTAATATATATTTATTAGACTTTACGGGTTTTATAATTTTAATCGGGAGGACGGACTAACGATCTTCTTCGCCTATCCCCTTTTCATAATTCTTTTAATATATTTTTCTAAGGTAAGAATAATATAAAAGTTAGGGGGAATGTCCGGAAAAACGCCCTCGTCCGTAATTTTCATTATTAATTCTAATACCTTTCTAATTAGGTTCTCATAAAGGGTAAATACTTACAACCTTTTAAGATATATAACAAACGCCTTTATAATTACCTTCCGGAAAATGAAATACTCTTTACAATTATATATATAATAACCTTCCTTCCTATACGGTTTATAATAAATAAATAATTCATTATTATTATTAATAATTTATTTTACTGAAGTAATTTCCTTTATATTTAGCCTCGCTATAATAGGTATAAATATCTTTTTACCGGTAGAACCTCGCTATATATTTAATTCCCTAATATTCAAAATATTATGAAATATTATTCGAAGTTTAAAATAGTTTATATAAATATATATCACCGTTCTAGAAGAAGAGGTTATTTTAGAAAAAGTACGGCGCTAATATAATAGCGACTTTTATTAAGAATAAGCTTCTATTCTCTCCGTCCCTTTTCTTCTATAGCCGAACTCTAATAATAAATATCTCCGGATTTTCCTCCCTTACTATATTTAATATAACTTCCAATATAGTATAATTATTAATACTATTCTAAAGTACGCCCTGAACTAGTACGCTTATAATACTTATAGTAATAAAAATATTAGGGCCGAAAACTTCTTTAATCTATATTTTGTTATATCGGTATTAATTATATATAAATTCCTCGAATATTATTATATAGTCTCTAATTATTAGTATTCTAATAATATTATAGATTATAAAATTAATATTCTTTTTATTAAGGTATATAATTAGGGTTGCCTTTGTATTTTTATTTGAATAGTTTATAAATTCAACGGTAATTATCGCTCCCTTAATAGTGAATCGCCGTTCGAAATTAGAAGGAATAACCTTCTTAATAATAGTAGGTAATTATTAAAAGGTAGTATTAATTTTATTTGGGCTAGCTTTTATTATAATATTAGTTTAATATTTTAGTACCTTTTAAACGCCTTATTTAATTTCCTTTAGAATATCCTTCTTTAAATTATTAAAATCCTTCTTAATAATAAATTAGTCGGTTCCAACCTTACTAACCTTAGGTCGTATAAATCTACTTTTTCCAACGTATACCTTTGTAAATTCGAAAAGTAATCTTCGAACCTAACAATAGTCCTCGGTCAAAACGGTATTATAATTTATAGATTTATTTACTCTAATAATAAACTTCTTTAATATTTTATTATCTTCCTTTATTTTATTTAGAATTTTCGTAATAAGTACGGCTTTAGAATCGTTATATATTAGAATCTCTACAAGCGGGTTATAAACGTTATTTTTAAATCTACAAATACTACTATCGATGGCCATCGGCAATAACAATATAAGGCCGTCGCTGTACTCGTCGTAGGACATCGTAAGGGACGTAAACGACCCTCCTAAGTCGATTGCCATTATCAGTTTTCGTTTTAGAATACTCCTCGACTAGAGATCGGCGTTTCTAGTTTCAAAGTAGTTATAGTAGTACTATTTTATTAAATTATGATAGTTATAGTAGTTTAAGAGTAAAAGAGATTCGCTACCTATACCTATTAACCCGCAGAGAGGTTCTAAATAAATAATAAAATATAATTTAACCTTAAAAACTACGCCTTATCAAGATCTAGAAAGAAGTTAGACTAGTTGTACACTAAATATACTGTTTCGAAAGTACTCTTACTACTAAGTATACAAGTTTTGGGTCTTCTACATAATATTTATAATATCTTTTATATTAATTTCCTCTAGCGGGCTGCTAGAAACCTCTTACCCGGCTAAATCCTCGCTAATAAGTAAATACCGCCGGTAATTATAAATAAAGAAGAGGAATCTCATATAGAGAAGACTGTATATATTAGAGGAACGCCGAATAATTAAATAGTATTTATAAATTAAGAAGGCTATTATAAGCCCTTATAGTACCGATTTGAAGACTTGTGGAATATTAAAGTACTTAAACTCTTTAATACGTAGTATAGGGATATGCGAATTTATATATAGTCTTATTCCCTATACTATAAACTATAGCGCCTTGTTGGCATGAGGTCCTTCTTCAGTTCTCTGGAGGGGAAAACCGTGAGGCGTTAAGCGCCTCCGAATAAAAACCTCCAGCTCCATCTCGGCCGTAGTTCACCACGCCGCTCCTACTTTGCTTACAGCTATAACGGTTCTCACCCACCGCTATAGCGAATATGATCTCGTCTCTTCCACCGCTGCGTCATCCCAACACTAGAACAATAAGAACAATAGGAACAGGACCAGACCCGGCACGCCGGGATATGCGAATTAATAATAGACCTATAGATTAATTTACAACAGCCGCTGATAGAGAGGAGTGGCTGGAGGATGCAACGAATCGGGAATGGGTGTCGCGCTACAACTACCACCTGGCGGCGGCGGCAGCGAAATCAGGGCGACGGTACGAATTCACCATCGCCGACCTCACCCCCAAATTCAGCGGAGAGGCCATCCAACGACATATAGTCGGTACGAAGAAAAAGAAGGGAAAACGCCGACAACTAGAAGAAGACGAAGAAGAGCCGTACCTACTAACTAAAATAAAAAGTTCCCTCCTTATCTAAACTAGAACGGAAGTTATTAGCCTCCGGGCCTTCCTCCACCGGAGGAAAGTACTGGGCGTCCTAATTCCTATTTGCGCCTGCGGGCTCGAAAAAGAAATATTCGCCTATATTATTCTAAATTGCCTCAATATAGACACCATTTTCTAATCAAACCCAGAAGCTTAACTATTAATAAAGGAAGAATTCTAGGAATACTTAGACGATAGAATTAAAGCCGAAAGGATTCTATTATAAGCGTTAAAATTGGGGAAGTTAAGAGAGTACCGTCTAGTAATCGAATTAGAGGAGGAGTAACGTAAGGAAGAGACTTCCTCGGCGGGCAGTATCACTTTCCTTCGTAGGCAGTGTCACTACCCACATAGTTGAATCTTACCTAATATTCCTACACGGGCAGTATTATATTAAACCCTAACCCTATAATACTTCTCGTAGTATTCAACATTCTAATCAAGACAGTAAGCGTTATTAAACCTCATACTCTAGTAAAATATGTGGATATCTTATAAATCGTAGTATTAAAAACGGAAAGTATTTAAATTAATTTCTTCTACTCAACTATAGTAATTCTACTTATTTAAAGTATATATATTATAAACTACTTCTACTCTTCTCGCTTCCTCCTTAATAATTTAATAGTCTACCCGCTTCTAAATACTACTCAAAGTAGTAATAACCGTATTATAGTACGCTTTTTGCGGGCAGGCTGTTCGTTAGAGTTTAAAAAAGTAAGGGGATCGCTTAAAGGTACAGTAACTTAAAGGTCGTTATCCGAAGTAAAAGGATCTAGCGAGGGTAATTCTCGTACTTACACCTCGATAGTAGAACCTATAGCAAAATTACTCTTACCCGTACTAACTTTATTAATTATTTTAAACCGGGATTACTACTGGCGGAGCGATAATTTAAATATCTAATAATTCTTTACCCCCTTCTTTCTTACCTTCTCCTTACCCTTCCCTTTCGTAGTATTAAGAATTCGTTAATCGTATAGTAACTTTACCGTACCATTCTTAGGCCGTCCCCTAATTCTATTAATAACTTTAGGGTCCTTAATATGGGAATAAGGATTCCATTTACTCTATTATAAAATATTAATTAAGGAAAAGAATAGAAGTAATAATAATATTACGTACTAAGGGAGCCCGGATATAATGCTAGTAATAAACATCCTAACGGCCGAACTAACTGCCGATTTTAAATTTTGTAAATATCTTATAGTAATAAAATATACTATACTATTTTTGAACCGTATAGTTACACTCGCCTAAATTTCGTACTAGTTTTTTTCTAATACTTAAAAGTATATTAGATTAGGCAATATATAATTAACGACGAATAAGATTAAGGCTACGATATGTAATTCACTAGGGTAAATCTTCTAATACCTCTATTCTTACTTTAGTAAATTCGCCCCGTATCTTTATATTATAATTAATAACATTTTTATACTATTAATTACGCTCTCGTTCAATTATAGTGTAAATAAATAAGACTACTATAAAGAAATCCGTCTTCTATTAATTAAAAATCCCTTTATCCGATAGTTAATCGATTCGTTAAAGGATATAACTATTAAGCTAAAGTTATAATATTAGTAGGTATAGTAACGTACCTATTGGTAGTGGTATAGTATATATATATCCTCTAAATATAATAATATTTTTTACTAATCCCCAAAATTAATAATTAATTGCTTCTATCGTTGTATAAATATAGTTTCGTTAGATATAAAAACTATTATCTTCTAATACTCAAAAAGGCTATAATATATATAATTAAAGACTTTCTATATCTTTAAATTGAAGCCTATAACTATCTATAAAATTACCTTATTACTTTGGCTAAGTGTAACGGGCTCTCTTCCTCTATTAAACTTTAATTCTAAATTACTACCCTTACTACTAGCCCGCTTCTACTTCTTCTTTACCTATAGAAGGACATTACAGTTAATATAGAATATATAAATCTATTATTAGGCGTTTAAGAATACCGTTGTAAGAACTATCTTTAATTAGTTATTAAAGTTTATAATAATAACCTCTAATTTAGTTACCCTTATTTTAATATACAATTTCTTAAATATATTAGCCAATTAAGTAAAGCTATTAACTCTCTTATTATTAATTAGACTAAACGCCGTAAAGTAGATAGAATTAGTATTTATTATATTAATAACGATAATAAGCGGGTAATTATACTAGTTAGTTTTATAAATATTGTCTATACCTAAATATTTTAAGTAATTCTGCTATTATTCTAAATAGAATTACTAAAACTAAATAATACCCAATAGACGGTCGGGATCGTCTTTAACCTACTCAATAACGTAAAGGATATTAGAATCGTCAAATAATTTAATAATAGTAGTAATAATTTCGTAATTGTAGTATTATAATTTCTTAATACGCTAGCGCTAATTATTAATATTTTTATAAATATAAGCAATAATCTTGAATTCGTATTTAATAATAGTTAGGATATCTCGTAATCTAATACCGGGTTGGTAAAATAAAGCAACCACTCTTCTATACACCTTCTCGGTCCTTTTATAATATTATAAATGAGTAGAAACGTATAAGGACCCCTTATAATTATAAGTATAATAATTAGAATCAATAGATAATCGATAAATCTATTACCAATTATTCTCTTAAAGAGCAATAACTACTCTAAACGATTAATAATTATATTTATAGCTTTTTATCTTTCGAAACTTAATAATAGAGGAACGGAATTAACTATAACGGTTATACTTTAAACGGTAGTACGTTGGCTAATTATTTCGATAGTTTAAAGCTTACGTACAGTTAAAAGCTACACTATAATACAATCCCTAAACATTAAATATATTTTATACTACCTTTATAAACGGTAGTAGCTTAAGTGTAATATCTTCGGTCGTTAGGTTAGGTATATTATCCCTCTTAATAAGGGAGCTAATATTTAACAATCCCTTATATTTAGAGTTAGATAAATTACCGGATTAAGTAGGGATAAAGGTAGGCGCTGTTGTAGGGATAAGGGCGGGAATAGGAGAGGTAAGTGCGAATTTATTTCTACTATTTACATAGTAAGAGTTAGAACCACTACTAATTTCGATAACTACGGACATTCTATAAAATATAATTGTTAGAAGTAAAAAGAGTATATTATAGCGAGCAGACTAACGTTAAAATTATATCGATACGACTGGATTTGGTAAAGTTATGGTGGTAAGTATAGCTGGCTTCTATAGTCTTATTGATTCTATATAGTAAAGAAATCGCGCAACTTCGAAATCCAGATCTTACGATGGCTGCAAATAGCTAAGTTCAACGTAGCCAGAACCAGATTTATCAGGGTTAGGGATATTAGTAATACTACCCGCGTAGGAATATTAATAAGATTTAACTATATAGGCAGTAATACTGCCTACGGAGGAAAGTGACACTACCCGCCGAGGGACTCTCCGTAAGGAAATCGTAAAGTATTCCTAAGCAGAAAACGGAACATTAATAATATTAGAATAATAGGACGGGAACGAAGGGGAAATATTTATACTAACTACGGGAATTATCTAAGCTATAGCTATAATAAGAACCGAAAAGCACTATTTAACGAACGTTTAATTGCGCTTAAGAAGCTATTCGAATAGTTCTATTATACGAACCTAATTTGCAATGACCTTATAGCGCTACTAAATTTAATTATTATTTATAAGGGTATAACCGGGGGTATTAATAGCTATAGGGCTGCCGGGAATAGAACTATTACTACTATTAGAACTAGAAACTATATAAATAAGAGTAGTATAATTACTACCGCCGGATATAATATAAATAGAAATAATAGCGGTATTATTAGAACCGGATATAATCCGAATTAAATTTATAATACTACCGCCGGGTAAGGAAGGAATATAATTATAACGAATATCCTTTACAACCAATTCGTAATAACCCTTCTACTACTATTCAGTAATACTATAGCCTAGGGTATAAAGAAAACGTTTAAAATCGGTAGGAAGGCCGTCGTATTTTAAATAAATATATATATAATTAGTAAAATTGTTAGTAATACGAACGAAAATATTTAAATTACAATTGAACCTATCCGGGCTACCTAATACTATAATAACGATTGCCGCTTAAATAATATTACGGGCGTTACGGAAATTAGTAGGAACGTCTAATATATACCTACCGGTAGTATAATTACAAGTAGTATTCTAAATACTACTAGTTAAAAGCGGAATTAAATAACGAAAAAGGACAATAGAGAACGAAGGACCTACTAATAGAAAAAATAAAATAAACCCTATTAGTAACGACCGTCTTAAAGGTACTAGGGGAATTAGGCCTATTATTAAAACGTAGGACGGAAGCGAGATTTAAAGTATAGTAAAAGTAAGGAATTCTACGAATAATATTAATTAAATTAGTATAAGGACCGAAGGAGGAGGGGAGGAAACTATACTAGTTCTAAGGGGAATAATTATTAAAGAAATTACAAAGGGTACGAACGAAGAATATAAATTCTAAAGGTATAATTATAAGGGATATAGGGCTTAGGGATATAATAAAGGAGGAACCCTCCGTATTAGAGATTAAATCGATAGGGTTAGGACGATAGCGGCCGGAGGAAGCTATTTTAATAGAAATTATAATAAGGAAGAAGGAGGAAAAGGATTAGGAGGGGCGCTATATAGAGGATTATATAAACGAAGGAAAGGGTCTTTATATTAATATAAATAAGGGTAGAACCGCAGGGTAGGAGAATAAATAATAAAGCGGAGGTATTTATAAACGGGGGAAAAAAGTAGAAAAGTAGGGTAGTAAATAGGAAAATAGAATAAAGAAGTAGGGAAGAAATAGAAGAAAGAAAAGTAAAAAATAAAATAGAGAAGCAGCGAAGGAAGCGGCGTACTGGGTTTAGTCCTATTCCTATTATTCCTATTATTTTAATATTAGGACGATATAACGGTAGAAGAAACGAAATTATATTCGCTATAGCGGTAAATAAGAACCGGTATAATTATAAGCAAAGTAGGAGCGGTGTAGCGAATTACGGCCGAGATAGAACTAGAGGTTTTCATCCGGAGGCGCTTAACGTCTTACAGTTTTCCCCTCCAGAGAACTGGAGAAGGACCTTATACTAATAAGGCGCTATAGTTTATAGTATAGGGAATAAGACTATATATATATAGATTAATTTACAAAGGGGAAAATATTAAAGGAAGTATTAATAGAGTAACAAAAGTAAGTAAAATTAGTACCCGAAGGTAAAAAAAACGCAGCCGTCTATATAAAGCGCCGCTACTATTAGCCTACTATACTTAAAAATTTTTAATACCCAACGCCGCCCTAGTACCTAATTTAATTATAGTATTAAAAACGATAATACTGCAATTGTACTACCGTAGGGAATTTACAATCTTCTCTTCTTCTTTAGAAGAAAGGTAATCTCCTCTACCGAATCTAAGAACCGAACTACCTTTTTTAACCGCCGCTTCTCCTTTACAACATCCCCCTCCTACTATACTATTTCCATTAATACAGCTAAATCCTCCTTTAGTATTTAAATATTTACTACCCCCTCCCCCAACTCTTCCTCCTCCTCCTCTTCTAATTCTCTAATACTTACTACCTCCTCGTTACTAAATAATAACCTAAAACGAATATATAAATCCTCCTTACTATGCCATTCCCTCTCCCCTTCCATTAATTTACATTATTCTTCTAATTTCCTAATACGAATCTCTAGCTTTATAATTAATTTATTAAAAGCAATACCTACTGCTATAGCCGCTACCTCTCTTCAAAAGGTTTAAACTACTCTAATTATCCAAATATTAAATCCGGCTATAAAGGAATTCAAATAAATAGCGGCCATAATAGTAGTATATTTAATATCCTAGGTAGTTTCCATAATAGCGTTTACTAAAGCTACCGAAATTAAACCAGTCGGAAATAATTCGGCGAATTACAATAATTATGAAGCCGCTGAATTAATCTAATTTATATAAAGAATATTGAAACTCTTCTCTAAAACCCCTAATCTCTCGAATACTTCGGTTGAAACTGGGGCTAAGAACGAAGGGGCGTCCGAAATTATAATTAGAAGTACTACGGTAATAGAAAAGGAAGTTGGCGGCGCTTTACTAATAAAGTGACCGAGTATAAAGTAAATAGTATTCTTAGAATTAAAATTAGTAATAGGACGGAATTAGGGTATTCGAAAAATAATTGATAGAGTAATATAGCCCTCGGCTATTAATTAATTAGAATTCCGAACCGAAATTATTATATACCGGAAGAATTATTAAAATGGAATTTTATTACTTAAATAGCCTTCTTCTAATTAGGAGGAATACCGTTCTTGAATAGCCTTCTTCTAATTAGAAGGAATACTGTTCTTAAATAGTAAAGGGCTATTACTAGTAAGGAATATAATTCCTCAAACGTATATAAAATATATAATAATTATCACCTTTATTAGGTATATAAAAGTCGTAGTTCCTTAGTACTATATACTACAAATATTGAATAATTGTAATACTTTTAATAAGGGCTTTATTAAATTTATAGAAGTCGCCGCCGCTATTACTATTATTATTAAGAGTTTAGAATACTGGAGAGACTAGTATAATAGGATAGAGAATAAACGTAGTAGTAAGAGCTGTAGTAAGTATTAGAGTAATAGTAGGCGTGAATATAGGTATAGGAGTAGGAGTGGGCGCGGGCGTAGGAGTAATTATAGTTAAGTAATAATAAATTAGAATAGTAGGCTGGAGCCTAAAAGGATTTTGATTAGAATAGGTATTATAATTAAAGGTTAGTAATAGTTATTTAAAGGTATCCCAAGGCAAAATTAAGAATATATATGTAATATAATTATAATTGTTCGATAAACGAGTAAGAGGGAGAATAAGAATCATAGAAGGGTAAAATAAGGGTAATATAAATATTAATTATAATATACGACTATAATTGAAGGGAGAAGGGGTGGGCTAATATTATAAGACTGGCGCCCAATAAGGCATTTGGCTCTAATTGGCTAGACTTGAGCGCTAAGACGGTAATCCGTATTGAGATTGCCCTAGTCGATTCGGACTACAGCACTATAGCGCCCGGGCCTTCTAGAGCATTCTCTAACTGTTACAGCACATAGACTGGGCAAGTGGCTGGCACTGCTAATCTGACGAATGTAATAAATAATTAACTATAAGGAGTAAAAAGGAAGAAGAAGTACTGGCTCTGGCTGGCACGACTAAATTGAACAACGAAGTGGGTC
Organism: Neurospora intermedia; assembly: GCA_037102815.1. NCBI lineage: Eukaryota > Fungi > Ascomycota > Sordariomycetes > Sordariales > Sordariaceae > Neurospora > Neurospora intermedia. Next base: position 2,128,613 of record BTPP01000003.1, on the reverse strand, counting down.
CCAGAGAGGGATGCAGCCAATAGGAGAAGACAATAAGGATACACCCAACCAGAGGGCGTAAATATAAATACTAGCCAACGGGAGTGGTCTTGGCAGTCTTAGTAAGACCTAGCAAGCAATGCAATAAATAGTCTAGCTCGGCCATAAAATTACCCTACCCCCCCCCCCCCCCGCGGAAGAAAGACTCAAACCCAAAATCGACTAGAACCACCAGAATCGTATATATCTATATAAAAACCAGCAAGGTTCTCAATACTAAGACTTCAATGAGGTTTAATAACGCAGAACCTCAACCCCAATTGACAGGAATCCTCTATATAATATAATAAATCGAAGAAGAGATAATACCGGTTCCGTAGTAGCGGTATTGCTTCAATATCGAACGAAAAGAAAAAGTATTATACAATGTTGTAATTTATATAATCTATCTCTTATACTAATAATTAATAGCCGTTAAGGTACTTATAGAGCTTTAATACTGTAGAGCTTTAATCTATCCTATATCCGATATCTAATATAAATGTATAATTTTAAAGTCGGGAATGCAATACGAAGTATTATAATATAATCGTCGAATCTAGAACTATAGTTCAATTGAAGAGGGACATTGAAAACGCATTATTAAAGATAGGACTAGACCCGAGAAACGGATTAGCAGTATAAATGAAGCTCAAACTTAAAAGATAAAACGATGGGAAATAACGTAAAATACTTTTATTTATTATTATTAGCTTCTTAAAGTAGAAAGAAGGTAATATATATAATCTTATTCCCTATACTATAAACTATAGCGCCTTATTGGCATGAGGTCCTTTTCCAATTCTCTAGAGGGGAAAACTGTAAGACGTTAAGCGCCTCCGGATGAAAACCTCTAATTCTATTTCGGCCGTAGTTTATTACGCCGCTCCTACTTTACTTATAGTTATAACGGTTCTCACCTACTATTATAGCGAATATAATTTTATCTCTTCTACCGTTGCATCGTCTTAATACTAGAATAATAGGAATAATAGGAATAGGACTAGGCCTAGTACGCTGCCTCCTTCGCCGCCTCTCTATTCTATTTTTAACTATTTTTTCTTCTACCTCTTCCCTACTTCCCTATCCTATTTTTCTATTTATTACCCCGCTTCTCCGCCTCTTTCCCCCGTTTATAAATACTTCCGCTCTATTATTTATTCTCTTACTCCGCAATTCTACCCCTATTTATATTAATATAAGGACCCCTTCCCTCGTTTATATAATTCCCTATATAGCGCCCCTCCTAATCTTTCTCCTCCTTCTTCCCTATTATAATTTTTATTAAAATAATTTCCTCCGGCCGCTATTATTCTAGCCCTATCGATTTAATTTCCAATACGGAGGGTTCCTCCCCTATTATATCCCTAAGTCCTATATCCCCCGTAGTCCCCTCGGTTGTACCTTTAGAATTTATATTCTTTATTCGTACCCTTCGTAATTTCTTCGGTAATTATCCCCTTTAAAATTAATATAGTTTCTTCCCTTCCTTCTTTAATCCTTATACTAATTTAATTAATATTATCTATAAAATTCCTTACCTTTACTATACTTTAAATTTCGCTTCTATTATATGCTCCAATAATAGGTTTAATTCCCTTAATACTTTTAAAAAGGTTATCGCTAATAGGATTTATTTTATTTTATTTATTAGTAGGTCCTTTATTCTCTATTCGTCTTTTTTATTATTTAATTCCTATATTCCTAATTAGTAGTACTTAGAATACTATTTATAATTATACTTCCGGTAAATATATATTAGATATCCCTATTAATTTCTACAACGTTTGTAATACTATTTAAACGGTAACTATTATTATAGTATTAGGTAGTTAGAATAGGTTTAATTATAATCTAAATATCTTCGTTCGTATTATTAATAATTTTATTAATTATATATATATTCCTTTAAAGTAGGATAGCCTTCCTACCGACTATAAGCGTCTTCCCTATATTTTAAATTATAATATTATTAAATAATAATAGAAGGGTTATTACAAACTAATTACGAAGGATATTTATTATAGTTATATCCCTTCCTTACCCGGCGGTAGTACTATAAATCTAATTCGGATTATATTTAATTCTAATAGTAGTACTATTATTTTTACGTATATTATATCCGGTAGTAGCGGTTATATTACTCTTACTCGTATAATTTCTAGTTTTAATAATAATAATAGTTCTATTCTTAGTAGCCCTATAACTATCGATACTCCCGGCTGTGCTTTTATAAACGATAATTAAATTTAATAGTATTATAAGGTTACTACGAATTAAATTTATATAATAGAACTACTCGAATAATTTTTTAAATATAATTAAGCGTTCGTTAAATAGTACTTTTCGGTTCTTACTATAATTATAATTTAAATAATTCTTATAATTAATATAAATATTTCCTCTTTATTCCCGTCCTATTATTTTAATATTATTAATATTCTATTTTCCTTTCAAGAGTACTTTATAATCTCTTTATATTACTCCTCCTCTAATTTAATTATTAAATAGTATTTTTTTAACCTCCCTAATTTTAATACCTATAATAGAATCCTTTTAACTTTAATTCTATTATCTAAATATTCCTAAAATTCTTCCTTCGTTAATAGCCAAACTTCTAAATTTAATTAGAAGATAGTATCTATATTAAAACAATTTAGGATAATATAGGCGAATATTTCTTTTTCGAACCTATAAGTATAGATAGGAGTTAAAATGCCCGGTACTTTCCTCCGGTAGAGGAAAGTTTGGAGGCTAATAATTTCTATTCTAGCCTAAATAAGGAGGGAATTCTTCGCTTTAATTAGTAGGTACGGCTCTTTTTTATTTTCTTTTAATTATTAGTACTTTCCTTTCTTCTTTTTTATATTAACTATATATTATTAAATAACCTCTTTATTAAATTTAAAGGTAAGGTCGGCGATAGTAAATTCGTACTATCGCCCTAATTTTACTATTACTATTATTAAATAGTAATTATAGTATAATACCTATTCTTAATTTATTATATTTTCTAATTATTCTTCTTTATTAACGGTTATTAATTCTAAGGTTTATAATAATAGTAACGATTAAATCCTTAACTCTAAGGGGGGGCTAGCTACTATTATTAGTAGTTTCTCTATTAATATCTATACTTCGGCCTACTAAACTTTAACTATACTATTCTTTAATTTATTGGCGGATAGCCGACTTTTAATTCGTTATATTTAAATATAATTAAAGATTTAAATTATAATCCCTTGGACGAACCGAATTTAATTTATCCGGGCGAACTTTTCTTTAAAGGTTCGGACTCTTTTATTAAGGTAGAAATTGAGTAGTAGATAAAAGGTTTCTATTTTTAAATTTCGTACCGGCGTAGTTTTATACGCCCTAATAATAATTTTTAAGTATTTAATCTAATATTTCGCTAATCTAACTATTATCCCCTAAGGTTTATTATAAATTTTAATTAGTTAGTAGAATACTAAAGTTTTATATATAATAGTACTACGGATATACTTAATATATATTTCCCTTACCTAAATAAAAGAGTAACCTTATATTTTTATTACTAATTTTATAAATATATTTATTTATATTATTATTTTCTTTTTTACCGCTTCTATATAAATTCTATAATTAAATTTATAATTTAGCTAAACCCCTAGGAATTATATCGATTCCGTCGGTTGAAATACTACTTCTCCGAATTAGAGAGTTTCCGTCCTTAGTACTTTCGTTCGTATAAAATATATTAATTCCGTTTTAATTACTTCGAATTCTATAACTTTCGCCCCTACCTATTCCGAATATACCTTCTATACTATTTACAATATTCGGCAATTTTCTTCGGTAGTATAAATTACTATTATAATATTAATATTATTAGTAAAGTTAATTATAATTATATTTAGGATTATTATTAGTTTCTAATATAGTAGGGTAATAAAGAGAATAAATAAAATAAGGGAGAGGGGGGAGCTTTATAGTATTCTAATAATAATTGTATAAGGGTAGGAGGTTTTATTATTAAAGAAAAGAGAGTTTTTTTTTCTAGTAATAAAGTTCGTTATTTACCGAATAATTTATATTAGGAATTATATTTCCTATAAGGTATATAAAAGCTACTTATAATTAATTTTATTAAATACTCCCTTTAAATCTAAGAGTATAAGGGACGTTATAACCCCGAACTTTTAAGCTATATATATTATATTGGTAATTACCCGGATTATAAATTCTATTGAACGGCCTACCTAATTATTTATCTAGCCCTCTAATAGGAGGTTAAACTCTTTAGCTACTTATATAAACCTTTTAATAATAAATATTTCGAAGATTTTTCCTACGTTATTAAATAGTAATATTAGCCTCTATACGTCCGCTAGCCTCTATTAAGCAGCGCTCTTCTTAAGTTTCTTAAGGATAATTACTTTTATATTTTTAAATTACTATAGGAAATATCCGAATTGGAGGCTAATAGATATTAAATATACTATAATTTACTAGAATAATTACCTATATAATTTCAAAAACCTATTAAATATTAATCGATCTTAGGGGCTTTATTAAACGCTATTTAGAAAAATACGTCCTAAATATCCTCTTCATTAATTAATTTACTAATAATTATTAATTTAGCGCTATTTAATAGTTTAATCTAATCCGGTAGGTAATTTATTAGGACCTCTACCTTTAAAAAGAAATAATCGGTAAAAATCTTAACCTTATTACTATAATCTCCGACTTCTATTACCCCTTCGTAAGTTTAAAGGGCTAATAATTTAGGTAAGTCTATTAATTTATAGCTTCAGGTATAAACTTATCGTTCTAGGGGCTAAAGTCGATTCGGATTCTTTAAAGCTTTAATAATACTATTATACTATATAGCCTATTAAACTTTTATAATTATCCTCTTCTTTTTTATTATAATTTTAATAAAATCCTTCTAATTTAATACTATTTAATATTTAAATTACTTTTAATATATCTTCTACGCTTCTTTCGTTATTATTTTATATCCTAACATCTATTAATTTACTTTCCTCCCTCAACCTTTCTTCTAATACGGGACGAATTCTTCTATAATACTAGTAAATTCTCTATTAAACCTACAAAAAACGAATTTAAAATCCTTTATTATATCAATCCTCTCTAGGACTAATATCCGTTTTTCTAACGCCTCTTTTACCTTTACTATATTTATAAGACTCTAATTATATTTTTCTTCCCCTTCTATTTTTTTATTTTTTTTTCCTACTTAGACCTAGATTTTTTAAGGGTAATAATCCGAGCCGGTTTATTCGTACCTCTACACTCCCTAATATTCGGCTTTAACCCCGGGTAATAACTATATATAATTAATTATTTTATCCCTCTCTCTTCGTATTATATTTCCGAATTTTATCGGTTTATTATAGGGGGTAAATAAATTAAATTTTTAATATTATATTTATATAAGGAGGCGAATAGCCCCTAGGCTAATCCTATTTTCTAAATCCCAATTGGAATAATAGAAATTATAATCTTTAATTATAATTAAATTTCCCGCTAGGGGCCCGACTTTAAGAAATTTAAAGAGTGGCAATCCTTATTAATATTCCGGTATTCCTTATATAAGGATAGGAGAGTAAATAGAAAAGATAGTTATTAGGTCCCTCAAATTCTTAAACGTTACTATAGCTTAATCCTTTCCGGTTTAGAAATTTAGGTCCTTCAAATTCTATTTCTTATTTACATATATTACTACCCTCCCCTTCTTTATATAATCGACCCTAAAATATCTTCCGCCTTTAAGATAATAAATATTTTTATTTAAATTTCTACCCAACTCTTAAATCGTTATAATATTATAAGTCTCCTTTTATTCGAATAAAAGCTTCCCTCTTTCGTATAATTTCCCTATGTTTTAATAGAATATTTTTAATTAAATTATTAATTACCCTAAAATAAAGTTCCTTTTAATCCTTCTATAGAGGATAAGGGTATTACTTCCCTAAGGGGGACTATAATTATATAAATACTATTATTATTATACAACCGATTCCCTCCTACGCTCTAGGAGTATATATAAATATTTATTAAATTTTAAGGGTTTAATAATTTTAATTGTAAAAATAGGCCGATAATCTTCTTCGGCCGTCCTTTCTTTATAATTCTTCCAATATATCTTTCTAAGGTAGTAATAATATAGAAATTAAAAGGGGCGTCCGGGAGGACGCCCTTATTTATAATTTCTATTTTTAATTCTAATACCTTTTCAGCCGGGTTTTTATAAAGGGCGAACGCCTGCGGCCTTTTAATATATATAATAAATACCTTTGTAATTACCTTCTAAAAAATAAAGTATTCCTTATAATTATACGTATAATAACCCTTCTTCCTATATAGTTTATAATAAATGAATAATTCATTATTATTAAATAAATAATTTATTTCGCCGAAGCGATCTCCTTCGTATTTAGCTTCGCTATAACGGGCGTAAATATTTTTTTAATAATAAAATCTCGCTATATATCCGATTCCTTAATATTTAAAGTATTATTAAACGTTATTCGAAGTTTAAAATAATTCGTATAAATATATACCGCCGTCCTAGAGGAAGAGGTTATTTTAAAGGAAGTATACTATTAATATAATAGTAATTTCTATTAAGAATAGGCTTCTATTCTCTTCGTTCCTTCTCTTCTATAACCGAATTCTAATAATAAATACCTCCGGGTTCTTCTCCCTTACTATATTTAATATAACTTCCGCTATAATATAATTATTAATATTATTCTAAAGTACGCCCTAAATTAATACGCTTATAATACTTATAATAATAAAAGTATCGGAGTTAAAAACTTCTTTAACCTATATTTAATTACGCTAGTACTAATTATATATAAATTCGTCGAATATAATTACGTAATCTCTAATTATTAGTATTCTAATAGCTATTCGGACTATTAGGCTAATATTCTTCCTATTTAAATATATAACTAAGGTTGTCTTCGTATTTTTATTCGAACGGTTTATAAATTTAGTAGTAATTATCGTTCCTTTAATAGTAAACTATTGTTCGAAGTTAGAAGGAATAAACTTTTTAATAATAATAGATAATTATTAAAAGGTAATACCAATTTTACTTAGGCTAATTTTCGCTATAATATTAATCTAACGTTTCGGTATTTCTTAAATACCTTTCTTAATTTCCTTTAGAATATCCTTTTTTAAATTATTAAAGTCCTTCTTAATAATAAATTAGTCGGTTCCAACCTTACTAACTTCGGATCGTATAGACCTATTTTTTTTAGTATATACTTTCGCAAATTCGAGAAGTAATTCTCGAGCCTAATAATAATCTTCGGTTAAAATAGTATTATAGTCCGTAGATTTATTTACTCTAGCGATAAATTTCTTTAATATTTTATTATCTTCCTCTATTTTATTCGAAATTTTTATAGTAAGTATAGCTTTAGGATTATTATATACTAAAATTTCCGCGAGCGGGTTGTAAACGCTATTTTCGAATTTACGAGCACTATTATCGATGGCCATCGGTAATAACGATACAACGCTATCGCTGCGTTCGTCGTAGGATATCGTAAGGGACGTAAACGACCCTCCTGAGTCGATTGCCGTTGTCAGTTTTCGTTTTGGAGCACTCCTCGACTAGAAATCAGCGTTTCCGGTTTTAAAGCAGTTTTTTATTGTTTACTGAAAGAAGGTAATAGAATTACAAGAAATCTAGTAAAGAATTAGATTAGTAGGAGAAATTTGATTTAACGTCTAATTTCGAAAAACGAAGTAAAGCTAATTTAGGACGAAGTAAATATTAATTAAATAGTTAGTAAAGATCTAATTTAACGTCTAATCCTAAGAGACGAAGTAAAAGTACCGGTTCCGGAATGATAGGAATATTAACCGGAGGTATAGTATTAATAGTAATATTTATAGTATTCTTTTAGCTTCTTATACGCGCGCCTTAAAGAATAAAGACGAACAGTCTTTCTTAATTAGTAAATAAATCCCAAAGAACGCAAAGATTAATAACAAAAACGTAATAAAGGGTAACAATTTTTGAATAGAGCGCTAGAATTATAGAAATAAGAGAAGCGAATCGAGTCTAAGAGCGGAATTAATACTAATAGTAGGGAATTAGCGATATCTAATATAAGGGATCCAGATTGTTGGTAATAAGGCTAAAAGTATGTAAAAGTTCGAAAGTTAATTAACTATTAGCGATTAGTTAAATAGTCGTAATAATTGAGATAGTATTGAAGTAAAGAGTTAATACGGTAATAAAATAATAGTACTAATTGAATAGTACTAATAATATAGTATTAGAAAAAAGAAAGTCTAGGTTCGGGATAGCTCCGTTAGCGCAGTAAGCCCTAGTGTCACAGGATTAGCCGTGACTGCCTTGTATACGCACGGCTCCTGCTATAGGCAGTTGAGCCTCGTGCTGTGCTATTGCTGCTATTGGCCAATGGCACATCACGTGCGTATGCACGTGCGACTGGTCTGAGCTCTAGGCATGGCCTTCGTGCTTTACCCTATATCGCTAGACCTGCGTACACCTCTCTTTCCCTCTCTTCGTACAACTACGTATATCTAACCTACCCCCTACCTTTGACCTTGCCCCGTAATAGTTAGTTGTACCTACTATTACGCTGCGAGCGTACAACCTTATTACTCAATCGCCGCCGTTGTGAGTATCTCCGACGAGCCTGCGATTAGTTCTCGCATTACGATAGTCCCGGTCGCATTGCGCTACCAGGCTCGACTTCGAACCAATATTACTATATCGTACCGCAATACCCCGGCGTCTATAAGGTAGTACGCCTACCTAACTATAAGGTAGTACTCTATCCTTTATTAATCGAATTGATTAATATCGTCCGTTACCGACGTAGATATTACTATTTTTACTATCAGTTTAATCGTCGACCCCTCCTACGAATAATTCTTCGAGAATATTATAGAGTCGCTTAACGGTAGCCTTAACCCCGGCGCTATAGCTGAATAAAGTGACTTCAATACCGCCTCTAAATTTACTAACTACTACGCTTTTCCTTACGTTATCACCGCCCTTACCCGACTTATCTATTAGGACGTTATTAAGGCAAACTCTTTTATTATAGTCGCTAACGACGCATTCGCCGATAATACAGAGTAGTTAGTAAAGTAAAACGTAACTATTACCGACCTCAATAATAAAGTCGCCTACTTCGAAAAGTAGTTTATTATTATTTAGAGCAAACTAACCGATATTATTTCCACGCTTACTACCGTTAACGAAGCTAATAGCTAGTTTAGAAAGAATTATACTACTAACCTCCGCGAGAAGAACAATACTATTAAGGAGCTTAGGAAGTCCCTCCGTTAATATACGGACCCAACTAATATAATAAACCCCAACCCTCCCTAATCTATTAACCCGCCTAAGTCTAACCCAGAGTTAGACAACGATAACACTAATATTATATCTACCCTAAAGTTAAAAACCAGTAAGGACCCCGACGTCTTTACTAGCGAAGGTAGTACGGCCGTTAAATATACTGAATCTTACTATACTTAGCGTGCGAAGATCGAGCTCTACTAGTTCTAAGATGCTTAGTACTTCGGTTAGGACGAGCGCTACAAATTTACCTAGGTCTTATTATACCTAGGAGGCGCCGCTTTTTATACTTTATCTCCTTAGGTTATACCGATATTGAAGGAGGCTAATGTAGAGGAGTGGAAGTAGAAGACCGGCGAGCTTTTACTCGCCTACTTCAATACTAAGTATAACCGTATAAATTTAACCTTTAAATTGCATTATAACTTTAAGACTTTAAAGATATTTAAAGGTTAGAAGTAGCTTAACTTTAAAGATAAATTTACTACTCTCATCGATTATTACAATTTAAACGATTCTATAAAGACCTATTACTTAAAGATAAAGGTTACTAACGAAATCCGTAATACTATCGCTTATTAGTAAGAGCTCCCCGCCTTCAACGATTATAATAAGTAGCTTACCTTGTACTATAAGTTTAGTACTAACTTCAAGGATTGCGATTAGCGCAATAAGATTACCGTTCCGTTCTATAAGAATAACCCCGGTAGCTCCGGCTCCGGCTCTAGCAGTAGCAATAGCGGCTCCGCTTCGGAACGTACCGTTAGTTAAGGCGGCAATACTATAGATCTGGACGCTATATCCGCCCTCGATATTTCTCTAGTACGTATAATCGATAAGGCTATTATCGACTACTATATATAGAATAATCTATATAAGCGTTGTAGTAAGCTTGGTTATTAGGCTATCGATTGCTATAATAGTATTAATACTGGTATTCTTAAAGTTAAGAGAGACTGTAACTATTGTAACCGCGGCCGCGGTAGAGGAGGTGGTAATAGTAGTAATAGTAGTAGACCCGCTATAGGCTAGAATAATTATAGTAATAGCACCTATATTAACGCTATAGGCACCGGAGACGCCGCCGCCGTCGTTCCTACTACTACAGCCGCTCCGGCCGCCGCCCCAGCTCCTCCCACTACGGAATACAGCGAGGGAAATATATAACCTCCCTATTAAATTGTACGGAAAGGCTACCGCCTATAACGGTAATAGAGGAGGGGGATATAGATAAATTAGTAAATTTAGAAGTAGTTTAATTAAAGAATTTAACCTTAAATAGCTATAACGATAATTCCATCTTCCTTTCTACTTATATTGTTTATAGACTACGTAATTAATAAAGTAAATATACCGCCTTAATTAATAGTAGGTATTTAGCGCTCGCTTTTATTAATCGTAGTTTTACTACTTACTATACTATTCCATTGCTGAAACTTCCTAAGCTAAAGGCCTTATATTTAGCCGACGGTGTAGTTAAGGACCTTATTACTTATTATTACGAAGTCCGTCTTTAGATCGGATACTATATTGAAATGATTGTAATACTAGTATACAACCTAGCAGCAAACTACCCGGTAATCTTAGGTATACCGTAGCTCAAACTTTATAACCCCTTAGTTTCTTAGCCGGACGGTTCGGTTATATTTATAGAGATATACGCCGGCCGCTGTTTACCCGCCGACTTATCCTTCTCCCTTCGTCGAATACCTAAAGTCTAGGACCCTACGAAACGCTACGAAGTACTATAGCGCGTTACTACCCCCCCCGCCCTAGCGGTAGAGGATATACTCGAAGACGGGGAAGACGGATATACTCTAATAATTATTAAGGACTTCGACCCTAAGACCGCCGGCCGCTTATTAACCGCTTAATAAGTAAAGCGCGCTACAAGGTAATAATTCGTACGATTGAAGGCCCGCGAGGCGCACTCTAGTACTCTATTAATTACGGACCCCGCTCCCAAGGCTAGACCCGCGGTCTACCACCTTATTACTGGCCAGTAGAGGTTTAACGCAGACTACTATATCCCTGTCCGTCGTACTTATTATTCGAACGACCCGGTCAACCTAATAAATATTAAAAACTTAACGGTAGCTAGTTTCAATTGGCTTTACAAGACGTATAAGCTTCGAACTTTCCGTATTTTATACGCGGAGATTAACGAAATTATAGAGGAGGCTAGAACGGAGGAGGAGGCCCGGGTTAAAGAGGTAGAGGAAGGTATTCTAGAATTTGAAGAGTAAGGAGATAATAAAGGCGTTGTCGATAGAGGGGTAGGGATAGGAATAGGATAGGTAGGTTACCCGTTAATAGATGCGTTAACCGAAGAAATAATATAGGAGATTATAGCCGGTAATAGAGCTAAGTATAAGAAGTTGTTAGGTAGGCGCTTCTACTTCTAAATTAATGCTTATACCGGTAAAGGATCCAAGGTCGCTATTCGTACCGCTAAAATCGCTAACGAAATTTACCTTAGCGGTAAGGTAGACGAGGATTCCTAACGATATAAGGAGGCTATTAAGTTCGTTAGAATTACTAAGGAGGATGCTACTAAATTCTATAAGAAGGCCGATAAGCCCCCTAAGATCGACGTATAAATTAAAGAGAAGCTTCCTAACCAATACTAGAAGTATATCGACGTTTTTAGGCTTAAAAAGGCTACGGTTATTCCCCCCTACCGTTCCTACGATTTTAAGATCGAATTGAAGCCAGGCGAGTAAGCGCTATATACCCAATTTAGACCTTTTAACCCCGACGAACTGAACGTTATTAAGAAATAGATCGACAATAATTTTAAGATTGGTTTCATCCGCTTATCTTAGTTAGAGGCCGCCTCCCAGATCCTCTTTATAAAGAAATTAAGTAGTGGAGTCCGAGTTTATATAGACTATAGAGGTATTAATAACGTTACATTTAGGAGTAGATACCCCCTTCCTTTAATTAAAGAGACCCTTAATGCTATTTATAAAGCTAGAATTTTCACTAAGCTTAATATTATTACTACCTTCAACCGTATTTGCGTAGCCGAGGGGTATAAATGGTTAACGGCGTTTGTTACCCGTTTTAAACTCTTTAAGTCCTTGGTTTGCCCGTTCGGTCTATAAAACGCCCTAAACGCTTTCTAGAACTACGTTAACGATATCCTATACGATATTTTTAATGTATATACGACTGCTTACCTCAATAATATCCTAATCTTTTCTAATAACGAAGTAGACTATAAGCGCTATATTAACGACGTTCTAGAACGATTGGCTAAGGTGGGCCTGTAGATCGATATCGATAAATACGAATTCTATACTAAAAAGACTAAATACTTTAGGCTAATTATTATACTTAGCGGTATTGAAATAGACCCCGAGAAGATTAAGACTATTACCGACTGGTAGCCCCCTACCTCTAAGAAATTCCTATAAAGTTTCTTAGGCTTTGCTAACTTCTACCGGCGCTTTATTAAAGGATTTTCAATTATAGCCGTACCTTTATACGACTTTATAAAGCGGAATACCGAATAGGAATAGATTGCAGCCTAGTAGTCCGCTTTCGAAACGTTGAAAGTAGCCTTTACTAGCGGACCTACCCTACGTATCTATAATTGGTCTAAGAAGACTATAATTAAAACCGACGCTTCTAATTAGGCTTTTGGAGGAATACTCTCCCAATATAGTAACAATAGAGTACTCTACCCTATAGCCTACTTTTTAGCGAAGTATACCGCTGCGGAATATAATTATAATATTTATAATAAGGAATTGCTAGTTATTATTAAGGTTCTAGAGGAATAGAGACTAGAACTAGAGGGAGTACAATAGCCGTTTAATATCGTTATAGACTATAAGAATTTAAAGACCTTTACTATAAATAAGTAATTAACTCCGCGCTATATATAATGGTTATAGTTCTTGTCCCGTTTTAATTTTTTAATCCGTTATACCCTAGGTTCGAAGAACCTTCGTTCTAACGCTTTAAGTAGGAAGTTTGAAAATGTGCTGTTGGATATGGATAATTACTATTTGAAAGTTAGGAACTGTAAGTTTATCGACCCCGCCCGTTTCGAAAACGGTTGTTTCGAGACTTTGTTGGTTATAAGTATCGAGGAGTTGGACATCGACGAGGAGGTTTTCCTACTAGCGCTAGATACCCTCGAAGAATTAGATAAATCTACGGACAATATTATCGAGGAGAATTATACCTAGTTTACGTTAATATAGGAGGCGGTCGCCTACTTGTACGACCCTAGCCGGTTAGAATAGCGCCCTTACGTTAAGAAGAAGCTGAAGGTAATATTCGCGGAGTATTTTACAATAGGAGGTAAAGTATACTATAAGGGAAGAATACTTATTAACCCGGACGATATAGCCACCTACTTATAGCTAATCTACTACGCCTACTCTTCGCCGACGGCGGAGCATTCTAATAGAAATAAGACTTAGGTATAAATAAACGAATACTAGTATTAGGCCGGTATAGCGGAAGTTGTAAGGGCCTATTATAAGGGTTATTTAATTTATTTAAAGATTAAAATATTATAAAGAACTAAAGTTGGCTACTTTAGACTAATATTAACCGTTTTCGTTCCTTAGAAGGATACTTCCGTCGATTATATTTCTCCCCTCCTAGAAAATCTATATTTAGGCCAGAGGTTTAAATATATTACCGTTGTAGTGGACCGCTTAATTAAAATACGGTATTATATCGCTACTAAGACTATAGAGGCCGAAGAACTAGCTAATTACTTTATTAATAGGATTTATACCCTATATAACCTTCCTAATACCGTAGTATCGGACCGCGGCTCCTAATTTATATCCCTATTCTAGGCTACCGTTTATAAGAGGCTAGCTATTAAAAGGCTATTAAACTCCGTTTTCTACCTTTAAACGAACGCCTAGACGGAATATATTAACGTAGAAATAGAGTAATATTTACGGGTCTTTATAAATTAAGTACAAACGGATTAGGCTAAATGGTTGCTACTAGCGGAATTCGCCGGCAATAATATAGTCTTAGAGACTATAGGAATTACCCTATTCTTCGCTAATTACGGTTTTTATTTACGGATAGGTATCGAACTATCTTTTATTATACTATCCCAACTCTCCCTAGCCTAATAAAAAGAGTATTTAAAAGCTTACGAATTGGTAGTTCGATTCGAGGCTATTTAGGACTATATATATATTTCGATAAAGAAGGTATAAGACTGTTACAAGGCTAACGCTAACGAGAAACGCTCCGATATGCTAAAATACCGCCCTAGGGATCTGGTTATATTAAATACGACTAACCTAACTAACGGCCGCCCTTACAACAAGCTGTACCCCCGTTGGGAGGGCCCCTTTAAAATAGAATAAGCGTACTCTTACAACGTTAAATTTATTTTGCCCGCTAATATACAGTGCTCCCCGGTATTCTACATCTCTATAGTCAAGCCCTACAAGGAAGGCCTGCCTAGCTAAGCCACTATATAGGGGGATGTACGCACTAACGAGGGTAGGGTAATAATTAGAATTAATAATTATAAGGAGGTGCCAGAATAAGAATTTAATAAACTCTTTAATTATAAATAATAGGAGGGTAACTACTATTAATTCTATATAATAGTATAAATTTACTATAACCCTACTGAAGAACCGATCGCTAATATGATTAACGTAAGGGAAGCTATTATTACCTTCTATAATAATTACCCCAAAGCGTCTATTCTATTAGAAGTCAAATAATAGCTAGAGATTATAACCTTTTTATAAGAATGGACCCTAGTACTAGTTCTAGCACCCCGTACGCCCCGGGCACCCCGGGCCCCGGCCCTAGCCCCACCCCTAAAACGCTCTAAATATATTACCGACCTAAAGGAATATATTAACGCCGCTATTACAGATATTGCAATCGAACGATAGGCCTAAATATAGAGGCTAGTTTTAATAATTGTAGTTACCCTATATAAACTAGAAGCATTATTTAAGGAGGATATAAGGAAGTTGGACGAGGTTTTTAAAAAGATCTTTAGAAGGTTGTCGGAAATATAATAAAAAAAGAGGCTCCCTATGAAGAACGTAGAGGATAGGCTGGAGGTAGGGACCTACTAGTAGGGTAACGATAATTAGACCGCAGAGGAGTTTAAGGATATAAGGAGGATTAAGGAGCTCGAGACCGGGGGGTCTTACTTGCGGGTGGAGGAGTTGGAGGACGGAGATTGAGGAATAATCTATTGTTTTGTATATATATAGATTTTGAAGTTCTAGAGCTTCTTTTACAGGGAGGTAGTGTTACAGGATTAGCTGTGATTGCTTTGCATACGTACGGCTCTTGCCATAGGCAATTAAGCCTCGTACTATACCATTACTACTATTGGCTAATGGCACATTACGTGCGTATATACGTGCGACTGGTCTGAGCTCTGGGCATGGCCTTCGTACCTTACCCTATATCGCCAGACCTGCGCACACCTCTCTTTCCCTCTCTTCGTACAACTACGCATATCCAACCTACCCCCTACCTTTGACCTTGCCCCGTGATACCTAGGGTTATATATAATCCTCTACTTTTAATTCTAAACCTTCTAGCGCACTAATAACGTAGTCTACGTAATACCTCACATATTTCGTATTAGGGCTAGACCTAGTAAAGCAGCAGGCGCCCCGCTTAATTACGTATAAAAATCGGGTTCCGTCGGTCGGATAAATATTAATACAGTACGGCCTTACTCTTAGTAGTACCAATTGAAAAAAGGGATTACAATTACTAATTAGTTAATAGCTTATACGTAATAAACTGATTAGAGAAGGGATAGTTAATTAAGTATTACGGTACGTAGATTAAGTAAGTAGTTGGTACTACTAATTTGACGAATTGTAATAATTGATTAACTATAAGGAATAAAAAGGAAGAAAAAGTGTTGGCTCTAGCTAGCACAACTAAATAGAATAACGAAGTGGGTCCCAGAGAGGGATACAGCCAATAGGAGAAAATAATAAGGATATACCCAACCAGAGGGCGTAGATATAAACACTAGCCAACGGGAGTGGTCTTAGCAGTCTTAGCAAAAACTAGCAAGCAATGCAGCAAGCAGTGTAGCTCAGCTATAATACTAACTACCTTAGGCTATAAGGCTACTAGCGCATAGCTATTTAAAATCAATACTCGAGCGACCCGGAGGGTAGCGTTTTCTCCTTTCTTCCTTTATAGAACCTTAATATACACATATAAGGCCAGCACCTACGTATCGCTCTACTGTCCCCTTATATATATATTATCGTCCTTAGCTAGCGAGAAGCCATCCGACGGTACGTATAAGGGCGGATTTATATTGTCCCCTTTAAGAGGTATAGGGAGTGCTTATAATTTTAAATAAATAAACAAATAAAGAGAATATTAGAGCGTATATTACAATATAAATACATACTATTTAATAGGGGTAGGGATAAGGGTAGCCGTTGTTATAATATAGTAAGACTAATAATATAACATTAACTGAAGTAATCTGGCTCTATTTTTGGTACGATTTACTAATAGAATAAAATAGGGCTACATTTAATATATAGACCTCACTTACCCTCGATTTTTGGCTGTCCCTCAATTTTTTTACCCACTCCCTACAAGAGAGTGGGTGTTGCGTGCTTCTACAAATATCCCCAACCACACACCCACGGTTATTACTCCTATACTGTCTACCCCATCTTTATTAAACATCTATAAAGTAGCTATCCTACAACTAGAGTCTCAAATGTAGCTCGGCTATAAATGACGGCAGATTATTCACATCGATAACCTCATTGATATTAAGCCTCCGACACTGAACCTCGACCCGACGCGCTATACGCCACTCTCGACCGAGAATAACAATTACCGGCGCACCAATAAGGTCCGCATCCTTAAGCTTCCAAGGCAATGATTTTTGGCGATCATCAAGAATGATGTCTAGCCGCTCGTCCTGGCCTCCAGAGCCGTTAAGAATGCGCTTGTAGACCTCTACAGCATCGTCGTAGTTGTCTTCAGCAAAGACCACAATACAGGTATATGGGGCAATGGCGACAGGCCAATTCAAACCTTTATCATCAGCTAGGTGTTCAGCCACGGCGCCAATGACACGCGAAATCCCTATTCCGTGGCACCCCATTTGCATGCTCACTGTTTTAGAAGTGCCGCTATCCCCTGTCGAAGGTTTGGTCTCGCTCGAACTGGGAGGCGGTAACGATATCTTTGCGCCCAATGGTTGCGAATACCGAGTGCCCAAGTGAAACGTGTGGCCCAACTCCATCGCCTTCTGGACATTCAAAGTTCCAGAGGAGCACTGTGGGCAATTATCGCCCTTGCGGATTCGAAGAAAATTCAAAGGTTTTTCGCCGTTAGTGGAAGATGCGTGACACTGAACATGCAATGTGGATGCTCCTGTTTTGACAGTGTCTGGCCACATAGGCAGTGATGCGCTGCCTTTCAAACTGCCCGAGAACGACGGTGGAAGTCTGCTGTCGAAGAGATTCACCAATCGTTTTGCTGTGGCGTCTGGGCCTTCTGTCGCCGCTGCCCAGAATTCCGTGGCGTCCGAAACTGCAGCATCTAAGTCTGGTACAAGAGGTTTGATCGCATATATGTTGATATCAGAGTTGGTGTACTCGCGCACTTGACCGGTATCCGTCCTGATCGTTCTCGTGGGATACCAGACGTTGACGAGTGTAGATCGGTCTTTGGTAATAGCCCGCCAAACCCCGACATGATCAGCTTGGCAGATCTCATGTGCAACTCTGGTAGTTGCTATCTCCTCGTTGATAGTATAGTCACAACTTCCACAAGTGATAACACTATCCTCCCCAAAGGGCGAGGGCAAGTGATATTCATGGCTCAGGTCGCCGCCCATGTCACCAGAACTAGCTTTTGCCGCCAGGACTGGAAGCTTCATGTCGTTGAAGATGCGTGAGTAAGCGGCTCGGACTTTCTCGTAAGTGTCCAAAGCAGACGTTAGATCTGTGTCGAAGGTGTAAAGGTCTTTCATGGTAAACTCGCGACCACGAAGAAGCCCGTGACGTGGGCGTAACTCATCCCGAAACTTGCGGGTAATCTGGTAGAGTCGGAGAGGCAGATCTTTATACGACCTGACGGTCTGCGCGACCAGATTGGTGATCTCTTCCTCATGAGTGGGAGATAACAGATAGGCACTGCCTTTGCGATCCGGGAATCGGAAAAGCTACCACCACAGCACGTTAGCCCAAACAAAGACCTCAAAAGGCTGACGAGCTGAGGAGAGAGTGTGGAGAACGCACCTCGGGTGCAATGTTCTGCAGTCGTCCGCTGCGCTCCCACAGAGCCTCGCTTGAAATGGAAGACAAAGATACTCTAGAAGCCGCTGTCGGTTGAAGGTAGGTGTGAGTAGCTTGGTCAGGAAAGCAACGGGAGAGCACTAACCTAGCGACTCCTCCATGTGCTTTGCGACCAGTCGTTCTACCTTATCCTGTACCCTTTTCCCGAGAGGCAGCATGTGGAAGATGCCGGCGTGAGACTGACGAAGAAAGCCAGCGCGAACGAGCTTTGAATGGGCATCTTCAACCCCGGGAACAGCAAAGCCTCCGCTTGGTATCCAAACCTTTGAAAGGCGGGAGATGGAACGCGGCAGCATGGTTTTCACATATATGGATGCCACAGTAGATGATGATATAGACCACACGTCAGTGTACGCGAGAATCCTTTTACTGTTACGGATGAATATTCGGTGCTCCGCCTTTTGTTTACACAGGGGAGCATTGTCGCGTCGCGTCGCGTGCGGCTGGTTGATGCAAAGGCAGTGAATAAGTGGGTGCTCTTGCGCGCTCCCTCCCTCAAGTCCGCTCAAGGAAACCTGCGAGGGATCACAATGGTAGAAGCTGCCCGGTTGTAGACGAACAACTTCAACAACCTCGGCGGAGGCGAGAGCGGTTACTGACAGTAGGTACACTTGTAAAGATAAGCCACACCTACCTCTAAATCCCGTCTACCGCACCACATGGTCGCTGTTGTCTTTCCACGTCTTCGGTAGGCGTAGGCCAGTGTGACCCGCAACGGGTATGCGCTGTACTAGTATAGTAGGTCCCTGCCTCTGGAGGTACCCTGGTCCCCAGGGGCAGGGGCGGCACTGATAGGCCCCGGCTGCTCACCCAAATGGAAGTGTCCGGTGAGTGGGCTTTCTTAGCTAAGGTGGTGAATCCGACACATACCCACGGGCACTGAACTCCCGGTTGCAGGTTCTATTCTACAAGTCAATACTGGTTCTACAAGTCAATACTGGTTTGTTTATTAGTTTGGTTCTTCGGCTATAGGTTGAACAGAAGAAACTATCTAGAGCTCCTATTGGCCTCTGAAGAGAGAAAAGGACCTCCGTTTGAAGCGTCATATGATAATGGCCAGGGTGGAAAATGCTATAGAAGCCTTGTTATGCCTCTCTCCGTCTCGTTTAAAACCCCCAAGACTGGAAGATATGAGAGAGTGGTCCCCTTTCAGTACCTGTCTGAATGAAAATCGCACGTTCATCCTAGATTTGGTAGCTCTGGTGTAGAAATCGGTTTTTTTTTTTGGTACCAATCCTACAAACACACCAGAGTTAGATTGTACAGTTCAATTCTGGTTTAAGTATTAGCGTAGGACTTAACACTTCTAGCACCATTTCGGGCTTGCATCGCCAAAGTCCACCGAACAAGACTTGAGAAGGAAAAGTGTCAATCGAAGTACCGCGCCAATAATCAACCAGGTTTGGAGTGTACATAGAGATCTGTCAGTGTACTGTGTACACAAGTACCTCCACTTGCTCCACTTTTCCTGCAAGTCGCACGAGGGTCCGCTAGGTGCATGATCCAAGCATTTTTTTTTTTTTTTTCCCACCCTTCCTCGTAGATGGTTTATTTTGCATCACCAACAGCCAACCTCGAGACACATTGCGCCGGCCCGCTGTCCATTGTTTTCGGCAGAGACGGATTTAGGAGATATGGGCTCATCCAAGCCACCGAGGCAAAGAAAGAGGAAAGGCATGGGGCCGGCTTTCGACGAAGCAGCACTTGCTCAACTGACCGAAAAGATCGACAAAACTCTCGCTGGCGTCGGCACTGACCAACGCGTGTCACCAAAGCGCAAGAGACCGAACACCACAGCTGATGATCGAGATGCAAAGAGGCGCCAGAAATCTCTACTGGGCACTGAAGAAGGACAACAGGACCGTTCCAGCAAAGACCAGTCCCACAATACAACAAAGGAGGTTCTGCTGGAGGAAATTTTGGCCTTGGGCGGAGACGAGGATGATCTTGAGCTTGTCGCCAATGTTGATTCCGACAATGAAGAGGGACCTGGCACGAAATCCGCGTCGGCGCCTGAAAAATCCCTGGATAAGTCATTTCATGATGAACTGGCAAAGTTCGCCTTGAGCCTGGGCTTCCAGAACATACCCCGTGAGGATGACCTTGAAAGCGTGTCGTCTGAAAACCCCGTCGACGAGGAACAAGACGACGAAGACGACGAAGAGGGGGAAGACGACGCGGAACAAACAAAACAGCATGACAGCCAGGATCAGGAACAGCCTCTAGCCATTCCTGCCACAGTAAAAAGTGAGAGCACAACTACGACCGTCCAAGACACCCTGCGCGGGAAGCAAGGCAAGAATAAGCTGGTTAGTTCGATGCTCTCGCTGCCGCAGACTTACCTGGCGGTATGCTAACTTAAGTAGGGTTTCGAGCCCAGGCCTGACTGGCATGCCCTCGACCTCGAGGGCCTACCTGCCTTCACACCATCTGCCGACGTTAGGCAATATTCTTCAGCGATTGCCAACCTCAAAGCTTACGCGGAGGCTCTCTTGAAGGAGGACGCGGCAAGATACAGCGCCCTCCAGGCCTCCAGCTCCACTCAGAAGTTCATGTCGACTATTATGTCTTCCGGCACCTTATCCGACAAGGTATCTGCCTTGACCTTGTCGATACAAGAGTCTCCTCTCCACAACCAGAAAGCCTTTGAAACCCTGATCGGGTTGGCCGGCAAGAAAAGCCGTAGTCAGGCACTCGCTGCCCTGGGCGCTCTAGTGGATCTGCTGGGCAATGGCACAGTTCTGCCAAGTAATCGCCGGCTTCGTCCGTTCAACATGCAACCCGCCTTGCTGGCCGCTTTACAAGATCAAGCTGTGCTGCATTGGGTTCAGGGCCAGAAGCTCCCAGCCAACCTAACTGATTCTCACCTGATGATGTGGGCATACGAGGATTGGCTCAAAGCAGCGTATTTTCGCATTGTCCAGCTCCTCGAAATCTGGTCGACTGATCAGATTGAGCACTCGAGAATGCGTGCGCTGGAATTCGTTTTCACGTTGCTCCGGGACAAGCCGGAACAAGAGGCCAATTTGTTGCGACTTCTTGTTAACAAACTCGGTGATCGCGAACGAAAGATTGCATCTCGGGCGTCATACCTCCTCTTGCAGTTGCTCAACATTCATCCTGCGATGAAAAGCATTGTCATCAGCACGGTAGAGCAAGAGGTTTTGCTCAAGCCAGGCCAAGGTCTGCGCACCAAATACTACGCCATCATCACCCTGAATCAAACCATCTTGAGCACCAAAGAGCCCGCTATAGCCAACACGCTACTCCGAATCTACTTCGAGGCTTTCCTTTCCCTCCTCAAAACTGGCTCATTGGGAAACCTGGAAGCGCTAAATTCCGAGGACAAATCTGGCGGCAGCAACAGGAAAGCTAAGAAGGGCAAGCAAAATCACACCGAGGCTTCTGCCAACGAGCAGGATACGACACAAAAACTCGTATCCGCACTGCTTACTGGTGTCAATCGTGCGGTACCCTTCACTACCGCCGACGATGAGACCATGGAAAAACATCTGGATACCTTGTTTCGCATTACCCACTCGTCGAACTTCAACACCAGCGTGCAAGCACTCATGCTCATTCAACAGCTCGCCGTGACCAAACATCTCGCTGTTGACCGATTTTATCGGACATTGTACGAATCATTATTGGATCCCAGACTCATCACGTCATCGAAGCAAGCATTGTACATGAATCTACTTTTTCGAGCCCTGAAGAATGATGCCGACGTGCGGAGAGTGAAGGCTTTTGTCAAGAGATTGGTTCAGGTGCTTAACCTGCATCAGCCGTCCTTCGCATGCGGGGTGCTATATCTGATTTCCGAGCTGGAGAACATGTTTCCTGACCTTCATTCGTTGCTTACTGTCCCCGAGGACAATGAAGATGATGGCGTGGAGGCTTACAAGGATGTCAATGATGATGCGGCTCTGCAGAGCAGTCTCTTGGGTGAAGATGCACCAACTTCCCGTCGTAGCACAGGATATGATGGACGAAAGAGAAATCCCGAGCATAGCAATGCGCACAGAAGCTGCTTGTGGGAATTGGTAAGTGCCTATTTGAACTCTGATTGCATGTGAAACCACTTTACTAACCTCAAGACCACCAGGCTCCTCTTCTATCTCATTTCCATCCATCCGTACAGGTTTATGCCAGTAACCTTCTCGTCCGTCAAAGGGGCCTGCCGAAGCCGGATTTGGCCAACCACAACCTCATGCATTTCCTGGACAAGTTTGTCTACCGCAACCCCAAGATTACCGAGACCAAGCGCGGAAGCTCAATTATGCAGCCGGTCCTCGCTACTGGTGGCGCCTCCCAAACCGTCGTTTCCAGCAAAGATGGCGCCAAGAAGCAGCCTTCCGTCAACTCGGCCTCATTTTGGAATCTCAAACCAGGACAGGTCTCCGCCGAAGATGTTTTCTTCCATGAATATTTTGCTCGCATCGGCAAGCCTGGAGACATGGCAAAGAGCAAGAAAGCATTCAAGGAGAAAGGTGATCTGGACGGCGAAGAACAAGAGGAAGAAGCCGAAGACGAGATCTGGGAAGCATTGGTCAATTCTCGACCCGAGGTCGAGGGTGAGCTGGATGAAGACGAATCTGACCTCGGAATGGATGGTTATGACGACTCAGACGAGGAGATGGACACTGTCGGCCTTGATATGGATGGCCCTCGCGAGGACTTCGAGGGATCTGACAGTGATGTGCCATTTGAAGGCATTTTCGATGATTCAGATGACTCGGAAGAGGAAGCGGCGGTGGATGAGAGCGCTGGCGAGGAGGATGCTTCGACTGCAAAGAAGAAGGGCAGACTTAGTAGGAAGGAGATGAGGGGTCTGCCAACATTTGCCTCGGCAGATGATTACGCTGAGATGCTGGCTGGTGAGGATGGCATGGCCGACGAATAGTGTAGTTGGGCAAAAGCGTTTCGATTTTTGGGTGAAAAACTAGTTAGCCTGTAGCTCTCGAAGCCTGATTGGTTAAAGATCCCTCCCCTGTTGACATTCGCCTACATGCCCTACCAAAGATATTTGTTTGCCTCCTTGCTCAAGAAGGCAATGATTTCAGTATTGGCTACAATGACTCGAGTAGCCATGCTGTTTCTGATGCTTGCTCGTGATAGAATGCTACTACACATCAGCCCTGGAAAGTTTGTTAGTCTCTTACTCGCCCCACAATTTATACAGGGCATTAATAGTGTACTTACAGCGGGCTGTTAAATCCCCCGTCTCCCCTGCTTAAAACCCCTGTCTGTAGGTACCTAGCTAACGAGCTTACCAGGACTGATGTGTACATCTACTGCTACGTAGCGTACGTACCTCATGGGTACGTACCTATCCAGCCGAATTTGCACATGATGTTGTCTCATTGTTTACACATGAGCTGGCTGGCCAACCACGCAGGGACATGTGACAAGGGGTTTGTGGTGGAGAATGCGGAGAACAGTAGGAGACCCGGATAAAGCGACTGTGCGCGATTCCAAACAGCCTGTGTGGGCCAAGGCACATGTCACCTCCAGCAACCCAGATTAGTGGTTAGGGTTAGTGGTTAGGGTTAGACGTTAGGGTTAGTTCCGGGGGTGCAGGGGGCCGGTGAGAGGCCCCCGCGTGTGAATGAAAGTTCAATGCTTTGAAAAAAGGTGGTTTTGAGCTCTTATTATCATTGTGAAGACAATGACATATAGTAGTGACCTTGGTGGTGATTGCGGTCGCGAAGTGCATGCGATGCTGATGCCAAGCTTGGGGTCTTGGCTGTTAGAGCCAGCAATTTGTATGGCCCCACACAGGCCATATGGAATCGAGCACAGTCGCTTTATCTGGGTCGACAGTAGGGGTCATCGGATTTAAGATGTGAAGAGGTTAGTCGTGGTGGGTCTCTTGCGAGTGTACCGGACAGTACCCGGCGTGGACATTTCAAAGATTCAACCCAAGTCGGCGATGATGACGATGATCCGAAAGGGGGTTGTGTCGCAAGTCTTCATCTTCCCGCCCATGAAAGCTTTGGCCCCAATCCTTGCTGTCAAAATACCTACTACACCCTTCGCGCCCAACTACACTTCTACAGTAGCCGTTATACAGGAGCTGTGAAGAGCTCTCGCATTGTACATCAACCCTGGTTTGATTGTTAGCGTGGGTTTTGCTCTACGTCCTTTTCTATGGGGGTTGACAGTATCGAGCTAACAATTAAACAAGGGGTAATGTGTATAGCCGCTGCTGCTGCTTCGATCCCACAACTTCGCCGTTTGACCCATTCCGCAGACACTGGACGGGGTGGGCCCCATTTTCTCCGTTGCCCCGCTACACGCACGTATCGCGAACTCAACTCCTGACCCTTTTCAGGGCCGTTTTGTTGGGTACATCTGCGGATTGCATAGGGCCTGACAAACCATATATTGGTACGCATTGGAGATCTGTGGCAGCCCAGTATCGTCAGATGCTCGACGCTGCTGTATCCTAGGTTATAGACTGGCCACTGGTCTGGAAAAGGACAGGTTCCCAAACTGCTGCATCATGTCCTCTCGGCTTGCATCCTGGCTCATACGCCGCCGTCCCGCTCAGTCTTCACGCTCGGTTCCGGCTTGTATACTCCGGACCACACCTTGCCGGCCGTATTCGTCTGCCAGTCACTTCAGTGAGCCGCCCACATCCCTCTTATTCCGTGCCCGGGCGTTATGCTTCTGCTGCTCTACCGGCCTTGCTGACTTATCGGCCGGCATGTTGCCGCCTTAGACCCGGCCACTGCCCCTGCATCGCCGGTTCGGCCTTTCTTCTTTCGGGCGATTCTATCTACCCTCCGCTTTTCTTTCCGTGCTCTGTTTCTCACAACACTCGGCTTTGTGATCGCGGCCGCGCCTGCCTACGACACCATGGTTGCCATCACTTCACCGCCCAGCGACGCCGAAACCGTCTCTCTATTTACCCCCCCGGATGATGACGCTCAGGCCAAGGAGAACTATATCAACTCGCATCCCCTGACCCTCTCCCTGAGGGCCAATCCCGACTTCATCGAGTCACGTCCACACATGAAGATTCCTGAGGCATGGCGAAAACGAAATCTGACGGGTGGCATCCTCATGGGTCCAGGAAAAGTGGTGGTTCCGCCCTTCAGCTTTTCCGAGAAGACGGGAAAGAACTTTGTACAGATATCCCACGTTGGAACTGATCTGTGCGGTCACATGGGCGTCATCCATGGCGGTTTTCTGGCGACAATGCTCGATGAAGGTTTGGCCAGATGCTGCTTCCCCGTGTTGCCTTTCAACGTCGGCATGACGGCCAAGCTGGACATTAACTACAAAGCTCCCGCCATGGCCGACCAGTATCTTGTCTTGCGGGCCACCACCGTCAAGGTGGAAGGACGAAAGGCTTGGGTGGAAGGCCACATCGAGACACTCCCGTCCAAGGAAGGAGAAGAGCCAACCGTGTTGGTGACAGCAAGCGCTCTCTACATCTCCCCCAAGCAAGCAGCGGTACGTTGAAATCTCTCTATTGGCAGGTTTCGAGTCTATCAAGCTAATCCTGGAATGATCAGACAATGGCAAAAGTGTATCCTGTCAAGTAGAAGCTCATAGAGGACATGATGCCTGCAGCCTGTAATATAGCCCTTCAGGAGCACCGGGCCAGCTGGCTGTAGGACGTACAATTATCAAAGGAAGAGGAGTGGGCAGTCGACTGAATACTTTAATCGGGCTTGGTGGCCGCCGACACATGGAGTTCCGGTACTATTTCGTAGACAAGGTGGGTGGAACAGG
Source organism: Neurospora intermedia (assembly GCA_037102815.1). Classification (NCBI taxonomy): domain Eukaryota; kingdom Fungi; phylum Ascomycota; class Sordariomycetes; order Sordariales; family Sordariaceae; genus Neurospora; species Neurospora intermedia. Next base: position 2,102,165 of record BTPP01000003.1, on the reverse strand, counting down.
CACACTAGACCCCCCTAGATCTCTAGCACACATATAAACTCGCATATTTATCAATGGGCGTCCGTAGACTGCCCGGCCTGTATGTATCGTAGCCCCCTTTACCATCTGTAGACGGAGTGCCGAAAAGGTATGTAGACCGGAGGAAGAAAGAGCTGGGGTGTAACCTCGTCGATAGGCACGAGAGTACCTCGGTACTGCGGTACTCGGCGCTGTCGGGCCCACTTCTGCCACACAAAGGGCCGCTGAGAGCGATTGCGCAATACGTTAGCTAAACCAAGGAGGCGGGTCGATACATACATCGGCGTTTACACCGGACCTAACATACTGAGTGGTAACAATAGCTCAGAGTCATTCGCATCCTTGTTTTTCCATTTCTATTGCCCGTCTTTGCCTGTTGCGCGCGCCAAAGGACCTGCCCGAAATCCAGTCACAACCATCACAACTCTTGATCACAGTTGCCGCGAACAGTCACAATGGCGACGTAAGTCCAGATCCTCTCCCGCCCATTTATCCGCCTCTTGCTAGAATTGCGTGGCTTCCAGGAGAGGTAGAAAGACTGACTGACATTGACTCGTGGCTTATACAGTAACATCACCTGGCATCCGTCGCTTTCGCGACATGAACGCAACCAGTTGCGTGGCCAGCGTGGTTTCACCATCTGGTTCACAGGCTTGTCAGCATCGGGAAAGTCGACAGTCGCAACCGCTCTTGAGCAGCATCTCTTGCACATCGGCCTGGCCGCTTACCGGCTGGATGGTGACAATGTGCGTTTCGGGCTGAATAAGGATCTTGGCTTCTCGGAAAAGGACCGCAATGAGAACATTCGGCGCATCGCAGAGGTATGTCCAATCCACCAGCTCCCAAGCTTTCTCCCCTTCACTCTGTTTGCTTCTCGTGCTTACTCCCTTGGATTTTGCCCTTTCAGGTAGCCAAGCTTTTTGCCGACTCTTCCACAATTGCCCTGACCTCGTTTATTTCTCCTTACCGCGCCGACCGTCAGATCGCGCGTGACCTCCACGCAAATTCGACACAGGCTGGAGATGACGTGCTTCCATTCATCGAAGTATTCGTTGACGTTCCTCTTGCTGAGGCCGAAAAGAGAGATCCCAAGGGGCTGTACAAGAAGGCCCGCGCTGGGGAAATCAAGGACTTCACTGGCATTTCGGCGCCCTACGAGGCACCAGAGTCGCCTGAAATTACCATCAGGACAGACCTTCTAAGCGTGGAGGAGTGCGTCAAGAAGATTGTAGATTACCTGGCCGAGGCTGGTCTCATCAGCGGAACTAAGGAGACAAGATAAGCTTGAACTGGACGAGGATACAATCACCCCACACCTGGGGACCCGTTTAAGTGTGCGTGAAAGCTGAATGAAGTCATTAACCGAAACCACGAGCGGATGTGCTGTCCTTGTCGGGCGCTTTCAAGGGGAGAATACCTATCTAGTAATGCCTACTGTTGACAACGTATATGACACATGGTGCGTGAGAATCACGCCCAAGTGCGCACATTTTATCATTCGCCGCCGCCGTCGTTGCTGTTGCCGCCACCGCATGGTTCTGAACTAAAACCTACCCATCAAGGAAATTCAAATTCATAATACACATAAGCCGTGTACTCGTTGGCATCACCCGCGGAATAACCTGCCGCGGCCATTTCCGACGCTAGAGAGGCATCATCTTTAGTAAACCGCCCTCGTTTGTCTCTCCCGAAGGCGTTTCCACCGAGGTACGAGTATGCCTTGTCCAAAGCAGTTTTGACTTTCTTGGCCTGCTTGGGGGTGGTCTGCCACAGTGTCAGCGTAAGTCGCAGTGTCGTCATCCCTCATCGAAGCCCTACCTTGACAAGAGCACACACAAACTCCAGAGGCAGACCGTATCGCAGCACTGTCTCGACAAAAACACGTAAAGTCAAGACGTGTGCCCAGACCATGACGCTCTCACTCCAACCTGACCTTCCCATGTGCAAAGCTTCGCCCCAGACTTTCTTTTCTTCCCTGACCATGCGCTCAAGCTCGCGTTGCTCTTCCTCCTTTCCACCCTCGACGTACTTGTATTGACGGGGTGTCCACTTGTGTTCGCGACATTTGTGCAAAAAGTCGGCACTGGTTTTCTTGAAGGTAGTAACGGCGAATAGGATGAACTCGTCATCTTGCGCTATCTGAAGAGCCGACCTGGGTACAACCATTTCGGCAATGGTTTCGTAGCTCCGAAGGAAGTCTTTGCGTGCACTCAAAGGAACCACGATCAGGTGTGTTTCCAGGTATTCAGAGTCTTGAATAAGGACGTCAGGCTGGACTATGGGCGTAAGGGACTTGGTTGCAAGGTTGCCACTGAAGAGCAGTCAGTGCCTTGCGGAGTAACCGAGAGACGGCGCAACATTGAGTGACTTACGTCTGCTTTCTTTGCAAGGCAGATAAATTCGTCTTCACGGCATTATACTGGTTGAACTTGGCCTTAACATCGTTATCGATGTTCTGGATATCTTTCTGTAGATTCTCGATCAACTCGCCCAGGGGCTTTTCAGCTCGGTAGCGAACCTTGTTCCACTGGAAGGAGCAAATATAGCTGTCCGTGGGCTCTGGGCATTGTTAGCATCATCGACGTAGCAATGGCGCCATCAGTTCTACGGAGGAGCAATGCTTACTATCGTTCACCATCTTTTGCTGCGATATCTTGTCTTCGTCCCCGTCAAGAATGCCTGCCAGGGAATCGGCCACTTTGGACACTACTGCCTCACAGATGGCGTTGAGCTTTGTCAAGTCATCGGCATGCTGCACCAAGGCATCAAGTGTACCGATTTTGAAGGAGGGTATGGAGAACTCGAGTATGTCTCCATTGTCCTGACCAATGGTGGAGGTGAGCTCGGAGAGGGGCTCGTCGTCGAAGATGCGGACAGGAAGAGAGACGAGCGAGTAGCGAGTTGTCGGTGCCATGGTCGGTGGTCCTCGGGCACTGAAAGCGATGCTTCTATGTCCACCCTACCACTGTGCCCAGAGAAATTCGCTGTCGTGATGGTGAAGCTGGGCTGTATGTGCGCAACTCGGCAGCAATCAGGGAGGAGCCGCGTCGACGAGGGGAAGGCGGGACTTGACTCAAACTGTATATGAAGAGATGAATGGGTATATTCGACCAGGGGCAATGCGGCGGCGGCAAGCGATGAGAAAGGGTGAATAGGACTGTTATTGACAACGATGGATGGCGATCCAACGTTGAGCTATCCGCGAGGTTCAGAGTGGGGAGCGGCCGAGCTGGCCTACGTAAGAGGGGAGGGGAGGTGATGAGTTGAGCCCCGATCCGTACGCGCGGTAGCTCCTTAAATCTGGTACACCAGACAGGCCACGAACTAGAGATAACCTGATAATTCACCGAACCTAAGTACCGCTAGATGGTACATTGTCCAGCACTGAGGCACGAACTACCTTCCTTACGCATGCGCTTCTGCTAGGAACTCTAGAGGTAGCTTGAGGGTTGGGGATAACAACCTCTACCAACTCGGGCGGCTAGGCAAGTCCTGGAGACAGGCACCGACGGGCCAGCGGTACTTTACAAGAAGTGCCCGGAAGCGTTCTCGAAAGTCGTCACTCCCTGGAGCCTCAGGTGCACCTGGCGCCCATGACGGGCCTGGCACGAGCCACGGACTGTACACATCCATTGTGGCTAGAGGTATTGTGAGTGTTTGAACACCTACCTGCTTGCCTGTGTCTATACCCAACTATAGCCTGGCGTTGCAGTACGGGAATCTCACCACGATGAGACATATGAATGTCAGGTGTTGGAGGAGAATCTCCAGTGCCGTGTGATGAGGTGATTACCTGGAGGGTACAATTAGAGCCAATTTTGCCATCTATAAGCACATAGAGAGCTAGAGGTATACAGGCACAGACACCGGTGACCCTCTCTGTAGGTGTCAATCTCGTCTGAGGTTCCTCGCTGCCTCTACCTACGTTCGACCGGGAAAGAGTGCCCTCGAGCGCCTGCAGGCCAACCTGTCATCCCCGCACGCTTTTACTCAAGCAGCACAGCCCGACCACGAGGGCCGACTGTACATTTCCGCACAACAACATCCGAACCCGACTCGGTTTCCTGGCGACCCCCAAAGCACACATCTCGCGATTGTGCTCTCTCTCCCTCTCCGCGCTTGGCCGAGTTTGGCCGGCTACAGAGCGTTACAACGTATATTTCAACAGTGGAGGCGCGTACTCCAACGCAGCCGCGGCGTCTGGCGTTTACATAGTGACAGGTTCCGTGGTCGAAGACGGACCATAAGCGCGCCATTACAGTTGCCATCACAGTAGCCATTTCAGTTGCTATCATTTTCCACTCGTCCATGGTGCGACCAGTCAGCTCGCTGCGACTCCCCGACCGGCACATCAAGTTTTGCTGCGCCCTTTTGAACATCCGGCAGCATCGCCGCGGCCGGCGGATTCGATCTCGTTGGTTACCTCTCCAGAGTTACCTATTCAGCAGCATCTGAATCCGTCCGCCATACGGTTACCCTTACCCGGCTTCGTTCTGTTCCCGCCATCAAATCGTCCGTCCCTCATCTTGCGCCCGGTAACAGACAATTAGGCACTCATCCAGGGTTAAGAAACCGTCGCCTAGTAATATGTGAACAGCAGGAGCTTTAGCTGTGCACTTCTGACCTCAATCTCTGCGGCAACAGCAGGATTCCATTCGCCCTGCCCCCTTCTGGCTCTCCAATCCAGATTTTGCCCGTTGCCCCACTAGCAACATTTACTGCCCGGGTGCCACTCGAGCTTGTTCCGCGGGTAGAGATTCCATGGCTACAGCTTCAGGTAGGCCAGAGTAACCCTTCGTGCATTTCGCCTCCATATACGTGGTGCATGTTGCTGACTGGCTGTCATGTTGCTCTCATAGGCCCAAAGGCTGCTAGGCCGGCCGATGCCACTACTTCCGCGCCAGGCCGGCATACTCCCGCTCAGAAAGTGACTCCGGTCCCGGTGCCAAAGCCGGGATCCGTACCGTCTCTTCCCCCGTCTGCGAATCAGGCTGTAGCTGTCGGGAGAGTTTCCAATATCGCCATTGATTCGGCAACTGCGTCCGCCGTTCAAGGCGGGTTTGGCCTTCTTACCCCGGCCGAGTCGAACCTCCAGGACGCTGCGAACGGCCCTCACCGGGATGGCCGGATTCGGAACCCCGTTCCAAGTAAGCTCAAAGGAAAAACCGATGAATCCAAGGGGAACTTCAGCGTTATGCATATGGGGGTGGCCGGGAGGGCTGAGGCAACAGAACGAGATGCTCAAGCCAAACGTACGAGCGAGAGTACGGAGCTGGCCGCTAAACGAGCTTTCGAGAATGGCTATGTTTCTCATAGGAGAAGCAAATTTGTTCAGTTACCGGATGAGACGGCGAAGCCTTTCGTTCCAGCCACCACATCCGCTCAGGCGCCCTATATGTCAGGCCGCCAAACTCCCTTGAATGCCGACGAAACGAAATCAGAACAAGCACGTCTTTTGACGCTCCTCCGAAGCCTGCAGCCGCTTCTTGTCGTTGATCAGATTTGCAAGGCCCTCGCTTTTTTCGGAGGCATACCTGGTGCTCCGCCGCCCGCGAACGGTGAGTTTCCCCAAAGCGCCGAGGCGAATGGTTCGGGAAGCTTGTTTGTTGGCTGGATAGCCGAAATCTTTCCAAAACTTGGAGGTAACAATGGGCAGCAAAATTTGGCCCCTGTTCGTCAAATGGATGGACCTGAACCAGTTCGTCGAAAACGGGGAAGGCCAAAAGGGAGCAAGGCCACCAAGGTGCGTAAGGACAAAGGCTTGAAAAAGGGCTCTAGCAAGGACATCCCCGATACAGACCGGACACACAGAGGGGCTGGTACTGATAGGAACTGGGTCGACGCTGAGTGCGGCGATACAAGCACTCCTGACATGGTGGATGCTAATGTTATGCTGCTTGCCCAAGCCGCAAGCCCTCACCGTGAACCAGCTCATGTTGAAGCTCCAGGAATAACACGGCCGGATACGGTTACCAGCCATGTAGCAGCGACTATTCCAGCGCGTACCATACAGCATCATGGACCCGGCAACGACAGTCTTGTCGTTGAGACCCCGGGGATTATGAAGAAGAGAGGCCGGCCCAAGGGGTCAAGAAATCGGCCAAAGGTGTCCGATGCCGCCGTTCTTCCAAGACAGGCAGTCCAGCCAGCGGATGATTCCTACACTTCTGCTCAGTTATCACAGACATTGGAAGGTACGCAGTATCAACCGGCCAATGCTTCATTTACTGCTGTGAACTCCGTCGCTTCTGTTCAGTCGGCCAAGAAAAGGGGATCGCGGCCAAAGGGTTCCGCTCCCAGAGCGCAGGTGGACGCTCCCACAGAAACGGACATTTCAGGACCAAACGAACTGCAGACCACTGTACCATCTATTGCTAAACAGCAACAGAGAGTGGGACTGAATGGCAATCCAACCCAAAAGCAAGTTCAGCAAAGCGTCCACTCTGATCAAGGATTACAGATTCCATCAACTAGTACGGTCCCAGCTCCGACTACTATAGACTCTGCTCAGGTGCCTGGCAATGCGGGCCAGAAGCGAAAACGGAAGACTGCAAAAGATGTTGATGTCGTTGACAACATCAACGGGATCGGTTCGACAACTCCGTCCTCGAGCGCAGTTGCTCTGCCGACATCATCCACTCAGCAGGGTTCTCAATACATCCCCGCAATCACGACGGGAATGGGAATCCCCGCTGCGAAACGGCAACGAAGAAGCAGAGACTCTAGACTCAAAGGGAAGAAGTCGAATGATATGACAGTTCCAGGCTCCATCGAGCCAGTCGTCTCCTCTCAGATAAAAGCTGCCACTCCCGCACCAGTTCCCCGTCCAAATCAAGCGCCTGCGACCGCCCCCGCTACATTTCATACGGCCCCTGAAATAGGGTCAGAAGTGACCCCTGTGTCGTCGTCAGTGTCTCTTGAACAAGTTATGCCGCTAGCTCATTCGCCTCAAGGTCACTTCGACGTTCAGTCTCCAACGTTGGAGAATTATGAAGCTCAGCTACAGGCGCAACTGGAGCTGAAGAGCAACATTGAGTCACAGCATCACAGCCTTGTTCCAAGACCTATAGTAACAAAAAATCATCAACAGCAACAGTCGCAGCAAAGGCAGCCACCGACCCAACAACATTCACGACAACCGTCACAATCGCATACACAACATTCCATATCACAATCACAGCCCCACCCTCGACCTGAATCATCAGCACAGCAACCTCAACCACAACGACCGCACTCGATTTCGCAGCAGCCATCGCAGCAGCACCAAACCTCTGTTTCACAGCCAAGTACTCAAGCACAATTACAAGCTCACCAGTCCCAGACCCCAAGCCCCATGATGTCTCAGCAGCAAAATAGGGCAAACCATCCTTATACGCAGTACCGCCCCTCAACATCGCCATATAGTCAAGGCCAGCATCAGCATAGCTATCCATCCCCTCAGCAGCAAACTCAAAACTTTACTGCACAACAACAAGCCCAGACAACACCACAGCCTACCCCTGCTCAGCAGTATCCAAACACCCATCAATTACCGCCCTACGGTTCTATTCAACAGCCGTACCAGAATAGTCATAGCCACTACAGCGGAACTCAGCAGTCAGTAGCTTCACAGCAACGCTATCAACAACACTTGGCCACAGGTACAACGACCGCAAGCGCCTACTCTACTCACCAATCACCCCAGTTCACAGCTTCATCAACAAATGCATTTGGCTCTGCAGACACTGGTTACCGAGGGTCTACTGGGAGTACAAGCAACCCGACCTACGGGTCACAACAGGGTCAGTCGTCGGCGCCATCTGCGGCTTCGACGTACCGAACGAGCAGTACGCATAACATGGTCCATCAGTCACCGACTTATACAACGAACCCTGGAACAGCACTGCATCGCTCGAGCACAACCCACCCGACTAGTCAAGGGATTCAAGCCATCAGTAACATGCAGTCTTTCGCCGGGACGAACAACACTGAGTGGGACTTTTTGAACCCAAGTACCCTCGACAGCGCTGGAAGTCAAGGGGCTCTGGCCATGAGTGGCACCGGGTACGCTATAAACACCGCTAGTGTGAGGTCAACCTCAAATTCAGGAACGCCTTTCACTGCGAGCACCATGGCCAATTTCGATGCTTCCGGACTTCCATCATCAGGAGGTAACAACAGGTATTTTGAGCTTGGACGGCGATAGTCCACAAGTCTGCCTCTTCATTCACGCAGGGGAAGGTTGGTCGGCTCACCCATGCTCGAAGAGAAATTGGCTTGGACTTAGAGGACAACGAATCCGAGTGAATGCAGTACAACGTAGTGTTTTGTCCCTATGAATGTACCACTACGATGCCGATATTCGCGCTCGGCAGTGAAGTAACTCGATGGTTTATCTTGGCCCGATCACGCCCGAACGAGCGAGCAAAAGGGTTTCCGGGAAATGCGAGTTCTACATAAATACTGCGGAGGCTTGTTATGTATTTTTCTTATCTCTTCTCCTCGGGAGTTATTAATCGTGTCATTGACCAGCTACAGAGTGCCCAGTTTCGTGAGCGTAGGATAGATGTGTGAAAGATTCCAGAGCATTCAACTGATTTCCTGCATACCCAAATACACTATCAGTCAAACTTGTTTCTGACGGGATCGCGTCACGTTGAATTGGTGTACTTTCAAACCACCTTAAGATGCTGTTTTGCGCAGGACGAACCCTCGCGCCATCCGATGCTGATAATTGTGCAGCTCATCAGAGGCATGTATGCGTTGCGTTCGTGCAGTGTCTCGGACAAGCCACGGAATGTAGCTTGAAAGAACACTATGTTATTGTGATTATTATGATCCCGTGCTATACATAGTATGCTTTGCGACAATAAATGTAACGCCAGGGAAGTATTCGGAACTCTGAGCCGCTCGATCTAGCCGCATCACGTTCGACAGAGAATTTAACAAGTGGCCCTCTTAGTTTGTGGCTCTAGTATACCATTTAAAGACTCCGTTCGTAAAACTAAGACTACATATAGAATTTGAAAAGAAGACACAGCAAGAAAATACGAAAACCATTGAAAAAAAAAAAAAAAAAAAAAAAAGCAACGCCTTCAAATGCTTTTAATATGAATACCCTGGTACAAAGTGCAAATAGGCAAAGATTGATGAAAAACGCCATGGGCATCCGCTTGGTGAAGCTATCTCAGTATGCGCAGGACTGTGGCTGTGTTGATGAGGAAACAAAAGACCAATACTGTGGTATGTGAAGTATACACCCTTCATGTTTCTGCTGCAGTAGTTGAGCACCGGAGACAGGACAAATGAATGGACTGCTAAGCTTACTCATTCTAGGACATCCTCCTCGATGGCCTCAAGATTGGGTCGTACAGACTCGGGCGCAACAGTGCCATACCACCACTGGTCTTCCTCTTCAAGCCTGTCTTCGCAGATCAGATCGGTGAATATTTGAGCGTTGCGCTTAATATCAGAAGCACGTTCGACTATCTTCCGTTCCAGAATCAGGGCCTCGGCGGTTTCCAGAAAGATTTTTTGCAGTATTGGGAGGTCGGAAAGCAATAGCTTCAGCTGGTCCCTAGCCAGTGGCCCCATAGGCCTGCCAGTGGATAGGCTAGTGTTAAAAACGAGATCGCTCATCGGATCTCTGGCCGTCATACTGACTTCTCCGAAAACCCGAGCATTGGCCACCACCGCGTCTCCTAACGAATTCTTTCCCATACCGAAGGAGGACTTCTTGCGTTTCAACCCCAGCATACCCCGTTTTTTCTTGGGTTCTTGCTCGGCCGTGTCGCGTGTGATGGAGTTATACCAGTTATCCACGGCCGCCCGTCTTGTATTGTATCCTTTCACCTCCCATATCCTTTCCACCTCTCTGAGGCCCCCAATGCACAGGATTGCAACGTGCACCTCATCCGGCGGCTTGTCCCTCAAATAACCCCTGATCGACCTTTCAACTAGGCCGACATACGACGGCGGACGAAGGCGCCGGCAGAAGGAGGATATAACCAAGGGAAATACCTCATGTACTCGAAGCAAGGTCTTGTCATCATACAAACTCATAATTTGGGCCTCTATAGGGTTAATCGTGTAGGGTTCTCGGAGAAGGCCCTTGCCGTCATTTTCAGCGAGATATTTTAGGTGGTGCTCCCGATAGATCTCGAAAAAATGAAAAATGGTGAATAGCAGGGGGATCAGGCGTCTTCGCATCCGTTCCCTTTGAGGCGCAAAGGCCTTTTTCTTTTCTTCAGTGTTTCGAAGAAAGAGCTCCCGCGATATCCACTCACACATCAAATAGGATAGCTTAGCAGCCACATGAAGCCTGTGCCATATTCCGCAGAGATAGTGAAGATTCAGTGCCGATGGTGCAGGGGGCGGGTATAGTCGTTTGGCATAAGCTGGGACGTGGTTATCGAGATGATGGCGTGCGATGGGGGCTTCATTGAGCGATATTAAAGCATGTAGCGACCGCGATGCCAGTCGCAAATTGAGAATGTCAGAGAGTGGCAGTGAGGCAATGATCTCGACTTGCAGCTCGGTAGGCAAAAAGTGGAATTGTCGATCGAAAGAGGTGCTTTGCCGGGGCAACGGCTCTGTGGCCAAGAAGCGACGTTCGCATTGATCCAACGAGGTAGAGCTCAATGTCGCCTTGGCATGAAACTTTCGAAAACTGAGAAAGCCTTTCTTCTCGGTACGCTTCTGCTCGCTAGCCCTGATTGTTGCATCTTCGGCTTCGGGAGGGTAGGCACCTCTGAAAGGAAGAAGGAACTGTGAGGGCAGCGCGGCAGTGGAAGGTGGTGGCGTGATGCTTGTCTGCGGCCGATTAACCTTGTCCAAATATCGCTCCGAACCAAACTCGGTGATGTGTAGAGAATCCATCTCTCTGGGTGTCTGCTGGCCAAGGGTGCCCAGGGTCAAGAAAGGATTGGGAAGAACCGATGCAAACTAGAGAGATAATTCATGTGGCCTTTTTTTTGAGGGGGGGGGGGGGTTTCTTTTAGGGCGAGCGGCACCACCTCCTCTTTACCGATTCCGCAACAAAACAGCTGCGATGGTCGATGTGTTTCGTGTCGAAGACGCAAGCTGGTCGCAGTTCAAACATTGTAAAGCATCAGTGTCGAGAATAAAGAGTCAGAATTGACCGGCAGGAGAAGTATGGCTCTTCCCACCGTATAGACCAAAGACGTGATGTTGCGTAACCGAAGCCGTCGAGACGTGGGAGCAGGCGAGTGACGTTGAGAAAGGATCGGTCGGGACCGGGCAGTCTTCGTCGCTTTCAAGTTCGCGGTTCGCAAGCGGGTACTGCGCGTCGATCAAGGTGCATGCGCCGCCGTGTAATGCGATGACTCGGATGGATCGCTGGGCGAGGTGATAACGGCGCCGGCGATTGTCACCAAGCGACAGGAGGTAGGCAGTCGGAAGTGGCAGGCAGAGTCGGCTAGAAGGGCGGACCGGGCGCAAGAAGAGTTGTGAAGACAGGCGCGAATGATTGTCGAAAATCTCAGGGCAGTCAAAGATGTTGTGGCTGTTGGTCGCAGCTGGTAGGCGAACGGGTGTCCGTCAGTGACACGGCGAAGTCGGAATTCGAGGAGACCACAAGAATAGGTACCTAGGATGTGGACCGACTAGGACCGACCTACCTCCTCGATCTAGGAGACCCTCGGACCCTCGTGGAGTAGTTGGGATACCGGGACGCGGGAAGGGGAAGATGGAATCGGATCAAGGTGGAATAGTGTAGGTATCTAGTGTGCATGGGTGGGTTCCGGTGGAAGTGGCAATTCGGAGCCGAAAACCACTGTACTTAGACGTACCTACGGACGGGGACCCAGTGTTTCTACCGTGCAGGTCCCTTCCTTTTCAGCTGGGCTACACAATCAGTGTGGAGGCCGGGTGTTCGCAGCATGCCTTGCAGGTGAACACTTTGAGTTTTACAGAGGGCCGAAAGGCCAATGTGCTCAGGCGCGACAATGGACGCTCAAACAGACAACAGCCGCACCCGAACAAAAGGAAGTAATAAAAGTTGATATACTACCGTAGAAATTCGAGAGATCCAGAATTGAAAATCGCCTTTTTGAGCGCCTGACAGTACAACTAAGTAAGCACCGGAAGCAGCACACGTCTTACACAAGTATGTCCGCTCAATTATTTAGTAACAGCTCTACAACACTGTCCACCGCTATCATACCTGCGGTTTGGAGCACACCCTGCTTAATATCTAGGGTTTTCATATATTAGTTATTTGGCAATTGACTGAGTTTCTGCGCTAGGCAGAACTGGCCAGCATAGCATTATATAATATGGGATATAAATGGAAGAGGACAAAATGAGCATCTTATCTAATTAGATAACTGTATACTATAGTAACTTGAAAGATACTAGTCTTTATTATATAACCTCTAACGACAACCTTCAGCGGACCCGCCCTACAGTTATATAAATCTCCCCTCCTTGAACTTTTTTCAAAAACGAGGGAGGGGGGGGGTTAGGGTAGGTTCTAGAAGTGAGTAGGTTATTGAGAACTGAGACTAAAAAGACACGTTAATATATATATAGTACTTACTATTATAGGTAGGATCGCTACCTAAGTCCCAAAAACCTAGTATAGTAGGTAAATCCTACTACTACTAATATAGAAAGCGTATAATTCAAAACTAAAGTTTATAGAAATGTTCTATTTATTACAAGGTAAGGTAATACTAAACGTATAAGGTACAATATAACTTATATAATTATATAAGAAAGAAGGGGAACTATAGAATTTGTACGTAGCGGCTCATCCTATATAAACGAGAATGAGCCACATCCTTAGTATATGTAACCGGAGCCTCCAGGAGCGTATAGTTAATTAAAGAGCGCGTATTAGCCTAATAGCTACTATAGCGGTAGTAAAGTTAAAAGGTTTAACCAATTAGAAAACGTATATTAACTAGCAACTGTAGCCGTAGTAATACTACGACTAAATAATAATTATAAGCTAGCCCTATAATATTATGCTAGACTTAAAATAAAGAAGGGAAGAGGAAGAAGGTAGAAGTGAGCTGGCTGTACGGGGTTTTGTAGTATACGCGTACCAAACTCTATTAAGGTGCAGTGGAGCGTGCCGTAAAGGCGCGCGACCACGTAACCCTAACGCTGCTGAGCAGTTATAGTTCTGGGCTATAATACTAGTTTATTTATTAAGACGCCCTGCATTCAGAGCTTGAACGTTCGTAGGCCGAAAGGTAATATGAAAGATCCACACTACAGGTCGTAGTCCATGGGCCTACAACGCAAGCGAGGAAGGCGCGGCGTATCTATTTATAATGGGTCAGAATATAAAAAAATACCCGTCTTGGCAGTCCAAAAGAGGGAATCTTAGCGCCAAGCAGGATACGGTTTGAATAGCAGAGCGAAAAAGCCACTTTTTCCTTTGTAACGGAAATTCCTCCGCGACCATCTGATGCATCTAAATGCACAAGGTGTCAAAATGACGGGCAAAAAAAGGCGGTCATTTTAATACCGGTTGTACTAGGGTGCACGCGATGGTTGTTGAGAAAAGAGCGAAAAAAGTTAAAAGGAAGGATTTTGATTATGACTGTAGTAAATAACTAAGTCCTAGGAATAACCAAGTTCCGAAAATGACCAAGTCTTAGACTAGACTTTGAACCCTAACGATTTGGAGAGGGGGTTAGGGTTAGGGCTCAAAATTGAAAATTCTGGAAAAGAGAAAAAATGAAAAAGAAAAATTTCAAAATTTTGCCTTTGATTTTTTTTTTTTTTGGGGGGTTTGTGGGAAGGGGTGGGGGGACCTGGTAATATAGGAGGAGAAATTCAACTTCTTATTTAAGAAACTGGTTGAGCTTATAGCTCAATGGTTATAATTATTATTATCTTTTTTAAAGGTTACCTGTTTAGTTCAACTTTGAGTTTTTTTTTTTTTTTTTTTTTCTTTAACTAAGTAAATTCTAGGGCGTCTCTCTGTCTCCCCTGGACTTTGGCTCCGCCCAGGGGAACTGTATTTTTAAATTTAATAGTACTATAAAATTATTACGAATTAAATTCGTATAATACAACTATTCGAATAATTTTTTAAATATAATTAAACGTTCGTTAAATAATATTTTTCGGTTCTTACTATAGTTATAGTTTGAATAGTTCCCGTAATTAATATAAATATTTCCTCTTCGTTCCTATTCTATTATTCTAATATAATTAATATTCTATTTTCTTCTTAAAAATACTTTACGATTTCCTTATATTATTCCCCCTCTAATTCGATTACTAGACAATACTTTTTTAACTTCCCTAATTTTAATATTTATAATAGAATCCTTTCGGTTTTAATTCTATCATTTAAGTATTTTTAGAGTTTTTCCTTCGTTAATAGCCAAACTTTTAAATTTAATTAGAAGATAGTATTTATATTAAAGTAATTTAGGATAATATAGGCGAATATTTCTTTTTCGAACTTATAAATATAAATAGGAATTAATATATTTAATATTTTCCTTTAGTAGAAGAAAGCCCGGAGGCTAATAACTTCTATTCTAATTTAAATAAAGAGGGAATTTTTCGCTTTAATTAATAAGTACGGCTCTTCTTCGTCTTCTTTTAATTATCGGCGTCTTCCTTTCTTCTTTTTTATACCGATTATATATTATTAAATAGCCTTTCTATTAAATTTGGGGGTAAGGTCGGTAATAGTAAATTTATACCGTCTTCTTAATTTTACTACTACTACTATTAAGTAATAATTATAGCGAAATACCTATTCTTAATTCGTTATATCTTCTAACTACTGTTCTCTATTAACGGTTATTAATTCTAGAATTTATAATAATAATAATAATTAAATCCCTAATTTCGAAGGGGGGTTAATTACTATCGCTAGTAATTTTTCTATTAGTATTTATACTTCGGCCTACCGAACTTTAATTATACTGCTCTCTAATTTATTAATAGGTAACCGACTTCGAATTTATTATATTTAAATATAGTTAGAGATTTAGGCTATAATCCTCCGGACGAATTAAACTTAGTCCGTCCGGGCGAACCTTTTTTTAAAGGCCCAGACCTTTTTATTAAGGTAGAAGTCGAATAGCGGATAAAAGGTTTCTATTTTTAAATTTTTTACCGGTATAGTTTTATACACCCCAGCGATAATTCTTAAATATTTAATTTAATATTTCGCTAATTTAATTACTATCCCCCGAAGCTTTCTATAGATTTTAATCGGCTAATAGAATATTAAAGCTTTATATACGATAATACTATAGATATATTTAATATATATTTCCCTTACCCGAATAAAGGAGTAACCCTATATTTTTATTACTAATTTTGTAAATATATTTATTTATATTATTATTTTCTTTTTTACTATTTCTATATAAGTTTTATAATTAAGTTTACAATTTAGTTAGACCTTTAGGAATTATATTAATTCCGTCGGTTAAAATACTATTTCCCCGAATTAAAGAATTTCTATCTTTAGTACCTTCGTTTATATAAAGTATATTAATTCCGTTTTAATTACTTCGCATTTTATACTTTTCGCCCCTACCTATTCTAAATATATTTCCTATACTACTTATAGCGTCCAATAATTTTCTTTAATAGTACGGACTACCGTTATAATATTAGTATTATTAGTAAAGCCGATTATAATTATATTTGGAATTATTATTAATTTTTAGTATAATAGGGTAATAAAAAGAATAAATAAAATAGGGGAGAGGGGGGAGCCTTATAGTACTTTAATAGTAATTATATAGGGGTAGGAGGTTTCGTTATTAAAGAAGAGAGAATTTTTTCTTCCGGTAATAAAGTTCGCTACCTACCGAATAATTTACGTTGGGAATTATATTTCCTATAGGGTATATAGAAATTACTTATAGTTAATTCTATTAAACGTTCCCTTTAAATTTAGGAGTATAAGGGGTATTATAGTTCTAAGCTTCTAGGCTATATATACTATATTAATAATTACCTAAATTATAAATTCTATTGAATAATTTACCCCGTTATTTATTTAACCTTCTAGTAGGAAGTTGAACTCTTCGGTTGCCTCTATAAATTTTTTAATTATAAACGCTTCGAAAATTTTTCTTATATTATTGAATAGTAGAATTAGCCTCTATACGCCTACTAATTTCTATTAGGCGGCGCTTTTCCTAGGTTTTTTAAGGATAATTACTTTTATATTCTTAAACTACTATAGGAAATATTCGAATCGGAGGCTAGCGGATATTAAATATATTATAGTTTACTAGAACGGTTATTTATATAACTTTAAAAACCTATTTAAATATTAATCGATCCCTAGGGCCTTATTAAATATTATTTGGAAAAATATATTTTAAACGTCCTCCTTATTAATTAATTCGTTAATAATTATTAGTTTAATACTATTTAATAATTCAGTCTAATTTAGTAGGTAGTCCATTAGGATTTCTACCTTTAAGAAGAAATAATTAATAAAAATTTTAACTTTACTATTATAATTTCTAATTTCTATTACCCCTTTATAAGTTTGAAAGGTTAGTAATTTAGGTAAATCTATTAATTAGTAGTTTCGGGTATAGGCTTATCGTTCTAAAGGCTAAAATTAATTCGGATTTTTCGAAGCCTTAATAATACTATTATACTATATAGTCTATTAAACTTTCGTAATTATCCTCTTCTTTTTTATTATAACTTTAATAAAATCCTTCTAATTTAATATTATTCGGTATTTAAATTACTTTTAATATATCCTTTATATTTCTTTTATTACTATTTTATATCTTAATATTTATTGATTTACTCTCCTCCCTCGACCTTTCTTCCGGTATAGGGCGAATTCTTTCATAATATTTGTAAATTCCCTATTGAATTTATAAAAAGCGAATTTAAAATCCTCTATTATATTAATCCTTTTTAAAATTAATATCCGTTTCTCCGACGCCTCCTTTACTTTTACTATATTTATAAAGCTTTAACTATATCCTCCTTCCTCTTCTACTTTTTTATTTTTTCTTCCTATTTAAACCTAAATTTTTTAAAGGTAATAGCTTAAATCATTTAATTCGTATCTCTATGCTCCCTAATATTCGGTTTTAACCCTTAGTAATAATTATATATAATTAATTATTCTATCCCTCTCTCCTTGTTCCTATTGTTCTAGTGTTGGGATGACGCAGCGGTGGGAGAGACGAGATTATATTCGCTGTGGCGGTGGGTGAGAACCGTTATAGCTGTAAGCAAAGTAGGAGCGGCGTGGTGAACTACGGCCGAGATGGAGCTGGAGGTTTTCATCCGGAGGCGCTTACCGTCTCACGGTTTTCCCCTCCAGAGAACTGGAGAAGGACCTTATGCTAATAAGGCGCTATAGTTTATAGTATAGGGAATAAGACTATATATATATCCCTCTCTCCTTATATTATATTCCCGAACTTTATTAGTTTACTATAGGGGGTAAATAAGTTAAATTTTTAACGTCGTACCTATATAAGAAAGCGAATAGGCCTTAAATTAATCCTACTCTTTAAATCCTAATTAGGATAATAGAGATTATAATTCCTAATTATAATTAAATTTCTTACCGGGGGTCCGACCTTAATAAATTTAAAGAGCGGCAATCCCTACTAATATTCTAATATTCCCTATATAAGGATAGGAAAGTAAATAGAAAAGACGGTCGTTAAGTCCCTTAGATTCTTAAATATTATTATAATCTAATTCTTTCTAATTTAGAAATTGAAATCTTTTAAATTCTATTTCTTATTTATATATATTATTGCCCTTCCCTTCTCTATATAATCGACCCCGAAATATCTCCCGCTTTTAGGATAATAAATATCTTTATTTAAATTTTTATCCGGCTCCTAAATTACTATAATATTATAAATCTCCTCTTACTCGAATAGAAGTTTCCTTCTCTCGTATAATTTCCCTACGTTCTAATAGAGTATTTTTAATTAGACTATTAATTACCTTAAGATAGGGTTCTTTTTAATTCCTTAATAAAGGATAAGGGTATTACTTCCCTAGGGGGGGCTATAATTATATAAGTATTATTACTATTATACAACCGATTCCCCTCTATATTCTATAAATATATATAAATATCTATCGGGTTTTATAGGTTTAATAATTTTAATTAGGAGGATAGGCTAATAATTTTCTTTAGCTGTCCTTTCTTTGTAATTCCTCTAATATATTTCTCTAGGGTAATAATAGTACGGGAATTAAGGAGGGCGTTTAAAAGGATACCCTCGTTTACAATCTCTATTATTAACTCTAATACCTTTCCGGCTAGGTTTTTATAGGGGGTAAACGCTTATAGCCTTTTAATATATATAATAAATACCTTCGTAATTACCTTCCGGAAAATAGGGCATTCTTTATAATTATACGTATAATAGCCCATCTTTTTATACGGCTTATAATAGACAAATAATCTATTATTATTAAATAAATAATTTATTTCGCTAAAGCGGTCTCCTTTATATTTAGCTTTACTATAGCGGGCGTAAATATTTTTTTAACGGTAGAATTTCGCTATATATCCAATTCCCTAATATTTAAAGTATTATTAAATATTATTCGAGGTTTATAATAATTCGTATAAATATATACCGCCGTTCTAAAGAAAGAGGTTATCCTAAAGGAAGTATACTACTAATATAGTAGTAATTTCTATTAAAAGTAGGCCTCTATTCTCTCCGTCCTTTCTCTTTTATGGCCGAACTCTAATAATAAATACCTCCGGATTCTTCTCCTTCGCTATTTTTAATATAATTTCCGCCGTAGTATAATTATTAATATTATTCTAAAATACGCTCCAAATTAATACGCCTATAATATTTATAATAATAAAAATATTAGGGCCGAAAACTTCTTTAATTTATATTTAATTATATTAATATTAATTATATATAGATTCGTCGAATATAATTATATAATTTCCGGTTGTAAGTATTCTAATAATTATTTAGATTATTAGGCTAGTATTCTTCTTATTTAGGTATATAGTTAAGGTTATCTTCGTATCTTTATTCGAACGGTTTACAAATTTAATAATAATTATTACTCCTTTAATAATAAATTATCGTTTAAAATTAGAAGGGATAAACTTTTTAATAATAGTAAATAGTTATTAAAAGGTAATACCAATCTTACTCGGGTTAATTTTCGCTACTATATTAGCCTAATATTTTAGTACTTCCTAGGCGCCTTTCTTAATTTCCTTTAGAATATCCTTCTTTAAATTATTAAATTCTTTTTAGTAATAAATTAGTTAATTCCAACCTTACTAACTTCGGGTTATATAAACCTACTTTTTCCGACGCGTACCTTTACAAATTTGAAAAATAGTTTTCGAATTTAACGATAGTCTTTAGTCGAAATAGTATTATAGTCTATAGATTTATTTATTCTAGTAATAAACTTTTTTAATATTTTATTATCTTCTTCCGTTATATTTAAAGTCTTTGTAGTAAGTACGGCTTTAGGATTATTGTATATTGAAATTTCCGCGAACGGGTTATAAACGCTATTTTCGAATTTATAAATACCGCTATCGATGGCTATCGGTAACGACGATACAACGCCGTCGCTACGCTCGTCGTAGGACATTGTAAGGGATGTAAACGACCCTCCTAAGTCGATTGCCGTTGTTAGTTTTCGTTTTAGAGCACTCCTCGACCAGAAATCGGCGTTCCCGGTTTTAAAGCAATTTTGATATTCTCACGTTATTTAAATAGAAATTTTAAATACCCTACTTAATAATAAAAAGAAGAAGTTAGAAGGGTTCTAAATTATATATACAATTAATAGTAATACAAACCTAGAATTCCTACTAGTATAAATTAATTGTCTCTTTCGCGTATACTACTTCTATAATATAATTCTAATTAAACTATATACTACAAAATAATATAACGGCCAACCCTTCTCGTCCTTCCTCGTAAATTAGAAAGACGAATTCCTTAAAACTAAAAGTATAATATAGAATAATAAATCTAAATTCAGTATCTTAAATAATACTCTTAATACTAAATTTATAAATGCGATCTTTATAGTTATATTCCAAAATAATTATAGTAAATATATTGATGTATTTTAAATTAATATTATACGTTATAAATGTATAAAAGCCTTTTAACTTTTGAAATAATAAAATAGTGAACGCTAGGGTAGAAGCGTGAATTAAAATTCTAATTATACCCCCAGCCAGTTCTTCTCTAAACTTTCTAAAGCTTAGTTTTTAATTATATAGAATTAATCTCCCCTTATAAATAATTCTAATTCGTCCTCAACCGAACCGGGTATAAAGGACGTTAATAGCAATTATAATATATTTATAAATAAAACGGCGGCCGGCCCTATTTATAGACGTAGTAGCGGCCGAGGAAGTAGAGGTAGTAGTACTATCCGCTATACTAAATAAATTTCTAACGAAGAATATTAGAAATATAAAGAGAATAATCTATATATAAAGTACGGCGCTTCCAATTACTATACTATGTAATACCTATATTTACTAATTATAAACCACAAGAATAAAATTAGTATTAATACGACTACGACTATTACGGCTCGCCCTATATTAGAAGAAAAAGAGTAATATAAATCTATAGTAAAGGGCTAGGGAAAAGAATAATTCTAATATATAATCGGGCGTTAGAATCCCTAAAAGTATTAAATAATAAAGTAGAAGACTTTAAATTAGAAAATAAATTAGAAATTAAACCTATTTTAATTCCACTTATTATTAATAATTATAATTTATTTTACATCCTTATGGATAAAGGTTACTAATACTATATTGCAATTAGTAGAAAGGTTATTTACAACCTCGGAATCCCTATAATTCCTATCCCTATATACTAAATAAGGGGCGCGTTTATAATTATAAAAAGCACTACTATTAAAAACCTTACTTAATTTATTATAAAAATAAATAATTATACTAAATTAATAGTAGTTTATATTATCCCTAAATTCGAATACCCCCTAATTCTAGACAAACTATAACTTACTATCTATAGAACCTACTCAATCCCCTATAAGAAACGCCTCTATATAGGAATAGCAGGCAATTAAATTCCCTATATTATAAGAAAAGAGAAAGAAGAAATCCTATTTATTAAAGAAGTAAAATCCGCCATATAAATAATAACTACTATATTTATAGGCACTATTAATTATATATATAAAGAATATAATTAAATTATAACCGAAGACTATATCTTTACTATTAGCCTTAAAAACGTAAAAAAAGCCTTTACCCCGAAGAAAATTTATATAAAAGCCTAACTCTAAAAGAAAATCCTCAAATAATTCTATTACCTCCTTCTTCTATAAATAAAGGAAGAAACTAATAAACTTAATCCCTATAAACTTAATATTAATTATAAAATCCCTCTTAAGAAGGGCTTAAACGGGTGGGAACTTCCCCTCCCCTTTAACCCCCTATATAATATATTTAGAAAAGAGCTATTAATATTGAAAAAGACGTTTAAAAACCTCTTTAATAAGGGGTATATTCGGGCGAATAATTTAAAGGCTAGAGCTTTAGTACTATTCGTCCGTAAATTAGGAAGCGGACTCTACTTTTACTATAATTATAAAGCCTTAAATACTATTACCTATATAAACTACTACCCTCTCCCCCTAATCCGTAAAACCTTTAGAATTTTAAAAGGAGTATACTAATATATAAAGGTCGATATTATAATAACATTCTACAAAATATATATGTAAGGGGTGCAGCACAGTTGGTACAGATGCTGGCCTCGATTAATCGATAAGGTTCTACGAAGAAGAAAGGAGGGTAAAAGAGCGCCCACTGGGCGGGCATGGCCAGCTGTCCTTTTTAAGGGACGTGCGCGCGTACGGGCCGCTGAGGTGCCGCGGCGGCAAGCAACCTGATTGGTCGCATCAGCTGCCGGCCGGTTGAGACTCGGACTGGCGAGACTGCCAGTCACTCCAGCCACGGGCAGCAAGCCCCATGACAATATATAATTATAAGAAAAGAGAATAAAACTACCTTTAAAATATATTATAAGCTCTTCAAATAAATAATAGTCCCCTTCGGTCTCTTTAGAGCCCCAGCTTTATTTTAAAAGTATATTAACTCTATCCTTTATAATTATTTTAATAATTTTTACTCTACTTATATAAATAATATATTTACCTATTCCTTTAGGTTTAAGGAAGACTATAAAAAGAAGGTAGTAATAGTTCTAAAAAGACTTAAAGAATATGAGTTATACCTCGATTTTAATAAGTATAAATTCTCTATAAAGAAAGTTAAATATTTCAATTTTATTATTTATATAAATATAAATATATAAACCGACCCTAGAAAGGTTAAGGTAATCTTCGATTAGTTCGTTCTTACTTTGTAGAAAAGTATAGGTATGCAGTTTCCTTAAATTTATTAATTATTACCGTATATTTATCTCCTAATTCTCTAAAATAGCTATACTCTTAATTAAACTTATAAGTAAAGGAATTATATTCGAATGGAACAAAGAGTATAATATAACTTCTTAACTTCTAAAACGCCTATTTATACGTACATTTATTTTTATAAAGTTCGACCACGACTGTAAGACCTTTTTAGAAATAAATTATAGTAATTATATATTCGGAAGCGTACTAACGTAAAAAGTAAATAACGGTACTTAGTACGCTATAACCTTCTATTTAAAGAAGCTCGTTATAGTTAAACGTAATTACCCTATCTATAATAAAGGAATATTAATAATTATTTCGTACCTTAGAGAATAGTCCGTAAAATTATATAATTATAAAGCTTTTATAGTCTTTATTAACTACTATAACCTTAAATATTTTATAAAGCGCTAGGGTCTCTTTAAACGGTAGGCTCGCTAAGTAAAATACTTATTACAATTCAATTTTCACTTTATTTACCGTCCGGATAAAGAAGCCATAATTTTAAAGGTATTATCCCGTAGGGATTAAAACCGACCTTTAAATAAGGATTGCAAAGCTAAAAATATATAGTTTATTCTTAAAACGGCTTTATAAATATACGTCCGAATCTCTACTTCTACCGTCTCCCCAACGGAGAATATATATATATTTAAAAATCCGGATTTATAGTAATTCTAAGTTTAGACCGTCCACTTTAATTCTACATACTAGACCACCCTACGCGCAATTAAAAAGAACGTTCGAATTTTCCTACTATTATTCTAATTAAAAATCTAGATTACTAACTATTTTATGGATAGGCTAGGCCGATTATACTATAAAGGGCGCCTCTAAATTCTAAGGACCCCGGCCGTATTTAAAACCGTAGTATTTATAATTACTAATTGAAAATAATAATCTAATACCCTCTATATAACTATTATATAAAAAATGTACGAAGTTATAGCGTTAAATTATTCCGGTAAAGAAAAAATAATTTTTATTCTTTTAAGAAAATATTACTAACCCCTACTAGAAATTTATATATAGTGCTTTCTATATAATTATTATGTTTACAATTCTACGAAAGTTTAAAAAAATGCGAAGAAAAGCTTTCTATAAATATTAATAACTCTAAACTAATATTATAAATTTCTTAAAAACTGCTTTGAAACCGGAAACGCCGATTTCTAGTCGAGGAGTGCTCCAAAACGAAAACTAACAACGGCAATCGACTCAAAAAGGCCGTTTACGTCCCTCACAATATCCTACAACGAACGTAGCAACGGCGTTGTATTGTTGTTGCCGATAGCTATCGATAACGGTACTTGTAGATTCGAAAATAATATCTACAACCCGCTTGCGGAAATTTTAGTATATAATAATCTTAATACCGTACTTACTACGAAGACCTCGGATAAAACGGAAGAAAACGATAAAATATTGAAGAAATTTATTACTAAAACGAATAAATCTATAGACTATAATACTATTTCGACCGAAAACCGTCGTTAAATTTAAAAATTACTTTTCGAATTCGTAAAGGCATATATCGGAAAAAGTAGGTCTACGTAACCCGAAATTAATAAAGTTAGAACCGATTAATTTATTATTAAGAAAGATTTTAATGACCTAAAGAAAGATATTCTAAAGGAAATTAAAAAAGGCGCTTAAAAAATACTGAAATATTAGGCTAATATTATAGCGAAAGTTAATCCGAATAAAATTAATACTACCTTCTAATAACTATTTACTATTATTAAGAAATTTATCCCCTTTAATTTCGAATAATAATTTACTATTAAAAGAATAACGATTACTGCCGAATTTGTAAATTATTTGAATAAAAATATAAAAACGACTTTAATTACGTATTTAAATAAGAAAAATACCGGCCTAATAATCTAAATAGCTATTAGAATATTAACGACCGGAGACTACGTAATTGTATTTGATAAATCTATATGTAATTAGTACTAGTATAATTAAGTATAGGCTAAAGAAGTTTTCGGCCCCGATATTTTCATTACTATAAGTACTATAAACGTACTAGTTCGGGGCGTACTTTAGAATAGTATTAATAATTATATTATAGTAGAAATTATATTGAATATAATAAAGGAGAAGAATTTAGAAATATTTATTATTAGAATTCGGTTATAGAAAAGAAGGGACGGAAAGAATAGAAGTCTACTCCTAATAAAAATCGCTATTATATTGGCGGTATACTTCCTTTAAAATAACCTCTTCCTTTAAAATAGTAGTATATACCTATATAAACTGTTTTAAATTTCGAATAATATTTAATAATACTTTAAATATTAGGAAATTGGATATATAACGAAATTTTACTATTAAAAAAATATTTACGCCCGCTATAGCGAAGTTAAATATAAAGGAAATTGCTTCGGTAAAGTAAATTACTTATTTAATAATAATAAATTATTTGTTTACTATAAATTGTATAAGAAGAAGGGCTATTATATATATAATTATAAAGAATACCCTATTCTCCGAAAGGCAATTGCAAAAGCATTTATTGTATACGCTAAAAGGCTATAGATATTCGCCCCTTATAAAAATCCAGCCGGAAAAATATTAGAACCGATAATAAAAATTATAAACGAAAATATCCGCTTAAACGCCCCCCCTAATTCCTATATTATTATTACTTTAGAGAAATATATTAAAAGAGTTGTAAAGAAGGAATAACCGAAGAAGATTGTTAGCCTGTTTTTATAATTGAAATTATTAAACCCTTAAAATTTAATAGATATTTATACGTATTCCTAAAGCGTAGGAAAGAGTCGGTCGTATAACGGTAATAATATTTATATAATTATAGCCCCTCCTAGGGAAATAATACCCTTATCCTTTATAGAAGGATTAAAAGGAACCCTATTTTAGGGTAATTAATAATCTAATTAAAAATAGTTTATTAAAACGTAGGGAAATTATACGAAAGAAGGAAACTTTTATTCGAATAAGAAGAGATTTATAATATTATAGTAATTTAGGAGTTAAATGAAAATTTAAATAGGGATATTTACCGTCCTAAAAGCGGAAAATATTTCGGGGTCGATTATATAGAGAAGGGGAGGGTAATAATATATATAAATAAGAAATAGAATTTAAAGGACCTAAATTTCCGAATTAGAAAAAATTAGGCTATAGTAATATTTAAGAGCCTAAAGGACCCAACGACCGTCTTTTCTATCTATTCTTCTATCTTTATATAAAAAATACTAGAATATTAATAAGGATCGCCGCTCCTTAAATTTTTTAAAGTCGGACCCCCAATAGGAAACCTAATTATAATTAAGGATTATAATTTCTATTATCCTAATTAGAATTCAAAGAATAGGACTAACCTAGGGACCGTTTACTTCCTTATATAAATACGATACTAAAAATTTAATTTACTTACCCTCCGTAATAAATTAATAAAGTTCGGGAATATAATATAAAGAGAGAGGGATAGAATAATCGACTATATATAATTATTATCCGGGGTTGAAGTTAAATATTAGGGAGTGTAAAGGTATAAGTAAACTAATTCGGACTACTACCCTTAGGAAATTTAAATTTAAGTAGGAAAAAAAAATAAAAAAGCGGAAGAAGAAGGAAGATATAATTAGAGTTTTATAAATATAATAAAAGTAAAAGAAGTATTAGAAAAATAAATATCGGTCCTAGAGAGGATTAATATAATAGAGGATTTTAAATTTACCTTTCGTAAGTTTAATGGAAAATATACTAATATTATAAAGGAATTCGTCCTATATTAGAAGAAAGGTCGAAGGAGAAGAGTAAATTAATAGATATTAGGATATAAAATAGTAAGAAAAGAAGTACGGAGGATATATTAGGAATAGTTTAAATATTGGATAATATTAAACTAAAGGGATTTTATTAAAATTATAAAAAAAAAAGAGGATAATTATAAAAATTTAATAGGCTACGTAATATAATAGTATTACTGAAGCTTTAAAGAACCCGAATTAATTTTAACCCTTAGAATAATAGGTTCATACTTAAAGCTATAAATTAATAAACCTACCTAAACTATTAACCCTTTAAACTTATAAAGGGGTAATAAAAGTTGGAAATTATAGTAATAAGGTTGAAATCTTTACTAATTATTTCTTCCCGAAGGTAAAAGTCCCAACGGACTACTTACTAAATTAAATTAAGTTACTAAATAGCGTTAAACTGATAATTATTAATGAATTAATCGACGAGGAGGATGTTTAAGATATATTCTCCCGGATAGCGCCTAATAAAGCCCCCAAAATCGATTAATATTCAAATAAATTTCTAAAATTATATAAATAACTATTCTAATAAACTATAGTATATTTAGTATCCGCTAACCTCCGATTCGGATATTTCCTATAGTAATTCAAAAATATAAAAGTAATTATCCTTAAAAAACCCGGGAAGAACGCCGCCCAATAGAGGCTAGTAAATATATAGAGGCTAATATCGCTATTTAATAATATAAAAAAAATCTTTAAAGTGTTTATTATTAAAAGGTTTATATAAATAACCGAAGAATTCAACCTCCTATTAGAGGGCTAAATAAATAACTAAATAAATTGTTCGATAAAACTTATAATCCGGGTAGTTACCGATATAATATATATAAATTAAAAACTTAGGGCTGTAACGTTCCTTATATTCCTAAATTTAAAAGGAACGTTTAATAGAATTAATTATAAGTAATTTCTATATACCCTATAGGAAATACGATTTTTAATATAAATTATTCGGTAGGTAGCGAATTTTATTGTTAAAAGAAGAAGTTCTCTCTTCTTTAATAATAAAACCTCCCGCCCCTATATAATTATCTTTAAAATATTGTAAAGCTCCCCCCTTTCCCCTATTTTATTTATTCTCTTTATTACTCTATTATACCGGAAATTAGCAATAATCCTAAATATAATTACAATCGGCTTCGCTAATAATATTAATATTATAATAGTAATTTATATTACTGAAGAAAATTATTGAACGTTATAAGTAATGTAAGAGGTATATTCGGAATAGGTAGGGGTAAAAAGTATAGAATTCGAAGTAATTAAAACGGAATTAATATATTTTATATAAACGAAGGTACTAAGGACGGAAACTTTCTAACTTAAGAAAGTAGTATTTTAACCGATAAAATCGATATAATTCCTAGGAGTCTAATTAAACTGTAAATTTAATTATAGAATTTATATAAAAGTAATAAAAAAGAAAATAATAATATAGACGAATATATTTACGAAATTAATAGTAAAAATATAGGGTTATTCTTTTATTGGGGTAAGGAAAATATATATTAAGTATATCCGTAGCGTTATTGTATATAGAGTTTTAATATTCTACTAATTAATTAAAATTTATAATAAATTTTAGAGGATAGTAATTAGATTAGCGAAATACTAGATTAAGTATTTGAGAATTATTATTAGGGTATATAAAGTTATGCCGGTACGAAACTTAAAGATAAAAATCTTTTGTCCATTATTTAACCTTTACCTTAATAAAAAAGTCCGGGCTTTTAAAGAAAGGCTTACCCGGACGGACTAAGCTTAATTCGTCTAAAGGACTACAATTTAAATCTCTAATTATATTCAAATATAATAAACTAAAAGTCGGCTATCCACCGACAAACTAAAAAGTAATATAATTAAAATTTAGTAGGCTAAAATGTAAGTACTAACGGAAAAATTACTAATAATAATAGTTAACCCCCCTTCGGAATTAGGGACTTAACTATTATTACTATTATAAACTTTAAAGCTAATAACTACTAATAAAGAAAAATAGTTAGAAGATATAACGAATTAAGAATAAATATTTTATTATAATTACTACCTAGCGGTAGTAGTAATAAAATTAAAATGATAATACAAATTTACTATCGCCGACTTTACCCCTAAATTCAATAGAAAGGCTATTTAATAATATATAATCGGTATAAAACAAAAGAAAAGAAGGCGCTAATAATTAAAAGAAAACGAAAAAGAGCTATACTTACTAATTAAAGCAAAGAATTCCCTCCTTATTTAAGTTAGAATAGAAGTTATTAGCCTCCGAGCCTTCCTCTACCGGAAGAAAATACCGAATATCCTAATTCCTATTTATACTTATAGGTTCGAAAAGGAAATATTCGCTTATATTATCCTAAATTACCTTAATATAAATACCGTTTTCAAATTAAACCTAAAAGTTTAACTATTAATAAAAGAAGAACTCTAAAAATACCTAAATAATAGAATTAAAACTAAAAGAATTCTATTATAAATATTAAAATTAGGGAGGTTAAAAAAATACTGTTTAATAATTGAATTAGAGGAAGAATAATATAAGGAAATCGTAAGGTATTCCTAAGAAGAAAATAAAATATTAATAATATTAAAATAATAGGACGGGAATAAGGAGGAGATATTTATACTAACTATAAGAGTTATTTAAATTATAATTATAATAAGAATCGAAAAAATATTATTTAACGAACGTCTAATTACGTTTAAGAAACTATTTAAGTAATTCTATTATACGAATTTAATTTATAGTAACTTTATAGCGCTACTAGATTTAATTATTATTTATAAAGGTGCAATTAGGAGTATCGACGGCTATAGGGCTATTGGGAATAGAACTATTATTATTACTAGAATTGGAAATTATACAAATAAAAGTAGTATAACCGCTACCGCCGGATATAATATATATAGGAATAATAGTATTATTATTAGAACCGGACGTAATCCGAACTAGGTTTATAATACTACTACTAGGTAAAGAAAGGATACGATTATAATAAGTATCCTTTGTAACTAATTTATAGTAACCCTTCTATTATTATTTAATAATATTATAATTTAAAGTATAAGGAAAATGTTTATAGTTAGTAGGAAGGCCGTCCTACTCTAAACGAATATATATATAATTAGTAAAGTCGTTAGTAATACGAATAAAAATAATTAAATTATAATTAAACTTATTTTAATTACCTAATATTATAATAATAATTACTGCCTAAATAGTATTATAGGCGTTATAGAGACTAGTAGGGACGTTTAATATATATTTATTAAAAGTATAATTATAAATAGTATTCTAAATATTATTAATTAGAAATATAAGAGTTAAATAGTGAAAAAGATGAATAGAGAATAAAGAATTTACTGGTAAATGAAATAAAATAAATCCTATTGGTAACGACCTTCTTAAAAATATTAAGAGAATTAAATTTATTATTAGAGTATATAACGGAGGTAAAATTTAAAGTATAGTAAAAGTAAGGAATTTTATGGATAATATTAGTTAAATTAATATAAGGACCGAAGAAGGGAAGGAAGAAACTATATTAATTCTAAAGGGGATAATTATTAAAGAAATTGTAAAAAGTATAAATAAAGAATATAAACTCTAAAGGTACGATCGAAGGGACTATAGGGAACATAGGATTTAAGGATATAATAGGGGAGGAACCCTCCGTGTTAAAGGTTAAATCGATAGGGCTAGGATAATAATAGCCGGAGGAAATTATTTTAATAAAAATTATAATAAGGGAAGAAAAAGGAGAAGGATTAGGAGGGGCGCCGTATAGGAAATTATATAGATAGAGGAAAGGGTCCTTATATTAATATAAATAAGAATAGAACTGTAGGGTTAAGAGAATAAATAACGGAACGGAAGCATTTATAAACGGAGAAGGAGGTAGAGAAGTAGGGTAATAAATAGGAAAATAGAATGGGGAAGCGGAGAGAAAGTAGAGGAAGGAATAATAGAGGGTAAAATAAAGAGGTAGCGAAGGGAGCGGTATACCGGGTTTAATCCTATTCCTATTATTCCTTTATTTTTATTATTCTAATATTGGGATAATATAGCGGTAGAAGAAACGAAATTATATTTGCTATAGCGGTGGGTGAGAATTGTTATAGCTATAAGTAAAGTAGGAACGGTGTAGTAAACTACGGCCGAGATAAAGCTAGGGGTTTTCATCCGGAGGCGCTTAACGTCTTACGGTTTTCCCCTCCAGAGAACTGGAGAAGGACCTCATACTAATAAAGCGCTATAGTTTATAGTATAGGGAATAAGACTATATATAAACTAATATTATAGAACTATCTAAATAAAGTTTATTACCGACTTCCCGAGTGCTAATAATAATATATACCTATAAGTTATTAAAAACCGGTTTAGTAAGAACATTATTCTCGAACGTATACCCTCTATAAACGTAAACCTTTATATAAAGCGCTTTCTCTAATACTTTATACGCTACTATAGCTAGCCGCGCTTGATCGTTAATAATAAAAGTACTAACTAAATAGGCAAATTCTAGAAGCGTCTTTATAAATTAATATATATAAAACAATTCCTCAATATAGTCTACTACCCCTAAACCGACGGCGGTCCCGAAAAAATAAATTAGAAGGTATATATTTTCTTTGGAACCTATATTAACTATTCATAAAATAATTAGGACCGTTGGACCCCTATAGCCTAATTAGTAATTAATAGTAGGATAAATACTTCTATCGGTATAACCCCCTTCTTTACGACCTATAGCTATAAAGCGGGCCCTATTATTCCTACCGTCGAAGAATCCCTAAAGGAATTACCTATTATATTTATCCACGAACGAAAAATTTACGAATTTATGGAAAAGTTATAATAAATTTTAAATATATATTAAGCTACTATAATTATAGCCGTATAATAACAAAAGAGATTTACGAACTGCTCTAAGTAATTAGCCAAGCGTTTTTAAGTTAGAAATAAGATTTAATTTAACTTTAAGAACTATAACTCCGCGTACCCTAAAAAGACATTTAATATAATTTACGCTGAATATATTATTTCTAAAATCCTATCCTTATATATAATGAAATTAAAAGGACTATTATTTATAATTTACAATATTTTCTATATAAAACTCCTCTATAAAACTGCTAAAGACCTTCTACCTAAATAATATACTATAAATTCGCAACCTCTAATTATTATAGTCGAAGGCGAAAAAGAATAGGAAGTAAAGTAGATTCTCTATATAAATAATTTTGAAGGGAAGAGAGGGCGTAGAATTTGTATAATTTATATAAAATAGAAAGGCTTTAGAAAAATTATATAAGAGCCGCTTAAAAAATTCCTAAAAACGACCGTACTTAACGAATTTAAATATAAGTACGGACCTATAAATATAAATAACGGTCTGTTAGAATAATATTAGTGCGAAAGAATTACTTATTATAATAAACGTAAAAGACATTAAATTATAATTAAAGGTTAAGGCCCCTTTCCCCTATTTATAGAAAGGATATAGGGAGGTTAATCCTCTATTTAAATATAATTAATCTATAAAAATATAAAAAAAAAGAGAATTAGGAAAAGAGAGCGGTTATAATAGTAAACCCTACTTATAAATTTCGGCCTCCTCTAATAATTCAATATTAATAAAAATATAGTTAATAGAAGCCTCCTCCTTTATATTATTAATTGAAAAAGTAGGATTAATAGGAAGGTCGACTTCTATATTATTATTAGTAATACTAGGAGAATAGGGCGGGGCGGCCGTAAAATCGATAATAGAACCGGTTGGAGAAGTAATTTAAATGCGGGTAGTAAAATAAATCTAGTAAAGAAGCGAACTATTAAATAATCCTTAAATTCTTTCTTTAATTAAATTATACTTATTTAGCTTTAGAATTAGAAGGAACGATTCCTTTTAAATTTATAAATTAACTATTTATATATAAAGACCCTCTATAATATAGCGTAGAAATTCAATATTATTATAAACGTTACTTATATTATTAATAGCCCATTACAAGGATTTTAAATAAGTGCGAATATCGTTAAATTCGATAAAAGTAGCGAAATTAATACTAGCGGTAAAAATAAGCGTAGGGGGATTATTAAAAGTAAACGGACTAATAATTATAGTAGTTATATTAAAGCTAGAGAATAAATCGTCGATAACCGTATTATTAAACCGACTACAGGTAGAAAAATAATTACTATATTTTAAAATCTCTATAATTAAAATTATATCCTTATATATAGTAATAGTAATACCTTTAGCGCTAGAAGTAGAGTATCCTTACAATTTCCAATCGTAGTAAATAGATTAAATTATATTAAAAATAGGAAAATAAACCTTACTAAATTCTACTTTATATATAATATACTTTATACTAAAATCGAGGTTAATACTTATATACTCATAATTTTAAAAAATAAGGCTAGTATTAAGAAGTAGCCGGACTATACTTCTCGGCCGTAATAAGGCCCTTGCGACGAAGAAATCTCTTCTAAATATTTATATAAATAGAAGGTAAAATACTATAGTATATAGTAACGGGGTTATTCTTAATAGTACGGGCTTTAATTCTACCCTAACGAATAGAAGGACTATTGAAAAATTTATTCTCCTTTTCCTCCTCTTTAGGGGTAATAGTAAATTGAATAGTAAAGGCCGGGATAAGCGTAATAATAAATATAAAAGTAGAATAGGCGGAAATAGTAGGAGTAGGAGTATAAGAAGTAGTAGGCGTAGGTTTAATAGGCGTAGGAGTAAGAGTAGGGTTCTAATTAGAAGGAATACTAAAAGGGCTAAATCCGTACTATAATAGTAAAAAGGAGTAATTATTATAAAAATAACTATAAAATTACTAGGGAAATTAGTAGTAGCCCGGGAATTAATTATATATTAAAGCGTAGTTAAATTAAGCTCCGGCGGACGAAAAAGAGGGTGTAATAAAAAGAGTAACGAAAGACGTAATATTAATAGGGGTAGTATATAGTTAAATTAGCGTAGGAACGGGTAATATAAGAGTAGTTAATATAAGAATAATTAGAGGAACGGCTGTAATAGGAGTAATTAGGGTAAGGGACTATAAAATAGAAGTAATAACCTCCTATTCGTATTATTAGGCGGAGAATTATTCGTATTATAAAGTATTAAAAAATATTGTAAAGGCTATATAAAAATTAGAATTAAAAATATAGGGGCGTAATAGTAAATTTACTATTAATTCTTAGGGTAAATATAACCTTATAATATTTAGAAGGAGGGTTAGAAATTAAGGGAGGAAGAGGAAGGAGAAAAAGAGAGAGAAGGAGGAAAGGAGGGGGAGAATTAAAAGAAAAGAAGAAAGTATATAATAGGAAGAATGGTATGAAAGGTAGAGGAAGGCCGGGTATATAAAAAAGTTCTACTAGCGCTAGAGTAAATAAGGACGGCTACCGGGTAGGTAAAATTATATAGAAATAGAAAGTGCGTAATTATTTATATATAATCACTAGTAGCGTTCGCGCCGGGGCCGGCACGGAGAGGAGGGGGCTAATATTATAAGGCTACCGCCTTAAAAATTATATTAAACTTTATAGTCTAATTACTGTTATAGTTTAACCCATAGTTTATAATAGTATTACTCCGCTACAACGCTAGTTACATACTTATAGCCCCCTTTAAAAGGCCGCCGCTACAAGCTCCACTTACAAACCTTTCCCCCTTTCCTCTTTATGGAACCTTATCGATCACTTAGGTACAGTATCTGTATATACTCTACTATCCCCCTTACAGTGCCCAATGTACGCAAAATTTCCTAAAATTCTTAAATTCACTCGATTTTTATACACTCACTAATAAAGATATAAGGAAACGAAAATGATGATGAAGATGGCCTTGAAAAGACGATTCTAAAGATATATTTCTTTTTCCAATCCGATGATTCTTTTATTGAAAAATTACCTTGAGGTGGTGAATTGGAAGTGTACATCAGCTTTTTTCCTATACCTTTCCTTTAATATCAACCCTTATATATAACGTTACAAACCAAAAAGACATATTGTCAGAATGGTCTCAACGAGACGATCCTCATAGTTCTCTTAGTTTTCTTATACAATGGAAGATGGCCGAGATGCAACCAAAAAGGTAATAATTTCTAAAGAAAAGAGAAAAAAGTAGGACGTTTTTAGTTGCATCTCGGTCATTTGCCATCGTATAAAAAAACTAAAAGCACTATGAGGATCGTCTCGTTAAGACTATCCTAGTGATATATATAGCTAATATTCAATACCTATTTGAAAGCTTTTTTTTAAGGAAAAGGTATAGAGGTAAAAGGGTAGTTGCGGTAGTTGCGTACAATCCCCACTTTTCTCCAAGTTAGGCTCAGACTGCCTTCGGTAGTAGAAACTGGAGAGGCAGGCTGAGTGAATGAGATTACCCCACACAGGCATCGCCCAACCTTTTCATAGTAGACACTCATCCACGGATTCTACGGCTGTTCTCCTGCAACTGCTACACAGCACTGACATTTCAGTCGAAAGGAAAGTGACCATTTATGAATTTACCAAACTGGTGAACACTGGAGCAAGTTTGGACTCGACTTGCACAACACAGCGTACATATATGGTAGCTGTACAATACGGACAATCTTGAACCACAAATCCATTACGGCCTTACTCCGGTGATTTGTAGCACTTTTCTCCCTTGGACTTGTCCATTGTGTCTTCGTTCGAAACCTTCTCTCCCCAGCCGTTCTCTCTTCGGCGTTTTCTGCGGCGTCGCCACCGTCAGGCCGATAGGGCCTGCATCCTGTGCTTTGTGAGCGCCGGGACTGTTCCCCAATCTCCCGAGGTGGGTTCTGATGCTTGGTTTCGCATCGAGTATGACAGATTCGTTGACTGATCCTCATGAGGTGTTGAATGGCCCACATTCATCTCATTGTCGATGCTCGCCAAACATCCCGCAAGTGAGAGGTTACGCTACACCGGACGCCAATCTTCCAGCTACCAAGCGGCCAAGTGCAACCCTCCAGAAAATGCAACTTTTGGTCTAGAGTCTCCATGAAGCCTGGATTGGTCGCATTTACAGGGTCTTTACTGAACAAGTTAGTAAGTCCAGGCCGCCAGGACACGCGTTTCTACCTAGATAACCCTGTGTGGACTTGTACTTTCTGAGGGTTGCATTTACCATTGCCTTTTCTGTAAATATCAAGTTCGTGTGTCGTCTCAAAGTATCGTCACGATTGCCAGCTAATCTTGTTATCTACCTCTCTACCATCTTAGATCCGTCTTTTGATCTTCTACAAAGACAGGGTCAGCGGTCTATGCGGTCTAAAGATACCGACAATTTGCGTGATACTTGATTTGTTCTTTTTGGATATCTCATTGAGAGTCGCTCACTGGCTCCAGCGTTGCAAGCGTCCCAAAGGCTACGCCATCACGCAATATGAGCGACTGGCAGCAGCTCTTTTACTTCGAATTAACTTCAAGGTCGATAATAGACGGGTCATATTTACCTGTAACCTCCTTTGCTTGTCAGCCATGCCTTGGCCCCTAGGTATACACAAACGTTGGGCGACACGGCATTCGGACAGTGGCTGTTGAGCCTCTTGGAACTTATCGAAACCTTAACACCAGGACTTTCTCATTGTGTGCTCAGGCTCGAGACGGTATCGAGAACTTGGAGGCCAAAGGCATCGAAGGCTCCAAGATTCTCTAATCGATGGGGGATACCGGCTGCTGCGGGGTCTGATAATTATGTAGATGGGCAGATTTGAGAAGACGGTACAGACAGGATTAGCCACTGAAAGATTTTATGGAAGCATGCACTGGCAGTGTTCCTCACCAGGAAGGGCATTTATTCTAACTCCAACATATAGAACGTATACGCTTCCTATGAACTATTTGACTAAACACGGGGTTGTGGCACTTACGCACGAGATAAGCAAACAAGCTCTTCGACAAGCAAACGGCCAAGATTGTTTGTGTGATGGGGAAACAACAACATAGGCGAGAACTGGAAAATTCTGTACAGGAGCCCAACTGGAGTCTTGATCGCTCCAGTGACCATTCACAACATGACAGGAGCGGGCCAGAACAGCTTCGTCGCGAACTGGCACATGTGCCGGTCGGTTCTAAATCGGAAACCCGTAGAAAGGAGCTGCGAAGCGACAAATCGAACGAGAAATAATATAATCAGAGGACTGACCACAGGATATGTTGAATCTTCTCATGATACAAGCATTCCTGAAAAGATCGAGACCGGATATCGACCTTCACCAACCTAGCGGTCGCAAGTACAACCCAAACAGGGATGGATGGTCCGATAATGCTCGGTGTCATTGGGAAGACCAATACAAACTTATGATAGAAATGTACGAATTTAAGGACACACCGGCCAGAACCCATCAAGTGCATCCAGGTAAGCCCTAGGAGTGGAGTTCAAGGTCTGATATACTGACCGTAACGTGTTCGGTTTATTTGTACAACTGTTCGCCAACGAGCTGTCAAGAGCCTCCAAAAGCACCCAGCTGTGAAGCCTGCTGCTGACCACGATTCTCTCTCCGACTATGGCAGGTATGAGTGTCCCAACATCTGCTGATTCGGGTTGCCAATGCCTGACCATTTCCTTGTGGGTGGTGGAACTCATCCACGGAGCACCACCATAGCACGAGTGAACTTCAAACTCGATGGTACCGTTAAGGGCGAGTGGTTCATTGTTCCCTTGCAAATATGAGTCGTACCTTTTCCTTGCAAGGTCTCGTGCCCCCCCCCCTTCTTCCTGCTTTTCTTCTTTACTTTCCGTTGCGGTTGACTGGCAGCCTGAGAAGTTCGAAGAAACCTCCCAGGTAAGGCCAAGGGGCATTTAGTTGTGACAGTCAGGGCGTTCCAGCTAGTTTCTCGTCTCAGGGGGGAGATCTGCAAGTTTCCAGAAACCACACATGTCCATTGAACTCGTTGTTGGTCTTCTTTGTAGTAGTAGGTGGCTATGACCCGGATATACGTCTTTATAAGATCCGTTTCGCATGACTGGTAATGAGAAAAGTGCCGAAAGGAACCCACCTGTGAGAAAGCCGAGCAACTAGAGCTTCTTGAGCCCCAACATCTCAGATACCACACCTTCATAGCATGGCTGGAGATGCCTTTCAACGAGACACAGCGTTGGGTTGCTTTGGGCCATTGGGTTGCTTGTATCTTTCCAGCGTGCCAGTTGACAATCAGCGCTCACAATCCAGACGGGGACAGAGATGCATTCGTCGTTTCATGATCACATCATCATTCATCAGCGCCATCCACCAACCCTCCCCTCGTCCCATCTCTCCTTGCGTTCCTGTCGCAGGTAGTATAGCTTCTTGGCCTCCCTATATTTCCTGACCCAGTCGCTGGCCTCTCGCTCCGACGCAGGCGTGCCATCGCCACCACTATCGAGAAAACTTTCCTCGAGAGCACAACACACGGCCTCTTGCTCCTGCAATCCCTGGCTGAGCCGTTGGTACAGCCGTACTGGGGCAAAGGGGGTAAGGGCATGGTCCATCTCGGCTTGTTTGGCCCGCCATTGGCGTTCGAGGGCGTGGGTCGACAGAAGCTGAGCTTGAGTCGATGATCGTTGGTTCGCAAGGCGTGCCTCGAGATTCAGCAGCTGAGCAGCTCGCTGGACGTTCTCAGCCAGCGCAGACTGCAATGTGTCGTGTGACGCCTGTAAAGAGGGGTGGATGGTTTCCGGTGAGTGTGTCAAGGCGGAGAGAAGCGATGGGTTGGAGAGGATCACGGCGAGATCGTCTTGCTTGCTATTCCAGCGATCAGATGGCGTCAGTCATCGGAGTACGAATTCGAACAATCACTCTTGTAAACGGAAAGACTCACGCCTTGTCTTGGAGAAACTTGGGCAACCATTGCTCGCCGGGGTCCGAGATGGTTTGCCCGTTGTGGGTCAAGCCACCTTGTTGAAAGCCATCGGCATCGGAACCCCCTGTCTCCGGACGTTCGGGTGGCCGCGGCGACGGCGAGGTTTCCGCTGTGTTTATGTGTGTCACCTCGTGACTTCCTGATGGCTTGGGCGGCAGAAGAGGTGGTGTGTGAGAATACATCTGATTGT
Organism: Neurospora intermedia; assembly: GCA_037102815.1. Lineage (NCBI taxonomy): Eukaryota > Fungi > Ascomycota > Sordariomycetes > Sordariales > Sordariaceae > Neurospora > Neurospora intermedia. Next base: position 2,063,878 of record BTPP01000003.1, on the reverse strand, counting down.
TTAAAGCTGTTCAGGGACAGCGGAAACGTGTCTATGTTTGGGATCCCAAACCGCACCCACTAGTTTAGTCTCTCAAACTAGGCCTGCTTAAAAGAGAAGATTAGGAAGGGGGAAGGGAGGGCGCGGGGGAGAGCAGGGCCAAGCTTTAGTGCCTAACTTGAGTGTGGATTTGCTTTATGCTTAGTCTCTGAACAGACCCCATCTGCCTCCGTTCCCCCGCCCCACATAAAATGTGGGTCTCTTCGAACTTTGTGAGAGGAGGTCTGTGTCAATTTTGAGCATTTTGGCCGTCAAGCGCAATTGTTCCCATACAAACAAACCTCTACTCAATGATATCACTCGCAAATATCTCAACAATTACAACCGATATTTAAACCTAGTTTAATTATTAAATTTAATATTAATACTACCTTTAGGTTCGCAACTTTCTTTTTTTTACAATCGCTAATATTCATTATTAGACAAAATCTAGGGCGTTCCCTCGTTAAATACTATAATTACTATCCTAAAAAATAAGTATTATATTTTATTTATTTTTTATTATATTAATTTAAAATTTAGTATTAAGTATAGCTTAGCTTAATTCTCCCTTTAACGAAATTTTAGGGTTTATTCAATACTTTAAAACTTATTCCAACTTCGCTATTTCGCCCTCTTCCGGATTAATATTATATAAATATATTACTACTATTATCGAATATATATACTTAATAGAATACTCTAAACTTTAAATTTATTTTATATTCGCTATCGTCCGAATTCTATTCAACCTAATCTCTTAATTAATTATAAATTCTACCCGCTATATACTTTATCCGGAATAAATTAAATATATCTATTATATTATATACTATTCTAATAATACTATCCTTATAATAATAATTAATTTTAGTAAGAATATTATATTTTAAATAATATTAATAATTTTACTAAATAAAATCACTTTACAAATTATCCCTTTAAACCGTCTCAATTAGGAATAGAAGGATATTATTATAAAGTACTTTAATACTAAACCCCTATTTATTAATTAAGACCTTTATAAAGTATATCCGGATTTACTATTTTAAATATAAAGTATTTAATTAATATATTTAGATTTATATAATATAGGATTATATATATACTAAACGTTTTACATATATCTTCCTCGGGCCCGAATAGGCCCTTTACTACCAATTCTTTAAAATCCTTCGTAATTTAGAATTCGCCTCCCGTATAATATTTATAACTATAGACGAACTTTATATAGTCTATTAATAGTATAATTTCCGTACTAAATTCTCTAATCTCTTTTAATTCCGTTGGATACTTCCCCTCTCTATTCCTTAGTTTGGCTATACAATTATATTAATTAGAGAATTTAAAGTTTATATATAATAATACGCTAATTTTTATAAATTTAAGGAATTTTCTAACTCCCTTCGTATTATCCGCGCTTTAATCGACCGCCCTAATATTAGTATAGTTTTCGATTGTATTCCGCTTAGCGAAAGTCGAGTTTTTAAGCGATTTAAATTTCTCTTTATCCCTATAGTAGGGGTAACGATCCCTAAAACTATCGTTTATATTAATAATAAGGACCTAATTAGTAAAGCGAAGAAGTATTTTATTTATATTATAATTAAATATAATTTCTATATTAGAACCGAAGCGTTTATAGTAGTTTAAATTTATTACTTTTATATCCGCCCCCTTAATTAGGAATATCTATATTAATAATTTATTACCCTTAATTCCTAATATTGTATTATTATATTAATAATTATATTAGGGATAGGTATAAATATATTTAATATAATACGAATTATATAATATAGTAAGGTTACGTTTAAGAATATTGTAGATTTATAGTAATATTTTAATTGCGCTATTTGCGCTAGCGGAGAGGGTATTACCTATTTCTTTATACTTTATTAGTATTTCGATTAGTTTAAATATATATTTAAAAAACTATTATTATTGTAAAACTAATTATATAATAACTATTTACGTATATATAATACCGAATTATTATTTATATTGGATATAATCTTCGATATAATTTAATTTTAGCTACTTAACTAATTTAAACGCCCTTCGTCTATAATAAACCCTAATTTTAATATATTCGGGACTATCAAGCCGAGGAAGTAAATAAAGTATAATACTAAGTAGCGGGCTAAATTAATCGTATATTACCCTAATATATATATTATTACAAATACGAAGTATTTTTACGAAACTATCCTCTATATTCTCTAAGGTTATATCGATTATATTAATTATATTCATACTATATATTATAATAAGTATAATTACTACTTTAATTAGGTTAAATAACTATTTAAAAGGCCGAAGAAGAAGTCTAACCCTCCGTCCAATACTTCTAAGACTAATATTTTCTTATTATACCTCTATAATTTCTTTTTAGAACGTATTATATCGGTATACGTATTATATTATATTAATTTCTAAATACCCTACGCTATTCTTTTACCGTCCGAAATCTCTTAATAAATTGTATATATTATAATTGTAATTAAAGTAAATAATTCGATATATATATTAAACGACTTAATAATACGTATACCCTTCTTATAGGATTAGGAGTACTTTAATACTTATAGACCTAATTTTTTTATAGAGTATATTAAAGTATTATTGGTTATTAAAGTAAATTAAAACGGTAAATATAGGAATAATTCCGTTAAAGATATAATATATAGTAGGAATAATACTATCTAGCCTACTTCGCCCCCGCTTCCTTATATTTTTATAACCTTAGCCCCTACCTCTAATCCCCGTCCTACTAAGCGCCGTACAATTACTAATTAACGTTAATATAATTATTAAAGTACTTTTTATATTCTAATTACCTTTATTCTAATTGAAGTAAATTATTTATCCGGATAAAAACTATATAATTCTCGTTCTAATTAGAGTTTAATAACTTATATATATTATTTATAAGTAACTTTCGCTTTAATTAGAACGAGCCTACTTACTTTAATTAGAACGAAAGATAATAGTCTAGAAATTACTCTAGTTAGAGCGAAGGTCGTTTGAACGTACTATATTTTAATTACTATATTTTAATTAGAGCGAAGATTATATTTAATTATTTTAGAGTATTTTAATCGAATATAGTAAATCGGGCTAGATTTATTAATTAGGTAAAAAACGTATATATAAATTTATAATTAATAAATTTACTCTTTACTTTTAATATTCTTTACTAGTAGGAGGAGTCGATTCCTTTACGGCCGTGCTATTTAATAGGATTAAAGAGTTAAACCTCTAATTCTAGGAATTTAAGGCTAATATTACTTTCTTCGCTATCCTACTTATAAATATAAGTTTAACTATCCTACTCGGTTACCCGATTAGTAAATTCGTTATAATAGTAGGGCTCCGCCTTAATTTAACTATCGAACTTAGGAGGGATAGGAACGTACTATATATAGACTACTATACTCTAATTAAAGCGAAGGCCGTACTTAACTATATTTTAGAATATTTTAATTGAATATAGTAAGCTGAATTAAACTTATTAAATATATAGAAAATATATATATAAATTTATAATTAATAAACCTACTCCTTACCTCTAATATTCCTTATTAACGTTAGCCTCGTTTATTCCCTTTCTATACCCTCGTAATTTATATAGCCTAATATAAATAATTTAAAGCTCTTACGAATACGCTTCTTATATAAAAGTCAGTATTCCGGGGGGGGCGTAATTAATTTCTAATTATTTAATTTTAATAATATTAAAAGTACTTCCTTTATCCTAGTTTAAATAGCGCTAATTGGAAAATATACGGATAGATATAATTACTATTTTGAAGTATAAATCGACGTTGAAATTCAAATTAATACTACCCTTATCGTTTAATTTATATTCCCTATAAATTAAATTAATAAACTATTAAAATTAATAGATAAACCCTATACTTTACGAACTTCGTAGTAACTGCTACCGATTTGTAGTAAAAAGAATATACCGTTTAATACTTCGAATAAATATTAAATTAAATAACAAAACTATTAATCTATAGTAAAAGGAATATATTATCTAATACTTCGAATAAATTTTTAGTTTAGGCCTTATAGTTAAAAACTTATTCGAAGTACTAGACGGTATATATATATAGAAGGAAGAGTTTAGAAACCGGGGCGAGGAAGGGGGGGGGGGTTTTTATACCTTTCTAGGAGGGTTTAAAGTCGCTCTAAATTAGTATTTATTCTATTTATTTTAATTTTAGAATAAAAAATAGAAGCGACTTTAATAATCTTTAGGGAAGAAGGGGGGGGGGGGGGGGGGTTATAATAAGGGTTAGGGTTAATCCTAAATATTAAAATAAAAACTTAGGGCCTAGGGTACAACGTACAAACCTTATCCAGAATTACCTATTATACCTATTAATATATTTACTACTATATTAAAATAAAATCCAACGACCCGGAGTATAGTGTATAAACTTTATTTAGAATTACTTATTGCGCCTATTAATATATTTACTACTATATTAGGATAAAATCCAATAACCTAGGGTATAGCGTATAAACCTTGTCTAAAATTACCTATTGTATTTATCGGCGTATTTACTACTATATTAGGATAAAATCCAACGACCCGGGGTATAACGTATAAACTTTATTTAAAATTACTTATTACGCCTATTAGCGTATTTACTATTATATTAGAATAAAATCCAACGACCTAGGGTATAGCGTATAAGCCTTATTTAGAATTACCTACTACGCCTATTAGCGTATTTACTATTATATTAGGATAAAATCCAACGACCCAAATATTCTACTATATTCAAATTATAAATACCCGGCTACAAACTCTCTATTAGCTAATTAATATCGTACTTTAATTAAAGCGAAGTTAAATATATAAGACTATTTTAATTTTTTAATATCTTTAGTATATTTAGTAATAAAGGGGGGGTCGTACTCTAATTAAAGCGAAGTTAGGTACATAAAATTACTTCAATTCAATATCTTACCTATTTTTCTACCTCTCAAAAATCTTAGGAAGACCGGGGGGGGGGTTGTACTTTAATTAAAGCGAAATTAGGTATATAAAATTACTTTAATTTAATATTACTTATTTTTCTACCTCTCAAAGATTTTAGGAAGACCGGGGGGGTCGTACTCTAATTAGAGCGAAATTACCTCTCAAAAATCTTAAAAAGATTATTCTTAAATATTCTTTCTATATTTAGTACAATAGTAGGTATTAGTACTATTGTATATTATATACTCTAATAAGAGTAAAGTTACTTCTTAGAAATCTTAAAAAGATTATTCTTAAATATTCTTTCCGTATTTAGTACGGTGGTAGGTATTAGTATTATTATATATTATATACTCTAATAAGAGTGAAATTGCCTTTTAGAAATCTTAAAAAGATTATTTTTAAATATTTTTTTCGTATTTAATACAATAGTAGACATTAGTACTATTATATATTACGTACTCTAATTAAAGTGAAATTACCTTTTAAAAATCTTAAAAAGATTATTTTTAAATATTCTTTCCGTATTTAGTACGGTAATAAGTATTATATATTTTAATAAGAGTGAAGTTGCCTTTTAAAGATCTTAAAAAGATTATTATTTTTATATTTAGTATAAGGGTAAGTATTAATACTATTATATATTATATACTCTAATAAAAGCGAAATTACCTTTTAGAAATTTTAAAAAGATTTTTAAATATTCTTTCTGTATTTCTATATCTCTTCTTAATAGAATCTAAAGTATAATAGCTTTAGAATTTAAAAGTAACGGCTATAGTATAAGAAACGGTATTAATACTATTACTATTATATATAGAATTAGTAGGGATTAGGTTTGGGGTAGGTACGAATCTGCTATATCCTGAAAGAGAATTACCGTTTAATATTTATTAAATTTTAGGTTTATTACAAATAAAAAATATAGATAATAAATAGTATAGTAGAACTTACCTTAAAGTTAGAATTAATAGCCAATTAACGGGCACTAATCCGGAAGCTCCTACTACTCTATAATAATTAAGTATCGTATAAATATACATTAGTAATTTAAATAATAATAGGATTTAAAATAAAAATAATAATAATATATAATTAAATTAACGTTACTTCGTAATAAAGGGAGCCCCTAGCGTTATATTAATACCTATCGAAAAGAGCGGACTATTTAAAAATCCGTATACCTTCTATTCGCTAATCTTCTTTATAAGGGGGGCAATAATAGTAGGTTACAACCCTCGATTTTCTTTAGGGACTTCTATACTTCCTTAAATATAGAAGCGAAATCTACCTTAATATAAATAGGGTTTTATAATAAATAAATAAATTAATTCTATAAATAAAGAAGTAAATTGCCCTCTACTAATATTTAATAGAATATTTGTAAAATAATCGTTATATTAATATACTCCTCTTCGCTTTTATCGCTATTACTCCTATATCCCCGTCCGTAAGTATTATAGTATATAAAATAGACCTATTTAGTCTAGAAGCGCTTTATATAAATAGGCTTATTAAATATAAGTAGGTATTTTAAAATTTTTTTACGAGCCTCAAAGAGGAGTATAAGTAAGGGAAAAATATTTTTTCCGTCCTACGCCGATATAATAATTATATTTTCATTTACAACCGGAATTTATAATACCTATCGAAAAGAGTAAACTATTTAAAATTCTGTATATCTTCTATTAATTAATCTTCTTTAAGGGGTAATAATAGTAGTAATAGTAGCGGCGGCGGTGGCGGATTATTCCTTATTCTTTTCGCCGGACGTATTTTAAAAAAGTTAGAAAAATTATACTTTAGGGAATTAAATCTTTATTTTCGTTCTTTAAGTCTATATTTTAATTTCCGCTATACGATATAATACGTTTCAATAGTTGGAAAGGTAGTAATAAGTCGAAAGGCTATATATTTCTAAGTAGTATTTAAATTTATTTAATACTAATCTATAGTATTAAGAGGTATTCCTTTCTTTATTGGAAGTACCGCTTTTATTATTAATTTCTTTATACTGCCTCTTTATCTCCTCTATATCTATTAGTATTTTCTTTATCCCTATATATATAGTCTATAAAGTACGTACTAGCTTAGTAATATCTATCTAATTCTTATTCATTTTAGTCTATATCTATTCGAAAATTCTTACTAAATTTTTATACCTATTTCGAATATTAGTATAAACCTCTTTTATTAACTCTTCTATATTTACTATTCTACTCTAGATTACCTTCTCTACCCTAATTTCTATACTTCGAATAATTTCTTAATAATTCTATTCGAATAAATTAATTCGATTTTAATAATTCTATTCGAATAAATTAATTTAATCTAATATATTGGCAAAGTTAGTAGTTATTTATATTGAGAGCCGGATGTATATATTATAAAAATTGCAGTTAATAATATTATTGTATTTTAGTTATTATATTAGGGTTTCTTTAAATTAGTAATATCTTTAGAAAGCGTTTAAAAATATAGATTAGGGATAGTATATACCGGAGGGTAGTAGTACTATTTATAATCGTATTAATTTGAATAAAATTAGGGGGGGTATTACTATAAAGTAATATTTAACTAGCCTATTACTAATCTTTTTATTTATTCTATATTACAATTCTAAGTATTATAATTAACTTTCAACGAAGTTAATACGAAATATAGCCTTTATACAAATTAGGTTATTGTACGATAGGAAAAACCTATATATATAGTAATATAAATAGTAGGTCGGGGTTTTAGTATATGAGCTTCGCCATCCTAATATATCGTCGAGGATCCCCCGCTTATAGTCCTAAGAGAGATTGCTATTATTAATTTCGAATATACTAATATAGTAAAGCTACTTTAGATCCGAGTATAGCGTACGAAACGTTATTAACCGATTAGTAAAGTATTAGGGAATATACCTAGTAATATAATTAATCCAATATTCCTAAAATTTTATTAGAAGGTATAATACTAACCCCGGTTTAGTAAAATATATATAATTCGGTATAAATAGATTAAAAATACTCGATTGGAAGTATAATTATAATATACTATATTTAACACTCTTACTATTATATTTAGATAAAGTAATAAAAATAGTTACCCAAATTAAGGGGTTATAATATTCTAAAATAGTAAATATAAACGGACCGTTAATAAATTCCTAATAATTTAATTAATAAAATTGAGAAATATAATCCTTATATATTAACTAAATATATTTAAAGCGGAATTGGATATTGTAGAAGGACGGGGTAATATTATTAATTATTATAATTATAAAGGGGAGGTCGTCGGAATCGATATTCAGAATATTTAAATTCTCCTATAAGTACCCGAATTAGTATATAATAGTCTTAAAAGGATACAATAAGGAAATCTTCTTACTTAACCCCCCTATAGACTAATATATACTAGATTGAATTACCGGCTTCTACTTTATTGTAATTCTATTTATAAAGCCTTTTAAGCTTCCTTCCGTTCTTTTTAGGCCTTCTTCCTAGACTTCCTCCTCTTCGAAATACTATTATACTTTTCCTTTAAATGGGGCTTCTTCCGTATTAGCCCTAATATATAATTATTACCCTCGCTATTATTATTATTAAAATTAATATCGCGGTCGGTACCGATATAATTAAGCGAATTATATATAAATATCGGTTATTTACTTTAGGTAAGTAGGGCCTATAGCGCTTAGTCCGAAATAGTTAGGGTATTTATTAATTGTATAGCAAAACTAATCGGAGGCTAAACGGAAATTAATTGAATTTAACCGTATAAGTATATTAATTTAGGTTAACTTTACTATATAATAGTCCGCATCTTTATTAATATTAATTGTATTAGCGTATTCGGGGTAACTTCTTTTATAATTCGGCCTACTCGTAATATTCAATTAATATATAACTACTTTATTAAATTTAATTTATTTATAACGAACCTACCTACTATTATTATAAGGAGGACCGAACCGAAAGGATATATAGGGAGAGTTAGGTTTAATATTTAATATACCTATTTATAATCTTTAAAAAAATTATAATATTTATAGAAGCTTATAATAATAATATTAAAGGTAAACCTCCAAAGTAATTTTACTAATTTTAATTCAAATCCCTATTCGTTAAGCCCTAATTTATTTACAATTAGCCTACTACTATTATTATAGAGAGGACTAAACTGAAAGGATATATAAGGAGAATTGAATTTAATATTTAACGTACTTATTTATAATCCCTAGAAGAATCGGGAATAGGACGATAAAGGACTTTCCTATAATTTTAATCGGGTATACTACTCTTTGGTAGTATAGTATTATAAATTAAATATATTATAAATAGAAGAGGTAATATTAAATTAATATTAAACATAGTATAAATAGACGGAATTAATTTTATTTCCGGAAATTCTTCGTAAAATCGATCGAAGTTAGAAATAGTCGATACAATTAATATTTAATCGGAAGGGGTTTAATTGGAAGGGATTTAATTGGAAGGGATTTAATCTATCTTATAATTAAAGATAATCGTTAAAACGGCCGTAGTAGGTAATATAGACGTCGGACTATATATTTTAATATATAATACTAATTACTACCTCTATATATTAATATTATAATTTAATATTATATATATATAAAGCCCTTTTAATTTATTAATACGGGGTATATTATTATATTAGCTACTTTAACGCTCGAAGGCTCCGTATTTATTGAAAGGCTAGTATATAATTATAAATTATAGGTTAGACCTATTAACTTTGTACGCTACTAATTTACCGAATAAGAAAGGAAGATAATTAATTAAATTTTAAGCGTTAGTGTAGGCCTTTTCTAAAAATCTTTACTAATTATAATATTATTCCCCCCCTAATAATATAATCCTATATCCGTTAGTCCAGCACCGTTGAATAGTTATATACTATTTCGAATTACTATTATAATTAATAAATTCTATTCATTTACACTAAAACTGCTTTGAAACCGGAAACGCCGATTTCTGGTCGAGGAGTGCTCCAAAACGAAAACTGACAAAGGCAATCGACTCAGGAGGGTCGTTTACGTCCCTCACGATGTCCTACGACGAGCGCAGCGACGGCGTTGTATCGTCGTTGCCGATAGCCATCGATGGCGGTGCCTGTGGATTCGAAAATAGCGTTTACAACCCGTTCGCGGAAATCTTAGTATATAACAATCCTAAAGCTGTACTTACTACGAAGACTTTGGATAAAACGGAGGAAGACGATGAAATATTGAAGAAGTTTATTGCTAGAGCGAATAAATTTACGGACTATAATACTATTTCGACCGAGGATTGTCGTTGGGTTTGAGAATTACTTTTTAAATTTGTAAAGGTATACGTTAGAAAAAGTAGATTTATGCAACCTAAGGTTAGTAAGGTTGGAACCGACTAGTTTATTATTAAGAAGGATTTTAATAACCTAAAGAAGGATATTTTAAAAGAGATTAAAAAAGGCGTTTAAGAGGTACTAAAGTATTAGGCCGATATTATAGCGAAAGTTAGCCTAAGTAAGATTAGTACTACCTTTTAATAATTACCTACTATTACTAAAAAATTTATCCCCTCTAATTTCGAGTGATAATTTATTATTAAAAGAGTAACGATTATTATTAAATTTGTAAACCGTTCGAATAAAAATACGAAGACGATTTTAATTATATATTTAGGTAAAAAGAATACCGGCCTAATAGTCCGAACGGCTATTAGAATACTAACGACCGGAGACTACGTAATTATATTCGATAAGTCTATATATAATTAGTACTAATATAATTAAGTATAGGTTAAAGAAGTTTTCGGCCCCAATACTTTCATTACTATAAGTATTGTAAATGTATTAATCCGGGGCGTACTTTAAAATAGTATTGATAATTATACTACGGCGGAAGCTATATTGAACGTAGCGAAGGAAAAGAACCCGGAGGCGTCTATTATTAGAATTCGGTTATAGAAGAGAAGGGACGAAGAGAATAAAGGCTTACTTTTAATAGAAGTTGCTATTGTATTGGTAGTATACTTCCTCTAGGATAACCTTTTCCTTTAGGACGGCGGCGTATACTTATACGAACCGTTTTAAACTTCGAATAACGTCTAATAATACTTTAAATATTAGGGAATTAGATATATAGTGAAATTTTACTATTAAGAAAATATTTACGCCCGCTATAGTGAAGCTAAATACGAAGGAGATTGTTTTGGCGAAGTAAATTGCCCGTCTAATAATAATAAATTATTCGTTTATTATAAACCGTATAAGAAGAAGGGTTATTATATATATAATTATAAAGAGTATCCTATTCTTTAAAAGGCGATTATAAAGGCATTTATTACGTACGCCGAAAGGTTACGGGCGTTTGCCCCTCGTAAGAACTTAGTTAGGAAGGTATTAGAACCGACGATAGAGATTATAAATAAGGGCGTCCTCCCGAACGCCCCCTTTAATTCCTATATTATTACTACCCTAGAGAAATATATTAGAAGAGTTATAAAGAAGAGACGGCCGAAGAAGATCGTCGGCCTATTTTCCCAACCGAAGCTATTAAACCCTTAAAGTCCGATAGATATTTATACGCGTTCTTAAAGCGTAGGAGGGAATTAGTTATATAGTAGTAATAATATTTATACAATTATAGCCCCCCTTAAAGAAATAATACCTTTATCCTCCGTAGAAGGATTAGAAGGAACCCTATTTTAGAATAATTAATAGTCTAATTAAAAATACTTTATTAGAATGTAGGGAAATTATACGAGAGAAGGAAATTTTTATTTGAATAAGAGGAGACTTATAATATTATAGTAATTTAGGAGCTGGGTAGAAATTTGAATAGGAATATTTACCGTCTTAAAAGTAAAAGGTATTTCGGGGTCGATTATATAAAGAAGGGAAGAACAGTAATATATATAAATAAGAGATAGAATTTGAAGGACCTAGATTTCTAGGCTGGAAAGGATTGGGCTATAGTAATGTTTAAGAGCCTAAAGGAACTAACGACTGTCTTTTTTATTTACTCTCTTATCCTTATATAAAGAATACCGGAATATTAATAGGGATTGCTACTCTTTGAATTTTTCGAGGTTGGGCCCTTAGTAGGAAATTTAGTCGTAGTTAGGGATTATAATCTCTATTATTCTAATTGGGATTTAGAGAATAGGATTAACCCGGGGATTATTTATTTCTTTATATAGGTACGATACTAGAGACTTAATTTATTTACCCCCCGTAGTAAATTAATAAGGTTCGGGAATACAATACGAGGAGAGAGGGATAGGATAATTAATTATATATAATTATTACCCGGGGTTGAAGTTAAATATTAGGGAGTATAAAAGTACGAATAGACCGGTTCGGACTATTACCCTTAAGAAATTTAGGTTTAAGTAGGAAGAAAAAATAAAAAAGTAGAAGAGGAAGAAAAATATAGTTAGAATTTTATAGATATAGTAAAAGTAAAGGAGGTAGTAGAGAAATAGATATTAGTCCTAGAAAGGATTAATATAATAGAGGATTTTGAATTCGCTTTTTATAAATTTAATAGAGAATTTATAAATATTATAAAGGAATTTATCCTATACCGGAAGAAAGGTTGAGGGAGGAGAGTAAATTAGTAGATATTAGGATATAAGACAGTAATAAAAGAAGTGTAGAGGATATATTGGGAGTAGTTTAAATATTAGATAGTATTAAATTGGAGGGATTTTATTGAAGCTATAATAAAAAAGAAGAGGATAATTATAAAAATTTAGTAAGTTACGTAGTATAATAGTATTATTAAGGCTTCGAAGAATTCGAATTGACTTTGGCCTTTAGAACGATAGGCTTATACCCGAAGCTATAAATTAATAGACCCGCCTAAATTATTAGCCTTTTAAACCTACGAAGGGGTAATAGAAGTCGGAAATTATAGCGGTAAGGCCGAAATCCTTGCCGATTGCTTCTTCCTGAAGGTAGAGGTCCTAATAGATTACCTACCGGATTAGATTAAATTGTTAAATAATATTAAATTAATAGTTATTAGCGAACTAATTAATAAGGAGGACGTTTAGGACGTACTCTCCCGGATAGTATTTAATAAGGCCCTTAGGATCGATTAGTATTTAAATAGGTTTTTAAAAATATATAGGCAACCGTTTTAGTAAATTATAGTATATTTAGTATCCGCTAACTTCTAATTCGAATATTTCCTATAGTAGTTTAAGGATATAAAAGTAGTTATCCTTAAGAAGCCTAGGAAGAGCGCTGCTTAATAGAAGCTAATAGGCGTATAAAGGTTAATATCGCTATTTAATAACGTAGGAAAGATCTTCGAAGCGTTTATAATTAAAAGGTTTATATAGGTAGCTAAAGAGTTTAACCTCCTACTAGAGGGTTAAATAGGTAATTAGGTAGGCCGTTTAATAGAGTTTGCAGTCCGGGTGGTTATTAACGTAGTATATATAGTTTAGAAGTTCGGGGCTGTAACGTCCCTTATACTCCTAAATTTAAAAGGAACGTTCAATAGAATTAATTATAGGTAGCTTTTATATACCCTATAGGAAATATAATTCCTAATGTAGATTATTCGGTGGGTAGTGAGTTTTATTATTGGAAAAAAAGGCTCTTTTTTCTTTAACGACGAAACTTCCTACCCCTATACGATTATTATTAAAATACTATAGGGCTCCCCCTTCTCCCCTATTTTATTTATTCTTTTTATTACCCTATTATATTAGAAGTTAGTAATAATCCCGAATATAATTATAGTCGGTTTCGTCGACGATATTAATATTATAGTAGTAGCCCGTACTACCGAAGAAAATTGCCGGACGTTATAAATAGCGTAGGAGGTGTATTTGGAATAGGTAGGGGCGAGAGGTATAGAATTTAAAGTAATTAAGACGGAATTAATATATTTTATACGGACGAGGGTACTAAGGACGGAAACTCTCTAATTCGGGGAAGTAATATTTTAATTAACGGAATCGATACGATTCCTAGGGGTCTAGCTAAATTGTAAGTTCAATTATAAGGCTTATATAAAAGTAGTAAAAAAGAAAATAATAATGTAGATAAATATACTTATAAAATTAGTAATAAAAATATAGGGTTACTCCTTTATTCGGGTAAGGGAAATATATACTAAGTATATCCGTAGTACTATTGTATATAGAGCTTCAATATTCTACTAGCCGATTAAAATCTATAGTAAACTTCGGGGGATAGTAGTTAGATTAGCGAAATATTAGATTAAATATTTGAGAATTATCGTTGGAATATATAAAATTATGTTAGTACGAAATTTAGAGACGGAAACCTTTTATCTACTGCTCGACCTCTACCTTAATAAAAGGGTCCGGGCTTTTGAAGAAAGGTTCGTCCGGATGGACTAAACCCGGTTCGTCTAGGGGACCGTAATTTAGGTTTCTAATTATATTTAGGTACGACGAATTAGAAGTTGGCTACCCGCCGATAAATTAGAGAGTAGTATAGCTAAGGTTCGGTGGGCCGAAATGTGGGTATTAACGGAGAAGCTACTAGCGATGGTAGTTAGCCCCCCTTCGGAATTAGGGATTTAGCTATTACTATTATTATAAATTCTAGAGTTAATAGCCGCTAATAGAAAGGAGTAGTTAGAAGATATAACGAACTGGGAATAGGTATTGTATTATAATTACTATTTAGCGGCGGTAATAATAAAATTAGGGCGATAGTACGAATTTACTATCGCTAACCTTACCCCCAAATTTAGTGGAAAGGCTATTTAATAATATATAGTTAGTATAAAAAAGAAGAAAGGAAGACGCTAATAACCGGAAGAAAACGAAGAAGAGCCGTACCTACTAACTAAAGCGAAAAGTTCCCTCCTTATTTAGGCTAGAATAGAAGTTATTGGCCTCCGGGCTTTCTTCTACTGGAGGAAAGTATTAGGCGTTTTAATTCCTATTTGTATTTATAGGTTCGAGAAAGAAATGTTCGTTTATATTGTCTTAAATTACTTTAATATAGATACTATTTTCTAATCGAATTTAGAAGCGTAGCTATTAACGAAGGAAGAATTTTAAGAATACCTAAATAATAGAATTAAAGCTAAAAGGATTCTATTATAAGCGTTAAAGTTAGGGAGGTTAAAAGAGTACTATCTAGTAGTTAAATTAAAAGAGGAGTAATATAAAGAAATTACAAAATATTCCTAGGAGGAAAACGGAATATTAATAATATTAGAATAATAGGACGGGAATAAGGAGGAGATATTTGTACTAACTACGGGAGTTATTTAAGCTACGGCTATAGTACTAGGAGTAGAATTACTATTACTACTAATGGAGGCGAGATTTAGAGTGTAGTAAAGGTAGGGGATTTTACGAATAATATTAGTTAGGTTAGTATAAGGACCGGAGAAGAAGAGGAGGAAACTATACTAATTTTAAGGGGGATAACTACTGATAAAATTGTAAAGAGTATAAGCGAGGAACGCGGGTTCTAAGGGTACGACCGAAGGGACTACGGGAGATGTAGGGCCTAGGGATACAATAGGGGAGGAACCCTCCGTATTGGAGGTTAAGTCGATAGGGCTAGGATAATAGTAGTTAGAGGAAGTTATTTTAATAGAAGTTATAATAGGGAAGAAGGAAGAGAAGGATTAGGAGGGGCGCTGTAAGGGGGATTATATAAACGAAGGAAGGGGTCTTTGTACCGATGCAAGTAGGGGTAGAGCTGTAGGGTAGGAGAGTAAATAACGGGGCGGAGGTATTTATAAATAGGGAAGGAGGCGAAGAAGTGGGGTAGGAGACGGGAAGATAGGATAGGGAAGCGGGGAGAAGGCGGAGGAGGGAACGGTGGGGAGTAAAATGGAGAGGCGGCGAAGGAAGCGGCGTACCGGGTTTGGTCCTATTCCTATTATTCTTATTATTCTAGTATTAGGACGATATAGCGGTAGAAGAGACGAGATTATATTCGCTGTGGCGGTGGGTAAGAACCGTTATAGCTATAAGCAAAGTAGGAGCGGCGTGGTGAATTACGGCCGAGATGGAGCTGGAGGTTTTTATCCGGGGGCGCTTAACGCCTTACGGTTTTCCCCTCCAGAGAATTGGAGAAGGACCCCATGCCAATAGGGCACTATAGTTTATAGTCTGGGAATAAGAATATTATTATTATAATTAATATAGAATCCTAAAATTAAGCGAAGAAATAGGACGGTTACCGTTATAAGCCTAATAGCGCGCTAAAGGGTAAATAGTAGTTATTCTATTTTAATTGGATAGAATATAAAAAATAGGAAAACGCTAATACGAAGGTAAAAAGTAAATTAGGTTTTAGTATTAGGAAAATATTAATACTAATAGTATTATTATATTATTAATTATATAATTACGGGTTATACTATCGAATAAACGAATTTAATACCTTTTTATATTATAGGTTTATATAAAACTAATTAAATAATAATTCCCTCTACGGCTACTAGTATTAATTTATCCCCCGGATTATACTTTTATAATAATGTTAATATATATTATAGGCTTATATAGAACTAGTTAAATAATAATTCCCTTTATAGTTATTAGTATTAATTTATCCCCCGGACTATACCTTTATAGTAATATTAATATAATTAATAAATAATAAAGCGTTACGTCCGAATTATATTAAAACTACCTTAATTACCCCCTACTAAAAGTAAATAAATTATCTATAAGCGTTATTAGACCTTAGTATTTTTAAACCCGCTAATATAAATAATTTTATTACTATATACTACCTTCCGCTTTAATTAGAGTAATTTAATTAATTCTAAGTAATATAATTTTGTATTCCTAACTTCTATTAACCCAAAGTACCTCTTAACTATTCTTTCTCCGCTATACTACCTTCTACTCTAATTAGAATAATTTAAATAATTTTAATAAGAATAAAATTAAAAAATCCATCGCTTTACTATCTAACCCTTTTCTAGGGTTATATCGACCGACGAAGACCTTCAATAGGAAGGGGGAATATTATATAAGGAATTTCTACTAGCGATTCGCTAGAGTTAAAAATCTATATTCGGCTACTAAGGATATTTCTATATAGAAATATATTAATATCTACGCTAGAGGTAGGAACCGGGTATCCCTTATTAGCTATCGTTTAAATCCGTTTTAATTTAAGACCGATAATATAATACTCTAATTAAAATATTAGCCTACTACGTATATTACTAAAGCCCCTACCTAATTATAATTATTAATCGATAATTATTTACTAATTATATAAATCCTTTCGTAAGCTACTATAACCTCCGTAAGTATCTTTCTATCTACTAATTTCTATAATACTATTTTTAGCTTTATTATACTAGAGATTACTAGCTAGAATAGATAATATAATATAAAACCGTTATATTATATAAGTACGTTCGTATAATTATTATTCGTTAGGACTTTTAAATTCGAATATTACTGTATTGAAATTTGTAGTATACTAGACGGCCTACTAAGTAAATTGGAACGATATTTAGTTAATCCTATCTACCGGTATAATTTAGAATATACCCTCCAACGCCTCTTGCGAATTATTATTATCGAAATCCTTAATAATATCTATTAACCTTTTAAGAGATATCTATACTTTATATATATTAATATCGGTTATTATTGTATTAGGATAATTCTCTTTAGTAATAAATAAATCGCTAGCGTTGGGTTGGGTTGTAGGCGGGTCGTTAGTAATAGGCGGGTCGTTAGTAATAAGCGGGTCGCCGGCGTTAGGTTGGGTTATAGGCGGGTTATTAATAATAGGCGGGTCGTTGGCGTCGGGTTAAGTTATAGGCGGATTGTTAGCGATAGGCGGGTCGCCGGCGTCGGATTGGATTATAAGTGGGTCGTTAATAATAGGCGGGTCGCCGGCGATAGGTGGGTTGTTAGTAATAGGTGGGTCGTTAGTAATAAGTGGATTATTAGTAATAAACGGATTGTTAATATTAAGTTAGGTTATAGTAAATTGAGCGATAAAGTTGCTTATATTTATATAATTAATTATAAACTTAATATATATTAATTTGTATTAAATTTCGCTTTAATTAGAATGTATAAGAGTTAGCTTCTCTTTGCTCTAATTATAGCGAAAAAGCTCTTTTTACTATAATTAAAACGAAAGGGATATATTATTAAGATTAGATTTACTTATTGAAATTAATATTATTATTAGGTATTATATTGTTCTATACTAAAATTAATTCTTATAAATCTATATCGTTAAGAATTGTCTAATTACTAGTTAGTAAATTGTAGAGGTAACCTACTAATATTATATAGTTAATTTGTTTAAGGCTGATCCGTAGTAGATAGAACTCTAATTGTAAATTTAATTTCTTTAGTTACTCCTAATTTATAGTAACCCCGGGCAATTTAGTAGCGTCCTTTATAATAATTTCCTATGTAGTTAGAAAGCTTTATATATATTTTAAGGATATAAAAGGAGGCCTCTAACCTAAAAGGGCTATAAAGTTAATAGTAGCCTTATTAAAGTACTATTAATACAATATAAATACGGAAATATAGAACCTCTATATTATAACTATAAATAATACTATAAGGTTATTCTTATATTAGTCGGTTATTACCTTAATAACTATAAGGCAATAGAGCGCCTACTAAGTAATCTCTTTAAATATCTCTTTAATAATTATATTTAAAATATATTTAATTAAGGCGGATAAATTATTGTCTCTAATTTAAATATAATTAAAATCGGTGAGTAGATTGTAGGAATCGATATATTAAAACGCTATACTATTATTAAGGGAATTAATAAAGGAATTAATATTATTTATAATAGCGTTATTTAAAGTATTAGCCGCCGGTACTATAGAAGGAGATTATTTATGTAATTGTTTTAATAAGGTAAAGGGGGCGCTATTCTTAGACTAAGCCTCGGTATAGGGATATTTTGCTCTACGTTTATAAAATATTAATAAATATTAAATTTTACTCCGCCGGGTTTCGCTATAGTTAGAATAAATAGGGTCGCTTTAATTAAAATAAAAAGGGTATATTATAAAATTAAAATTTACCTATTACTAATATTAGTACGCTTTTATTTTAATCTACGTCTATATAACGGCGTATTAGTTAAATTATAGTTTAAATTAGATTCGTCGTCCCTAAAATCTATTAATATTTTACTCCGCGCAATTCGCTTTTCCTTTTGGGTTTATAGTATTCTAGCGCTACTATTTTAGTAATAATTCTTCCGGAAATTATTAAATTTCTCTTCTAATTTATCAATCGTTATACTATCCCTCCCTTTTATAATAGTAATATACTATTTATAAATATTAATAAATTCTTATACCTTCTTAATTTATAGTGCCTCCTTAACCTTCGAATCTTTAATTAAGTATTTAGAAAATTAATCGATTATTACTTTTTTCCTATTTATATTAATATTGTATAGAATGTTGTACGTAATTTAGAGAATATAGTTTACTAAGGGTAATAGACCGGACCGATTAATAAAGAAAGGGCCGGTTAATATAAGGTTTTTATTTAGGATAGCCTAATCGATATTATACTTTGCTTTGAAATTAATTATAACCGCCTCGACTAAGAGAAAGTAAAATTCTCTAATACGAAAGGCCCTCTCTAAATTAAAATTAGCTATACTAATAGGTAGTTCTACTACTTACATATACCGGTTAAAATAATATAATAAAATATATTTAGCGGTTTTATATTTGAATAAAGTCCTAAAGTTATCTCCGGCCTTAAATAGGATACTTATTATTTCTAAGCTTAAATTTGCGATAAATTTATAAATCTATTATATAAACGTTAGCTTTCGCTCTAATTAGAGCCGGTATTAGAGTAGGATATATTTTACGGAGAATACGTTCTTCTATTTAATTATAAATAGTATTGTATACGGTAGGTAGGTACTATTAAACGTTTTCCTTCTAGCCGATCCTATAAAAACGCCCTATATACTATAGAATTGTATTCTAATTCTATATATAGCCGAACCTAATACCTACGTAGTACGTAATATAAAAATTTAATCTAGCTATATATACGTTAGAATTGAATATAAGAACGTCGAAGTTTATATATAATTAGTTCTAAGTAGTAATAATACGGCTATATTTAACCTACGTTTAATTAAAGTAAATTATTTCTATTTATAAACCGACTTTCTGTAGAATAATATAGAATGTTTTATACTAATTAATAAATACCCGGATAAATTTCGCTTTAATTAAAGTCGGTAAATCTAATTTCTAATTAGAGCGAAAGTAAAAAATTAATTGTATTTATATTTATATCTAAAATAAATTTGCAATTATTAGTACCCTTTTCCGGCTATTATATAATTTAGCGTATTTTTTAATAATCTATATAAATAAGGGTAATTTTCCGAGTGCCTAATATACTATATTGACCCTATTATTTAGTAGTATAAAATACGTATCAATAGTAAAATAGGTAAATATATAGGATAGCCTACTATTAAAATTGAGTTAAATTAATTTATTAATAGTATTAACCCTTAATATTACTTTTTTTTTACTACGTAAAATATTATTAAAGATCCGGGTACGTATTTTCTAATTGCCTTTCTACTATTCTATAGCCTAAATACCCTCCAATAAATAGGATCCTTATATTATAATTTAACGCCCAATAGTATTATCCTCGAATATAAGCGTTTATATATAAACATTATACAATAGAAATTATAATAGGCGGATAAAAGTAAAATTAAATAAAATTTAATACTCTTCTTCGGTAGTACGGAGTATTATTAGGTCCTCAACTTTATATTCTAGTAAATTTATAAATATATTTTTCAAAAAATTATCCGTAATTCGGACGATTTTATTCCGTCGACGGTAGTACCCAAATTTAATTTAGTAGATTAGTATTAGAAGGATATCGGAGGAAAGGTATATTATTGCTTTATTAGAAAAGTGTAGCGGTATAGTTATATTCCTATTTATAATAATAATATAGTTCTTTTAAAGGATTTCTATTATAGTCTAATAGACGGTTTTACTATCGTCGGTAATCGCGTCTTATATACTAGGGTATAGAACCTACTATTAATAACCCTACTCTTTACTAATTTTATATAATTAGGTATGCGTAGTATTGGGCGTTGCGGGGTCGATAATATACAAGGGGTCGTCCTAATTATACGAACCCTTATTTCTAAAATGGAAGAATTCTAATACGTTATACTAACCCTTAAGTAGGGTAAAGACTTTAAATAAACCTACCCCCTCCTAGAGTATAGTAGTAAAGGCCCGGATATTAGTAATATAATTTAATATAGGCGTTGTAAAATAAATTAATTTATTTATAGTAAGGATAATTTATATTGCCTATTATATTAACGAATTATAATTTCGAACGAACTAAACTTCGTCCAAAATAAAGGCTTAAAATATCGGATCCTTTACTATTATTATTTAGAGTTCTAACTTTTATAGCCTTTTATCCTTCTTAAAAGTAATATATTAATATCCGCGCCTTTTGCTCTAATTATAGTAGAAGATTTACCGGCTAGGCTCTTCAAACTCCTCGTCCTTAATAATTGTATATATATTCGCTATATTTTTATCTTTGTATATACTATCCTACGTACTATTTTTAAACGGGTTTATAGTATACTATCCGAATTTCCGCCTAATAATCCTATTATAGGTATAAGGAAGTTCGCTAGGTTTTAAAGGCCCGTTAATCTTAGATTTATTCTTACCCTAACGTATAATAATAGTAGAGTACAAGTATATAATAACGTTTTTAGTAGTTTTAGTAGAATACTTCTATTCGGCCTACTACTTTATTAAATAATTAAAATAGTCCTATATAAATATCTTTGCTCTACGCGGGTCGTTTTTAAGTATATTATTAATAATATTGAACCAAACCCAAAATATTAAATTATTAAAAGTATTATTAAATTTAGCGAATATTTAGGGGATTAATTTAGACGGTATAATAATAACGTTCGGATATGTATTGAAAGGCTACTATTTACATTCTAATTCTTAAAGATAATAATACTCTATAAGGAATATTATATTATAAATAAACGTTTTACTAGTATTTACCTCACTTATTAATATAGCCCCTCGTAGGGGCGAGTAGAATATATAATAAATAGTATATATATTTATACTATATTAGCCAATCTTTAATCTCGTTTTAATTAAAGTACAAAAAACGTAAACTAAATTTTACTTTAGCTAGAATAAATAGAATTAATTTTAGTTAGAACGAAGAGGAAAAATATACCGATTTAGATTTATTTATAATTTAATAAAGGAGTAGGTATTGTAAATTAATCCCGTTAATTTTCCAATCCGTTTAATTATACTAATCCGTATAAATTTTATAATTAAATAATTTAAGAAATTCTTCTAGCGCTAGTTCGGCAATTTTACGCTTAAAAATATAGGTACCCCCGAAAACGAGATTAAAATCTATAAATTTCTTTACTAACGGGTACTTCTATTCTATTAAATCCTTAATAGCTATTCTAATTATAATATTATTCTTAACTTTCTTCTAAGTAACCTCCTAAATATTATTAAGTATTTAAATATATTAAATAAATCGGTCGACTATATTATTTACAGTGGTTAAATAATCTACGTAAGTAAGTGTATTTTTATTATAATAGAATAGTAGAAACCGTTCAATATCCCGAAACGGAAGTATTATACAAGCTAATTACTATTAAATCTTAAGGTTTTTAATATAAGTAAATAATATACGTATATCGAGGCGTAGCGCTAAATCTTTACTGAAATAAATACTAATTATAATAAAATCCTTAGTATTATAGCGATTTAACTTAATACTAAATATAATCTTAGAGTATATATTATTTGTAATAAAGAATGTATTACAAATATATATCTTTACTACTATTGGATCTAAACGGTCGAACCTTTATAATTCTTCTTTAATTAACTTATAATTATCTACCGCAATTAATCTACAATAATCCTCGCAAATAATATTAGTTAGTTAAAGGGCCTATAAGGATTGAATATTATATAGGAATTTACCGTCCTACTTTATTAAAGAGGTCTCCTTATTAATAGGGAAGATATATAGCCCTAAAATATCTTCCTTAGTAATAATACGTATCGAACCTAGTATAATATTACTATATTAACGCGCGTTAAAGTATATAAATATTTAAAAGATTCGTATTTAATTATTAGTATAGTAATTATTATATAAAACGATACTATCCTCTTTAATATATTTTAAGTAGTATAGCGGGCCTTAGTATTGCGGACGTATTGTATAATAACGGAACGTAATAAAGAAAATCGCGTAAATTAATTCGAAAAGTATAATCTCGTTCAATTTTTTCTCGTTTATTATATTAAGTAATATTAAATTTCTATACCGGACGGCTATAGCGTAAAACGGAAGGGAGGATAGTTCGGCCCTCTTAATAGTACGTATTATATAAGTATATTAAAAGGAATTGCGGAGCGAATCGATATACTTCTTCTATATAATAAGTATATCGGTAAATTTAATACCCTTCCAACTCTAATAGGGATACAACCTCTTAAAATAGGTTAATAGCCCGAACTAATCGGCTACTATAAAATAATTAGTAATAATATATCTAAGGGCCTATATAATAAGTATAAGGATAAACGTATATAACGGGTAACGATTTTATTAATTAGTTTTACTCTAATTAGAATCGGGAACCTTAATATATATAATTAATTCTACTCTAATAATAGTATAATCTTCTACTCTAATAAAAATGAAAGGAAGTATTAAAAAAACTTATAATTATAATTATAATATTAATTAAGTACTATAGCACTAAAATACCCTAAGAGGAAAACTGTATCCCCCTTATTATATTTTAATTCGATATTCTACCGATATATAAATTATTAGCCGGGGATTCGTATACTTTTAACCTACGTAGTACTAAAGTTAATATACCTTTAAAAAGGCCTAGGTTCTTAATTAATAACGTCGAACCTAATATCTAATAATTAGGTTAGGAAGTTAGGCAAAATAGTACGTATATAATTTAAATTGTAGTACCCGGCGGTGGGTAGGTAGTAATTTCGGACTAAAATAGAGCCTCCAATTTTAATAATATTACTACTATATTTCTTCTTATTTTTATACTAACTTAAGTTAGAGTATAATAAGGCTTATAAAAGACTAAAGTTAGTTAATTCAATAATTATATATAGTATTAGCGGGTTCGTATTTTCAATAACAAAATTGTTAAAGTTATTTCTACTATCTATAGACGTAGTTTTAAGCCTAGTTCGGCCCGTAGTTCGTCCCTTCCCTATACTAGTAATATTAGCGATTCCTACGCTTCTACTTATAAAGGATTGCCAATTAACCAATTTTACTCTAATAATAATAAATCTATTATTAAATTTAATTGCCTTTATTCTAATTAAAATTTATTAATAAATTATAGAAGGAAAGAAGGAGAGGAGGAGAAAAGGAGAAGGAGGGAGGAGGAAAAGTAAAAAGCGAAAGGGAGTAGGTAAATATACTAACTTAATTAAAATATAAACTATATATTATATAGTTAATTAGCATACTTACTATATTTATTTACTATATAAAATAGTATTTAATTAGAGGATTTACCGGCCGGGAAAAATAAATTCTAATTAGAACGAAGGCTAGGAGAGGACAATTTAAGAAGTTTAATTAAATAGTAACTATAATAGCTATTTATAGTATAGTTTTAATTTGAATTAGAATGAAAGTTATAGGTAGGCTACCGATTTAAAAATCCTAATAGTTCGGATATAGCCTATAGGTTGTAGGGTTAATTATATACGACGGGGTATAGTAATTATCCGTATAGTATATAAATAATATTTTAAATAGTAATTAAATCGACGGTTAGTAGTATACAAATATTATAAAATATAGGACCTATTGTACGACTTTACCTATTAATTCTAATTAGAGCGAAGGTTATTATATATTTCTAGGACGGCTACTAGCAGAGCCGTATAGAAACCTTATATTGTAGGCTACTAACTAAGTAGATTACTATAAGATTCTAATCCTAATAGAATTTAATATAATTATTATTTAAATTAGCCCGCTATTGCTTTCGTCCCCTAAATCGAGTATTTCGAATACTCTATTACTCTGGCTATTAATAACAATTAGGTCGTTATCTTCGTAATTAAATAGATTAAAATACTCGTAATCTTCCCCCTTTTTTAGCCGAACCTCCTTAGAATTAAATTGCTAGAGGGTACCCGAAAATAATTTAAATAAACCGTTATACTATAAATTTAGTATATTAAAATTATTCGGGTCTAAGGGACTATAGCGTTATAATATAAACCTATTTCTATATATCGTATATATATAATTAATAATATCGATATCGGTTGATGGATTAGTATATCTATTGCCGCTAGGTCGCCCGAATTCTAATTCAACCCCCCTACGAATAATTATAATAAGAAGTCCGATAGCCAATAGTTTTATAAAAGTTAATTTAATATTATACGTCGAATTCTTATAATATTTAATATTTAGGGCAAACGAATAATTAATATACTCTATCGTTAAATTAATTTCTTTCTACTAGCTATTAATTATAATATATCGTACTAATTTAAACTTTAGAATAGCTTCGGATAGTTCTAGGTTAGTAATTTCGAGTTGAAGGAGCTATAAGAAATATAGTATTTCAAACCCGTAATTAATACCCTTTCTATTATAGAAGAAGAATAGTAGGTAATTAATAATCTATTGGAATATTCTATAGTTATTAAGCTAAATAATACGAGTAAGAATAATTAATAATCGAATAATATATAAGTATTAATAAACGCTATAGAAATATATATTGATATAATTATTA
The DNA here is from genome assembly GCA_037102815.1 of Neurospora intermedia. Lineage (NCBI taxonomy): Eukaryota > Fungi > Ascomycota > Sordariomycetes > Sordariales > Sordariaceae > Neurospora > Neurospora intermedia. The sequence continues at coordinate 2,037,990 of BTPP01000003.1, read as the reverse complement.
CTATCCCCCGGGTATTTACCGGTATATCCCTATAAAGTAAAAACTTCGTTATAAATATAATTGAGCTATATAAATAAATAGGTAGTTCTATTAATTTAAAAGGTAACTGCAATAGTAGTACTGATACTATCCCGACCAAGCGTAGTAGGATCTAGGAACCTATTATTAACGAGATTCTATATTAAAAAAGTAAGAATTCTAGAATAAAATATATTATAAAGGAATTTTAATCTATAGTAGAATTTAATTTTAAATTATTTTACCTTTTTAGCCCTCCTAAGGCCGTAAGTATCCTATTCTATAAGAGGCCAAAAGTACCGAAAAATTAAATTAACGAAATTCATTTTAATATAGAAGAATATAAAGATAGAGATTATCTACTACTTACAATTGTAAATACTCTATACCTCTAATTATATTAATATAATTTTACGAATATATAATATTATCTTCTAGTTACTATAAATAAGGAAAAGCCTATTGTTAAATTGCCCCTAATTTATATTAAGTAGGTCGAAAAATAATTTATTGTACAAACGGTAGATACCGGCGAATTTACCCTTATTCTTATTAATAACGGACGTTTAAAGAATATAGCTTTTAAGTATATAATATTATTTAACCCTAGGGAAGTAATAGGTAGGAAGAGAATTCTATTTGTTAATAAACGGAAAGAGGGATTTTAATTTCTCTATAACTAAACAATATACGGTAGGGTAAAATAATTGTAATATTTATATAAGAGCTAAAATAACCTAATATAGTTGGAAGGGAATAGTAGGCTAAAATTAATCGGGTTGGAACGGGCCTTAAATATTAAAATTATTTATTAGTAGGCAGGTTGTAAGGTTGCGTATTATATCCTATCGGCCAATATTTAAGCCCTAAATTATATTTAAATAATTATAATTATTATATATAATAATAAAAGTAGGATTAAAAACGATACGTTTAAAGTTGGCCTAGAAGCGTTAATATAAATTATAAAATAAATAATCGACGGCACTTACTATTATAGAATCTATAAGAGTTTTAATTATTATTATAGTCCTAGTATAAGATATATAAATATTAAAAGTAGATAAGGTATTTTGGATACGCCTAGCAACGCCGTTAGTATATAAATATAAACCTAAAATTTACAAAAAGAAATTGGATTTGCTAGGGGCGATAATATATATAATAATAGTTACAATTATATATATTATAAGCGAAATATAATTGTTGTAACGAACTTGTAGTCCCTACGTTTTTTTATAGGTATAGGTATATTATATTAAATTTGTAAGAAGCGAATATAATTTAAATATATATTTAAATAGGTCGTTAATATACTATTTAATAACTAATGTAATCTATTGTATATTGTATAAATCCGCAATATTATATAGTTAATCCCCCTACAAAACGGAAGAGGTATTAAACTTTGCGAAAGATAAAAATAAATCGATATATTTAGGGAGAAATATTAATTCCCAACGGAGGCTCTTTACATTATACAAATTATATTTATTATTAAAGTATATTATAATGCCGCTATAATAGAGAATTTCGTATATATAATTATTGTATAATATATTAACGAATTATTTAATATAGGATCCTAATAGCCGATTATTACTTCGAATTATTTTAATCCAATTATAAATAAAGGATTTTAATATCCTCCTAAAATATAAATATACCTAGTATTCTTAAGTAAAACGAGTAAAGTATTAATCCTAATTAATAACGCCTAAATTACTCCAATCCTACAACGGTAGTGTCATGGGGCTTGCTGCCCGTGGCTGGAGTAACTGGCATTCTCGCCAGTCCGAGTCCCAACCGGCCGGCAGCTAATGCGATTAATTAGGTTACTTACTACTGCGGTACTATAGTGGCCCGTACGTGCGTACGTCCCTTGAAAAGGATAGTTAGCTATGCCCGCCTAGAGGGCGCTCTTTTACCCTCTTTTCTTCTTCGTAGAACCTTATCGATTAATTAAGGCTAATATTTGTACTAATTATACTATACTCCTTATATTAGGTTTTACTACGTTTTTACTAGCGGATATAATAGAATTTAATAGTAGAATAGTAGAGTAGAAATTATAGACGGCTAATAGTTTATAGCGCAGTATTACAGTATTTATTAACTACTATAGTCGGACTTAATAATATAAACTTCAATAATATAGAGGAGTTTTATAATTCCTAAAATAGTAATTAATAAAATACTAGCGGCGGTACCCCTAACGATAGCCTTATAAAGAGTTTTATTAAAGTACTAAACAATAATACCTCTCTCTATAATTATATTAAATCCTTTCTCTTTAGTTTTAATCTTAATCCTATCCTTACTCCGCGTTTAAACTTCCTATTTACAGATATTTCAACTAGCCGAATAGTAGGCTTTAATATCCCCATTTTAAGTACCTCTATTAATTAAAATAATAGTTATAGTACTACCCTATATAGAAGAAAGCTTCTTAAACTCCCTAAGTAGGATAGGCAGCCTTATATATTCCTCTTTTACTATAATAAATTTATTAAAACGTACAATACCAATATTAAAGCCGGGCTTCGTACCGATTACAACGCTACGTAATATAAAATTCTTAATATACTCCCTAACAATAAACAATTATAGTTTAAAGGGTTTTAGACCGGTAAAATTACTTGTAGCGAAGAAGACTCTATAGCTTTACTCGATTAAATCTAAATAATCTTCGGTTTATATTAGAATAGGGATATTACTTTTAATAAACTTTCTCGCTTTTATTAGAAGGACGGAAAATTATTTGCGACCTTCCTCGCTACTTTTAATAATAAATTTTTAAAAGCCGACGGTTATAATTGGGAGAGCCTATCTAAATTAATATACTTCCATTATATAATTAATAAGAAGTTCTATAATAAGCTCTTTTTAATAAACCTTTTAAATAATTACTATACGTACGTAGCCCAAATATAGTACTATACTACCGGTTATAAATATATATCTAAATTTAAAAAAGACTACCGTAAATACTTTTATAATTAATAAAGTTACTCTACCTAAAGTAACGGCTTTTACCTCCCCGCGTCCTACACTAATATTCTAAAGCCTAATAACTAACGTTAGTAGTTTTCTACTTTACCTTCGAATTTATTTAAAAACTACACTATAAATATTAATAGTAATACTATTATAAAAACTATTCGCGTTAGTACATTTACTAAGGGTCGTAGTAATTAAAGGTAAGACGGTTTAAATTCGTTTACTTCCTTTAAACGTACTAAATAAATTTCTAATAAAGAGTATTAAAAGTATAAGGATAATAATTTATACTTTCGTTATAGAGTTTTTAATTATTATATAAATAATTGTCCCTATTTACTAATAGTTCCTCCGAATAATAATATCCGTATTTAAACTACTACTATAGAGATTCTTCTATTATTAGAAGAGGACGAAGAATTAAATTCCGCCCTTAAGTAAAGAAAAGAATAGTTCCAAAGTAAAATCGGACCCTAGAGCCTTTAGAGGTACTAAGTAAAGTAGAAGAATTTAAATTTAAATCGTAAATAGAAATAGAATTTATATTAATCCTATTTATTATTAACGACCGTAATTTATTCTACGCCTTTATTAACAAAGGTTACTAATACTATACCGTAATTAGTAAGAAAATTATTAAAAATCTTAATATTCCTATTATTTCTATTAAACTTCGCCGTATAAAGGGAATTTCCGCTACTATAGAGGGAACTACTATTCAAAGGTTTATTTACTTCCTTATTAAGGTTAATAGGTATATATATTTAGTATATACGTATATTATTCCCCTTTTAAAGTTTCCTATTATTTTAAACAAATTATAATTGAAAATAATAAAAGTATACTCCGTCCCTTACGAAAAAAAGATATATTTGGGTATTATAGACTATTAGGTCCTATATATTAAAAGAGAATAAATATTAGATACAGACTTTATTAAGGATATTAAATCCGCTACTTATATATTCGCTACTACTTTTGTAGGCTATATTCACTACTTACAAAAAGAGTTCAATAGCAAAATAATTAAGGAAGCTATATATACAATTAATTTAAAGGATATAGAGAAAGTACTATAACTAAAGAAGGTCTATACTAAAGAATAATCCGAAAAGATAATTCCCCCAGTATATTATAACTTCCTTCTATTATAAATAAAGGAGAACGCTAATAAATAGAATCCCTATTACCCTAGTATCGACTATTAAATTAAAATTAAGAAAGGACCCAATAATAAGGAGCTTCCCCTACCTTTTAGCCTATTATATAATATAACTTACAAAGAACTTCTTATCCTAAAAAAAACATTAAAGGATTTATTAAATAAAAGGTTTATTAGAATAAATAATTCAAAAGCGGGCGCCCCTATATTATTCATCCGGAAGCCGGACGGCGGCCTCCGCTTCTATTACAATTACCGAACTTTAAACGCTATTATTTAAACAGACCGGTATCTATTACTATTTATTAAAGAAACGTTCCGTATTTTAAAGGGAGCGAAATAGTATACTAAAATTAATATTATATAGGCCTTCTATAAGATTTATATAATTATAGAAGAGGAGTAGAAAATAATATTTAAAATTTATTATAATTTATTTAAGTAATTAATTATCCCCTTTAAACTAATAGGCGCTCTAGCGATATTTTAATAATATATTAATTTTATCCTATAAGAATATTTAAATAAATTCTATATAATATATATAAATAATATCCTTATCTATACCTTAGGTTCTAAAGCGGACTATAAAGCTAAAGTCCGTTTTATACTATAGAAACTCTTAAATACCGGACTACACTTTAACCCGGATAAGTGCGAATTCGCTGTTAAAAAAGTTAAATATTTCGGGTTTATTATTTATACCGGCGTTAGAATCCAAACTAACCTTAAGAAGGTTAAAGCAATTTTTAAATAGCTATTTCCTACCTCCTAGAAAAATATATATAACTTCCTTAAATTTATTAATTACTATAGAATATTTATACCCTAATTCTCTAAGGTCGTAGCCCCCTTTATAATATTAATTAATAAAAGAATAATATTTAAATAGACGAAAGAATACGAAACTGCCTTTTAATTATTAAAGATACTATTTACCCGGGCTCCGATTCTTACTAAATTCAATCCGGATAAGAAGACGTTCTTCAAAATAGACTATAGCAGCTTTATATTCGGGGGTATTATTTCCTAAGAGGTTGACGGTACTAGGAAGTACGTAGTTATAGGGTATTATTTATAGAAGTTTAACGCTACTAAACGGAATTACCTAATTTATAATAAGGAAATATTAATAATTATTAACTATTTAGAATAATAGTTAATAGAGCTACAGAATTGCGAGTCTTTTATTATCCTAATAAATTACTACAATTTCGAATATTTTATAAAAATACAACGGCTCTCGGAATATTAAATATAGTAAATTAAATATTTATCCCGCTTTAATTTTAATATTAAATACCGGTTGGAGAAAGAGGGCGTAGTCCCTAATATATTTTCTCGTAGGGAGTAAAATATACTAATAAAGGAGGATTAAAAAGCCCGCGACTTATAAATAATTCTGAATTTTGCGTTAAAGAAGTACTCGCTACTTCGGATTTCAGTATCCCGGGTAATCCTCTCCAAGTAGGAGGGTATATAAATATTTGAAAATCCGGATTTATAATAGCTTTAGAACTAAATAGTGCCGAAAGATTATTTCTATTAATAAATTAAAATTATAATTTAAAATAACGATAAATATTTTAACCCAACGTTAAAACTAAAAATCTAAATTATAGACTATAGTATTAATTTTAGAAGCCGCTTCCTTTATTAAAGCCGTCTCTAAATCCTAAGAGCTCTAGTATATACTAAATCTAACGCTATAAACCTTATAGACCAATCCCAATAGTTTAATATACTTCGTACTATTTTAATATAAGTAATTTATAATTTATATATCTTTAATTATTCTAATCGCGAGGGTACAATAATTGTATTTAATCGGTACTTCTACTAACCGCTACTAAATACCTATATATAGTAATTCCTTTACAATTATTATACTTATAATTCTACGAAGGTATAAAGAGAATAAAAATAGGGCTTAATATAATTATTATCCGTACTAAATTAGTTTAATAGAAAGATATAAATAAATTTCATTATAAATTTCCCGGAGGCTAATAATAATATTTATTTCTAGGTAATTAAAAATTAGTTAAGTAAGAGTATAATATTAAAATTAATACTTTTAATAGAAGCCGAATTATACGCTAAACGCTTTTTATAATACTTTATATATTATTATAGCTTCCTACGGTCTATTATAAGCGACCGAGGGTCAAACTAGACTAGCCGGTTCTAAGCGAAGTTCTATAAACTCTTTAATATTAAGCGTCTTTTAAGTACAATTTACTACCTATAAACTGACGGCGGCCCCGAATAAATAAATTAAAAGATATATATATATTTCCGAACGGTAATTAACTATATATAAAACAATTAGGATAAATAGTACCTTATAGCTTAATTAATTATTAATAGCCGTATTAATACCTCTATCGGAATATTTCCCTTTTTTACTATATATAGGTTCGATATAGAGCTTTTAATTTCCGTTGTAGGGGAAGAAGCCCGTTTAGGAGCTCCCCTTCTCTCTATTGAAAAGCGGGCCTACTAGTTCGTATAAAAGCTATAATAAATTATAGATTTATATTAAGTAATTATAATTATAATTGCCTAAGAGTAAGAGAAATTCGCTAATTAACGTTACTAGCCGGCCGAACGCTTCTAAGTTAGGGATAAAGTTTAATTTAATTTAAAAAATTATATAATAGACTACCCAAAGAAGAAGTTTAATTAATTATATACAAAATATATAGTTTTTAAAGTTCTCTCTCCGTACGTAGTAGAGTTTTTTAGCCTTCCCCGAACTATTTATAATATTTTTTATATCGACCTTTTCTACTAAGCTACTATCAATCCCCTCCTAGGCTAAAAACTTACCAACGATTAACCGTCTACTATTAAGGTTAAAAGAGAATTAGAATTCTAAATCAAAGAGATTTTGTACGCTAATATTATAAAAAAATATAAAGGGGTAATTAAAAAGGTTTTAATAAAGTAAAAAGGGTATTAAAACTTAATTTAGGAATTATTATATAAATTTTTAAAAACGGCGGCGTTAAACCGGTTTAAAGCGAAATACGGACCGGCGGCAACGAATAATAGACCTTTTAATTATTATATTAAGAAATATCCGTCTAACGATATATAAAACTACTAATTCACCGACGGATAGTATAAAATTAATTATAGAATTATTATTAAGAGACGGAATTAAAAATTCTTAAATAGTATTATACTAAATAAAAATTTTATTCGGGTTAAACCTAAAATTACCCTAAAATATTAAATATCCTTTATAATATTATTATTTAGTAAATCCTTTATAGCGTTATTTATATTAAAAGAATTAATATTCTCCTTTCTACTACTAGTAAGGTTTTTTAATATAGGTTCGTATATATTATAAGGGCGAATATTCTTTAAGTATATATTAGGTAATAGCGAGGGGAGTAGACGAATACCGTCCGAGGGACGGACTTCGAGGGGTAGTTGGGGGATAGGGGCATCCTATTATTCGAATTTGCGAAGGGTAGTAGTAGCAGGATTATTAGTACAAGGGCATTTACTAGGAGTATTATCCTTTTTATAAATTAGAAGACGGTATTTAAATTAGGTACTAGAAGGGCCGGCTACTAGGGTGAGAGTCTTAGCGGTAGCGGTAATAGTAGTAGCTACTTCTTTTTTTTTTTTTTTCTTCTCTTTAAGTTTATTATTATACTAGTTAATAAATTTATTTATTAATTTTATAATAGGGAGGTCCACTACCTACTTTATTTTATCTATATTGAATTTTAAAGTAGTTATCCTCTTCTAGAATTTAATTAATTCAATTCCTAATAAAAAATTAATACCGGAATCGCTAGGCTCGATAGAGGGACTCGGCGGACGGGCGACGGCCGCTTCAATACCAATTCTACCCTAAGAACTATTATAGAAAGAGTTAGAACTAGTATTATAAAGTAAAAAAGAAATAAATAACTTACATAGGAATAAAACCCTTCTCCTCTAGGAGGGAGAAACTTAGTAGCGCTTTAAAGGTAGCTAAAAAGATAGTCCGTTAGGGATTAGAAATATAACCGACAATATACTAGGCTACGAAGGCGTCCTAAGCTTAAATTAGGGTTAGTTTATAAACTACTTTACTATATTAATAGGGTAGATAAATAGTAGCCGAATTGCCTATAAGAGTAACGATATAATTATATTTATAAGAGAGGTAGTAGATATATTAATTAGGCTAAAATTCAATTACTTTAACAACGAAGGCCGAAATTGTATTATCGGTAGTAGTTTTACTAATACCGACCGTAGTTATATTAGGCCGGGTTTAAACCGGCTTAAGGATCTTAGGCTTCTTAGGAGCCGGAGTAGGAATTACGAGCAGGGTGGGGGAGGAGCCTTATTACTATTACTACTATAGGAACTATTAAAATTACTAGAATTAAACGAATTGGTTAAAACTAGGCTAATTAGGAATATTAAATATTTTAAATAAATTACTACCGATATATTAGTATAAGAACGGGGTGAGAGTAGAATAAACAATGGAGCGAAAGATAAAGAAGTAGTAAAGGAGTAGGAGAGAAATAGGGTAAGAATTAGAACGGTAGGGAGACGGTAGTATAAGGATATTTATAGTAGAAGGTTGTAATTTTATTAAAGAAGGAGAAAGGAGGAAGAGAGAGAGAGAAAGAGCAATTTAAAAAATATAGATTATTCGAACGTAATATAGGTAGTAGTAAAGGGGAGGCCTATCGTTTAATATTAAGGGTATATATAATAGGGTACAGGCTTGTAAATAGTCTTCTAATTGGAGGGGAGGAGGGGGCTAATATTATAGGGCTTACTACCCGTAGTTAGAGTAATTAGTATTCTCACTAGTCCGAGTCCTAACCGGCCGGTAATTAATACAACTAATTAGGTTATTTACTGCTACAGCACCACAGTAGCCCGTACGCACGCACGTCCCTTAAAAAGGACAGCTGGCTATACCCGCCTAGAGGGCGCTCTTTTACCCTCTTTTCTTCTTCGTAGAACCTTATCGATTAATTGAGGCCAGCATTTGTGCCAACTGTGCTGCACCCCTTATAGGTAGGCCGTATACGATTAGGTTCGGTAAAGTTGGAGGGCCGTAATAAAGGGTTAAAATTAAAACCCCGGGGTTTAAATACGTACGAGTTAAATACGTTAGTATAATTAGAATATTTAGAAAAATACTAAATTCAAATAAAAGAATAGGCGAATTAAACGCGAGCGTAGAAGGGTTATTAGGTAAAGTTAGAGGGGCCGTTTTATAAAAAGAATAGTAAATTACATTAGGTAAATCAAACATCGTAGGTCTATATACATCGCTCTAATCGGAGTTATTGTAGACGAAAACGGATAAATTACGTATTACAACTTTAAGGGTTTCGCTCTAATTAGAATCGCGGAAAACGAAAACGGATATATTACGTATTACGATTTTATAGGTTTCGTTCTAGTAAGAGTAAATAATTAGAGTTAAGGTATATTTTAATTCTAACTAGAATAGAGTTCAATTGTAATAGTTGGGTCCTATAGCGGCTAACGGCCGAAATGCTCAAAATTGGCTTAGACCTACTACTGTAGAAACGGGTAGGGTGGGGTGGTTTTAGAGGTTAGTAGGTCTGACTGAGACTACTTTATACTATAATCGGCTCAAACTTTTCAATAAAAAGGTAGGAGTATTTCGTTATATGCCGCCAAGCAGAATGGGTGGATATAAATCGATTATACCGCTTTAACGCTACATTAGTATAGCGATGACTATTTATAGTCTAGTTGGCTAAGACCTACTCACCGCTTTATAAATATCGCCTGAAAAATAAGGTTAGACCCTACCAAAGTCTAGAACCTAGCTATATTCTAACTTACACGTAAAACACCAGCCAAAATGCGTCCTAATCTAAAAAAATAAACGCCTAAGACGAATATTTAACCCTTTTAAACGGCTTGAGTACTTTACTATTATCGTTATTATTAAATAATAAAGGCGAAGAGTAATAGAGTAAATTGGATATCCCGCTCTTACTTCTACTAAAGGATACTTCTAAGTTACCTAATAATTATAATTAACCACCAACCTTCCTAACCCTCAATTTTAATAGTTAATTTATTTATCCGGCTAATTACAATCAGATTAATAATACCTAACCTTCTTAATTATATCTATTCGATAATATTCAGTCAATTGAGATCTATAGTAATATTATAACGACTTCTCTAAATAGTACCCAACTGGCTCGAAATATTATTTAAAATAGGAAATCGTCCCGAAATATACCCCCCTCCCTTAAAGTGGAAATAAATACCCCTTAAACCTAAAAGGATTAAGAAGCTACGCCTATTAAAGAAGAGGATAAATTGGACTTAACCTATAATTAATTTAGTAATAGTATAATTTTTTAAATATAAGAACGAAAAACTCTTTAATTTAATATAACTAAAGGATTATACTATAGTATAGGAGCGAATAAAAGTATCGTACGTAGAAAAGTAGACCGAATATATATAGACCTAAAAGTATATTAAAATAAAATTTAATATTGAATAATGATAATATTGGTATTAGAAGGAGGCTCTCTTAATTTCTAGTATATTACTAACTCCCGATACTAAATTACCTAAAATATTTATATATAATTAGGAGGCGTTTCGGAATTAGAAGAATACTAAGAACTATACTATTGACTAATTTATTAAGACCCCGCTTAATAATATTAAAATTTATTCTTAAATATTCTTTAGGATTAAGGCGGCCGGTATAGGGATTACGGAAGCGGGTAAATTGTAAATAAATAAACTATTTAAAAATAATAACGTTAATTTTAAGGGTCATAATAGTAATAATAGAAAAGAAATTGTATTATTTAATAATAATAAAGTTAAGGGTAACGACGATAAAATTCAAAAGTTTACCCTACGCCCGGCAAAGAAACTTATTAAAGCGCAATAATATAAGAGGAATACCGATCCGACCTAGACCCTACTACTAAAAGGCGAAATTCCCTTTATTAATATAAGTAGTAGTAATATTACTCGAAGAAAGAAGGGTAGTAAAATCGAATTATTAAACGTATTAATAGAGAAGGCGGCTACATTATTATAAGCCCTTAAGTTAGCCGGATTTAATAATATAATACTCGCTATCGAAAATCTATAGTGCGAATTCTTTAAATTAAAAGAGAAGGAGATAATAAATTATATTAATTATATTAGAAACTACCCTCTATTTACTAGTACGTAGTTAAAATTAAATAAAAAAATAAAGGAGGGGTATATTAACCAATAGAAGGATTAAGTATAGTATAGTAGAATAGAATAGAATAGAATATATAAATAAAGGGGGTAGGGAAGGGAGTAATAGTTAATAATATAATAATTTTACTAAATTATAACAAACATATAAATTTACTGCACCAAACTCCCTATACTACTAAAATTATTAAATTTACTATATTATACGGATTTACTAAATTTACTACATTTCAACTCAAAATTGTAGATTTTATAAAATAATTTAATCTTTTCAAAAATGTAGTAAATAATTATATATAAATTAATAATCTGAAACCTCCCCTCCCTACCCCCTACTACTCTACTATACTTTACTCTACTCTACTCTATATATAATAAATTACTTCGTATCCCTCTTCTTTTTCAAATATAATTGCTAATTCCTCTATATTAATATTAATACACATTATCTAATAGAATTAGAATAATAATTCCTTACAATATTCTACGCCTTTAACTTCGCTTAATTTATTAACTGTTACTTTCTTTTATTTAATTAGTAGGGTTACTTTATATACTTTATAATAAAATTATACAATATAATTACCGTATATACCACCTATCGTTAATTATTAATACTATACTCAAATAGTACTACCCTTATAATCTTCTACCGCTTTTTAAATAATTAAAAATATTCTCTATAATAATTCGAATATAAAAATAATGTAAATTATATAATTCTTTAAGGTCTTTTAATTATATATCTATATTCTTCTAATTTTAAAGATAATATCTAATATTTAGATAAGGAATTATAATACCCTACCTTACATTAAACCCAATATCGGTAATATAGTATTAACTATATAGGATATAAAATAAATATAAAAATATTTAAATATATAGTGAAGTATCGTTCGTCGAACCCTCTATACCCGCTAATATATACGTAAAAGAGAAGTCGAAATTTACAATAGTAAATACGTTCTAAATTATTTATTGAGACGCCTATGCCTTAGAGCTCCAGCGTTGTCGTGGGCCGAAAGGTAACATGGAGGATTCCCCGCACCAAAGGTCGCGTGGTCCATGGGCCTACCTAACGCAAGCGAGGAAGGCGCGGCGTATCTGTCTATAATGGGCCAGAATGTAAAAAAAATGGTCACTATGTGATCCGTGCGCTTCGTCTTGGCAGTCCCAAAGAGGAATTTCTAGCGCCAAGCAAGACACGGTTCGAATAGTAGCTCCAAAAAGCTACTTTTTCCTTTGCAACGGAGATTCCTCCGCGGCCGTCAAATGCATTAAAATGCACCCGGTGTCAGATTGAAGAGGAAAAAAAGGCGGTCATTTTAATACCGGTCGCATTGTGGTGCACGCCCTGGTTGTTGAGAAAAATGCAAAAGAAATCAAAAAGAAGGATTCTGGTTGCGACCGTGAGGTCCGAAAAATGACTAAGTTTAAAAAAATAACCAAGTCCCAAAAATGACTAAGTCCTAGACCAGACCTTTAACCCTGAGAATTTGAAGAGGGGGTTAGGGTTAGGGTTGAAAGTTGGAAATTGTAAACGTGAAAAAAAAAGAAAAAAAAAATTTCAAAATTTTGCCTTTGAGTTTTTTTTTTTTTTTTTTTTTTTAAAAGGTGGGGGGAGGGGGGGGGGGGGGACGAAATTAGTAATATAGGACAGGTAATTCGAATACTCACTCAAGAAACTAGTGGAGCTTGTAGCTTAATAGTTATTATTTGAACGTCTTTTTTAAAGGTTACCCGTTCAGTTCAGCTTTGAGTTTTTTTTTTTTTTTTTTTTTTACTAAGTAAGTTCTGAGGGCGTCTCTCTGTCTCCCCTGGACATTGGCTCCGCCCAGGGGAACTGTATTTTCCCTTTCAATCGTACTAACGAAGTTAATCTTCCTTCTTAATATACGCCGTAATATAAGTACCATTAATAGCACCAATATAATTATTAAAGGTATTTAAACTAGGATCCAACTCGATTATTAAATTTAAATAATTATTTAATAATAATATAATATATACAATATACAAATATTTATATACTACTAGTAAATTATTTATAATTTTTAATACCGAATTCTAATTAATTTAAAACTAGTATAAAGCGGTTTACTAATCCTAATAATAAACTAAAATATATAAAAATACTATTAACTTCTAATATACTATCTAATATTAATTAAGCGCCAAATTAATATTCCTTTAAAGCTATTTTAATAATATATTAAAAATAAGTTAGTCTATTCTAAAGAGCTATTTAAATTATACTAACGAACCGTAGTAAATTTTATTAATTAACTTTCTAGTATACTCTAAATTATAGTATATAATTTCTAGATCTTTCTTCAATTTATTTCGAAGGATAACGTAAATTACTATAACTACTATAAATACGAACGCAACTCAATTATAACCTCCCAGATCTATAATAACCAATATCGAAGAATATAAAAGTATAATAATTACTATATATTATAATTCTAATAAACCGGTATACAATAATCAAATACAGCTCAATTAATATAACGTTCGTTAATATAACAATCGTACTTGTATAATACCCTATATATACTAAGACGAGAGAAATTTACGAAAACTTACAAAAACTTACAACTTTTCTACTAAAAGTAGGGAGGGACCTACTTCTAAGATTTTGTCAATTTTGAGCAAAAAACGCTAAAATTCTAATAATCTTTTACTATTTTAGGAAAGTAAAACACTCTACATTAGTATATACATTCTCTAAGCACCCTAATTTAATTTTTTAAAGTTTTCTGACTTTTTTTACTACCCAAGCTAGTTAACGCTCAAAAAAATCGACCTTAGTACCCCAAACCCCCTATAACTCTCCAAACTTTTTATTAAAAAGTTTGAGCCGATTACAATATTAGCAAGAGTAAGTAAGCTGAGTGAAAAAGATAACTAGGTAAGCTAGCTTAAGGAGGTTGTAGTATAATTTAATTCAATATTAAAGTTAAGAAAAAGAAGAAGGAAAGTGTAAAAGTGGGCTAGCTATCGATATTAAGTAAGTGCGCGGGTGCGCGCTGAACCCTTATTTAATTATCGTTAGGTATATTACAACGGCAGCGTACACCTACGTAACTATAACCTATATAGTGTACTTTCTAGGTAGTTATAGTATAGGGCTATAATAACACGCCCTCTCTATTTAGAAAATAACTATATTCGAACTATAGTGATAGCGACTTTTTTAAATATTTCTAATTAGTTAGGTTAGGACCCACTTTATATATATAATAGTCTTTATAATAGACTTTACACAACTCGGGATGAATCTTTTTACACTAAAGGGATAATATTATAGAATTAGTAGACAGACCTTAATATATAGAAACCGTACAACTATAGTATATAACTAACTTATTATTGGGATAGCGTACTAGGCTAGCGTATAGACTCTAGGTTACAACCCTAGACCTTACGCGTACCTTTACACATTTCCCCCTTTTTTTCTTTATTTTATAATTTTACTATAGACTTAGATTTAATATATTTAACTTTATCTCTTATAACTACGTCGCTCGTAATAATAAGGGAGATAAAGCAAGGAAGTAGGGATATAAATAGGGAAATAAAATCGAAAGGTAGCAAAAAAATCAGAGAAAGGAGTTGTAGGGTTCAAATAGAAAAATAATAAAAAAGAGTAATATTTTTAATTTCTATACAAATATTTCAATATTAAAGTAATATAATAAAAAAGGATTAAACTTCTTTATAATAATAGTAAGTATAAACTATTGTAATTATAAATAAAGTAAGGGTAATATAAGTAAACTACAACTAAAATAAAGCTAAAGGTTTCTATTAGGTAGCATTTAACGTTGTATAGTTGTCTCCTTAAGAGAACTTAGAGAAGGACCCTATTTTAATAAAGCGCTATAAATACCTATATATTATTATTGGTCTTATATACGCTAACTATATATATAGTCCTAAAAACTGCTTTGAAACCGGAAACGCCGATTTCTGGTCGAGGAGTGCTCTAAAACGAAAATTAATAACGGTAATCGACTTAGGAGGGTCGTTTACGTCCTTTATAATATCCTACGACGAATATAGCGACGGCGTTGCATTATTGTTACTAATAGCTATTAATAACAATACTTATAGACTCGAAAATAGTATTTATAACCTACTTATAGAGATTTCAGTATATAATAATCCTAAAGCTATACTTACTACAAAGATTTTAAATAAAATAGAGGAAGATAATAAAATATTAAGGAAGTTTATTATTAAAGTAAATAAATTTATAAATTACAATACTATTTTAATTAAGGATTATTATTAAATTCGAAAATTGATTTTCGAATTTATAAAGGTACGTATTAAAAAAAGTAAGTCTATACGACCCGAGGCTAGTAAGGTTGGGACTAATTAGTTTATTACTAAAAAGGATTTCGATAATTTAAAGAAGGATATTCTAAAGGAAATTAAGAAAGTCGTTTAAGAGGTACCGAAGCATTAGGCCGATATTATAGCGAAAGTTAATTTAAATAAAATTAGTACTACTTTCTAATAATTATTTACTATTATTAAGAAATTTATCCCTTTTAATTTCAAATAGTAATTCACTATTAAGAGAGTAATAATTACTACCGAATTTATAAACCGTTCAAATAAAAATACAAAAACAACTTTAACTATATATTTAAATAAAAAGAATATCAGCCTAATAGTTCGAATAGTTATTAGAATATTAATAACCGGAGATTACATAATTATATTTATTAAATCTATATATAATGAATATTAATATAATTAAATATAAGTTAAAGAAATTTTTAGCCCTAATACTTTTATTACTATAAGTATTATAAGCGTACTAATTCGAAGTATACCTTAGAATAGTATTAATAATTATACTATATTGGAAGTTATATTAAATAGAACGAAGGAGAAAAACCTAAAAATATTTATTATTAGAGTTCGGCTATAGTAGAAAAGGGACGAAGAGAATAAAGGCCTTTTTTTAATGGAAATCGTTATTATTTTAGCAGTATACTTCTTCTAAGATAATTTTTTTCTTTAGGACGGCGGTATATACTTATACGAGCCGTTCTAAATTTCGAATAACATTTAATAATATTTTAAATATTAGGGAATTAAATATATAGTAAAATTTTACTATTAAAAAAATATTTACGCCTATTACAGCGAAATTAAATATAAAGGAGATTACTTTAGCGAAGTAAATTGCCCGTCCAATAATAATAAATTATTCGTTTATTATAAATTATGTAGGAAGAAGGGCTATTATATATATAATTGTAAAGAGTACTCTATTTTCCGGAAGGTAATTATAAAGGCGTTTATTATATATATTAAAAGGCCGCGGGCGTTTACCCTCTATAGGAACTTAACTAAAAAGGTATTAGAGCTAATAATAGAAATTATAAATAAGGGCGTCCTCCTAGACGCCCCCCCTAATTCCTATACTATTATTACCCTAGAGAAATATATTAAAGAAATTATAAAGAGGGGACGGTCGAAGAAGATCGTCGGCCTATCCTTCCGATTAAAATTATTAAATTCGTAAAGCCCGATAAATATTTATATATATTTATAAAATATAGGGGGGGGTTAATTATATAGTAGTAATAGTATTTATATAATTATAGCCCCCCCCCGGGGAAGTAATACCCTTATTTTCCATTGAAAGATTAGAAAGAACCTTATTTTAAGGTAATTAATAATCTAATTAAAAATATTCTATTAGAACGTAGGGAGGTCGTACGAAAGAGGGAAACTTCTATTTAAGTAAGAGGAGATTTATAATATTATAGCAATTTAAGAGCCGGGTAGAAATTTAAATAGGGATATTTATTATCCTAAAGGTAGGAGATATTTTGGGGTTAATTATATAGAAAAGAGAAGGGTAATAATATATATAAATAAGAAATAGAATTTAAAGGACCTAAATTTCTAAATTAAAAAGGATTGGGTTATAGTAACGTTTAAAAATTTAAAGGATTTAATAATTATTTATTCTATTTATTCTCCTATCTTTATATAAAGAATATTAGAATATTAGTAGGGATTACCGCTCTTTAAATTTATTAAGGTCGGACCTCTAACGGGAAATTTAATTATAATTAGGGATTATAATTTCTATTATCCCAATTAGGATTTAGAGAATACAATTAATTTAGAGGCCGTTTACTTCCTTATATAAGTATAATACTAGAGATTTAATTTATTTACCCCCTATAATAAATTAATAAAGTTCGGGAATATAATACAAGGAGAGAGGAATAAAATAATCGACTATATATAACTATTACCCGGGGTTGAGGCCGAATATTAGGGAGTATAGAAGTACGAGTAAATTAATTTAGATTATTACCCTTAGGAAATTTAGGTCTAAATAGAGAGGAAAAATAAAAAAGCGGAAGAGGAAGGAAAATATAATTGGAGTTTTATAAATATAATAAAAGTAAAGGAGGCGTTAGAGAAATAGATATTAGTTTTAGAAAGGATTAATATAGTAAAGGATTTTGAATTCGTTTTTCGTAGGTTTAATAAAGAATTTATAAATATTATAAAGGAATTTATTTTATAATAGAAGAAAGGTTGAAGGAAGAAAGCGAATTAATAAATATTAAAATATAAAATAATAATAAAAGAAGTACAGAGGATATATTAGGAGTAGTTCAAATACTAAATAATATTAAATTAGAGGAATTTTATTAGAATTATAATGAAAAAGAAGAGGATAATTATAAAAGTTTAGTAGGTTATATAGTACAATAGTATTGTCGAAGCTTCGAAGAACCTAAATTAATTTTAATTTTTGGAATAATAGGCCTATATTCGAAGCTACTAATTAATAGACCCGCCTAAATTCTTAGCCCTTTAAATTTATAAAAGGGTAATAGAAATTAGAAATTATAATAGTAAGGCCGAGATTTTTATTAATTATTTCTTTTCGAAAGTAAAAGTCCTAATAAACTATTTACCGGATTGGATTAAACTGTTAAATAGTATTAAATTAATAGTCGTTAGTAAATTAATTAATAAGGAGGATATTTAGAATATATTCTCCTAGATAGTACTTAATAAGGCCCCCGGAATTAATTAGTATTTAAATAAATTTTTAAAATTATATAAGTAACCGTTCTAGTAGGTTATAATATATTTAGTATCCGTTAGCTTCCAATTTAAATATTTCCTATAATAGTTCAAGGATATAAAAGTAATTATTTTTAAAAAACCTAGGAAGAGCGCCGCCTAATAGAGGCTAGCGGGCGTATGGAGGCTAATATTATTATTTAGTAATATAGGAAAGATTTTCGAAGCGTTTGTAATTAAAAGGTTTATATAAGTAGCCGAAGAGTTTAACCTTCTGATAGAAGGTTAAATAGGTAATTAAGTAGGCTATTCAATAGAGTTTATAATTTGGATAATTATTAATACGGTATATATAGTTTAAAAGTTCGGGGCTATAATATCCCTTATATTTTTAGATTTAAAGGGAGCGTTCAATAGAGTTAATTATAAATAATTTTTATATACCGTATAGGAAATATAATTCCTAATATAGATTATTTAATAGGTAGTAAACTTTATCGCCGGAAGAAGAGGTTCTTTCTTCTTCGACAACGAAATTTCCCGCCCTTATATAATTATTACTAGAGTACTATAAAATTCCCCCTTCTCCCCTATTTTATTTATTCTCTTTATTACCCTACTATATTAGAAGTTAATAATAATCCCGAATATAATTATAGTCGGCTTCGCCAACAATATTAATATTATAATAGTAGTCCGTACTATTAAAGAAAATTATTAGACGTTATAAATAGTATAGAAGGTATATTCGGAATAGGTAGGGGCGAGAGGTATAAAATTTAAAATACTTAAAACGGAGTTAATATATTTTATATGGAAGAGGGTACTAAGGATAGAAATTTTCTAATTTAGGGAAGTAGTATTTTAATTAACGGAATTGATATAATTCCTAGGGGTTTAATTGGACTATAAATTTAATTATAGAGTTTATACGGAAATAGTAAAAAAGAAAATAATAATATAAATAAATATATTTATAAAATTAGTAGCAAAAATATAGGGTTATTCTTTAAGTAAGGGAAATATATATTAAGTATATTTGTAGTACTATTATATATAGAGCTTTAATATTCTACTAATTGATTAAAGTTTATAGAAAGTTTTGGGGGATAGTAATTAGGTTAGTAAAATATTAAATTAAATATTTGAAAATTATTATTAGGGCGTATAAAGCTATACCAGTAAGAAATTTAGAGATAGAAACCTTTTGTCCGCCGTTCGATTTCTATTTTAATAAAAAGGTCCGGGCCTTTAAAGAAAGGTTCGCCTGGACGGATTAAGCCTAATTCGTCCGGGGGATTATAATTTAAATTTTTAACTATATTTAAATATAATGAGTTTAAAGTTAGTTACCCATTAATAAATTAGAGAATAGTATAGTTTAGGCTCAGTAGGTAGAAGTATAAATATTAATAGAAAAACTATTAACGATAGTAATTAGCCTTCCTTCGGAATTAGGGATTTAATTATTATTATTATTATAAATTTTAAAATTGATAATTATTAATAGAAAGGAGTAGTTAGAGGATATAACGAATTAAGAATAAGTATTATATTATAATTACTATTTAGTGGCGGTAATAATAAAATTAAAACGATAGTACAAATTTACTATCGCCGACTTTATTCCTAAATTTAATAAAAAAGTTATTTAATAATATATAATTAATATAAAAAAGAAGAAGGGAAAATATTGATAATTAAAAGAAAACGAAGAAGAGTTATACTTATTAATTAAAATAAAAAATTCCCTCCTTATCTAAATTAGAACGAAAATTATTAGCCTCCGGGCCTTCTTCTACCGAAAGAAAATATTAAGCATCCTAATTCCTATTTACGCTTACAAATTCGAAAAAAAGATATTCGCTTATATTATTCTAAATTACTTTAATACGGATATTATTTTTTAATTAAATCTAGAAATTTAGCTATTAACGAAAGAAGAATTTTAAAAATATTTGGACAATAGAATTAAAGTTGAAAGGATTTTATTATAAACGTTATAGTTAGGGAAGTTAAGAGAGTACTATTTAGTAATTAAATTAAAGGAGGAGTAATATAAGGAAATTATAAAGTATTCTTAGGAGGAAAATAGAATATTAATAATATTAGAATAATAGGACAAGAATAAAGAAGAAATATCTATACTAACTACGGGAATTATTTAAATTATAGTTATAATAAGAACTAGAAAGTATTATTTAACGAACGTTTAATTACGTTTAAGAAATTATTCGAGTAATTCTATTATACGAGCCTAATTTGTAGTAACTTTATAGTACTATTAAATTTAATTATTATTTATAAGGGTGCGACCGGGAGTATTAATAGTTATAAGGCTACTAGGAATAGAACTATTATTACTATTAGAATTAGAAATTATATAAGTAAAAGTAATATAATTACTATAATTAGATATAATACGAGTAGGAATAATAGTACTACTATTAAATCCGGACGCAATCTGAATTAGGTTTATAGTATTACTATTAAATAAAGAAGGGATACAATTATAATAAATATTTTTCGCAATTAGTTCGTAGTAACCTTTTTATTACTATTCGGTAATATTATAATTTAGGGTATAAGGAAGACGTTTGAAGTCGGTAGGAAGGCCGTTGTACTTTAAACGAATATATATATAATTAATAGAATTATTAATAATACGAATAAAAGTATTTAAATTATAATTAAATTTATCCGGGTTATTTAATATTATAGTAATAATTATTATATAATAATATTATAAGCGTTATAGAAACCGGCGGGGACGTTTAGTATATATTTATTAGTAGTATAATTATAGGTAGTATTTTGAATATTATTAATTAGAAGTATAGTAATTAAATAATAAAAAAGAAGAATAGAGAACGAAGGATTTATTAATAGACGAAATAAAGTAAACCCTATTAGCAACGATCTTTTTAAAAGTATTAGGGGAATTAAACCTATTATTAGAGTATAGGACGGAAGTAAAATTTAAAATATAGTAAAAGTAAAGAATTTTACGAATAATATTAATTAAGTTAATATAAGGATTGAAGGAGGAAGGGAGGAAATTGTACCGGTTTTAAAAGGGATAATTATTAAAGAAATTATAAAAAATATAAATAAAGAACGTAGGTTTCAAAAGTATAATTATAAGGGATATAGGGCTTAGGGATATAATAGGGGAAGAACCCTCTATATTAGAGGTTAAATTAATAGGGTTAGGACGATAGCGGCCGGAGGAAATTATTTTAATAGAAGTTATAATAGGAAAGAAGGAGGAGAAGGATTAGGAAGGATATTATATAAGGGATTATATAAACGAAGGAAGGGGCTTTTATACTAATATAAATAGGGGTAAAACTGCGGGGTAAAAAAATAAATAATAAAGTGGAGGTATTTACAAATAGGAGAAGGAGGCGGAGAAGTAAGGTAGTAAATAGGAAAATAGGATAGGGAAATAGAGAGAAAGCGGTGGAAGGAGTAGTAAGGAGTAAAATAGAAAAGCGGTAAAGGAAGTAGTATACTAAATTTAGTCCTATTCCTATTATTCCTATTATTCTAATATTAGAATAATATAGTAATAGGAAGAACGAAATTATATTCGTTATAACGGTAAATAAGAACCATTATAGTTATAAATAAAGTAGGAGCAATATAGTAAACTACAACCAAAATAGAACTAGAGGTTTTTATTCGGAAGTGCCTAACGTCTTATAGTTTTCCCCTCTAGAGAATTGGAGAAGGACTTTATACTAATAAGGCGTTATAGTTTATAATATAGGGAATAAAACTATATATATATATATATAGTCCGCCTGGTAGGTATATAGTACTACTTCGTTTATAGTCGGTAGGAAAAACCGTACTATAATAGCCGGATAAAAACCCTCCGTTTCGCTATCGTAATAGCGCCGTATCGGCTCCGTACTGTCCCGTTTTTCTTCCTCTTAGTATAACCTTACCGTTATAACCGAAATTATAAATTTATATTATATATATAATTGTCCCGGCCCTAACCTATCGCCGCCCTATCCTTATCCTTCTTATTATAGTCTCCCTACAGTTAGTAGCCTTTTATCCTATCTTTCTTCAATTATATTATCCTAAGTCGCCTAAATTTCCTATAAAAGAAACCTTAATCCGCCTTCTTTCTTCCTTCCCTTCTTTCTTCTTTATATTACGCTACTATACCCGCCGTATTATATCCGCTCTATTACTAAATTTACTACCGCCTTATAATTGTATTTAACCCGTTTTAATATTATTAATATTTTACTATACTTTATAAGAAACCCCCTAGCGCTATTAAGAAAACGCTTACCTCTAAAATAGTAAAGGCTATAGCCCTCCTTAATAATTTAAAAGGCGGCGCTACTTCGAATACTATAGTATTTTATATTAGCCTTAATAATTCGTTATAGGGTAATACCCTTATTAAATTTATTACCTTTAAGAAGGTCCGGAAATATTTATTGAAGGAAATATTAAAGAAGAAAAGTACTATTATAGGGTACTTCCAACCTCCTAAAAACTATAAATAATATAAATTTTACACTTATAGTCTTATATATACCTTCCCTTCAATTTATTAAGATTTATTTACCTTTAAGGTTATTTTTAATTAAGCCTAATACTTTTAGGATCCTTATAAATTTCTATATCATTACTATAATATCTTCGTTTTTAATTTATAAAATGATTTATTATAAAATTCCCTACTATAAATATTAAATATAGAAGAGGACTAAGGAGTATTTAAAGGGCAAACTTATTCCCTTAGTACGTACCTTCGTCAAAGCTACTACGGCTCTATATAATTATAATATTATTAAAAGCAACTTTAAGGATCTAATTAATAAAATAGAAATTACAAATATTATATAAATTATAGTGGATTGTATTAGCGCCGAACTTTCTTCTATTAACGACTTTCCAATTTCGGATTCGATAATTATAATCGAATTCCCTATTAAGAAGAAAAAATTCGCCTATATTACTATTAATTCCTCTACGGATATTACTATACTCCGTAATAATATCGCTATAATTCGTTTCTATATTACCCAAATCGAAGATACTATCTACCTTCTTTCCAAAAAAATTAATATAATTGCTATTAATATTATATATATTAGTAAAAGTTCAATAATAGTCTACGCTTATTAAAATAGCTTTAATAATTACTTCTCCTCTATAAATACCCTATATTATCTCTATATCGGCTCCCCTACTAACCCTTTTAATATAATTTACTAGTACTAAATAAACTATTTATAATATTTATATTCGTTTTATAAATATAAGTCCAATTAACGAATCTTCTTTTATTTAACCCTACTACAATATAAAGACGGTACTTATTAGTATTATTACTAAAAATTTTAATAAGAATAATAATAGAAGTTCTAATCTAGAGGATAATTATAGTCCGGAGAATACTAATACCCCTAGCGGCTTTAATATAATATCGATTAATAGTAATATAGAATAATTAGTACCTTAACCCCTTAATTCTAATTATAATTTAATTTTCTTTTAGGGTTACTTTTAATACGTCTAATATATATCTAATCGGCTTCTCTTTAGTTCCGCTATAATTCTATCTCAATTAAATAACTATTAACTATAGTTGGGTTTCTTATATATATAATTAATTATATTAATTTATATCCCCGAATATTTCTTCCATTTTTTTTGTCTTTTCAATTTTAATTATTAATTCGTATTCCTATAGTTTCTTAAACCGTAAGGCCTATTGTAAAATTCGTTCTATATTCGTTTTAAATTTATTATAGAATTCTTCCTTATTTATTAGCTATATAAATATATTCTTACCCTATAACTAAATCTACTCTATCTCCTAGTATTCTAATATTAAATATTCGAATATTTCCTTCCCTACATTATATTAGTAATATAATATTATTACTTTTAATACTTTTCTTGTAAAGAAGAATATATATAGACCTATCTTCCCAATTCTTATTTATATTAATAGGGAATTTATAACCTTCAATAAATAGTATAATAAAGGATTTTTATTTATATTAGGCCGTATATAATATTATAGTATAGTTCCGTCGAATTATATACGTACTTTTACAATACTAAAATATTTTCTCTTCCTTATTACTTTAATTACTTTTATATACTATTTTACTACCTACTCCCTTCTTATTACTTCTTCCAATTATTTCTCCTTCTCCTTCAATATAGGCTTTCTTACTTCTCCTTATAATACTAATATATCTTCGAATAGCGCCTACCGTACAGCCCACTCAGCCTTCGCCCTCCTACTAATTAGTATTAAATTTAATAAGTATTATACTCTTTATTCCCGGATTTTAACCGCTACCTATACTAATATACCCCGTATAAAGGCTACTACTAAGAAGCGGACTAACCGCTCCTTAAACGCCCGGACCCTCTTATTGAAATAGAGGTCGAGGGGGGGGTAAAAGGTTTCTATTTCTAGGCTAAACGTTAATACTGCTTTATATACGCCGGAAATTACCCGGAGGCAATTATTTTAGGTTGCGGCAAGGCTCCGCACCAGCCCGTAAGGTTCCCCCATTGGCTCCGTTGGGGTATAGTAAGCTAATGCGCCGTAGGCTACCGCCGCCCGGATTGCCTTAGTGTAGACTTTAAAATACCTATATAGTAAGTAAATATTACTATTATTATTATTACAAAAATAATCATTCCATACTATTTTATAAATTAAGAACCTTAGCTTGTATTTAAATAATTTAATATCTTATAAACTTAGCTTTCAAATTATTTAATATAGTACAAAATAATAGGAAACCAAGTTACTTAAATACTCTAGCGCTATATTCTTATAACAATAATTGAGAACTTAATTGAAGAATATTAGGTAAGTTACAATACTAGAATATATACTCATAAGAGTAGGAAATTATTCAATAAAGTTAGTATTAGTTTGTTACAATTTGCTAATAAAAGCCTTATTTTCAGTACACACAGACTTTTGGCACCCTACTATATATACTAGTCAACTTTCAACTAAAACTTATTAAACTAGACTACCGAATGAGCCTATTTTCCATTACCAGCACCGTGGATTTCGACACCTTTGCCTTCAATCATGCATCAAGCTCAACGTAGTTGGCGGGGAACAGACCTGATGCTCCATTGTAGTGGCCAAACCACCAGTCATCATCGGGAAACTCCAAACCCGTAATCGTAGCTCCTTCGGGGAAGCTCAACTCTGTACCGATTCATTAGTCACTGCTAGGCCTGGGTTTCGCGGCTAATATATGCCGGGCTTGCAAGCATCACTTACCATTATCTTCTGCTGCCTCGTAATCAAACTGCGCCGTCGCTGTTGGGCCAGCGACTTGATCGGCCGGAGTTGCAGGTGCTACCGCTTCGGCCTGCGCAGATGAAGGCACAACAGGGGCTTGAGTCGCCGCTACTGTTGGGGCTGCGCTGAAAGCAGCAGCAGGCTCATCGTCCTCCACGACTTCCACGTAGTTGCTAGGGAAAAGTCCACTCTCCCCTTGCGCATTGGTTCCCATCCACCAATCGTCATCCACCATCTGAATATTGGTGACATAGTCACCTTCCCGGAGATCAATCTCATTATCCTCGGCCTTCTCGTAGTCATATTGTACCAGGGCACGCTTGCCACCACCTGAACCAGCCTGCTGAACCTCGACACCCTGGCCAAGAGATTCGCTGGCAACATTCAGGGCAGCAGCACGGGGATCGTGGGTATCCTCCTCTACGGGGAGGTCCTCTTCTTTCGGTAGATCCTGCGATACGGGCACCGGACGGGGTGGCAGATTGCCAGCTGGCTCCACCTCAGGCACTGCGCTCCGAGCAATCGGGACTGCGATGTGGGCAGGGGACGAAGGCTCATCTTCATGCAGGTCGGCCGATTCGAGTGCACGGACTTCTTCTTCTAGCTGCCTTTCATCGTTCCCTTCCTCGGCGTCAGCAACAGAAGGCCGGGATGGCAGACCAGGAAGGGCAAAGCCACCGGAAGGACGGCTTCCGGTTGGCAGGGGCGGCGGAGTATGCCCTTCTTCACCAGTGGCCGGGCCGGGAGAAGGCACGCTTGGTTCTGACCGTGAACCCGTACTGACCGCCACAGGTGCTGTATCCTTGAATCTCTCGCGCAGCGCAGATATGCCGCCAGCCGGTGAGGCAGGTGCTTCAGGCTCATATTTCTCTTGCGAGGCGCTTCCTCCGGTTGCGTGTGATTCAAGACCTCGGCTGTAATTGGGTGCCTGCACAGGTGCCCAGCTCTTCCCCGCGTAACCGCTTTTCCATTCGCTCCCGCTCTTCTGGGCAGCAATAGGCGCAGCGGCGGGAGAGGGAGTGGACGCAAATGCAACTGCACCGCCTTGCTTGGCCTTCTTCTCGGCCCAGATTTGGGCCGGCGTCTTGCCTCCCTGATCCGCAAATGTTCTGCTGGCAGCCCCAATAGGAGTAGCGGTAGGAACTGCAGGCGAGCTGAAACCGAGAGGAGCCGGCGTAGGAGCTTTGGTGCCAGTAAATGCAGCGCTGCCTACAAATTTCTTGGCAACCTTGGGCTTGGGAAGTTCAGTCAAGCGTTCTGCTTGCGTAAATACAGCAGTCCTCTCTGCCAGACTCCTGGGTGTCTCCAATTCTTCCGGTTCAGTCGGACGTTGTTGAGCCTTTGCGCGAATGGCGGCAATATCAACCTTGCCCACCGGTTCGTAGGCTCCCTTCACGGTTACAGGCCGATCATCATAGGTCTTCTTTGCTTGGGCGCGAAGAGCAGCAATATCAACCTTTCCGATAGGCTGATAACCACCCTTAACAATGTCTTCCGGCCGGTCATCTTGCTTCTGAGTTTCGTCGGAACGCGAGTCATCTTTGTTCTTCCTGAGTTCGGCAATGTTGACCTTGGTCGGCTGGTAGGCAGACGCGACCTTCTCCAGCTGGGTCCGCGTGACTGGCGGTGCATCGGCACCCCAGCCGTCGTCATCTTCGCCCCCGTGATTCCGGATCCGCGCGGCAACAATAGGGTTGAAAGAGCTGGCCGATGTAGAGGTAGTCGGGGTAAAAACGGGCTTCTTTGCAACGGGGGGAGGGGCAACGGCTGACGCGGGTGCCGAACCGCCGGCGGTATATTTGGCGCCTGAAGCATCGGCAACCTTTTGCACAATAGACTCGGGAGAAAGGTCTCCATCGGAGCGTGCTGTTATCTGAACATGGTAGCCGTGAAGAATCTTGGTGACGGCGGCCAAGTGGCTGGTAAAGTACCCCTTTGTTCGCTCGGGAACACCACCGCCACACCAGGCAATCAAGACGTTCTTAGGAAGTCCACTGTTGGGGTCCTTGACTTTGACGAAGGCAAATTGAATGCGACCCTCGTTGAAGTCCTCGATCAGGTCGGAAAGCTCACCATCTGTGATGACGGATAATTAGTCGGGCCCATAGATATGGTGGGAAGGAGAAGTTGTGGGCCGGCATGGCACTCACCGCCAGTGCTCTCGACCTTCAGGATGCTCTCTTTTGCCCCAGAGTCTTGGAAGGCATTCAAAAGAGGCGCCTGGACGGAAAAAAGGGCCCAGTGTGCGTAGGTAGGAGATGCCGAAGATGGCGCAGGGCCGTTGATGACGCCCTGATAGCTGCTCTTGATGGAGGGCCCGTGGATGGACAGGTTTAAGGAGGCCATGGTGGGCGGAGTGGCCAGCTTTGTAGAGCGGAATGGATGGGTAAACGACGCGAAGGAGCTTGAGCGTTCAACAATCGGAATATCGTGAATTGTTGATAGCTGCAGCAACGGCTACAGATTGTTGGTGATCTAGACGTCGGTCGGGTCGATATTGGAGGTCGAGAGCGAGATGAAGGTTCCGGTGTTTGGAGGCGCATGGACGGGACAAGTCGTTAGAGCTACGCAGCGCTGGAGTTAGGTACCCTTTAGGTACCTAGGTATGTGGAAGTTGGGGTGGAGCTCCATCCGCGCACATACGTCAATACACTACTATGGTGCATGACTAGGACTACTACCTCTACCACACGTAGCGAGAGGTCCCTCTACATTAGTAGAGGTATGTTCCGGCCGGCGTGTCCAGTCTGAGGCGTTGGTTGTGATGGGGACTGCAGATGGACGGGAGGTACCTCTACCTAGATACTATGTACAGCACCTCCGTATAGCGTTCGAGGCGGTGTCTGCCGCAGCGTCCCTACCTAAGAAGGTGAAGTGTAAGGGCGTATACAATATAGGTTGGTTTATTTAATAATTTAGTTATTTAAGGGGTATAATAAGGATAGAATAAAATAACTTTAAGAATCTTACTAGTTTTTAAATAGAAATAACTTGTTTATGTTTGTAGAGTTATATAAATAATTAGAACTTTTAATACTACATATATTATAATATACTCGGATAAGTCTCCAAAGTACTAGCCACTGGGTACTATTAGCATATTAGATGGAATAAGACTTATATTCTTATTAATAGCAATTTAGGATTTAAGAGTTACTAACTATTACCAGAATCTAAACTTATATACCTAATTCCGAATACTTTCATATATGTACCTTTTCTTTCTTTATACTTAATATTACTTTAATTTACATCTTTTAGTCTTACAACTTACTTCTCGCAAATTTACACTTTTATAATAAACTCCTTTTCTTAATTCTTTCAGAATATTAGACTGCTGTTCTATAATTTCTTATTAAAGTAATTTTATCTACAAGTATAAGGCTATTGAACTTAAGTTTTATTATGTAATAGTTATTAAAGTAATAATTCTATAATATATATTATAAAGTGTATTTTATAAGTAAAATACTATTTACCAAGTACGTTAGTATATTAAGTATATATCTCTTTATACTTTATATAATAGTTTCTATACAGCGCCATTATGCGAGCCTGGTCCGCGGTGACTTTCCGGCGCTACTAAACCTAATCCTTGTTTATAACAGGGCAACCGGGGGTATTAACGGCTATAGGACTACTAGGGGTGGAACTACTACCACTAGTACTAGAAACTATACGAGTAGAAGTAGTAATACTATTACTACTAAATACAATATACGTAGTAGTAATAGCGCCGCTGCTAGAGCTAGAAGTAATCCGAATTAAGTTTATTATACTACTACTAAGGAAGGAGGGGGTATAACTATAATAAATATCCCTTACAATTAGCTTATAGTAACCCCTCTACTAGAATTTATTTAGTAATACTATAATTTAGAGCGGAGGGAAGATTATTAAAGCTAATAAACAAGCCGCTCTATACTAAATATATATATACATAATTGATAATATTATTAAAAGTACAAACTAAGAATTCCAATCTCTGGTTGAATTTAACGTATATACCTAATAATATTATGATATATATTACCTAAATCACATAACAAGTGATATAAAGGCCGGTAAGAACGTTTAATATATATTTATTGGTATTATAAGTATAACTTGCAATCTAGGAGCTAGTAATGAAATATAGAAGTTAAATACTAATAAAAGAAAAGAAAGAGAAAAGTAAGAAACCTACTAGGAGTTAAGACGAACTAAACTTTTCTAGCGACAACCTTACGGAAGGCATTTGGAAAAGTAGGTCTATTATTAGCTTATAGAAAAGTTGTAGAATCTAAAGTATAGTAAAGGTAAGGAATTTTATAAATAACATTATTTTGGTTAATATAAGATTTGAAAATAATAGGGGAAGAAATTATATTAGTTTTAAAGAATTATAAAATCGTTAATCTTATAACAAATATAAATGAAACTAGCGGGCTCCAAATAATATAGATATATAAAACTTAAGGATAAATGTAGAGAGGAAACCTTTATATTAAAAGTTAAATTAATTAGGCTAGGGTAATAATAGCTAGAGGAAACTATTTTAAGTAAAATTCTAATGGAGAAGAAGGAAGGAGGAGGCTAGGAAGGGGTACTATAGGGAAACTTATATAAATAGGAGAAAGAGTCCTTATACTATTATAAATAAAGATAGAACTATAGAGTAGAAGTAAAGGGACGGGGCGGAAGTAAATATAGAAAGAATAAAGAAGTGGAGAATTAGGGAGGTAAACGGGAAAATGGAATAGGGAAGTGGGAAGAAAGTAAAGCAAGGGGTAATAAAAATTAAAATGGAGAAGCAACCAAGGAAAGTTGTACTCTAGGGTCTTATTCTTATCATCCTTATTATTCTAATATTAGAATACTATAATAATAATAGTCTTATTCCCTATACTATAAGTTATAGCGCCTAATTAGTATAGGGCTCTTCTCCAATTCTCTAGAGGGGAAAACCGTACGGCGTTAAGCACTGCTAAATAAAAACCCCCAGCTTTATTTCAATTATAATTCTCTACACCATTCCTACTTTGCTTATAACTATAACGGTTCTTACCTACTACTCTAGCGAACTAATTTCGTCTCTCCTACTACTAAATTATCCTAATACCAAAATAATAAGAATAATAGAAATAGAACTAGATTTAGCGCGCCGCCTCCTTCGCTGCCCCTCTATCTTACCCCCTAACGCTCCTTCTTCCGCCTTCTCCCCGCTTCCCCATCCTATCTCCCCGTCTACCTTCCCGCTTTTCCGCTTCCTTACTCCGTTTATAATTACCTCCGCTCTACCTATTTACTTTCTATCCCGCGGATCCACCTCTATTGCGTAGGAGATAAAATAGTAAACAAATAAGAAAAGGCGCCTAATTAAAAAGTTCCAATAAGGAGATAAAGTTTAATTAAATTTAGCAAGCTTCCTAATTATATAGCTAAGAAAGAAGTTCGATCAACTATATATAAAATATACCATTACTAACGTCCCTTTCCCGCATATTATTACTCTAAATATACTTATAAAAGAACTTATAAACTTTCATATTAATTAAGTAAAGAGGATTGAAGAATCTCCTCTCATTATTTAAAAATATATTAACCTCTAACCCCTAATAATAATAATTAATAGCGAAGAAAAGTATGAAGTAAACGAAACTCTATATACGAGAAATGTAGTTATAGAACGTAGGTTCGTTATAGATGTTTGAATTAAGTATGTAAACTATATAAAATTATTTGGAAATCACTAAAAGAATTTTGAAAAATGGAAATTCTAGACCTCTTCAAAATTAAATTCAATTCCGCTAAATTTAATAATAAACCCCAATATTAGTATTATATATAGGAGATAGTAAAATAGCGAGAAATATATACCCGAAAGTAGGATCTTCATTTTAGAAGGTAAAAAGAGGCTATAGTTACTACTTAATTAATGTTTACTACTAACCTATCAACGGCCTCGGGCCTATAAATAAGAGTAGTAATACGGGTAATTGTTTGAATATTAATATTATTCTCCATTTTAATATTTTCCTCCCTATTACTATTACCCTCCTCCTCCTCCTCCTCCGCCTCCTTTACCGCCTCTTTCTTACCTCCCTCCTTACTTTCCGTACTAAAAGTAGCAGTAATAAAGCTAATTAAACGGTTTAATAAGATTTTAATAAAGTTTAGGCGATTCTCTAGGGCTTCGAAGGCTGTAATACCAACGCTTATAGTACGGTTATCAATGATAGTATTAAGGGTCTCCCTAAATATAGTTAGAATTTACACCTAATATTTATAAAAAAAAGAATAGGTAATATATATTAGAAAACGTAAGTATAACCCTTGTTCTTAAGGGTAGTATATATCTAGGTGAACTGCCAAATAGTAGTACGTACGGTTTAAATACAACGGATAGCCTACGAATATTTAATATATTTAATATTATTCTCTTAAATAGCCTAAATACTTTCGTACTCTTTATTATACAATACCTTCTAAACGCTGATAGCTAATAATAAATAATTAGGGGCTAGAGTATAAATATAACAAATATAAGTATATTTTAAATAAATATAGCCCGCTGAAGAGCGGATGTATTCTAGTTTATTAAGGCGTAAAAATAATAAATCGGTTTGTTGGTAAAGGTAGATTCGTAGTTACCCTATATTCAAAATTATTAAAGTTAATAGGAAGGAATAATATAACAAAAAAAAAAGGAAATTTACGAATTTGATAGCCCTTAATAGGGCTTCGGTCTCTATAATAAAGTTAATATTAGTGGTATAATAAGCCTCCTCTTTAGCCTTAAGGGTACGGAGAATAATAGTAATAATAGAAGCCGCCTCTTAAATTTGGACGGCCGTAGCCTAACCCTTACGGATAGTACCTTCTAATTTATAAATATAAGTAAAAGAAAGTATATCATTTTTCGAACCGGGCGGACGGCCGTAGTAGGCATTATTATTAAATATATAGAGGGTAGTAGGGAAGGATATAATAATTATTTTATCACTTTTGATTGTAAAAGTATTAGTAGGTATTAAATTAAGGAAGGCGCGACTAAAAATTTAGGTTCGATTAAAGGAAAGCGTAAAATTTATAAGAAGGAGCGTATAGTAATAATAATAGGGTAGTAGAAGAAGGAATAGTAATATCAGATTATTATTATTATTATTATTATTATTAAAGAAAGGAAGAGAAGGAAGGAGGGTAGAATTGTAACTATTAAATTAACTATATTAAAGTAGGGCCGCCAGCGAATTATAAGGTGGGGCTTTAGACTAGTAGGGGGTAATATTATAAAGTTACTGCCTAGAAGACTAGGTTTAAAAGTCTTTTAAATATATATAATTATTAAAACCCTTAACTACGGCGCGCGTCTACTAGTATAAGAATGTAGCTCGTACTTTCCTCTATATATATAGATCCTTTCTCTCCTTATAAAACCTTTTCAATATACAATTTACATTACACCTATACCTACTATACAAGAACTATATTAGATATCAAGTATTTTAATTATAATCAAACTAGTAGCTACCTAACCGGCACGGGACCGTATTAGAACCGACAGGAAGCCGACCAGACGCATACCAGACGTATCGAAGGCGACCCCGGAAGAAAACTAAACTATAATTAGACTAGAGAAATCGGGGTATCAACTACTCTATATTATTATTATCCGATACTACGTCCTCGTCGCTACGAGTATAAACCTTCTCGGAACTATAATTATTTTCCAAATTGGAGCCTCTATTATTATTCTTATTTAAATCCTCGGGAATAATACTAGTAAGTACCGTCTTTATATTATAGCGGGGCCAAATAGAAGAAGAATTGTTAATTGAACCTATAATTAAAATACGATTATAAATATTACGGATAATTAATTCGATACTAATAAATTATATAAAGACGGTTAGTAGAAGAATCAATATAGAAATAATACAGGGTATTTATAGTAGAGAAGTAGTTATTAAAGTTATTTTACTTAGTATAAATTACTATTACTCCTTCGCTAATACGTATAATATTAATAATAGTTATATTAACCTTACGAGAAAGAAGGCGGACAATTTCCTCGACCTTTATAATATAGAGACGAATTATAATAATATTATTATAAAATATAGTAAGATCTGTCGAGGTATTAATAATAGTATAAAAGAACTTTCTCTTTTTAACCGGAAACTCAACCGCTATTATTAAATCCGAAGCTAGGAAGTTACCAATAGAAAAAAGCTTAGCGCCGGCGTAATCCGCCGCAATCTATATAATAACTACAATTTATACCTTACTGACAAAAACCTTAACATTACCCTTAGTAACATTATAACAATAAAAAGCTGTAGCAGCTTCAATAAAGGTACGTACTAGGGAAGTAAATTTAATATTTAAATACTCTTCGGTTCTCTTCTATAAATAATATTTATAATAAAGAGCGCTAGAATAAACTACTTTACAAATTAGAAATAAGAATACTATAGTAATAGAATAGAGACTTATAGGGATTTTAAAAGTATTAAACTTAATCGAAAATAATTCTAAAGGCGCCTAAATCCTAGTAAATTAATAAAGGAATATATTGGAACCTATAAGTATAAGTATTATACTATTTATAATATTTAGAAGGCTGGAAATATACTATAATAGCGCCCTTCTTTTCTAACGTTTCTTTTAATATGTACTTTCAAACTTTCTTGAGGGTAATAGGCTTGATAATAATATTATATACCGAAATACTAAGGCTAGTATTAGAAACTATAATATCCGAAATAATACTACCCTTCGAATTGTTAAGGGGGGGTTATAACCTTCGCTACTTTCGAAGTAAATATCTTTATAATAATACTAAGAGGTTTCTTATAGAGTATAATATAGTAATAAAAATACTAATTTGGGTTAAATATAAATATAAAGTAGTAGCGGACTCGGTAATAAAATGGATATAATGTAGTAGGAGTAATAATATAGTATAAAAAGGAAAGAAGGGAAGGAAGGAGGAAATTAGGTCGAAGTTTCCTTTATAAAAAGATTTAAGCGACCCGGAATAATATAATTGAAGAAAGATAGAATAAAAGGCTACTAACTATAGGGAAATTATAGCAAAAAGAACGACGGTAGGACAGCAACGGGCCGGAGCCGGGACGGCTATATATATAATACAAATTTATAGCCTCGGTTATAATAGTAAAGTTATATTGAGAAGAAGGAAAACGGGAAGGTACGGAGCCGATATAGCGCCGTTACAATAGCGAAGCGGAGGGTTTTTATCCAACTATTATAGTACGGTTTTTCCTACCGACTACAAATAAAGCAGCACCGCATACCCACTAGGCGGACTATATATATAGTTATTATACAAAGAGTAATAATAACAAATTATAATTATTAGTTGCTTAGAACTCCTTCTAGTATAAACAAAACTCTTATAGAATCTTATATTACAACCTAAAAGTTTCTAAAAAATAACATTATTTATTATATAATATTTAAAGGTTAGTATAATAAATTATAAATTTATAGTAAAAGTAATATTATAATTAATTATACAACTTTCTTATTAGTATTAAATTATCTGCGACCTTATTTTAATATAAAATTCATTTCGAGTTAATATAGTAGAAAGTAAGACCAAGAACTGTTGGGTATTACTAACAAACACATCTTTATTATACTTAAACTACAATAGTCCAACAATAATACAATTTAATAAAGACTACAAAAGACCTTTAGTTATGTTGTAATCATTCTTAGATATTAGTATAAAACTACAAGTCAAGCCTCCCCTTCCCCTCCGATGCCTCTTGGTAAGAAACCGAGGTGATTGCTAATCATTACCCTGTGTGCGCATATCCACAACGCCCCTTAACCCTTTTCCCAACTAAAGATGTGATTGACTATCAAACGAGGATGCTGCCGTCCATTAACAGACAGTTCATTGCATTTGCCTTTGCCAATCCAGCTGACGAAGCTTGCGGCCATCTATGTCGTGTACTTGGGTGCCTATATTGTGCGCATGTGTATTGGGTTCCGCATGCATTGCGCCCGTGTTGCTCCAAGAATAATTCTCAAAGGCTTGTGTTCAGATCCACCAACATCCACCTTCAACCGTCGAGATCGTGATGCTTATCCTCACTATATCAACAGCACTCAGCGCAGCATTCGCAGCAGTCAGCGCAGCATTCGCAGCATTCGGCGCCCACGAAGCAGCAACAGAGAGCCGCCATGCACCCTTTGAAGCATCCGTCCCCACCACCGCTCTGCTGAGGAGGAGGCTGCTGTTGGTATTGCATCTGACCTTGCGGAGGGTAATACCCTTGTGGGGGAGGCTGACCATAAGACTGCAACCGATCACCGAGTTAGTTTCTGCGGTTTGAGGTAGCGGGCTTGTGTGGTCGGTGAGGAACGCCGCCGGGAACTCCAAACTCACCTGCTGAGGGTATTGGGGATATCCTTCCTGATGAGGCGGCGGTCCATATCCTTGAGGAGGGGGGCCTTGTTGGTAGTATTGCTGAGCCGACATGTTTGTTGATGCGTGGGCTGATGGTAGACACTTCGGGCACGTAGAAGTAGGTAGGTGTCACGGTTTTCCTGGTAGGTGTATAGTGTATATAGTGTATATGTCGGGTGGCCAGGGACGGACACAGAGACGGCACTTGTCAAAAATGACGGGCAGATGAACGGAGAATGGATATGAGGCGGTAAGACGGCGTTTGACTACGAGAGCGACAAGGGGAATAAATACTCGGGAACTGGGGCGGATGGGATGATCATGGCTGGCAGCAAGGAGAGACGCCAGTGCACGGTACTCAACCACTCACTGCATGGAGTATGGACCCGTCAAGGTACCTACCTACCTAGGTAGCCGCTTTACGTTCCAATCCGCGGACAACTACCCCCTCCCCCCCTGACAACTCTGACACCTAGGTCAACCTGACACTGAACTATACAGCGACTGGGAATGGGAGCCCTGAGCTTGCTTGGGCTGAGTCAGTCGGCGTGACAGCGATCCAAACCCGCCAAGAGCATCCAAGCCAGAGTTAGTGGGCTAGTGGGTACCTCTTACCTAGCGAAGCGCCCTAATGTGCAGGAGGGGATGTATAACAGAATAGAGCGGTGCGGAAATAACGTGCCGATCTGATTAGACACCTACATCTCTGCATGGATGTAACTTGTTAGCTTGGTACCTTAACTCTACAAGAAATAGAGGCTAAATAGCAGCCAAACGGAGTGTTTCTTGTAGGAAAATCAAGGTTTCTTGCTACTGCCAAAAACTATACTAGCAAGTTATATCTATGTAGAAGTATAGTAATATTTAAAAAATACTGCGGTTGTAAGGTAAAGTCTTATCTTCTTATTAAATATTTTCTACTAACTACTAAAGCCAAAGCTTCATAAGTACTGTGTATCTAGTGACCTAATCTATAGGTTTAACTTACCTATCTTACCATAGTAGTATTCTTTTACCCTTATATATCTATATTAACTACATATCTATTTAATGTCTTTACTTTTAACCTCTTATAACTTTATTGATTGCTAATTGAAATCGAAAGCTTTAGTAATATTCTAATAAAAAATTTATATAGTTCAAAATAATTTTAAGTAAATAAAGTTTTCCTGAAAAGGGTATACTAGAATTAACTCAAAATTAAAGAGTTTTAAAAAATATTAAGTTTAGTAAAATACTAAAACAGTAATTGAGAATAGAAATAGTGTTCTCAGCTATTAGTATCGTATTAAATTCTTTTAAAGAAGTCTAAATAAAAACTATATAAGTTCAAGTACGTAAGCATTTTTAAATAGAAAGAAGAACATTCAAGGAGATTTTCAAGGCTATAAAAATGTAAGTTTTAATATTATAGAATATAGGATTTTGTTAGCAGAAATGTTAAATATACAAAGTATTTATAATATCCTTAATTATAATACTATAATATATTTAAGTAGTAAATTGGAAAGTATATTAAAGAAAGACTCTTAACTGTTTCATTTTTCTATAGGATATAAGGAGATAAATATGAAACTAATATTACGGTGAATAGAAGGGTGGAATGCGATAATGCGACAGTGGCCCTACTATTGAATAAAGATTAAAAGATAAAGAAAAAAAGGAGAACTAAAATACAAAGATGGATTTATAGTACGAAGGTTATAAATCCTATATACTACTAAGAACCTTGTAATGAGTCCGTTAGGGCCACTGTACGAACGACGTGAATAACCGGAATAACTAGAATGACTAGCGGCTGAGCCGCGCTATTACAACTAAAAAGATAATTATTAATACCTAGAACTACATTTTATAAAACTTTCTTAATAGTTTTATTACATTAGTATATATTTCCTAAGAGTATTAAGAAAGAAAACAGCTAGTATTTTTAAAATAAAAAGAAATTTCTATTGTTTATTTATAGTAGAAATTTATTAGGCTTACTATATATATTATATAATATTAGATATATATAACGGATTTACGGGTCTATCTTATACCTTACGGGTATAAGCAATAATATATGGGTAATATATACTATATATATATACCTAGTATTTCTCGTTGATTTTTATTAATTTTATTCGATCTTTCATATACGTGGTTGAAATTCCAGTATATAACCCTAACCCTCGTAGAGGGTAGTTGAGGCTCTGTACTGGTCGTTGAGGCTCTGTACTATTGGCTTCCAGAAGTGGCTTCCAGAAGTGGCTTCCAGAAGTGGCTTCTAGAAGTGGCTTCTAGCAGTGGCTTCTAGAAGCCTAGGAATGCCCAGCTCCAGAAAGCGGCCCAGAAAGAAAAGAAAGCCTAAGGATGCCCAGCTTCCGAAAACGGCCTAGGAAAAATAAAGGACTTTGGAATTCCTATTACTCGGCCATTCTTCAACAAATACAAACAAACAGACCGTTTCCGGAATCTCCAGAAGCCAACGAATTTGATGACGAAATTGGCCAGTCCGTAGGACAACCGGTTGGCTCAGAAAGTCTATAAGAAGGAAGCCTTTCCTCAAGAAAGAAGCCTTCTTTCTTTTCTTCTATATAGTTACTCTTCTATATCTTTACCAATATAAAGGCTATATATACAAACTGCATACCGTTCTACTCGTCTTTAACTCCTCTACCCACCTATGGCTGAAGAACTTCGGATTTCTAACGAAGTCTCCATCTTTTTCCACGAAGAAGAAAAAGACTATTTCTTTCTTTTCTTCCATCCTCACGGTTTTTCCTTCTAGGATATAGTCGGCTACGAAAAAGGCCTTCGAACAAAATTATTTAAAAGTATATACGTTTAGTAGTAGAATGTACTATAGAATTATTATAATAATTATGTTATATTATACATTAGAGAGTAGAGATCGTAATTTTTAAAAATAGTCGTTCCTTGGCCGGAGCCTAATGTAGCCAACGAAGACAGTAAAACGCCTATATATTTACCCTACTTTAAAGTAATAAAAGGTTTTAAAAATCTAAATTAAATAAAAATTTAAATTAAATAATATTTTTTATCCTACTTTAAATTACTAAAAAATACTCTAAAGTATTCTTCTAATATTAAATAATACTTTTTATATACGGGAGCCTCGCCGGCCCCCTGCACCCTCGGCTACTAACCCTAATCCTAATATTCTAGTAAAGTAAAGAAACTATTCACAAGGGGGGGCCTCCCGCCGGCCCCCTGCACCCCCTGACCTAACCCTAACCCTAGCTAACCCTAACCCTAACTAACCCTAACCCTAGCTAACCTTAACCCTAACTAACTCTAATACTAATATTTTCTATAAAAAGTGAATTTTTATTAGTATATAAGAATTTACTTCCTTTTACTAATATAAAAAAGAGATCTTCTAAAATTTCCTTTTTATTAAAATAATATATAAAAGAATTTCTATTTTAAATCATTTTATTAATTTTTAAATTAATATTAACTATTACTTTTGAAGAAGTTTTTTTTTTATTCTAGAATAAAAACTTAACTTTAAGCTGGATTGAACAGACGACCTCTATAATATTAGAGGAATATAATAACCATTAAACTACTAAGCTTATTGAGTAACTAACCTAAATTATTGAAAAGGGATGCTTTTTTCTTTACCTATATTATTAAAAAGCTAAATGAAAAAAGAAAAAAGAAAAAAGAAACAAAAAAAAAAAAAGCAAAAAAACTCAAATACAAAAATTTGAAAATTTTTCTTTTCATTTTTTTCTTTTCCGAATTTTCGATTTTCAACTTTCAGCCCTAACCCTAACCCCCTCCCGAAATCCTAGGGTTGAAGGCGCGATTACAACCAAAATCTTTCTTTTTATCTTCTTTTGCTTCTTTCTCAAAAATTAGAGTATGTACTACAGTGCAACCGGTACCAAAATGACCGCCTTATTTTTTTCGTTATTTTAATACTCTATTCACTCTAATACACGTAATGGTTGAGGAGCAATTTCAATTGCAAAGGAAAAAGTGGCTTTTTGCAACTGAAAGCACGGGCCTCGAGTTTGGCAAATGTCTCGAATTTCCTTTTCCGGATTTGGGGCTCCGTAATTAATGGTATTTAGACCGCTATAGATAAAACCGCCGCTCCTTCCTTGCTTCAAAGTAGGCCTATAGCACTACGACCTCTAGTGTGGATTTCTGCTATAATTTTTAGGCCCGATAACGAATCTGTGAAGGAATGGGCGTTTCAATTATAGGTTTAGCTCCAGCAACGTCTATTATATATATAGTAAATAATAAATACTATATTATTATCTTCTAAATAGGAATATTTCATTGAAAGCTATTTCTTAATCAAGTTTCTCTAATATATAGAGTTATTAGGTAAGCTTTTATAAGTAAAAATAAATCTTTGGATAATATAACTTATAGTATTATTACGTAAAGAAGTGCTTTACAAGTAATGGCAATAGAAAATAATAAAGTAAGCAACTGGTTGCTAAATAGAGTAATAGTACGTAACGATTAACAATAGTCTTATTAAAGGAAGCTACAAATAAGAGCTGTCGCGAGCCTCAACCTGGAACCTCGCACACGACTTTACTGAGTGTAAGCAAGATAAATATAAGGTTAGTATGATATTAATTAATAATCCGTCAACCTTAATAGTAGTTAACGGAACGAGCACTCTTATATAATAGACTATACGCTTGAGTAAGTAGTTACTATAACAAAATAAAGCATACAGGTATCCACCAAGAATGCCCCATAACAAATATAATTAAAATACAAAAACTATTATATATTTCAACTCATTTTATAATCCCCTTTTATTATTACTTATATAATATACCTTTACGTATATTATAGAGTTAAGCGTATAATGCTAACACTATTATACCAAGCCTCTACTGAAAGGTACAAGATGGACTATAATTCTATTTAGAATAGAAGAATTGAATGTACTATATATACTCAAAATTATAGTACGGTTACTCTATAATAGCGTAATAAAGTATTATAGGGCTAGTACTTAAGAAATATAGTTTAACTTTGCCTAGCTAAAATTAACTATATTAATAAAAATATAAACCTTCTAGTTAGCTAGATTAAGATATTTGTATAACTCGTACAGTCTTAGCGCCCTGTATAAAACCTTCTCTAGACTATACCCTTCTAGTACAATCTATTCTCCCTTACTCTCTTTATTAAATATAGTATTTCAACTATTATATAACTGCTCGCTATACATTACTCTTATAGGCCTATAATATAAGGTAGGAAAGAAGAAAAGAAGGAGAATAATACTATTAGGCTAGCGTTTAGATTATAAACTTTAACCTTGAAAATTAAAACTATTATAAGTTATAGTAGTATTGAGTTTGTAACTCTAGTAGAAACCTCTGAATGCTAGTAGATTTGTATTTTAAGTTTACTTTTTCTTGTTTATTAAGCTTCAATCAAGCTATACTGCTAGCACCCGTATCAACCGTGCTGTCTGTGTTATAAATTTATCACATATGATAATACTGAGTGTCCTTTCAGGGCGTGGGGTGGGTCTTGGAGGTCAAGTGGGTCTGAATCTGAGACTAGTAAAGCGCATCGGCGCCGCGGGGCACGCCTGAAGAACCACGAGGGGCAAGGCCGAACTCGCTGACGTTTTTTGGACCATGGATGATGGATGATGCCGGGGAAAACCAGTATCGGTGGTGTCAGGACAACTAAACTCGCCGCCAACTCGGTACCATATCCAACAAGCGATCCACATTAGGCCTCGGGGAACCTTCAGTTTCGTCTTGACCTTGTAACGAATTCCATTTCTTTTGTTCATCGTCCTCTACACACTTGGATCACGGGCGCGACATCGATGCCCGTAATAGACAGCCACCAAACCAGATTCTCAAAACTCGCTCGGCCAAGCCATCATCAACCCGACCACATCTGAACCGCGCAACCAGCATTATGTCGACCATCAAGGACATTACCAGTATTGAGGCTTGGAACAATCATGTGTCGTCATTGCCGGCGTCCACCCTCCTGATTGTCTCCTTCCACGCGCCCTGGGCTGCGCCGTGCGCCCAGATGGCGACAGTGCTCAAGACATTGGCGAGCGAATATCCCGTTACTGAACCGCTTTCCACCTCCTGGGTCTCGATCGACGCCGAAGAACTGTCGGAAATTAGCGAAACGTACAACGTGACGGCCGTTCCCTTTCTTGTGCTCGCCCGGAATAACCAGGTTTTGGAGACGGTTAGCGGAAGCAGTGCCGTCAAGGTTCGAAACGCGATTGAGACCCACGCCAAAAAATTGGCCCAGTCCGGCATTGAAGCTAGTGAGAAGACACCGGCGATCGCAAATGGCGCCGCCACTGCTGAGGGCCAGGCCGGCGACGTTGTACCTCAGGACCCCAAGAAGCAAAAGGAGGAGTTGTTCAGACGTCTGGGTGACCTGGTCAAGGCCGCCCCGGTCATGCTGTTCATGAAGGGTACTCCCAGTGAGCCCAAGTGCGGCTTCTCGCGACAACTGGTTGCTATTCTCCGAGATAATGCCGTCAAATACGGTTTCTTTAACATTCTAGCGGACGACGAAGTACGGCAGGGCCTTAAGGAGTTTGCTGATTGGCCTACTTATCCACAACTTTGGGTCGACGGTGAGCTAGTGGGGGGACTCGATATCGTACGTGAAGCCTATTCTATGTCATCCTACTGACAGCGGACTGACTAAGAATGCAGGTCAAGGAGGAGTTGGCGAACGACGCCGACTTCTTCAAACCATATAGTGTCAAGGCGAACGGCGATGCGTCCGCCGGGCAATCCTAGGTTTCAGCATGCACCGAACCTTCCTTGGTCAGAACGGGAACCGCTGTATATATGCTCTTGAGCGACTGTCAGTCTTGAAAATAGAGGCAAAAAGGCAGATCACGTTCTTGTCGAGTGTCCCCTATATCACATCTGACTTGGCTTTGATCAGTTTCC
The DNA here is from genome assembly GCA_037102815.1 of Neurospora intermedia. NCBI lineage: Eukaryota > Fungi > Ascomycota > Sordariomycetes > Sordariales > Sordariaceae > Neurospora > Neurospora intermedia. Next base: position 1,994,809 of record BTPP01000003.1, on the reverse strand, counting down.
TTGGTACCTGCGGCTCAAGATGATGCAGTGGAATCATGGCGACAAAAAGATGGTCGCAACACTAATTGCATGAGACAGCCTAAAACTACAAGACTCACAGGCTGAAGACGTATCAGGCGCACTGCTGAGATAAGAGACGGTACTGATGACACTAAGCCGCTAAGCGACAGTCATGGCTTGTCAACGGTTAACTGAGTGCTAGGCGTACAATGACGGCGGACGTTTAACGCGCAAGGTGTTGCGCTTATCGACCGGATCGAGTAATGCAACACATTTTCTCCTCGCTGTACTCCCGAGTGGTCGCAATAGCAGGGAAAACTGCCCAGTCGCCATGGGCAGTCCGGCAGTACTGTTTTTTGTGGGAGCGTGGATTTGCTGGGAAAATGGTGTTTGTGTACTAGACTATATACCAGTAACCTTTTTGGTGATGCAATTTTTGACTGTGTGTGGTGAAGACTGAAATGCCAAGCTTTTCTCAAGGCATTGGTGGCCCGAACATGCTGTTGGGATCTGAGCGTACTACGTACAAAGCAGCACCTACACAATGGATGAAGACAGGATGAAGCGCTAACGAGTATACGGGGGGTAAGAGAAAAGCACAGTTTCACATTGATACTGCCGTAGGGGTGTATCGTACCCAGCACGTTCAGTCTTCTGTTGCGGCATGATTGCTTACAGGTCGACGGAGAGTGTTCTCGACGTGAGGCCCGTCATTTTGCTTACTCGACAACCACTACTACCTTACCAACCAACCTAGCTTTCATTTGGCTTATGACCCTGCCTCCTCCTCCTCTCCCCGTCCTCCATTCAAAGATAAGTGCTCACCTGTTTGCATTCAAGGCTGTGAAGGCATGCCTGCACCTTCCGGGCAGCATTTTCAGGACTGGTATGTGCCTATGAGACCCTGTTTTAGCACGGTAAACTCCTGCAAATATGATGATGAAGCTGTGACCAAATTCAGCCAGCTGCCCACAACGTTCGCTCAGCTTGTTCTCTTTCGAAAAGCCAACTTGAACACAATCAACACCACCCGGCCTGCTTTCCACTGGGGACTTCTATGTGATTGCCAGCTCAACGCAGCCCCTTACATACTTGCCCTTGTACCACGACCTTTCAGCGCCAGAATCTTTTTACTCATCTAATCCAGCGCGGCAGATCATGACGCCCACACCACCGTCGACCACCTCTTCCGGCGGCCGTTCCCCCCAGGAGCAGTTTCGTGTTGTCCGAAAGCGAAACAGAGTACCGCTCAGTTGTTATCCTTGCCGGTCAAGAAAGTGAGCCACTCCATCCACCCGTGGACAGCCGCCTCGCTTGGGTTATCCCTCGACTAACATAACCTAATATAGGCTGTAAGCATTATGACCAATAACATCCTGAACGGCCTTCGGCGCAAGACCGTCGTTAATGATGCCTAGTTGCTAAAACAAAAAAAACTATAGAAAGTGTGACAGAAATCACCCGTGCGGAAACTGCACTAAACGAGGAGGGACAGATGCCCCTTCGTGTTTCTATGCCACGCCGCCGGCCCGGAAAAAAAGTCAATGCCAACCAGTTGCCTCTCCCGACGACATGCAGAACCGTATTGACAGGCTGGAAGGCTTGGTTTTATCACTTGTGCATGGCGGTGCTAATATTGATCTACCTCCGGCCGCTACTGCTACAAATGTCGCGGCTTCTGCTGGTGGGCATGCTAAAGGACAAGGTGCTAGCTCGACGACGACTAGCAGCTCTTCGGCCTTCCTGCACCTCGACGACGATGATGGCGCTATGCAAGATGGCGAGGGAGAAAGTGACATCGACGATGGACTGGCAACCTCCCTCGGCGTTCTGAAGGTGGATCCCGATAGGGGAAAGTCCATGTATGTGGGACAAGGCCACTGGCACACTGTTTTGGCGGACATCGCCGAGGTCAAGAACTACTTTGCACTTCACAAGAAGGACCTGGAGAAGAGCTATGAGAAAGTGATGCTCAGCAAGCCGCCTACAGCTTGTGAAGGCCTCACGTTTCTTTTCGAGTCAACACCTGCTGCCGAAATCGAGCTGAGGGCCGAGTTGCCTTCCAAGTCAACAGTCCTGACCCTTTGTGGAAGGTACTTCAACTCAATGGATAATGCTGTCAACATCATTCATCCACCTACCTTCCACCAGCAGCTTCGCAATCACTGGCTGGACCCGTCTCGGACACCAATCATGTGGTTAGGCCTGCTTTATTCGGTCATGTGCCTGGCCATGTTGAGTTATCACAAGGTTGGTGACGAGCCGCCCGAATGGAAGGGCCGCACACTGGAAAAGGCAGCCGAGTACCGACTCCGAACCGTTCAGTGTCTCCGGGTAGGCGATTATACGAAGCCGACCGAGTATACCGTGGAGACTATGATTCTCTACCTCTTTGCCGAACATTCATCCCGGTGGGATGCCGATGTCGGCCTGTGGTTGATAATGTCTCAGGTCACGAGGGTTGCCTTCCGTATGGGCTATCACAGAGATGCGAAGTGGTTTCCTTCTCTCACTCCCTTCCAAGCTGTAAGGCCCTTTCTTTCAATGTTTCATTCACTTACAAAAGGACGGGTAAAGGCCGCTTGACAGGGAATTATCACATGAGTCGCTCAGCTGACACTTTTGGCTTGATTATCTAGGAAATGAGAAGAAGAACGTGGGCTCTGATCAGGATGTGCGACGTATTTTTTTCACACCAGCTCTCTCTACCTACTATGATCTACGAACACGACTGCGACACCGACCTTCCGCACAACCTGGCCGATGAGGATTTCCATCCAGACATCAAGGTGCTACCCCCACCGAAACCAGATACAGAGCCTACCAACATCAGTTATATGATTGCCAAGGTTAAGCTCGCACTGGAGCTGGGCAACATATTACAAGCAACAGGTCGTATCCGAAATCCGGTCCATTATGATGAAGTTCTCCGCTTTGACGCAAAACTGCGTGAGATCAAGGCGAATCTACCTCCGCATCTACGGTTCCAACCCCTCTCGGGCTGTCATGATCCGTTAACGCTGATCATTGCGCGGTTCAATATCGATATTCTCTTCCAGAAAATTATCTGTCTTCTTCACAGAAGGTACATGTCGAAGGCGACACAAAACATCAAATATAACAGCTCTCGGCTTAGGGCAATATCATCTTCCCTTGAGTCCTTGGGTCATCTGGCAACGCTCCACCGTGAATCACAACCAAGAGGCCGATTTCGCTCCATCAAGTGGTTCGTGACTTCTATCGCAACCAAGGACTTCCTCCTTCCCGCTATGCTGATCGTGTTGGATCTGCACTATGACAACACGTTACGCCGAACAAAGACGGCACCAGCCAGTCCTCCTTGGACTTCGGAGCAACGTGCCGAGATGATCAAGAGCCTTGAAGTCACCCGAGACATTTGGAAGGGATTGGCAGATGAGTCTATGGACGCACTCAAGGCGTTCAATGTCCTAGAGATTATGCTGGACAAGATCAATGGTACACAGTCCTCTCAACACTCTGGCAGCGCGATCGAAATTCCTGCAACGGCAAAAGCGACCGAGTTCTCAGACTCAGTACAAGAGATGCGGTCAGAGCACTCGGCTGCCATAACGCTGGGTATGCTCTCAGGAAGTATAGATGCAAGCACAACCTCACCAACACATGCGGCACAAGGTCTTGATGGGCCCAATCATCCTTCACTGAACATGAACGTCAGTGCCGACCCAGCGACTTCTGGCACAGGTCCCTTGAGCATGGGCCTGACGCCAGATTACCTGGGCAACACGATGGCTAGCATCGGCGACACATCTCCGTTCTCCTCACTGTTTGGTGACGGCGTAGGGAACAGTACACTGGACTTTACCACGAACTTCGACTGGGTAAGACCATCTACATTAGGGACATCGAGGATTTCACGTTTTGCTGACGATGGATTACAAATAGAATTCCTTCGAGAACTACACTCAGACTGCGCATTGGGGAACTGATCAACCTTTTCAGTTTTTTTCCGGGAATGGGCCGGAACAGTCCTATTTTTCACAATAGTGAGGAGAGGCAAGGGCATGGTGATGATTAGTTCATAGTTCGGGGCCTTTTTTTTTTTTTTTTTTTTTTTCTCCTTCTTTTGGTGTCTTGTTTTGTGTCGTTCTGCGTTTGCCCAGCAAAGAGACTTGTTATACAATGAGCCCTAGATTCCCACTCAACATGTGACCTAATGTCAAGTTGTTCGGGTTATTTGTGTCGAGCTTACGCGTTCTTTCGACGGGAAATGCCAGGAGGGAGGCATGAAAAGGTCAGAGTATTTCACCAACAAACCAACACCGAGCTGTGCAGCGCTGATTTTGCTTGAGAGAGCCGGAAAGATGACTGTGGAACCCGGTATGAGTGAGGGATTGCCATGAGATAGACTGGCCGTATGATCACATGAACATAACAAAATGCAGAATGCCTTATCTTATCCTCATTCGTAGCCAACTATAGCCATGAGGAGGGCCGAATATCGTATCGACTGGAAGTTATGCTCGGTACATATCAGATGGGAGGGCGAGAAATGGCTACAAGCATAAGATCTGATACATAATTGGCATTGGATTCCTTTCCGCGAATTACTAAACATCGCTACAGCCGGCCCGTTGTCGGTCGGATGGTCACCAACAATGTGGTATTCGGGCCTTCTGCCTCATTGGCCTCCCCCACACATACAATCCCGTCGCTATAGTCTGGGTCATAAAGAATCCGGGGTGTGGCGTCTGGGGTTACCGCGCGGAGCCAGAGATCCGTAGATCCAGTGGCCTCTCCATCAGCACCGAATACTACCTCCGCCTGGTGTAGCCAGAACAATGGGGGACCTCACGGAAGGAGCCTCAAATTCCGTGGACAGTTCCAAGCTTCAAGATGAAGACCTCGAGAGACCTTTGTGATACACCCTCACGCAATTTTACGGCCCGAATTGAACCTGGTCGTGAAGCAGCGGGCATGAAATGTCCTGAAACTCGTTCTTCCTCATCATCCGAGGTTTACAGAACCCAAGCCCGTCATCTTGCTGGCCAGTAATGGCTGGTAAAGTATCATTTTCGAGTTGAAAATGGCCTATAAAGGTTCGGAGCGCCGCTCCGAGACAATGACGGTATGTCCAGCCCACTGGCAATCGGATAATATTGGACATCGGTTCTTGATTCTTGACGCTTTAACTTTTACCGTTCACCAAAATGAGGCCCGAAAGACAACTAAGCGTTGTCCTCGGACTGCTACTCTCAGCGGCGGTCCAAGTGGGAGCTCTTACGTCTTCAGAATGGTAAGATTTTCCTTCAGTCTCTTCACCCCTCGCCCGTATTAGACCTCCAGGAGTTTCGGGAACGGTACGGACCACACGGAAAACATGAGAAAGTACCCTGAACTGACGGGATATTCCTGTAGGCGCAGGCAGTCCATATATCAGGTCGTGACGGATCGTTTTGCTCGAAGCGATCTGTCAACCAGTGCGCCATGTGACACATCCCAGCAGGTATACTGCGGCGGGTCATGGCAGGGACTGATCTCAAAGCTGGACTATATCCAGGGAATGGGGTTCACTGCTGTCTGGATATCCCCAATCGTGAAGCAGATTGACGGAGTTACCAAAGACGGGTATGTTTGGCCGCCATGGAATGCCGAGACTACCAGACGCTCGTTATGGACATTAACTGGACAATCATCAAACTTAGGTCTTCTTATCATGGGTATTGGGCGTCAGATATTTGGTCCTTAAATCCTTCATTTGGCACCGCAGACAACCTCAAGGGGCTTTCCAAAGCGCTTCATGACCGCGGCATGGTAAGATTCCACTCTCCCACGCCTGGCCAAGAAACACAGTTAAATGGTTGACACGTGACTGACCAAAGCGCTGACATATCTAATGATTAGTACCTCATGGTGGATGTTGTCACCAACCACATGGCGTATTTGGGCTGCCGTTCGTGCATCAACTACCAAGGTCTCAATCCTTTCTCTTCCGTAAGTGATACCAAATGTATACCTCTAAACACAGGGTAGAGGAGTTTCTGAAGGCTATTTAGCAATCTTACTATCACTCTCCGTGCACCATCAACTACGATAACCAAACCTCCATCGAAACGTGAGTGGATCGGTCCCATCCCCTGGCATGTAATTAGACCGTCAACAGGAGTTGGTACAAGGTAGACACTGACAAATGGAACTCAGATGCTGGCAAGGAAGTGATATCGTCAGGTACGTCTGTCGTCGTCGGGCAGTAACGTAAAGTGCTATGAAGCCATACATTCGGACTCTTGACTCCACGAGCAATATGCCTTAGCCTGACTGACGCCTCACATGTGCACATAGTTTACCGGACCTCAAAACCGAAACGTAGGTCAAAACTATCCCAGGCTCCTATTCTGAAAGATGACTAATACGGTGAACGCAATAGCGACGACGTCCGCAAGATATGGCACGACTGGGTGTCCAAGATCGTGTCAACGTACAGTATGTATGTACACTGCTCCCCATTACTGTCATATCAGTGATGAACAGGGCACTGTCTTCCTGTAGAGAACTAACCTAAACTGTTACAGCGATGGCCTTCGTATCGATAGTGTCAAGCACGTTGAGAAGTCCTTCTGGCCAGGATTCGAGTCCGCTGCCGGCGTGTTCGCCATTGGAGAGGTGTTCCAAGGAGATCCGGCGTATCTGGCACCGTACCAGAGCTACATCAGCGGCGTCTTGGACTATGCAAGGTAATGGGTGAACTGAACCTGAGCCTTTTGCATGTCGGCTCTTGCTTACCAGGTCAACTTTCTACGCAGCTATTATTGGATAGTAAATGCGTTCCAATCAACAAGCGGCAACATCACTGCGCTGGCTAATGGTATGAACATACTTAAAGCTGCTGGTATGTCCAATGTCCTGGCCGGTTTCAACCAGTAATGCTGACAATATGATGAAGCGATTGACCTCAGTCTCTACGGGTCGTTCCTCGAAAACCATGACCAGGCTCGCTTTGCGCACAAAACTAGTGATATGGTGAGTTTCTGCTTCTTATACATGTCAGTCGATGTGCTTCCTCGCTGATCCAAGGACTTCCTCCACTGCAGGTCTTAGCAAAGAACGTATGTTGCCCCTTCCCTCCAGGGATGTTTGTCCCTCGTAGCACCTGTTGCTTCATATACGGGAACACTTTCGTACTCAACGTACAGCAACTGACATCTGCAATAGGCAATTGCCTTTACGATGCTCAAAGACGGTCTGTACATGCCATTGTCAATTGCATAACCTGTGGTATTTGCTCGAATTTCGGCTGATCATCTTCATCTCCTATAGGCATCCCGATCATTTATCAGGGACAGGAACAGCATTATGCGGGCAGTGATACTCCCTACAATCGAGAGGCCCTCTGGCTTTCCGGCTTTTCAACTAACTCAGAGTTGTACACATGGATTAAACGGCTGAATCAGCTTCGTACCCATGTTATCAAAAAAGACGACGGCTACCTGACATACCGTGCATGGCCCATCTACTCCGATAGCCACACTATTGCCATGCGCAAAGGTTCATCCAACAAACAAGTTGTGGGCGTCTTCACCAATGTCGGAGCGTCGTCCTCCACCGCCGTCACTCTGTCTGCGTTGGCGTCAGGATTCAGTGCAGATGAACCGGTCACCGACGTCGTGAGTTGCGATAGCTTCATCACCGACTCTGGAGGCAGCATAACCATCACACTTTCTGGGGGGCTCCCAAGGATCTTATACTCCACAATGCTTCTCGACGGCAGCGATATTTGTTCCTCACGGTCAGCTCCCACTTCGACCACCAGCACAGATTCCGGAGTTCCTACATCAATTTCGTCGGCGGGTAAGTTTCATATCCGTAGGATGTTTTGCAACCGGATATAACCACGATCATGCGCAGGAGGACTGACGAGAACCGACCATCATCACCTCTGATATAGCATCGACATCTTGCACTGCCACTGCAGTACCCATCACCTTTGAAGCGCTGGTTAGCACGTCCTATGGTGAGACAATTAAGCTGTAGGTCCCAACAACATCCTCGCCGCCCGCAACGTACATAGTCACTTAACCGATGCTTGATCGGCCGTATAACAGCTAATTCGAGAATACAACAACGTATAGATTGGGCAACACGACTGCCCTCGGCAGCTGGAACACCGCCAACGCTGTGACACTAAGCGCGTCAAAGTACACCAGCAGCAACCCGCTGTGGTACGTATCCTTCGATCTTGCGCCGAGAAATGTCATACAGTACAAATTTATCAAGATAAACAGTTCAGGAACTGTTACTTGGGAGAGTGATCCCAATCACAAATATACGGTGCCTTGCGCAGCCGCCACGGTAACTTCAACTTGGAGGAAATGACATAATAATTTTGTTAAGGCCGGCGGAGTGGGATTGAAATCGTCATTCGCGGTAGGTATCAAACAGTTTGATAAAAATGAAAAAGGGGGGGCATGGGCAGCTGAGGAAGTCTCAGTATGAATATACTTTGCCAGGGCCATGATTGCAAAAGAAAAAGCCGTTCGATTACAGTACCTATTCCTTATTGACTTTATCTTTTACTGGTAAAGTCATAGCTCTTCCTTCCATGTGCACTTTCATCTACACTTCGAATTGCACATTCATCTGTACATTCTTCAATTTCTTACTCCTTAACGTCGTTCGATTCTAGTCATACCTTTCTTTACATTTTTACACCTTGATTCTTCAGCAAAGGATTCGTTCCATCTTTCAGTTACGGTACAACGCATTATCGAGCATCTACACAGGCCACAACCCGAAGCCAGAACCAGCCTTTCATTGCCCGGGGAAGCCAAGGCAGCTTTGCTGCTTCCCGAACACCAGATGTAACATATAAGGAACAGAATAAGACACCGCTTGCCCCAGACTACCATTCATCCTCATTTATGAGCCCCATATCGCTGTCTCTAGCCTGGACCTAACCACTGAGGTCAAATGCCTTCTTGGCCCGATCCCAATACTGTTGCCGATCATCCGTCATGGTGGTGCCAACGCACTTTGTGATATAATCGCTGTACCCCTCGTCGGTGCCCATCCTCATTTTAGCCTTCACCTCGTCCGAGCAATGCTTGTCGACGAACCAACGGGCAGAGTCAAAATTGCGGAAGTCGTCCGCTATGACAAGCTGCAAAATCTCCGGCCCTGACTTGCCGTCGATAGGCAAGTTGAGGTCTTTTGCATACTCGCTGACATACTAGACAGTTGTTTTTTTAAGGTCAGTCCCAGATACACTTATACAAAGTAAGCTTGATCAAACATGGTCGAAGTGTCGGTAGAGCAAGACTAACCATGGGCGACATCATATTCGCAGTGCCTTGGTCGGGGTGGCCTGGGCTTGGGAAATGGTTGATCCTGAACTTCAAATCACCGCTCTCGACGCCGATGAGCGACAGGATCATAGCAATCTCGCCTGTGGTGCGGCCCTTGAGGGAGTTAATCAGATGCGGAGCAGCCTCCTCCGGTGTCCTGCACTCCTTAGAGAATTCGAACTGCGAGCAATCGGTCAAGGCCCCAGGCATGATGGATTTGATAGCCTCCACAGCATAGATGGACTTGCTTTCCAAGCCGAGAGCACCGGCAAGCCCGGCAAACAGGGCAAAGTAAACGAGCTGGGTACGCATTTTACGTGATGTGGATAGGCGAGAAGTTGTTGATGGTTGTGAGTGGAAGTGGGCGCTCTGACCGAACCGTTCGTAAGAGGTGATTTTGATGAGTTGAAAGCAGTGAGTGAGAATTGCACGGGGGTATCGAGAAGGAATACTGAAGGGGAGGGGAAGTAAGTTGCGAAGGACGAGGGCCTTTGTCCGGCAAAAGTGGCGGTCGACGTGTTATAAGCATAAAAAAATGGATAAGAAAAACACAGCCAAATATGACGGCCTTTCTTCGATGTGTTGACGCCCAATAGAGTGAAGGATCAGTCCAAAAGGAGCAAACAGGGAGTAGACGAAGGATTCGGGGCCATGGGCCTATCAAGTTGTCGCAGAAGTTTGGACGAATGTGAAGGCCTAGTAAGATGGGGACTGGTGCCAGGTGGGGCTGGGTGATCACTTACACTACTAGTGTACTAGTAATTGTAGTGTATAGCCTCATCCATGGATCGAGACCAGTACGTACCTACCTACCTACAGCGCTACGTCTGCTATGTACTGCGTAGTAGACTTCAACCTGTCCAAGCCGCCATGACGGACAAACCCTTCGTACAATGGCTTTTGGTAGGCCCACGAAGGCTCTCTATCACTCGAACTTCAGACTTGGCACCCGAACAGCTGGCGCTTGTTTCCTCTTTGAATCCCGGCCGTTGTCGTCAATGCTCACACAACTGGATCTCGCATCACCAACACTTCCGCCCAGAAGAGTAGGTAATATGGCGTACCACGACACATGACGCCTGACCTGTTGAGCCTGACGGCTGATTTTCCTTTTTCGTCCACGATCCCACAGCGGCGTACACTACAATGTCCTACAATGTGCACCCATTGTTGCCAACCATGCACCCATGGCCAAGGCCAAAGACGTCAGGGGCGCGGTTTTGCCCCTGCATGGGTCGTGATGACATGCCTGCCAATCAGCATCGTGTTTCACCTCTTCCTGGGAGGCTTGGAAACCGCGGGCCCCCAGAAACATCGCACTTTGTCTCGGTAGCATCAGAAGACGCCGTACTGGTTGGGACGAAAGGATAGAATTGAAAGGATGATCCCCGAGCCAACAAACAAACCCAGCTTTGACCAGTCTGACCAGTAAGACATGGCTCGAGGATAGCCCGAAAAGGGCCCATGAGCCATTGCAAACCGTCACACTGTTTTATTTTTTTGTGTGTTTGAGAGGGAGCACAGAGGGTGACCGCAGAATGGCTCAGGCAATGTGGATACCACCTTCGAAGAAGACCTGGCATTGGCTACGAACCGACTGCAATGAGGTACTGCTTAACAATTCTCCGACCGTTGAAGGCCACTTGTCCTACTAAAAAGGAATCACCAAACCTGATGAAACAAATTCGCGGTACGATGCAGGTTATTGTCCCGTTCAGTTCTTGAAAGTATAGGAATACGGAACAATGAAACCGAATCGACAATGTGTGACTCTGGTCTGCATGATGCCCAATCGTTTAGAGCGACAAACACGCCTCTACACGGACGGGTACCGTAGGAATGATCGTCAACGGTAATTGGTACCTTGCATTTTTCTGGTACCTGAATATCACTCCGTTGGAGCTTCTCTATTAGACCGCTTTTGGATATGTGTCACACTGACAACGCCCATTCTATCTTTCGTTGCTTGTCGACCTTGATATCTTCCCTTTCCCAGTCAAATTTCTCCAGACCGGCATAGACGCGCAACGCAATCTTTCAAAACAAGATAATTTAAGAAACCCATTTCAAAAATGCTCGTAAGATGGACCGAAGACAACCCCCTTTTACCCCTCGTGTTATAAGCTCAGGGCAAACGAAGCCAAAACTGGCACATTTTGCGCCAAACTAGACTCACGAGGCACCCGGGAACCGAGGGTCATATTCTTCATAGTAAGGATCCCTTCCACGGGCTACTCGCTCTGTGTCCTCTCTCACCATAGTACCATGTCTAGTATATGCTGCGGATGAAGCCTCGCGCGAATCCGCGGTATAGACAGGCTGCTCGCTGTCAGCATACGAAGCTGCACCGTCAGGATTCGCGTCCCGATGGGCCCTACGTCCTGCATCGTGGAAAGATTGGGCTGCCGCGTCCCGTCGCACGGGGCGCCGGATGAGATACTCTCCTTGCTCGTCCCTAACTTGCACGATCTCATATGTGTCGGCAGGCAGTGCTGGTGCCAGTTGGCGTGAGTGAGACCGGGCGTCTACCAAATTGCGGTAGTACTCCGGTCTAGGGATTTGGTCTTGATCATGATACTCCGGCCGGCGGGGAGGTCGGCCATATACCTCAGTGTCAGCTCGCCTTGGGACATATTCCGACACAACTGTTTGTGAACGATAGCGGCTGTACTCCACCTCGTCGTTCAGAGGAGGTACCCTAGCCCCAGAGAGATAGGCTGGTGCTACCTGCTGCATCAACAAACTTCGATCTCTTCCGGCCGGGACCGACTGGTAACTGGCGCCGTACACCGGGGACCTCGAACGTCTGGAATCCTCGTCGTGGCGATCATAGATTCTCGACGGGGGTGCGGCGCCCGAGACTGCGGCCATTCCGTGCTCGATGGTGTAAGAGCGATCGTTCAAATTTCTATGTCGATGGTCAACCGCCGAAGGGTGTCCTTGGTGCTGTAAATTGGATATTTTTTCGTGTCCAGTAATTGACAAGGGTTGCATTGCCCGACTAACCGCCGTCGAGGGTCGTGGAGGCGTGTGGGTTGCTGGATGAAAAACTAATGAAGCTTCACGCGGCCGATTGGCATGTTCGCCAGCGCCAGAGTTGTGGTACGAGGAATATGACTTGCCGGACTCAGTCCTGCTTGTATTCCATCCCTTGTTCCGCTCCTCAGTTCCGGCCTCAACCTTCTTGGCTTCCTCAAAGGATAAGCGGGCACTCTCCATGGCTGGGTGAAGATTCACATGCCTGCCCTGATTATCCATGTCACTGATGTCATCAAGAAGGTTTCGTGCTTCAGCCATCGTGCCTTCGTCTTGCACGTCTCTTCCAAAGTCAGAGGTATCCGGAACGGATAAGTTCAAGCTTGGTTGTTGCTCTGAAACATAGCCAATCTGAGGAGCATCAGAGCGGCCATTGGTGAGGGTAGGTAGGACCATGTTGCCGAAGTCTCTACCAGATGGATGACCAGCCGATAAATATTGCCTTGGGGCGGGGGACCCATTGTATGGTTGTTCACGACCGGCGAGACCGTTCAGCTCCAGTCCTGAGAACTCGAATTGCCTACCCTTAGACAGCACCGGGTACGGTGAAGGGTATTGTTGAGCAGACATCAAACGGGGTTGGAAGAGATATGGCAGAGCATCTGCAAGCATACCCCTCTGGGGCTCGCCACAGGTTCTCAAGTTTGAAAGTGTTTCGAGATTAGGGAGCAAAACCATATCCATGATCCAGTCAAGCAGTGGGTAAACTCCCTGAGCCTGCATAGGCTCGATATGTTTGGATTGGAAGTGATTAACCAGCTGCGGCAGGGAAAACGCTTTTCGTTCTTCCACTACGTGCGGAGCATTTCCAAGTTTGAGATGGCAGGCTTTGCAGACCAGTCCGTTCACGTTCCGCACAGGCCGCATGTCCTTATTGTTGGAAAGACCATCGATGAACATGGAAAATGGAGGAACCTCGCCAAACATTGCATAAAACCGTTTGACGAGATGATGGATCGTGACGAAGACCCTAATGCTGCCTGGCAAATCTCTGATAACCCCAAGACTGTTCCAGGTTTCGCGCGATGACCGAGCAACTATCTCGAGCCTGATCTGGTAGCCGTCGGGGTATCCAGGAGGTTGTATTTCAGGGTACGAACTGTGAGCATTTGCCTGAAAAGAGTTGTAGTTGTAGGCTTGTACCGCAGGTGGCGGTGGCCCATATCCTTGTGGCGGCTCGCTGGTAGCGAGGGGAGGGTACGTTGTAGCCGGATGTTGGTAAGGCGGATACAAGGGCGGCTGAGCTATATAAGGCTGCTGCTGCTGCTGCTGCTGCTGCTGTGGTGGTGGGAGCGGCGGCTGTCCGTAAAGGGGCTGCTGTGGAGCGGGATTATAGTGGCCTTGAGGGTAGACTGGCGGAAGGATTGCCTGATACTGTTCTGGATATAGCGCAGTATGATATCCAGGTGCTGGATAGGTTTGAAAGGAAAGAAGCCCGGCGTGTCCATTCGTGGACGGGTAGTCGTGTCCCTGTGACAACACAGGCACTCCCAAGCTACCAACAAAAGATGGTCGGAAGCCGTGGTTGTGAGGTAGTTGTCTGGAGAGTCGATGCTCAGAACGAAAAGGAGGGTACTGCGGCCACTCTGCCCTCCAATGAACAACGATGGTGCCTAAGCTGAGAGCAGTCGTGTGTTTGGCTGCGTAGTGTTGGATTACTCCCTCAAAGCCAAATGTTTTCGCATTTGAGTCACACCCATTGCAATAGAAAAGCTCTTTGCGGTATGACTCCGTATGAGGCTTGATCTTGGTATCAAAAATCCACTTCATGTTCTCCAAGGTAAGCTTTTGGGTGAAGGGGCCCTCTGGAGGATCAACCGGGACTTCTCGGCCAACGGAGTGAGCAGCAGCGGCCTTCTCGGCGACCTCAGCATAGAAACGTTTTCGTATGTAGCAAAGAACATCAACGGCAAACTTGGCGCAGTTATCCCTTGTCACTTTCTTGCCCTTTCCCCAAGTCTCACGAATTGCCTCGTCAGCAAGACCGGCTATTCTCACACGCAATGGCGCTTGCGTCTCCTCCCATTGCTTATCTATGAGTTCCCGCGCCTCCTTCGTTGTTGCCAGTGTCGCCTCGAGTTGACGACGCTCGGTGCGATTCTGCTGAGCCTCTTCTTTGATTACAAGCAGTCCAGGGTGTCGGTGTTCTGCCTCACCTCGTTGGGTGAGGAGTCTAGGCTTAAGAAAATCCCAATCCTTGTCCTGGAACGGGAGGACAATCTGCATGGCCGCTTCGAACGCAGGAAGATGCTGAAGGACATCGGATGTAAGGGGGGGATCCAAGAGTAGAGCCCGTCGCTCAATTTCAGCCTTTCTGATGGCCTTGAGTTCAGCGACCTCCTCGGCGGTCCTTTCTTGTCGTGGTTGAGACGAAGCCTGCGATGAGGGCAGTTGTGCTCGGGTTGCGGGTAGAGCAATTGGATAAGAGGTTGGCGATGCGGCAGGCGTTGCGGAGTTTGAATTCGGGATCGACGAGACCTTGTTGTTAACATAGCCTGGATAAAGTTCGGTACGCATCCTTGTAACGCCACCTGACATATACCATTTCTCCCACCTTAATGCCTGATTCTGCATATTCTTACCACGGTTATTGAGGCCCTTCATCCATTCGTCCATGGCTCCAGGACCGAGGGCTTGGACGTCATGGAACTCCTTGTTCACTTCGGCGACGTCGGTGGCGGAAAACAATTTTAGTTTATCTGTGTCAGGCGTATTGGATGGCTGAATGCGGAGGTCTGGCGTTACGTAGGCGAACGCAATCCCTTGAAGAACTGCGGAGGGGGTAGATTGAGTGACCATGAAGTCGATTTCCTGGACGTATTAGCCAGCTGTGAGGTTCTCTCTCCAGATTTTGAGGCAGACATACCTTGGTCGAGGTCATTACCAAGCAGCGACCGCAGAGGCGACTAGCGAACGGCCAGATGACAGCAACACCATTCAGGCCCGGGCCTAGACAAGGAGCAGCTGCCGTAGAGCATGTTTCAGACAAGGCAGCGTGGCTTTGTGCTGGTTGCTTGTTGCAATTTTGGCACTTTAATGAGCAAGCGAGCCGCCACATATCGATCTCGGCCATTGACCGAAGAGGGGCAGGCATCTGTGGCCAAAAAAGCCGCCTGGAAAGCTGCCAGATGACATTTGGCTTGAGGAAACCCAAAACTCCCTTGGCGGTTGGAAGAGGAACTTCTCTGTTGACCAGTGACGAAGAAGGATCAAGATAATGGTTGAACAATTTGTTAACGCGTAGCAAATTGCCCAGTGATCGTGGGGGGCAGAAACTGAAGATGTGATGCCAAACCTCAGCAGACAACCGAGACTTATCCTTCGGCAGCTTGTTTAATGCGACAGCTTGTCTGGCCCGGTCCTGCGCCAGCTTCACCTTTTTGACGTTTGCACCAGACTCGGAAGAGTGCTCGGAATCGGCAGCATGCTCGCGACTCTGGCGCTTCCCTAGCAACGACATTTTGGGAGCTTCTGTCATGCCGACGTCCGGCTCTGTCTGGGTTGGTACGGCGAGCACAGTGCTCGCCGCTGATGATGAGTCGAACACCTCTATGGAGCTATTGCGATCTTGATCATCCCTCAACGTTGGAACTGAGCCACTTCGTTTCGGCACCGGACCCGGATGAACGTCTTCTCCATCCCCAGTCATCGTGACAACGCAGAAGAGACCCTTGGCTGACGCAGTGGGATGGATGGAAAATGATGATGACAGCAGGGACAGCGGAAATGAAAGTACGTAGAGGTGATATCAAGAAGAAAGAGGAGAAGGACAGAGGTAAGGTAGCAGTTCTAGGGGTAACACTTGTCAATGGCAAGGAGGACAACCTCGACAGCTCTGTAAGGTTGACAACGATCGGCTAGACCTGGACCTTGCACACCAAAGAAAACTTCTTTCCTTGAAAGGCCGAAGAAAGTGGTGAAAACCCAGCCGAGCAGAGAGCTCCCTTTCTCGGTCGGAGGCTGCCAATCCACAGCACAGAAATGAGCCAAGTCCAGTTCAGCGCTAAATCAGATGAAGGTCCGCGGGTTCTGTGCTATCTTCGACTACCCATATACACCTTGGAAGTCTTGCTTGGTATATGGGCGAAGTCGGCCGAGATCGGTGAAGGTATAGTAGCTTCCTTGCCGTCTGCGTCAACTTTGTTGTGCGATATGACTGCTAAGGTGGTGGTGAGCGTGGTTGAAGGTTGGTATAGTGCATAGGATTAGCTGAACGTGAAGGGTGAGCTGCTGACGTGAAAGGTGCAAGATGAATGGATGGTGAATGGCAGAGGGCGCGTGGGCGGCAATCGCACCAGACAGCCGCACCAGACGGCCAAGCGCAGCCGCGACTGTCGAAACTGATGACCGTGTTCGTTGTGGTGGTGCTCGTGGCCGCGGCCTTTTACGTAGGTACGTACACCTTGTGGGAGAAGAGAGATGTCTTGACGACTAGAAAATGACCTGGAAGGGTGGAAAAATCGTGGTCAAGGACTCCGGGGTAGGGCCTCGCTCCTGCCTATTCGTCTGCACAGAGGAACGAACTTTGCAAGCGTTACCGAATCCCATCTTCCATATTCGACTTGTAATGATACCTCTACCTTCCTACCAGCAAAAGGTTGCGGCCATGGTCCGTGCCCCGAGGCTCCTCGCGCTTGCAGCCTGCCTGACTTCTGTGCTTTGGCGAGTTTGGGATGCTTCGTTAACTTGTGTGGCGCGTGTTAGTAACTACTATACAGTAGTGTACTATACTGGCACTAGTCTAAATACTTACCTTGGCTAAGTACTTGTACCTGACGCTTATATGTACAGTGTACACACACGCGAATCCTATCTGTCCGAGTGACAACTTGGTCAAGCTGACATTACGGCATAGTACAGTAATTACCCCTGTTCGTGCATGTAATCCGGCCAGAGGTTTGTATGCATTTAGAGGTAAATATGCACGAGCAGGCTCACGCCAAGACCCCTCCCCCCCCCCCCCCCCCCCCAGGCGTAGAAATTTTAGAGGCTTCTCAGATTGCTAGCCCACCTATGAAGCCCCAAAAGGCCCCACAAGAGGTACCTCTATTCTAAAAAGTGCATATTACACCAAAATTGCTGCCAGAAGTGTATGCATTTATGCTTTTATGCACTTTCCCATACTAGATGATTGCGGCTGGGAATTTATAAGCACTTAGAGGGTTTTATGCAAAAGCAGGGGTAGTTACTGTATCACTCTTTATTCCAGACGAGAAATTGACATCTAAGCGATGAGCACCATTATCTAAGTAGTGCACATTCCTTCCAGAGACACGTATTGTCTATTCAAGAAGCTCTCAGTTTACCTCCGAAACGGAGAAAGTCGCCATCCTCGTATACGTCACCCTTTGCTGCGCGGAACGGCAAGATATCACTGCAGCTAGCCAGCAGGGGGCTACTCTTAAACGTCGTAAAACAAAAAACACACAAGCCACAAGTGCCTCCATTGAGAAACTGCCATAACCCCTTTCTAAGTCTGATCGGTTCATAATACATACATCAGTCGTACTGCTGCTACCAGAGTCGGCCTCGCAAGGTCTGTAGGTGTAGCCTGAGGAAAGGTAGAGCCCAGCCTTATACAACTTCACCAATGATCTTAGCCGCCTCCCGATATGTCTGGAGCAACTTTTCGCACTTCTCCCGCTCCTTTTTCACTGCATCATCCTCATAAAGCAGCTCCTCAAACAGCGTCTCCTTGTAAAGTTCGCTAACAAGGCGGTTTTGAACAACATCCTTGCAGTGGTTGACTAGTAAATGCATGATGGCCTTGGGCACCTGATCTGCGATGCTTTCGCGCACAATGTTGAAGTAGGAGCTGATCAAAGCCCGGATCAGCTCGGCTTCCATAGCCTCGCGATCTGTCATGGCCGGCTCGCCGTCATTGCTCTGCATCAGAAAGTTGTTAGCATATGCCGCACAAGAAAAAAAAAAAGAAAAAAAAAATAGCAAGAGACTTAAAGCGAATATGGCCAACTCACAAGCTCAGTGCCCTTCGCATTGCCGACATAGTCCATGTCATCATCCACTTTTATCGACTGAGCAGGCGCTCGCACCTGTCTGTCGTCTGGGCGTCTCATGCTTTGGCTAAATGTAGGCTCCATGGCCTGGTTGACATGGCGTCCAATGTTGCCGCTGTTTGAAGGACCGGGAACAATGGCTCCGTCTTTGCCAAAAAAATAGTTCAGAAAGGACTCCTTGGCATTACCCACGCCTTGCCCTCCGTTAAAGCGAGAAGGAGAATTCGATCTGGCTCCGTTCAAAGCGCTTGCAATGCTGCCAGGGCCGTTCTCCCGGACAGCCGGAGACATGCTGCGGGCACCCTTTCCAGCGGTTTTGCGCACGTGGACGTTGTCCGTCTTTTCCAGGGCAGTACTTTCTTCTTCCCCTTCAATAGGGGTCTCGGTGGCATTCGTACCAAGCTCCTTCAGCCGTCTCCGTTCACGTCTTTCGCGCTCCTCTTGAATCAGACGTTTCCTCTCTCTCTCCTGCTTATTGCTCACAACGTGGCTCATTGCTGCAGCCGCACCGAGGAAGTTGGGGTGGTTAGTGTTGATGTAAGCCCTCTGGATGGAAATTAGCGACTCGACATAGTTGGACGCGGGACCCAACCGTTCCCTAAGCAAATCAGAAACAACTTCGATGAGCTTGGCTTGCAGCCTGGGAAACCTCGATAGCTCAGTCGAGCCACAAGTGTGGCAGATCTTGATGAGCTCCTCATATACCAACTCTACGCAGCGCTGACTGGGTGGCTCAAGAAGCTTGATCTGGGGCTTGACAAGGAGATCGAAGGCCATCTCAGGTACAAACAAACTAGGCCGGGGACCAGTCGAGTTGCGAATCGCGGTCCGGATATCGAGGGCGGTTAAATTGGAAGTGGGGTCGATCGATTCCAGAGAGCTTCCAAAGACCGAGTTGAAAATGTAGTAGATACGAGCACCGCCGCAGAGCTCTTTTGTCGAGATTTCCGTCGAGGTACCGTCAATGGACGCGATGAAAGACGACGCAAACCTGGTCATGAGCTGCAGAATAAGAGAACCTCGGTGCTCCTTGCCACTGAAGTGCATGTCCCCGTAGCTTGCCAGTTCCTGCTGGGTTTGACCCATCAAGGTATTAAGACGAGCCTTGATGTCTGGCAGGCGTTCGCGAATGTGAGCCATCAAGGTGGTGTTGAGGGTCCTGGCGAGGAACTGAGTTCCGCAACGGGTGGAGATGTTTCGATACGCGGGATGATGCCTGAAGAACTCGGACTCGGACTTCAAGGCCTCTTCCATGGGCTTGTTGCCCTGAATATCCTGCTGCGATCTGTTTACCACGCCAATCCAACCAAGCTTGAGCGGGTAAACCCGACCAGACAGTATGTCCAGGGCATTTGTTCCGTGATCCATGAGATCGACCTTTGTGAGGACACCAATAGTCCTCCTACCCATGGGATCGACATGCCTGGCAAGCTTCAAAGCCTCCGAGTTCACAATGTCGACGTTAGCGGGCGAGACAGCCAAGACAATACTGTTGGGCTTTGCAATGTACTCGGAGATGAGGTTGCGCGTCTGCTTCTCTATGTCTGTAGGCTGGTCTCCGATGGGAACCTGCACGGATATACGTTAGACCAAGTTATGACGGCATGTACACCAGAGCTTCAAAGCGGCGTACCTTTGTGAGACCAGGCAAATCAACGAGCGTTAGGTTCAAAACGTGGGGAGAGAAAATCTTTAGGTTGATGGGCTGGCGGTTGATTCCCTTGTTGGTACCCGCAACTCGCGCGGTCTCATTTTCGATTTCGCGCTTGACGTCGCCAAAATCGGTGAACCTCCGATTGGGAATGTGGTGAAACTCTGCCCACTCGTTGCGGCCAGCAGCATTGGGGTTCCTGTAGCTGGGATGGGTTGCATCTTCGGCGTCGTCGTCGGCGGGGACGTTTATCAGCTGAAGAATGAGGGGTCTCCGAGTAACGATTCCACTGCCGCGGGGAAGAAAGTCGCGACCGACAATGTTCTCGAGGACGGACGACTTTCCAGCGGACTGGGATCCAACGACAACCTGTGATGGAGAGCAGGGGTCGTCAGCAGTCTGGTGGCGGAAAAAGAAGGGGAAAGAAGGACGACGGGGCAAGGAGCGGTTGCGGGCATGGAGCGGACAGGTGAAGGTGGTGGGCGGGTGTTGCGTACGATTTGGGGCAGATCCAGGGAATCGTTGCCGATGGTGTTGAAGACCAAGTCTTGCAACTTGTTGACAACGCCCAGCAGATCGTCACCGAGAGCAGCCATGATGACGGTTGAGCGGGAAAAAAAAGCCGAGAAGATCAGTCGCGTTTAGAAAGCGCAAACGCAAGCGAGAAGGTGGGCGGAAGCCGGAGTTTAGCGCAAGACGGAAGTGTGAAAACGGGCCCGAGGTCGGGCAGGACGAGGTCACGATTCGGGCGGTCGCACGGGACCGGGTGGGTGTATGGGGGCAAGTGGGCTCCCGGGTTTATCTGAGGGTCGATGGTCTCGTCGATTCAGAAACTTGGTAAATACAAGACGAGTTCTAGGCGGTTGGCGGCTGTGCGGGCGGGTGGCAGGAGAAGAGGCTGGCGACAGAACCCGAGTCGGGCAGGTGGTTTGGATCAAGCGGATCGGCTTCAGGACAGGAAAAGAGTTTACAACCAAGAAACTTGTGTTGCCTGTTGCTGGCTGACTGGCGGGACAAGGCACGAGGCGATCGATGATCTATCGAAGTGCAGCCGATACGTACAGTACAACGAGTTCAAGGCAGCACACAGACAGCTCGAAACATGAAGCGATGAGGGCTGCCCTCAGTAGTTGTCGCGGCGCCTCGATGGTGAGTGTGGATGTGGACGTCGATGTGGATGCCAAAAATCTATAACCCCGGGGGGGGGGGGGGGGGGGGGGGAGGGGGCGCGCTTCCAGAATCCAAAGCGTTGCAAACACACCCATTCACTCGACACTGTGAGGGAGAGGGAGGGGTCGGTCCATGGTCCCCTCGGGTCAAGTTCCACGTCCCCACTTTCACTTGGTCGTCAAAAGTTTAAAACCTCGCTCGAAGGGGGCAGTTCCCTTGATGCGTTGTCGTCGCGCCTGCACCCGGGCAAATCGAACCCGACCCGGCCTGATGAACAGGTTTCCAGGCCTTCATGCAACCGGTACGTTGACCTGCGTACCCGACAACACACCGGGGTCTGTGACTGGCTCTCGGCGGCTCAAAGAAGAGTTCAGAATTTGAAGCTCAACTGCCACGGCTCCACAGACAAGCACCTCTTACATGTATGTACATTGTCCACTACACCACTACACTATACGTAGGTATAGAGGTTGAAATTCGACCGCGGGGACGGCGGAAGGCGGGATAGCGGGGATGAGCAGGCATGACACGGTGCGTCATCTGGCTTGTCCGTTGATCCGAAGTTCTTGGCTCCCGGCCGGGCTGCGGACCGCGGGCTCAGACAACGGTGGACGGAGGGCGGAGCGAGAGACGGGACCTTCGGAGGTCGTCCACTCAGCACATGTCGCTGGCCTGCCGATCTGAACATTGGAGTCTTTTTCCGGGATGCATGCAGAAAGTCCTTTATCGTTCCCCATGGACATCAAGACGACTTCATCCGTACCGTAGCTCTATGGTCCCGAGCGTACATAGTATCTCCGTCCACGATCCACTATCCACCCTAGGTACCTCTAGAGGTACCTAGGTACCTACGCGGACCGGATAAATCGACTGTGTTCGATTCTTAATCGACTGTGTACAGGTAACTTTTCGCGGGCTGCCCCCAAGGTTAGTGTTAGGGTTAGTGGTTAGGGTTATTAGGGTTAGTTCCGGGGGTGCAGGGGGCCGGCGAGAGGCCCCCGCGTGTGAATGAGAGTTCAGCGCCCTCACAAACGTTGTTTTGAGCTTTGGTTGTCGTGGTTCAAAACTTGAATGATGTCTTTTGGTAAGTACTTGGTGATGGTTGCTGCTGCGCCAGAGCGATGCCCAGAAATGCCAAGTTTTGGGTCTTGGTCTTCTGTTTGTATGAGCTCCACACAGTCGATTAAGAATCGAACACAGTCGATTTATCCGGCTCGTACCTACGCAGTAATCTGTACCTCTAACCTCCGTGCTGCCACCTTCCGGTAAAACCGAACCCGGGCATAATGCCCGGCCCCTGGCCTTCAGTCCCATTCAGCGCTTGCTCAGCTGCACTAGCAAACCTTACCCCGTAGGCAGGCATTTCAGGAGCCTGCTACGTTAGGGTCCAGGTAGCTGAGACCGTGCTGGAATGCCGATTTCCAGGGGCACTTCATCCGCAGTCAAGATTCCAGCGGGCAGTCGCACACCTCGAATCGATCCCCAGCTACGAACGCCCTGCAAGACGGGAGAAGGAAAACCACAGAGGGGGGAACCCAAAACTTGGTAAAAGCTACCTCTACCTACCTAAGCTAAACAAAAACCAAAATACCCTGCCCTGGTTTCGTTTGACTACCAACTTTGCGGCAGTTCATCACCGTCACCGGCTTCGCAATATGAGTACCTTTGGAAGTCCCGGTGCCTTGCCAACAACAAAACCCACGCCGTAAGTCCACGAGCCCAGAATGCAATGCTCTACCCTGAAGGCTTGTCCAACTGACCAACAACACCTCAAGGCCCCAGAGAGGCAGCTTTCCCCTGGATCATGACGGTAAGGCTCAGCAGCCAATGCATGTATATACACTGGTCTCGGCTCTCACTCATACTTTGCCCTCCAGGAGAATGCAAACACGTCATGACAACCTACCTTGCCTGCATCAAGAGGGTCAAGGGAGTCAACGAAGATGAGTGTCGATCGCTGGCAAAGGCCTATCTCGCATGCCGCATGGAACGGTGGGTGGCAGCTACAACGCCCTGAATGTCTCTGTCTGGTCCCGCGCTAACCATGCGATATTCAGCAACTTGATGGCCAAAGATGATTTCAAAAACCTAGGCTTCAAGGAAGACGAACCATCAAGTACGCCCAAGCCGGCCGCTGAGGCTGAAAAGGGCGTGAAGGGAGAGTTACGGTGGTGAGAGGCTTGAGTCATTGTAACCAGCGTTGCTTGATGACATGTCTGGGGGAAAAGGGAAAAATAAACCAACATCTTTGGCCTTTGCCGACGTCTCCTTCCATTTCTCAAATCTCTGTCTTGTCAAAAACTTGCAAGTTGCACCACAAACACATGTTACCCCTGCCACCAGCTAGCGCCAACCCTTTGTGCGGAGGCATACCTTCTTGTCGATCCCATCCCTAGGCGCGGGGACCATCACCGTTACGGCTCCGAGTTTACCGTTTCACAAATCCGCTACCGAGTTGGCCGCATTCATTCGCCCTACTGAAAGAGAGGAATAGCAAGACAAGGTGCAGTCTGAAGCTCCATAGATGTCCCCTGGAAAGCTGGACTCACATTTAGAGGCACTGCGCGTGCAAGTAAAGATGGTCTTTCCTGCTTCTCCATCTTCCTAACATGGCGTTTGGATAGCAAAATCTTCAAAACGGTCTTGCCGTTCTTTGGAGTTCGATGCCTAGTAATTGTCATCAAGTGCGAGCCTGGGCTACTCTATCATCCCACTTGTGACATCTTTATCAGACCACACCCTTACATCACGGCAACCGTCCAACATACCTAGAGGTAGTCGCCTACTGAGTCGAAAATACTACAGTACTAATCCATTGTGCCTGGTTGGTTTCTGCAACTTGCACAGATATTCCCAGAATCCCCTGCATCACGGCCGCCAGAGGTGATAAACCAAATCAACATGGCTACCTCTATGTATCAACACGCTAGGCATTACTCGCCCGTACACAGCCTTCGAAGCCAATGGGCTTGTAGGCTACAAATGCCTACAAGCAGCCGGCGTTTCTTCACCACCTGCCAACCACTACATGGCTCATATGCAGACACTCTGCCGTTTCTCCGGATCAACAGCAACACGCGCGTGATTTTTCAGGGCTTTACAGGAAAACAGGTTTGATCACCCTGCCATTCCTTCATAATATCTCCTATGTACACCCAAGCTAACGTGGAGCGGGACTTTCAGGCCACAGCAAATGCTAAGGACTCCTTAGCATGGGGGACCAAGATAGTCGGTGGTGTGATCCCGGGCCGCACCGGAGAGCATCTCGGCCTTCCCGTGCTACCTTCCGTACGCCAGGTTAGAAATGGAACCGACAGCCAGCTCTCTACGTCCTGGTCAAGCCTTTCATCCAATTCTGGAACCCCGAAAGAGCTAACATTGGGCTTACAGGCCATGGAGCATCTCAAGCCGGACGCAACAGGCATCTATGTTGCCGCCCATCAGGCCCCCGGGGCTATCGAAGAGGCCATCGAAGCCGAAGTACCACTTATAGTCGCTGTCGCCGAGCATATTCCAGTTCACGACATGCTCAGAGTAAGCTCCTCGCACAAGAGGCCCAATTACGCTCGGCCCTCATATACTGACACTTGTATGTCTAGATCCACTCCATGCTCAAGACTCAGTCCAAGTCTAGACTTGTCGGTCCTAACTCTCCCGGCATCATTTCGGCTGTAGGGAAGTGTCGAGTAGGTAAGCAAGTAGTCTCGACCGCCCACATACAGCATATCGTGGGTGGGACTTGTATTCCTGGTAAAGGTAAAGACTAACATGTCAATATCTTCCTTGATAGGGTTCCAACCATTGCCATGCTTTTCGCCAGGGCGGGTGGGTATTGTAGCCAAATCAGGCACTTTGAGTTACGAAAGTAGGCAGTACTCTCCCTTTCCCAAGGTGTCTCTGAAGTCATCCCCCAATATGGGTGCTCATCTCATACTAATCACTGCTTACTTTGCAGCTGTTGCATCAACCACCAGGGCAGGGCTTGGACAGAGTCTGTGCATAGGCGTGGGCGGCGACATGGTACCTGGAACGGACATGGTAGAAGCGTTGAGTGTCCTTGAGAAAGATCCAGACACTGAAGCCATCGCTTTGATTGGTGAGATCGGTGGAATGGGAGAGCTCGAGGCTGCAGCTTGGATCAAAGAATACTACTCTCGTAGTAAATCTCCCAAGTATGTCAACCAGCCTACTCAATGCTCGCCGTCATGTACCGGGTCTGTTGTGAAATGGCTAACATGGTACTTGACAGGCCGATTATTGGTCTTATAGCCGGCGTAAATGAGGCACCGGGCCGCATAATGGGGCATGCCGGTGCTTTTACGTTCCTTGGAGAACCTACTGCAAAGGCGAAGATCGCAGCACTTGAGGAAGCCGGTGTGACCCTGGTTAATCACCCAGCCAAAATAGGCGATACTCTACAGACAAAGTTGCGAGAAGGCACAACTGGGTCCGGCACGACGAGTAGATCCCAGCCTTTCGCGACTGGCATGCAAAGGCGTCAGCTTCACTTTATGAGAGGGCCCGGACGGCGTTCTCCCGCGGCCAGTCTATCTGTCCATAACAAGCAGCAGTATCAACAACGACGGAGTATATATCTCGATGTAAACCAATGCTTTGATGAGCTCCGCGCCCGCGGCGGGATAAACTGCGGCCCCTATTCCGGCCATGGCACCCGCCGCCTTCTAGCCGTCGGCATCGATCGCTCAGCACGATCTCCTGCCATCCTGGTCGCCCCTTCTATCGAAGACTGGATGGAAGGGGCCCAGCGCACCTCCGCGCCGGTCAAGAGCTTTCCGTTCGACTACCGCCGGGGACCCGACGAGTTGGCCATCGAACGGCTCGCGAGCTACCTCCAGCTGAGCAACAAGGGAGACAGCGCGGTCGACTCACTCCGGCGGCTTATCGAGACCTTGACTACTCTGTTCTATGAAAAGGAGGGACTCCTCCTGACGACGCACATCGTCGAGCGACTCAGAGAAATAAAAGTCGTTCACGCCCGCTTTGCCTTCGATCAAGCCACCTTCCGCAACGGCACGCCTCCGGACAAGATCAAGGCTATGTATGTCCGCGCTACCGATGAGCCGGCCGAGGTCAAGGCGGAACGGAGCGGCATCGTGTACATCAAGCTGCCCGGGGAGGACGCGACCATCGGGACACTGGTGAACGGGGCCGGGCTGGCCATGAACACGGTCGACGCTCTTACGGACGCGGGCGGGAAGGCGGCCAACTTCTTGGACACAGGCGGCAAGGCTACGAGTGAGACGGTGAAAGAAAGCTTTATGATCATATTGCAGGACCCGCGCGTGCGTGTGGTATTTGTGAATATCTTTGGAGGACTGACGCGGGGTGATATGATTGCCCACGGCATCATTATGGCTTTTAAGGAGCTGTCGCTTACGGTTCCGGTTGTGGTGAGAATCAGGGGTACGAACGAGACGGAGGGACAGAAGATCATTGCGGATAGTCAGCTGCCGCTTTATGCATTTGATGATTTTGAGGTGGCGGCGGCCAAGGCGATCGAGTTGTCTCGCAACTAGATTGATAGTTTTTACGGGTGATTGTTCAAAACGTTGCCAGATGATGTCAAGCAAAAATGAGGCAAAAAGCTATAAAAAAAAAAAAAAAAAAATAATTATAATGTTTTTTAAAAAATAAAATCTTTTTGAAAAAATGATAAAAAAAATCGTTTCCTGAATTAAGTTGAGACACGATGGGCCATATATTTCATTACCATCATCGTAATGACATGGAAGGATGTTGTATTAAAGGGGGGCAGCTATACACGATTCCTTGTCGGACGAACCGCATATGAAGTTATAGACGCTTCATGACAAACATGTTCGTTATGTATGAGACAACAATGTTTTGTTGTCTCCTGGTAGAAACCACCTCATGCTTGCTTTCTTCGCTGGGATGAATGACAGCGACATTATGAATGGCCGCCTCCTGCCCCTTTTCGTACAAGCCGAGATATTCCATTTGACGGAGTTTCCAGCTTCTTAGGAGCCACACTGCATCGAGAAGGCATCATTAGTAAATCCATGGGTATTCGGTGAGGTAGACGGAAGAGTTAATATGTATACTTACTGGACAAGAAGGATGCAAAGAACATGAAACCGGTGAACACCTGCACATTCAAATATACGCCTGCTCCAACCATCTCCCGCTTGAGACTCAGTCCGATCACCTCGGCACTGTAGTGTACAAGGTCCGTTAGCCGACAAACCTCTTTCGGACAATACAACGATCAAGGGTAATACTTACAAAGTCGCAGGAAAAACAAGGCCAATCCAGTACAGAGAAAGAGCTGTGGTCCACAACGTTAGTCTCTCAAAGGAGATGGGTATTGCTCGTACACGTATGAATGGGGTCACTTACCTGCGGGCAATAGCTGTATACCAACAACCTCCGCTCCTACAGGCCCCACGCATGGCCAAATGATGCCGGCTACCGCGCCAAAGAGCGCGTAGATGATGAGCCCGGCGAAGTATTTGCCGGCGAAGATCCACAAAAAGAAGGCGACTACACTGGCAATAAGAGTCCCTATTCCAGCGACGTTCATCTTTCCTAGCCTATCGCTGAGGAGGCCGATTGCAGGTCTGCCAAGCGCTTGAGATACTGAAATGAGATGAAATGGTTAGCGTGGATGAACAAGACTGAGACGCTGCTTGCCATACTTTCAGCGCGAGGAAAATGGGCGACGCTTACAATTGAACATGGCCGACGCCAACGATGCTTGATTGCTAGTGAAGCCAGCCTGTAGGGCAAAGTCTGCAATGGAGAAGACGACGATGATGTAGCCGATGATACCAAAAAATCCCCAGCCGACAAAGAGCCAATACTCTGGCTGGAAGAAGAGATCCTTGTGGAAAGCTATATGCTTGGCCCCGACGGCCTTGTTACGATCTTTGATGATCAGACTGACGCAGCCGTTCACGGTGAAGCAGGTGATGGCCAGGATGCGGAATGCCCATTCCAACCCGAGATTTGTGATCATGGCGTTCGCTCCCAGAGCGTAGGTGAGACCACCGAATCCGGAACCGCCTGTTGCCAGGGCATTGGCGAAAGATCGCCGCTTGGTGAACCATTGCGGGACAATACCGACGGTAGCTGTGAAGCAGAAACCCATACCAAGGCCAAAGCAGACGCCCTGGCTCAGAAGAAGCTGCCACGCATGGGTAGAAAAGGAGGCGCCGATGAATGAGCCGCTGTACAAGACACGATTAGTGATAAGGTCAACTACTGGGGTACGTTGTGGAACAAAGGGAAACACAAGTTAGTTAACGTTGACTTACGCTTCGAAGACAGCACCTATGAAGAGCGTGATCCTAGTCCCCAGAGTTTTGATACTATAAGTGGCAAGGGGCGACACGAGAAGAGCTACAGAAGTGAACATAAGCGAGTGTTAGCGGAGACTAGATACATCACCTCGCTTGAAGGAAGGTCTTTGGTGACATAGAGTAGCGCACCCATCGACGTAGAAAGACCGCCAATAAAGGCGAAGAAAAGAGGGGAAGCCCCTATGATTGAGCCGGATCGCAAGTAGTAGGCTAAGAAGATGGCATAGGACTATATGGTGTATGACTAAGTCAGCAATTTTCCTTCACTTGTGGTGGGAAAGCGCAGGGAGAAAGGCCTACCGAGATGAGCCCCCACGTATGCATATTCACAAGCCATACGCCGAAGACTACCACCCTACATACAATGAACATCAGTAACAAGAAGGGTATGAAAATGTTATGGGTATAGCGAGACGAGACGAACCAGCCATATCCTCCTTCTTTGAACTCATCCTCTTTGACAGCATCACCGTCTTCCGGGCTTTCATCGAAAAGAGACTTGGACTCGGGTTCAACTGCGGCCCTGGCATTGGCCATGGGAGCTTGATTGGATGGCGGGAAGGAAGCATTATGACGGGACGGCGCCGGAGCCGTTGAAGGGTTAGGGCCCAAAGTCATTCCGGCCTCCTTGACTGTGCTCGCAAGTGTGTGTAGTCGGCGGAGGAGAGACATCAGTGTTTCGACGAATTTTTTTTTAACAAGAAAAATGAAAAAGAAAAAGAAAGAAGAAAAGAAGAAGGCAGACTAGCAGGTAGGTGGAGCCTAGAGTGGAAGAGAATTCAATGATACAAGAGGGCAGAATCAAAAGGCTTGATATCACAGCATCAAGAGAATGGGCATGATACCCCTGGTAGACGGAAAAAAAAAAGTTTTGATGTTATTTCTTATCTGTTAGTCTAACAACAACAGCGACAAGACAAAGTCTGGCGTCCACGCAGGAGGACAACAACCGTCAAGGACCTATCTAAGAGACAGCGACCCGATAAGCATACTACTAGATGTCAAAGGTACGGTGAAAATAAGGGAATGATGGAACTGGCGGTTAGGTCTACTGTCCATCCTGCTCGCGCTCGCTCGGGGAATCGGTGTCCGGGAGAGAAAGCTTTTAAGTAAGTGGAAGATATTCTGCATACAAAAGCAGCCGAATCCCCTGCTTTCAGTTCGGGTTGGAGACTCGAAAAGAGCGAAATCGGTGGCCAACGCCGACGGAGAAACACATTGAGCAGGTGCTAGCGACATGATATACTCCATTACCAGTGCCCAATGGTCCGGAAAACACACCCTTTTTCGATTGTGATGCCTGTCCCGACCGTTCGAGATTTTCAAACACCGAAACTTGGCCGAACCGGCAAGGACATTCCGAAACCCCTCTCCAACTTTTCGGATCTCGTGCGGATCTCGGAAATGGGTGAAAGTGCCTTATTGTCACAAGACAGGTCGAAGATGTTGACCATGACCCTGAAGGTGAGCCAGGATGAATGAGTTCGTCCACTGCCCCCCTAGCTTGAGCCCTAGTCCCCTTGTCCGCCATGGCCAAACTAACGATCCTGCTGCAAGCCCCCCCCCCTCCCCAAATGGAAAGCCAAGTGAAAGAGAACGCACAACATGACAGGCATGCAATACATATAGTGTGTATGCCATCCTTCTTCCATTGCCCTGCTCTCCACGGTCAAGGAGCCGAGGGGGTTGTTCCGGCTCACTACTCACCCCCTCATAGGGTTTGGCACCCAACATTCGCAGGGCGGCACGCGGGGGGGGGGGGGGGGGGGGGGGGGGGGGGGGGGACATGAGGATGGTCATTTTCTCCTTCCAGAAGGCGAGGCTTGCAGGATGCAGCACTCGTTGGAATAAAGAGTATACAGCAGAATGCTGCTTGTGCTCCTACCAGCACTTGCATCGGATGGACAGTTTGAGGGCAGGATTGGGCACCTGATGGTGCATCGCGTCGAAGGGGGCACTGGAGTTGCGAGTGGGATGTGGTGCTGACAGATGTAGAGGACGATGGAAGTGAGACAGAATATGACATTTGAGTCTTGTAACTGAGAAGTGTGTACCTCGAGCTCATGCGGGGGAGAAGGGCATGCAATGAAACGAAAATGAATCAAAAGGGATGGATGGCTTGTTCTTGGTATCTCGAAAGCCATCGCAGCGAGCTCAGAAACTTTTTGCATTGACCATCAAAGATCGTCGTTTACCGTCTTACACACTACTGCAAGTGTACATACACTACAAGAGATTACGATTCGGCGTATCATCGCGTTCCTCGTGGGTTTGATAACCGTATGGTCTATTGGAACACCGCTGGGTTTTCACATGAATGAAAAATCAGGCGTTACTTAATAAGTGACGTTTTGCGATCTTCCCGCAAACGTAC
Organism: Neurospora intermedia; assembly: GCA_037102815.1. Classification (NCBI taxonomy): domain Eukaryota; kingdom Fungi; phylum Ascomycota; class Sordariomycetes; order Sordariales; family Sordariaceae; genus Neurospora; species Neurospora intermedia. The sequence continues at coordinate 1,963,901 of BTPP01000003.1, read as the reverse complement.
GCATTTTAGGTATCCCGTAAACCTGTGAAATCGTGTGAAGCTGTGGTGAAGGCGGAATGCCAAGTCCTTCTGACATTTCAGCTCAGTGGAAGCTACGGATTCACACGAGATTCACGCCGCGCCCAAGCACACTCACTTTTCTCGAGGTACCTCTTTGGGCACGGCCCCGGGGTAGGTATGTAACGGGGTACGTACTGCATACAGCATAAGCACTGTACGTGTCAGCCTCTTGACGGTTACACAATACAGTGGTGTTACCTCCATGGAGGCGGCCAGAAACCACGCCAGCGCCGGTGTCGAGCGTGTTAGCCCGGAGCTCGAGCTTGGAGCCTCAAATGTCCCTCGCTCCCAACCGGGCAAACAGCTGTAGAGGCAGGCACTTTCCATGTATCCAGCTACGCGGTCCAGGTCCGTCGCTAGGGAGTCCCCCCTTCGTCTTTCTACCTTGTTTTGACGATCAAGCCATCCATCCAATTGCGCGACAGCGAATCGCTTGGAACGGATACCGTTCAAACTATGACCAACTCCGTCAGCTCCTTACCTGTACACTACCTATCCACGGTCGTCCACCTCCTACACTAGATGTCTGGAGACATCACATTAGATTGACCTAGAATATTTCTTTTGTTGTTCTATTTCCAGCACCGCCCAGGCAGTCGATTCTTTGGGCTTCTCCTTCGTTGTCAACATCGTCTCCTCACGGAACAGGCTTGAGGTCTACGAATCGAAAAGTCATCGTCCCCCTTCCTTGCCTTCCACTTGTTTCTTTGCATTGAGACGGGGCTGGGACGAGGTGGGTAGGCAAAATCAACGAGAGACAACAACAACAACAACAACAACAACAACTACAACGGGAACAGCATCATACATCACAACAGACACAGCAGGCGTCGTATTTAATAACCGTGATTTCGGTACTTCTACATACAACCTTAGCAGCAGCAGAGACCAATTCCGCCTACTGTGTAGAGCCCTGTACTCCTTTTTAACCGACTTGTCCGGCGCTCCACCTTCCCAGCCAGGGACTTCCCAAGGCTCACTCCGCTTCTGACAGCCGTCGACCACCAACCCTTTCCTTCACCGTCTCTATTTCTCCACTCTTAACCATCATTGACGATCAACATCCCGCCATTCCAATAAATAAGAAGAGATAGGGCTGCACAACACCTTCGTGAAGGGGGTCACCTCTCGCCCGCCATGTTTGCCCGGAGTAACTCGAGCGAGCGTGCTTCGCCCAAAAAGGCCACTCCGCCGTCGCCTTCTTATATGAGCAGCGAGCAATTTGGTACGCCGTTCTTCCCGACTATCTCCTAGGTGCTAGGTGGGGGTGTGGACGTGTTTGATGGCCTGTCTCGCACTAACACAAACACCATCCAGCCGCATATCTTAAAGATCTACGTGCCAGTCGACTTAACAGGCCTGGTGGTGCACGTCCACTGCCCGCTTCGAAACGCGATACTTCTTGTACTACTGCTGCCAGTCCCTCGCCTAGCAGCCGGTCATCTTTCACACAAGCCCCTCGCCTCTCCGAGACCGCCTCCTCTCCCATCCAAAATGGCACTTCAGAAGCGAATAATGCATCCAGCCCAACCGAGCTGTCCCCTGGCCGCAGCTCCGTGACCGCCAGCGTTGGCTCCAAGTACTCAAACGTGACCCGAGGTAGAGATTACTACCCAGACCGTCCAGCCCGCCTCTTGAAGCCATCAGAGGTGGTACCTTCTGCTACCTATATCGAACGCGGTCAGAGATGGATGGAAAAGGAGGAGGCTGTTTCTTTGCGCAAGGCTATGGAGGACATGGATCTAAAGGGACACAGCAAGAACGCCAGTGGTGGCCCGCTAATTAGGCCGGATGTCGGCCCCGGCTCTGGGAACGATGAGGCTCCGGAGCAAACCGAGGAGGAAAGGCGTCTCTACGAAGCCGCGCTGGCCGAGGCAGCCGAGTTAGTATGGCAACACGAAAACCCCGGGAAAGAGAGACCGCCCGAGCCAGGCACCCCATATCGGTATAAGCCTCACTTGCGCAAAGACAGCTACGCCCATGCCCGCACAGCCAGCGTCAAATACGGCAGCGATGTGGCCCCCACTGGTCTAGCCAGAGATACTAGCACGTACTCAATGTCGGGAAGTTCGACGGATGGCGAAGAAGGACAAGGGTCAAGTCGAAGCCCAGTATCGCCAGCTTCAGCTCGCCCGCTGTCTTTCAGGCTGCCGGAGACACCTAGAGCGAGCCATGAGCGTGTGCGAGATGGCTCCCCAGAATCGGGTAACTCCAAGTCGTACAGCACCTTTTCAGGTAGTAGCGGTTACCTACGGAGTGGTTCGAAGAAGGACATATTTGGTGAGCCCCAGAAGCCGTTCCCAGGTGACAAGATTTCGGAGGAATCAGAAGCGCGGTCATCTTCTTCTAGCCTGGATAACTTTGCACAAATCAGAACTCCTGAGCAACTGGGAGCGAAACCCAAGAACCCCCTGAATCGCGTACAGTTTGCCCCTGAAACGTCCCCGGCAGCGGATGGCGTTGCCTCGTCCCCTCCCAAAGACGGATCTAGGTACGAAAAGTATGAGATTCACCGTAATCCTGTCACCCAATCCCGCAACCCTCAGTACACCACCAACGTACGCCCCGCTTTGCCTTGGGAAAGAAAGAAACCGGTGCAGGAAGAGGTTCCTCGAAAGCACGGCATGGAAATCCGCAGCGATGAGATACGGCAAGCCACAAGCATGAAGCTGAAAGACCGCAGCGTCAAGCTACCTACGCCGTCTGCCGTCAGTGACAATCCCGGTCGACCCATCGTAAGCTTTGACAGACAATGGAAAGCTCCTGATGAGGCTGCTGATGACACGCCAGAAGGACCGTCGAGATTCGGCAAGAGTGACGACCGCTCGACGCCACTCGTCCCTGGACGTTTCCGCAGCCAGCAGTCGCAGCAACCCCAAGAAGAGCCGCAGCAAACGCAACACCACCACCACCACCACCAACAACAACAACAACAACAACAACAACAACAACAACAACAACAACAACAACAACAACAACAACAACAGCAGCAGCAGCAGCAGCAGCAGCAGCGAGCACTCCCACAGCAACCCCAGCGACCACGACAGCAGCCGGGCTCGACGCCGAACGTCCCTGTTATCCCTGTTTCGAATGGTTTTTCAACCCCACCGTCGTCTTCGTCGCCAACAAGACGCCCACTCCCAGTCCCAACCCCACCCAGTATTCAAATAAATGCACCGCCTCCTTCATCTTCTATCCCCTCAATATCTGTTCCCTCCATCGCTGTCTCGGAGTCAGCTTCATCATCACGATCTAACGTCCCTCAGATTGTCCTCCCAGGCGGATCTCACGATGATGGACCTAGCATTCCAGTAATCGTGACGCCAGACGATAAATCCAGCACCTCCAACAGCATCAGCTCTCGACGCCCGCTCCCCACCCCGGGAGCCGTAGGTCGACATATGCCAGCTCGGCCACGCAGCCACTGGTCACCGGCGCCCAAACCAGCAGGCAGCCGCGCCACGGCTCGCTGCCACGAGTGCGGCGACTTCATTGAAGGCCGCTTCGTCTCGCTGGCTGGGATGACGGAGCGCTTCCATCCGCAGTGCTTCACATGCTACTCATGCGGCACGTCGCTCGAGGCGCTCGAGATCTCTCCAGAACCGGATGAGCACCGGGCGGCGCGGCTCGAGCGCATCGCCCGGCGGACCGCAGGCGAACATCTCCCCGAAACGCCGGGCCAGACCATGGCCGAGGACGGTGACGCGCGTCTCCGGTTCTACTGCCACTTGGACTGGCACGAACTGTTCGCGCCGCGGTGCAAGCACTGCACGACGCCCATTATGGGCGAGCACGTGGTGGCGCTGGGCCACCACTGGCACTTTGGCCACTTCTTCTGCGCCGAGTGCGGGGACCCATTTGAGCGCGGCATGACGCATATCGAAAAGGACGGTTATGCGTGGTGCGTGTCGTGCCAGACAAAGCGCACCGAGCGCAGGGCGCCCAAATGTCGCAAGTGCCGGAAGGCCGTCATCGGACAGTACATTAGGGCGCTTGGCGGCGAGTGGCACGATGAGTGTTTCCGCTGTGCCGACTGCGGCGGCGGGTTCGATGATGGACAGATATTCCCTAGGGAAGGGAGGGCCGGCACGATGCCGGGTGAGATGGTTGTTCTTTGTACTGGATGCATGGAGAGGGAGTTAAAAGCATAGGCATACGGAAGTGGATGGGTTCTTCCACTTTTCCCAATGACGGACACAAAGAAGAGTCCAGGACAGAGTATAGGGATATAGGGGCAAAGGTCAAAGCATTATAAGGGTGTTTCTTTTTTTCTTCCTTTTTCTCTTTTTTTTTTTTCCCCCTTCTGCATAGCATTGGAATCAGGATGTTGCTCTACATTTTCTTTTACTCAATAGTGTTAAGGGGTTCATATGTACGAGTATCGAGATACAAACAATATTATAATAATAACACATCAACACACGAAACTAGGATGTCATAATGTAGTTATTCGGGGCTGCCTTGGGCTTGTCAGCGTAGCCTACCTGATAGGCATTATGGACGTCATGGTTAAATCAGCCTTGGAAGATAAGCAAGGAGTTGACGATATCCCACAGCGCTCCGGAACGACGATTGAAGCTGAGCAAATCGGAGATGATGGTAAAGGAGAGTAAAAGCTCTGTCTACGAATATGTCACTGCAATGGGTTTACTGGCTGAGCGGGAACAGATACCACAATGTGAGCCCTTGAATTCCTGGGATAATAAACACTCGATAGCGCTCGACATTGTGCATGGCATCATAAACAAGCATTCGCAGTATTGTGACAACATCTGGGAGTGGAAAAGGGGGGAAGAAAGAAGGCAGAATGCCTTTTGGAAAGATGGCGTGTTTACGCTTCAAACAGAAGATAAGATGCCGGCAAAGCCAGTTGGCGTCCTGTCAAAGTATGGTATAAATAGAATCAAATCGATGTTCCTCGATACACCTCCGCCCTGTGACCCCAATGATAGCACCCTCCGAACTCCGGTTCTCCTAGGCATCACCTATGCGACGAATAGGAACAAAAGTAGAAAAAGTGCGTGCGTCCAGTGACAATGGCAAAAGCTGTGATGTTATCCGTAACCCCGTGTCCAATCCTGCTGCCACATTCCGAAACTCCCACCCAGTCCCTGTCCTGTTATAGAATCGGATACCACTCGCGAGCTATCTTCTGGTGATCAAGTCGCCGGTTGTCGTCCCGCTTGCTACTATGCATATGGCCGGTTATAATTTTGTCTTTTTGTATTTTTTTGGCCTTTTTTTTTTTTTTCTCTCTCCCATCTCCTTGTAGTTGTAGTAAAGGATCGCCTTTTATCTACCAGCCGCCAACCTGCTCTTGGTGAACTTCCAGGCAATCACCGTCCTGCATCTCGAGCTATATCATGGTAGCAATAGACCTGGTTAGCAAACATATTTCTGGCGTGCTTGGGTGCTTCGTCTACCATGGTGTTCCCGGGCTAGCCGCAACATCACCACAGATGTTAGGTGCATGCCAGATTTTACTTACAGTGTCCGGGGTGTCCGTGGGCTGTACGCGCTGACCCTCGAAGAGGAACCTAACCGAAGCCAGCGTCTTGCCCTGGCGCTCGCAGAACGCCGTCATGAGCTTCTCGAGCTTGGTGCTGCGCTTGATCTTGAAAAAGACCTCGTTGTTGTTATCCGTCACCTTGATATTAAGGTGCTCGACGGCGGGGGCGGCGGCATCGGAGCCAGCGTTTCCACTTCCGTTCTCAGCGTTGTCCGCCATGTTGATGACTTGGGAGTTGGAGATGCTAGGTAGAAGTCTAGTCGCAAAGAGATTTCGTCAATGAAAACTGGAAGGGCCGAGTTTGAGGTGTCAATGTTCGGAAATGCTAGATCTCCAGGCTGCGATGGAAGTCAGAAATTGCGCGCGTATCAACGCGCCGGAGAGTCTCGTCCTGCCTGTGTTGTCGCACAACGAGATGGAGCAGAAATCGGTGAAGGGACAGCAAAATTCGAGAGGAAAAGCGGATTGTCTTACTGCAGTAGATAGGTGTTTTGAAATGTGCTGTGGCAGACTTCTGGTCTTGGGAAGCGTCAGGTCAAGCAGGTCCGTGAGAATTCAGAGAAGTGGAAGGCGAGGTGCACCGGGTCAAGTCGTGCTTTTTGAGGTGGAAGCGTGGTTGCGGCGAATGCAGTAAACGACGGCTGGAGGGCGGCGGTTTGTAAGACTGCAGCAGACGCAAAGTTCCAGGTGGGGCCAGCCTTGAAACACCAATATTTGTACGAAACCTTGATGCCTCCTCTCGACCTGGCCAACTTTTGTGCTAAGTTGTGCTCCTTAAGGCTCTACTGAAATGCGGCACATGCGTATAATACCCGTGCCTGATCCAAAAGGTGAACATGAGACGAAAGGGCCGAGGAAGGCCAATTCGTGAAGGTGTTCATACACCGATGCAAGCCCACATAACTAGGTGCCCAAGTATTTCACTGTCCACCACTTGGCACTACTTCTAGGTCAACCATTCGAATACCAGTCTTTCGCTCATCTTTGCAGACCACCCGACCTTGCCTCGCACAAGCCCTATAGTAATGAACAGTTCCTTGTAGTCCTAGTCCGCGGTTAATTGCCTGTTCCAGCGTTAGGCTGTAGTGAGGCTGGTAGAAGAATAGTAGTACAGATAGATTGACGCATTGGTGGTCACCGATAAGTGTTTTCGATCCGGAGAGTTCCTGACATCATCCCTCCGTTTTCTTTACTGATAGGCGCGGCAACTGGACTGGAGAATGGGGTACCGAAGCACCGGGATTGTTTAGGCTGTGGGGATTCCAAACTTGCAGGAGGGAGATCCTCGAGCGCAGAGTCCCACTCGAAGCTCTGGCTTTTACCTTCCACTTTATAGACACCTGAGCAAAGAAGGGTAACTACCAGTTCTTGACTTCTTCACGATCCAGCTTCCAACCAGACGGAGTTCTCGACTGTTCAAATTTCGATACCATGGTGGGTTTAGGCGCAGTACCAGCTTCAGGTCTCCCCTTACAGAATGTCTCGGCTCTCCCCTGAGGCACTGCTGACCGTTCATGTTGCTGTGTTAGACATTGCAAGACGACCTCGCAGCCAATCCGCCATGCCATCCACGCGCGGTTTGTTCCATGCTTCCCTTGTTCTTTTGTTACGGCTTGCACGCGTGGTGTGCTGACATGGGGTGCTTTTGTGCCTGCAGTGCGCGATACAAAGTGAGGATGACCAGCTTGACTCCTGTGTCGTTCAGAACTCGCAGTTTGCTGACCTCACTTCACGCCGCAGATTGCCTGACCAGAAACGGATTTGATGAGAGCAAATGCCAGAAACAGATAGACGCACTCTACGAGTGTTGCAACGCGTTTTACGAAAAGAACGGCGAAAGCGCGTCAACAGTTAGCTGCCCCAAAGCGAGCCTGCTACGGCTCAAGATGGAACAGAGAAAGAAGGCTACATGAAGGAAAACAAGAGGAGTCGAAATGTATCACTTGTCCAGATATGTCCACCTAAACGCCCGTGAAGGTGTTAGGTAACTTAAACGGAAAGTGCGGTATTCCTCTGGGCGATCCTTGAGCACGCGAGAGACCTCATGGGCCTGAACAAGAAATGATGGTCTTGTTCCGAGACTCTAATAGGAATGCCGTGGACATTGTAAGGAAAAAAAAAAAAAGAAGAAGAAAATACCAAAGAAGTTTTTGGGGTCCGTCGCTTTTTGTATCAATTTCTCACACAGGTGGAGGGGCTTGAAATTTGGGTGGGGTTCATAGGTCTTCGCCCAGGGACCCACATACTCTGCCGGCCGCAGATCCCAGTCCGGCTTTTTGAGCCGCATGGAACGCGTCGTGCGGACGGCAAGCGAGTTGCTAGTGTAGCGGGCAGCTGGAGCTTCGACGTGTGATTGGAAATTCGTCAACGTGAATTATTACAACATGAATTACCTTTCCATACTTGGGCGTGTGTAGAACTACACTTAGACCTTTTCGCTACACAACACGAAAGCTACCTTGTGCTCCCATTACGCCTTGTAGACACAACCCCAACATTGATCTCGAGCTCAGTCCCCGAGAGTGGGACGTCATCTTGCCCAGCAACCAGTCTGTCTTTCTGGAAGGAGCTTTCAACGAACAAGTGGACAAAGCACAGCATGGAATGCGATTGATAGACAGAAGCGTCTGCCGTCCCCTACCAAGAACCCGCGACGCGCCTACCAAACAGTCATCACACTAACATCACGCCAATCGATCTACCCCCATTTGAACCTCGCGTATACGGAAACGACCAAGGGCGAACATGGCACCCACAGTTGTGAGCAACATCAATCCTTCAATACGCCGACGCCGCACGGCAGTGTTCATTTCTTCTGATACGCAGTTGCTGCAGGACCCTTCTGTCACCTCAGACGCGAGCTTTTCATTTGCCTCGAAAAGCGAAAGCCCAGATCTAGGTTCGAATATCGTGGAACTTCGAATGCCCTAAGAACAGCTAGCTGCTAACACTACATGCACATCCAGGACTTATACCTCCCCCCATGGCCCAACAGCCGTCACCATACCGGCAAACCGTCATTCGAGCCGGCGATGAAGTTGAGTTTTATTCGGGAGAGCTAGACCGCCACCTCACCGACCTCAGAGGAACCACAAAAGAGAAGCGCGCCCAGGTCTTCCAGCTTATCGACTCTTACCATGCATACTCGAGGAAAAGGGCGGATCGACTCCGCGAGCGTCAGCCACGCAAATTCACCCTTCGCGAAAATGAGATGGACATCGACGATAATGAAATTGATGACCTCGCCGTAAACTTTGACGAAGAATATCGGAAGGCAGAAGAGGAGGCGCAAACTTGGGATCTTCTTCGGCGCATGCTGCCCCTGGAATATGGCCAGGACGAAACATCTCAGTTGAAACAACACACAAAACCATCCTTACAGTCACGGAACCAATGGTGGAACGATTTCATGCTGTCTGACTCTTTGGCAAGGGAACAAAAGGTCGTGCTAGAGTGGCTTCAGAGCAGTGCAAGCCAAGGACCGCCAGTAGACGACGTTGTGAGCCACCTTCAGGAGAGCGCAGAGAGGGGTGACATTCTTGCCCATGGCTGGCTTCATACTCGCACCAAGATCAAGCTGCAGAAGAGCGTGAACGGGTACCAAGGATCGCTTGACCCAAGGGCATTTGGCTTTGCCGAATCACATCTCAGCTCCAACACGCTTGTCACCCAGCTCGATCCCGATGCTATCACACGGCAGGCTCGCAAATTGGAAACCCAGGACGACTTTTTCGAGCGCGCCATTTGGTTGGGCTGCTTTGAGATGCTACGTCGTGGCTTTTCAATGGCTGAGATTCGAGAATGGTGTTCTATGAGGACGGAGCTATGGAGAGCTGCGTCTCTTACGCCCCTACCGCTTGCGAACCCCGAAGACGAGGACCAGCCGGACTTTGACCCGCGTTCGCTCGTTCTATGGAGGCGGATGTGCTTCTCTACCGCTCGGGATGGCGGAACTAGTGACTACGACCGGGCGGTCTATGGCCTGCTGGCCGGTGATATCGCGAGTGTAGAGAAGGTGTGCGAGACGTGGGATGACCTGCTATTTGCTCACTACAACGCTCTACTTCGAACCCGGTTCGACTCGTATCTGGTCAAGCACGGTGGAGATGAGGCCGCTAGGATCGCCCAACAGTTCCCTGCTTTCAACGCTGTTTTGCACCACGGGGATCCGCATTCGGTCGGCAAGAGGCTCGTCACCTTACTCGAGACAGATTTGAGGACGAGCAACGAAGCTACAAGGCCATCCAAGGCACTACAGGGTGCCATTATTGCGCATGAACTTGGCCGTTATTTGACTAATCAGGGACTCGTCCTGGCGAAGCACGCAAATCAACGATCGAAGTCCAACTTGATACCTCCAGTTGATCTGCAAGTCCCAGATGACCTTACTCACCCTAAATATTTCAATCTGTCGGACCACAACAGCCTTCGTGTGCTCAGTCACGTTCTCATCATCTTCACTACTCTCAACAGGCTCAGCGAGACCCGTACCATTTCCGATGCCCATCAAGAGGCCATGGAGAACATCATCGCAGCCTATATCAGCTTCCTCCGCCTCGCCAATCTGGAGGAGATGATACCACTTTATTGCTCCAAGCTACAGGGGCAGCGCGTATACGAGGCGCTCAGCCGAAATCTTATCCACATTCTCGACAACGGTGCACGGAGGGTGCAGATTTCCATTATGAATAGACTAGGCATCAGTGTCTCGGAGTTTGTCAAGAGGCAACCCGAGATTTTCCTCAGCGATGTTCACGACCTTCTACAGCCCTGTGAGGCAAAGGGGAAGTTCAAGGTCCTGGAGGACGGCCCGGCGACACTAAAGTACGGCCGCATAGTGAAGCCAGATTTCTTTGGTGACGACGAGGCAGAAGAATTCGATCAAGAAGAAGGACATATCATCTGCTCTCTGGAATGGCTCATGCTGGTCGATGATTTGTTCGTGGAAACATGCACATATGTCATCAGGGCCTACAAGTATTTCTTAAGTGAGTATTCTTACAATATTGCTATTCTCTGTCTTGCAGCAGCCTGCTAACTTTCTCAAGAACGCACACGCTTGCGCGCCGCCCGTGCTCTTTCTCAGAGGGTGCCAGGCCGGGAGATCATCCGGCGGAAGACCGGGATCCTGGTCGGGGGAGAGGGGGACGATGGTAGTGTTGAATGGTTTGCCGACTTCGCCGCAAGTGAGCTTCCAGAGGAGTTGCTTGCGTTGTACGCCGGTGACAAGGAGGCAGTGATCACACAAGTACGAAACATGTGGGAGCTCGAGTGCCTTGTCAAGGCTTTGGACTCGATGGAGACTTTGTCCTCTTTGGCAGGTCTCGCCAGGGAGTGAGTAATTCCAGACACAACGAGTCGACGTTCACGACTAACCGAATCGCATTAGGGACAGCACCAATTCCCGCGAACTGTGGCAGCATACGAACAAGGAAGTCCGCGCGGCCAAAGCATACATGCAACCAGTCCTTAAGGGGTGGTTGCTGGAAACCATTCAGCGTAAGTTCACTCGCGTATTTCCCATCCTTGGGTGGAATTCCGTCTAACATGTGTTCGTGTTAGCCGACCCCGACTTCCAAGCTCTTCGTGAGGCCTACATCCCAGAAACCGTTCTGGCCCTCGTTAGCTCTCTACATTTTGCCGGCGCTACCCTCTCGCGCGACTACTTGCTCGAGTGCATGGAGCTGGCTGCGGTTGTCGCTGAGAAAGCCTCAGCCGTATCTCAGGAATTCGTCAAATCTGGCAGGATAAAGGAGCTTGTGGAAGCATTTGCCTCTTGTAGTAAAGCGCTCGCTATCTTCGCGAGCGAAAAGAAGGCCATCTCTAAGGAGACGAAGAAGATCAGGGAGCATGGTTGGTCTCGGGAGCTTTGGTCTGTCAAGCCACAATAGGGTGCCTTTGTGTTACGAAGAACCTCGAGATGATCCAGTGCCCTTTGCTGGTGGAGCTAACGAGTTGGACATGCCTGAGAGACACTTGAATAATTCGATGTACGAATCATGATGAATTAGAAAGGTAAAGTCTGGACGGCAGATGGAATAATAGGACAGAGGAAGCAGTGGATTCAAACATATCATGTATGTGGCGTGGCGAGGAATACGCCTACGAAAAACACACTGGGCATGACGACGGATCGATATTTAAGATGCATTAGTTAAGCGATAGCCTTGGGAAGAACGAGCCGCGCTTTCAATGGGACGGACTCTTCCAGGTTCTCATGTAGTCAAAAGAATGAGATTGACGACAGAGTGTGGTTTGAAGATGAAGGGGGGGGACCATCCCATGACTTGTTTCCCATGTGGTTATAGCAACCCGCACATCCATCCACATTGTACAGGGTGGTGTCTAATGTAATATGGTTAGAAGCTAGACAAATACTTCAAGCAGATATACGTTACCGCAAGGACTGAACTTACTCAGATCAAGCGTGGTGTTGTGTAGTACATGCGCCATGTCCGGGCATAGACAGTTCAGGAAGATCGTACGGTAGTTGTTGAGAATTCTGCAGTCACGGCAGGTTGTAGTGTAGTTTCCGCTGAAGGGGCAAGAGCGAGTCAGTTGTCATCGTCTGGATGGAAAGCTGCCCTGCGTACCTAATCAGATCACTGAATGGTGACTTACGTATCATAACTCTCCAAGGTGCCATCTCTGTTTCCCAAGCAAAAGTTCAGATCCAGCCTATGGTAAAATAAGCGATGAGCATCTTACAAAACCGCACACCACACATGCACCATGATGACTTGTACACATCAAAAGACTCACCAAGTATAGTTGTAGCCGAAAATGGCAACGTCGTCGTTCAGACAGTTGCACCCTAGCCAGTGACCCTCTCGTAAACTTGCGCCCGTAAAGATGCAATCTTTGGCATAACCTCCATTCGGATGCTTTTGCGCAAAGACAGAAAAGAAGCCTCCTGTAAGCAACGTGAGGGTGGTAATGCCGCGAACGGCCGAGGAGGCGAGGTGTGTGATGCGAGCCATGAGGGGTTACCGTTGGATGTTTCTGGGAACGGCAGTGGTCCGCGAAAATCGTATCATGTCTCTTGAAGCGTGGAACTTTGATGCGGGAGTAGTAGATATCTGTACCTACTGTACTCAACCAAAGGCGAGGAAGAGGGTCGCTTCAATATCGTCAGTCAGACCCTGACAAGGCAGGTGCCTTCCGGATGTTGGAAAAAAGTGCGCATCATCTGGCCCTCGTCAGACAGGAGGTGATTCCGAGGAAGGTAGAACCGGCTCAACAGTGAATGGAACCTATTTCGCGGCGTGCTTGAACTTTGTGTCCACCAATGCTTGCCAACCACTGCAACTCAGAACAAACAGTGTGTTTCAGGGAACATCATCTTTCTATCCCCTCAGCTCTTTTCATCCAAAGATCACCCAACTACCACACTTATCATAGACAACCCGTCCTTCATCCACTGCCTTCCGCATCTCCTCACGGAGGGGCTCTCTCTCCCCGGTTATAGGATCCCATTCCCATCCTTCACGCATCCTGTTTGTCCAAATTTCGTCAGCAATGAGTGATTGCCTGGGAAAGAAGACCAAAGCAAAAGAGAACGCATTCAAACTAAAATACGTACCACATCCACCGCAAGTACGCTCTCAACTCCTTATCTTGCGGCAGAACCCGCATCCATTCCGGCTGAAACTCCGGATGACGACCCTTCCCCTTCCAGTCGTCCGCCCGACCGAGTAGCTTATCCCGACAAAATATCCGCCACGAGTCCAGAGCGTATGGACCCTGTGTGAGATGGCCGATTTCCCAGGCGCATCCAATGGCATGTTCTTTGGCGAATTTGATGGCGTTGATCCTGTCATCATCATCGTCAAATTCTGCCTGTGACTCTTTTCCGATACGAAAGTCATCCGGCTCGCCCGTAAATTCTTTTCCCACCTTAACACCCCTCGCATCCCCAGGTCTCGGATAATTCCTCACTCCGTACCTCTTTTCTTTACACGGTGGACACTCGATGAACATCCGCGCATATTTCCGTATGACAGAGCAACGGTTGACGGACAGCCCCAGTGGGTGAATGAGATTGATGATCTGAGAGGGATCGGCACTGGCGAGCGCCTCGGGAGTAGGGAAAAGATCCATTAGTTGGCGGAATAGAGGGATGGCCATTGTACCCCGGACTTTAATCAGGAATGTCACGGCTATGAGCAGACGGAAGGGGTCGGCTGCTACTTCTTCTTGAATTAATCCAAATCTCGGGGCTGAGAGGGGAGCAATGGGGAGGCAAGAGATACCGGGTGGGTGTGGATTTCGGGACTTCTTGGTTGGGGATCTGCTCTTGGATGTGGAGGTCTTGCTCTTGGAAGGAGAGGCTTTGCTTGTTGATATCGGCCAGGGCGGTGGTTCACTGAAAAAGGGCGATTTGTAAGTGCGCTTTCGGGTGATCCTCACGTTAGCATGCTAAAACACATTCGTCAAAACTCGATGTGCCTGCTACCGATACATCGCCAAGGGCGACATCGAGGTTTTCGTTAGGGGACGAGTGTGAAGCAAGGCTACCTTGGGGACTCCAGGTGCCGGTGTAGCTTGGTTCAGCTGGAAACTTCGAGTGTTCGAGCTTCGTTTTATCGGTCAACCTGGATTTCTTCGCTTTCGATTCTCCTTTGCCCTGACTAGGCCCAGCTGAGCGGTGGACAACCGACATCACCCGAGTCGGCAATGCCATCTCTCCTTCCTCACTAATCGGCTCGTGGCCGTTCATCGCTTTTCTGACAGCGTCAGAAACACCGATCTCCCCCCGGCCCCTCGTCCCTTGTCTGCTCGTTTTCGCCGTGTCGTCTTGCGCCCAAAAACGCGAGACACCTCTCCCCATCACACCCGCGGTCTTCTTCACCCTCTTGCCTCCACCTCTTCCCACATGCGCCGATGACTTTTCTCCTCCCCCACCTTCCCTCCTCTTCCCCAAGAGACTCCCAGCACAATTATCCCCGTCAAACAAACACCCTTCCTTCCTCCCCGCCATGATCATCCCCAGGAACGGTAACAAACACAGCTCAGGATCACCCATCACGCGGCTTTGACCATGGTCTTGTTCTCGCTCCAGCCGCAGAACCCGGTAAGCTTGATCCCTCAAGGTATGGGCACAGTCCATCATCATTTCCCATTCTTCCATTCCACGCATGAGACTCGGTTCCCAAAGTTTGCGGACTTCAACCGGTGGGGCAAAACCCGAGGTGAGCAGTGAGGCGAGGAAGTCTCGATCTTGGGAGGAAGAGGAGAAGTCGACGTTGAAGTCATTGAGGATATCATTGGCGAGGGCTGGTGACATGGCATCGTTATATGGGAGGCGAGAGGCCTGTGATTGGGGTGGTGATAGTTTTGATGATGACATTTTGCTGGTTGTCTGTGGATGGAGAGTCTTGGATTTACGTATGTGGTGTCAAGCAATGGTGGAATCAAAATGTGATTGAAAACTCTACGATGAGTTTGGGGTCAAGATGTTGTTGCTTGTCAGTGAGTGAATCGAAACGGGAGGGGAGGGGACCAAGACTTTGTTTGGAAGGCAAATCAAATGCCAAGCCAGGGGCATCCTCTGTGGTACTTCGTGCTGACATTTACCGTGATTCGCTGAAAGAGAGATTGCCAATCGAAAAATGTCAAGGCTTTCGAAGCTCATACTCTATCTCAACTACTCTCGAAGTTAAAGGCGTACATGATGATGTAGCCGACAGGGAAATGGCTTTTACTCTTTGGCATCCGTTCAAATGCCCATGTCGTAATATCCGTATCCTGACCCACTCACATGCAAGTTCAGCTTGACCGTCATACCCATACCATCATACCCTGTCTGACACAGGCAATAACGTCCATGTTGTATTTGAGACCAGAAAATTTGATTTATACACTCTACGACCATCTTCATGTTCAACCCACACGCCCGCACATCTCCGCATTGCCCATGGTTACCGATCTTGCCCCTGCCCAATCCTTTTTGTTTTGCTCTTTCTGACCGATACGCAAGAGGAGCATGGGGGAGCAAATTTTGGGCAGCAATAGTATATGATACATACACAGAAAAAGACAAGGAAAATCACGCACGTCTCACAACGGTTATTGTGTGAATGTCATGACTTTGCCCTTCGTTGTGGCAATGCTAAATTAGTGGCGGGTGGTGGACTCCTTGGGGGGATCGTAGACGATCTTCCTCGACTTGAGCCAAGCCCACTTGTAACGCTTAACATAGACGCTCAAGGCGAAGAGCACAGAGGTGACAACCAGAACCTTCATACCCATGCGCTTGCGGTCGTCCATCTCGGGCTCAGCAGCCCAGTTGAGGAACTCAACAACATCCTTGGCCATCTGGGAGGTGGAGGCGGGGGTGCCATCCTCGTAGTCGACGAGGCCGTCGTAGAGGACACGGGCCATGGCGATACCGGTACCGGGGAAGTAGGGGTTGAAGTTAAGGCCGGCGCCAACGGAAGCGCCAGCGGGAGGCTCATCGGGATAGCCGGTAAGGAGGGAGAAGATGTAGTCGCAGCCACCGTGGCGGGCCTTGACAATCAAGCTGAGATCGGGAGGAAGGGCACCGTTGTTGGCGAAACGGGCGGCCTCATCGTTCTTGTAGGGATCGGGGAGGTAGTCGGAAAGCTTGCCGGGGCGCTTCTCGATCTCGCCCTGGTCGTTGGGCTCGGTGTCGTACTCGTTCTCTTCGGCAAGAGCCTTGGCCTCATCGACGGTCAAGATGGTGCCGACAAGAGCGCGGTAGGGGACTCTGCTGAGAGAGTGGCACGAGGCGCAGACCTCACGGTACACCTGGAAACCTCTGCGAAGACTACAGTCGGGCAAAAACAAAGTCATGAGCCAGATAGTCATTTTGAAGGGGAGGCGCGGCCTCGACTGGGCTGGATAGGAGTGGTTGCTTACGCTTGGTGATCAAAGGTCTTGAGCCACTGTTCGTGGACCCAGGGGTACTTGGTAGCATGGAGACTGCGTCAACGGTAAGCTTCGAGTCACTCCATGCCCTGATTCATGCCTATAGTCGGGCTCGGTCGTATATGCCTCAGAACACATGAGGCAGACCTCGGTCCAGCGGCTAGAGCGGGGCGGATGGTCAGATCGATCGTAGGGAACTCACCCTTCCTCAGCCGGAGTCATGGCGGAAGCGGATCCATAGAGATGGTAGTACCAGGCGATCGAGCCGGCGGCGACGGCGGTGGCAGCGGCGGCAGCAATGTTCAGGCGGAGGGGAGACTCGGCAGCGGCGCCGGAGCTCTGGGTGGAAGCCGAACGCTGCCGGGCACGTCCGTTAGCTTTCCTCGAGGAGCGCGAGAGTGTGAAGGAGACAAGACAGGATGGCTCGGCCGAGGCGGGGATGGTCGGGCAACGGGGCCCCGGACCGGGAGCTCGCAGTAGGTTGACGGTAGCTCAAGCCGGCCCAGGCCCAGCCATTCGAGTGGCGATGCGGCCGAGATCTGTTGTTTGGAGGGGCAGAGAGACGAGGACGAAAGAGTTGTCGAAGCAATCGAGACGAACCTTGGCAAATTTGAAGGCGCCATTTTTCGCGCTGGCAAAGGTGCGCGTCGAGCGCAGGCAGGTCCTCGCCAGCATGGTGGGCAAGCTGAGCGAAGCTTTAGAAAAGTATCGCGGGTTCGGGGGACAAGGCCAATTGGGTTGGCAATGTCGGTGACAGTATCAGGTCTGGCGGGCGGGAGGTCGAGCAGGTCCGTCCAGGTGCAAGGTCGGTCGATTCCCTTCACGTAGCGTCGTAGGTAGGACCGTAGGTTTCTTGAATTTCGGGAATCTTAGGAACACTCGCCATCTGATTGGCTGGGCCAATCACCGTGCAGCCTTTCGAGCTTTTACACTTCCCCCTCGGCCCCGGCCGATGGATTTTCCGCACTAATTTACCTCATTCTGCCCGCAGGCCTCAGCGCTTTTTGAGACTACCTTGCTCAGTAAGGTAGACACCTCAGCGAGCCCAATCCCGACCTGCAAGTGGAAGTTTCACAAGCAACTAATCCAACTGGGCACAGCTGGGAGCTGGACAACAGGATCAGCATCAGCATCAGTATCAGCATCAGCATCAGCCAGCATCGCCCCACGGAATATCATAAATGTCCAAGCTCTCGCCGCCCGCCGCCCGCCCCTTCTGTCTTTCAGCTCACACGGCGACCCAGCGTGACCGGACCCAGCCGAGGAAAAGCTGCCAAGGAAAGCCAGGTTTGAAGCTATGTACCACACATACATACCTATGCCGTGGCTCCGTAATCGCAGGTGAAGCTCAGATTTGGTCACCACGGCTATCACGCTTCACACCAACACATCACCACAATCGCATCCAAACAAAAGGCAACGCAAAACTGTAGTTGAACATGGACGATCCTGGAGATCATCACTGAAAGAAATCAAGGTGATTGTTTCGTTTTGAGATCCAGACCCGCTCCATCTTTTACCATCTTCTATAGTCTCGACAGCCATTTCCCAAGATGCAATAATACACGCTCTTTATCAAAACACACCACATGCAGAAATGTCAACTTTTGTGTTCCCATCCCCGCGCCAGCACATATTCGGTATCCCTCACTTAGAGTTCGTGAACCCCTATCAAATGACCCATAAACCATAAAGCAAACAAGACCAGGAATTGGCATGACTTAGGCAGTGGCGTTCTTGCTCAGGACTTCTCTCCTCTTTTTGACGGCCTGCGCAAGCGTGTCGAGAGTGGCGACAGTATCTTCCCAGCCAATACAAGCATCAGTGATACTGACACCGTACTTGAGGCCGCACTTGCCTTCCTCGGGCACCTTCTGGTTACCTGTACGTTGTGTTAGCGACCAGCGTCCGTCAAATCTAGACAGTTATTTGCCGCCAATAAAAAAAAAAAAAAAATCAAGACTTACCCTCGTTTATGTTGCTCTCAATCATGACACCCATGATACCGGTCTCACCGTTCTCAAGTTGTTGCGCAATCTCTGCAGCGACCTTGGGCTGGTTCTTGTGGTTCTTATTCGAGTTGCCGTGGCTGCAGTCAATCATGAGGCGCTGGCGCAAGCCGCTCTTCTCCAGCGCAGCCTTGGCCTCGGCGATGCTCTTCGCATCGTAATTGGTGCCCTTGGTACCGCCACGGAGGATGACGAAGCAGTCCTCGTTGCCAACGGTTCCAACGATAGCAACGACACCGGGCTTGGTGACGGACAAGAAGTGATGGGGATGTCTGACAGCGCCAATAGCATCAATGGCAACACCCAGGGTACCGTCAGTGCCGTTCTTGAAGCCTACGGGGAAACTGAGGCCACTGGCCAACTCGCGGTGGAGCTGGCTTTCGGTGGTGCGAGCACCGACAGCGCCGACACTCAACAGATCGGCAAGGAATTGCGGGCTGATGGTATCCAACATCTCGCTAGCGAGGGGCATGCCCTTGGAGGTGAGGTCGACGAACAACTGTCTGCTCAGGCGCAAGCCCTTGTTGATCTGGAAGCTGTTGTCGATATCGGGGTCGTTGATCAGGCCCTTCCAGCCAACGGTCGTCCGGGGCTTTTCGAGGTAGGATCGCATGACGATCAACAGCTCATCCTTGTGCTTCTCCTTCTCCTTAAGCAGTAGATCGCAGTACTCGAGCGCGGCCTTGGGATCGTGGATGGAGCAGGGACCGATGACTACTAGTAACCTCTCCTTCTCGTCGGTGCCATTGACAACGGCGACCACCTCCTTGCGGCCATTGATGACGGTTTGTTTCGATTCAGCGGTCTGGGGGATCTCATGTTGGAGCAGGTCGGGAGGGGTCAGCGGGTTGTAGCCGCGAACTGGATTTAGGATTAACAGTAAGCAGGGAGCTCCAGGCGTAATGAATTGCAGATATTCCACATCTGAATCAAAGAGATTGATACTTACTGCGCCAATCCTCGCTTTCGGCCTGATTGCCGACGTTGCGGTTCTCAATGTAGAAATGTTGCTTCAAGATTCGACATGTGAGTCAATCCAACCTCTAAACACAACATTGGTAGGCGTGGGGCTCTGTCTGAGTGGACATGACGTACCGACATGTTGAGGACTTGTGACTTCTATGTGCTGTGGAACAAGCTATGTGCAAAACAGTAGATGAGAGCGGGAACTAAAGAGGACCCTTCGACTTTTAACTAAATGATTTTAAGACAAATATTCGTTATGAGTCAAAGGACGGAACAAGCCAGGTTTGTGGGGGAAGAACCTATTTTCCTTTCTCGGCGCTGCCGTGGTGGCGGCAAAGGGACTTGACAGCTCCCGTCCAGTCCAATGCATGTTGGGTACGGAACCTTAAAATTTGTAGGAGGGGCAACCAGGAGCCTGCAATGACACCACACTCCTCTCAAGAGGTATCTGATACTCGTGGTTGGAGAGGATCCTAAGGCAAGTGCGGTGCTGGTGAGGCGGGGCGCAAGTAGCGGTACCCAAGACTGTTGGCAGCGCTAAGGGTCGCCGTACCTTGGAACGCCCTATCCATTGTGGGCCAGCTGCGTGAAGGGGTCAAAGCAAGAGACAGGCCGATCAAGGAACCAAAAAAGTTCAAGTGGAAGCTATCGACACAAGAGACCGGGGGTATTTCCGTCATGGAAGTCGTGTGCAACGTCAACAGAGTCTCATTTATTTTATTGCAAAAGTAAAAAAAAAAAAAAATAAAAAAAAAAAAAATAAAAAAAAAAAATATTACAGGAAAATCACGAGATGTAATGGAGGATGAGGGCTTCAAGGTGTGAGTACGTGGTAAGAGAGACACACGAATATCCGTATGTAATAGATCAAAGCACAGACATGGGCATTGGTACTGGACGGAAAGTAGTGTACCTAGTACCTCCAACAGGGCAAAGACGATGTAAGAGTCAGACACGGAGCAATTCATATCCAACCGCTTCCTCTCCTGTGAACCAGCGGCAAAACCCCGAATGGTGAGCTCTCGTTTAAGGGCGAGTGATATCTAGAGAACATATTCAAAATATTCCTTATAATGGCTCATGCTCACGAAATGGTGATCCTTCATCCTCTTGCAGAGAGACAATTGGCCCGGGCCCATGCAGTGAATGGTCCGTCATCATGGAACAGTTGTGGAAGGAATATGGAAGGATTCTGGGCGGCAAAAAAAGTTCAATGCAAGAGCACCCGACGGTTCGCATGCATGTGGTTGGCCTTGCTCGTTCTCAGCCTCCGGAAGTAAAGGGAACACAGCTTTGCCTGTGATATCGTTAACCGTAGGATGGACCATAGAGGTACCTACATAGATAGTAGTGTATGCTCCGGGCAAGCTCGGGTGACGAAGCCAAATGCAGGTGGCCTTCGACACTTGGCGGAGGATCCACTCGGTCCGGGTTTCGGAGCTTGGGCACCGGGGTGCGCGCTCTTGCAAGGTACCTAAGTACATGTTTGTTCTTCACACCCATAACTGATTGTTCACAACGAATGCAGGGTACCTTTATCAACATTCATATCTTGACTGTCTTATTGCATTCCCAGGTCTCAAAATGTCAACTTCCTTGACAAACGAAACGCAACCGGAGTTCAATTAGAACCCAATACTTGTAACAACAGTCAGGAACATGACGATGGATGGATGGCAAACGGTCAATAGCCGACTCTAGATTTGCATTGGTAAGACTGTTGAATACCCGGATCATCACTCGTCTTTGAGAGGGCGCAGAGCATCTTTCTTGAACTTCTCGATGCTGTTGATCTTGCCATAAGCCCACTTCAAAGCCATTGTGCTACCTGTCATCAACAGCGCCGAAAAGGTGAACAGCAAGACTCGTTGCCAGGTGTTGAGGATATCGAAGATCGGGTACGGATACCTAGCACAACAGTTAGACATTTTGGTAAATCTCGAGGGTGTCGGAATTGTGTGCGGTTTTACCGCCTGGTCTCTGCTTCGTGTCCGTCGTTCTTACCATCCGTTCTTAGAAAAGCAGAGTTCCACCCAGCCCCAGTAAAAAAATGCTATGGTCGTACTGATAGTCATAGCACCATATCCCTTGACCGTCCAAGGGGGGCTCAGGAACATCAAGTCCAGCGTCAGCATGATAGCCGGCATGGCATGGAATCCTCTGTTGGGGTTTTGTTAGCCACAGCACCACTTGCACCAGTCAGACATACAGCAGATAGGCTACGGTAAGTTTTTCGTACACATCTGGGAGAACGGGAATGGCCATGTCGGGCGGCACAACCAGGTTCTTATTAATTGCACAAATGCCCCAGTAAAGGGTGCTTATGAGCACGGCCAAGGGCGCAGAACAGACCGAGAGGACATTCTTGATTCTGAACAGGCTCGGGCTCAAGATTAGATCCGCAAGCAAGGCAACTGCAAACGTGACAAGTGCTAGACCCAGGCCAATAATGGTTAGGAACTTGAAAGCTCCTCCGAATCCCAGATGAAGTTCCCGCGGAAACAAGTGCAGGTAGCTGAAGCTCGTCATGAAAGACACCATGCCCAGCATATGTATAAGGGCGGAAAGGCCCCGCGATGGAGAAGCGACACGCTGCAAGGGATGCATTGTCATGGTTGCGGGCGCGATGGCGAACAGGATATGGGTGGTGGTAAAACGAAGAATTAAAGAACGAGTGTAACTTGCGATCGATGTCTGAAGGACGTCTTGAGCGAAAGACAAAGTGTAACTGTTCGAGCAAAGAGATAGAAGACAGGCCTCAGCTTCGGAAAAATCGAAAGGGAACGAAAACGCAGAAAACCTGCTTTCACGTGCTAGGTAAGGCGATCGATGACCGATCGTGCCGGTCTCATGCACTCACTAGCTTTCGACGTTTTCAATTGCATTTGGCTCACCTACCCTGGAGAATTCAATCAGAGTCTCCACTTTAAACCTCCCGCCGGGAACCGTCGCAGGACACGCAGGAACCGCCGATCTGCGCCCAGATAGTTTATGGTGTGGTCCATGTCGCGACAGCATCCCGTCCCATCTAATCTCCACGCCTCTTCGCACCACGACCACATCCACCATCATATTCAGGCGCAATCATCTACCGAGTCTCTTCATGATACTCCGCACCCAAACTCAAACCGCTCCGGTATTCGATCGAAGTCTTCCCCCAAGAACTCTGTCGCCCAAAAGTCAAGATGGAATCGAATAAACCAGAAAATGACGTCAAGTCGAACAAGCGCACGCATGAGGAATTCACAGAGGGCGTTGCACAGGACGGTTCTGGAGATGGTAAGTGATGTTCACCTTTTTCTGTCACCCGAATTGCCCCTCGCAACCATCCTGGATCCCAGGAGCTGACAACGGCACGTTGCCATGCAGATAGCTCCTCCGACGATGATATGGGCCCCCAGCTGCCCTCGGCCGAGGCGCCCAAGAAGAAGCGCCGCGTTCTTCCCTACGAGAAGCTGTACTTAAAGGCCATGCCCAAGTCCGCCCGGTATTCCAAGTCCTTGATGCACAAGGAACAATTGACGTTCCTCACCATGACACCCATCACCGACTTCTTAATCACCACTTCGATAGACGGCGTTGTCAAGTTCTGGAAGAAGGTTACCGGAGAACTCGAGTTCGTCAAGGAATACAAGGCTCATCTCGGCGAAATCAAGTCTGTTTCTGTAAGTCAAGATGGCCGCAGCTTTGCTACAGCCGGTGCCGACAAGACCATCAAGCTGTTCGACGTCAATGCCTTCGATCTTCTCGCCGTTCTTCAACTCGACTACGTACCAGCATGTGTCTGCTGGGTGCACCGAAAGGGTGCCCCTTTGCCCATCCTAGCAGTTTCCGAGGAGGAAAAGCCCGTCATTCATCTTTATGACGGACGTGGTCAGCAAGAAAAGCCTTTCCATACCATCAGTGGATTACACCGGAGTCCTGTAGGAATCATGGCTTTCAACGACAGGTTTGACTGCGTGGTATCGGCGGATGACGGCGGCATGGTGGAATATTGGCAGCCGAGTGGTTCCTACGGAAAACCCGAATCGGTTTTCAAGTACAAGAGCGCCACAAATCTGTTCGAGTTCAAGAAGGCAAAGGCTGTACCAACCTCCCTCGCACTGTCTCCTGACGGCAGCCGATTTGTCACTGTCTCTTTCCCAGATCGGAAGATCCGCATCTTCGACTTTGCATCCGGGAAACTACAACGCACATACGACGAATCTCTCAAGGTCGTGGAGGAAATGCAGCAGGCTGGTACTGCACTACAGAAGCTCGACGCCGTAGAGTTCGGCCGCCGCATCGCGCAAGAAAGGGAAATTGAGTCGCCGGCACTACGGAATAAGTTCAATGTAGTCTTTGACGAATCAGGACACTTCATCCTCTACGGCTCCTACCTGGGTATCAAAGTTCTCAATACCTACACCAATCAGGTCGCTAAGGTATATGGCAAGGAGGAAGGATTCAGGCCCCTTTCTCTGGCCATTTACCAAGGTCAGCCTCAGAAGAAGGGCGTGACAACAGTTGCCATGGCCGCATCTGCCAATCCACTTCTACAGGAATCGGAAACGAGAGACCCAATGCTAATAGCGACCGGCGTGGGCAAGGTACGCTTCTACATGTTCACGAATGATGAAGAAATCTCCAAATCGACCAGAGACGTCCAAAACGAGAAACCAACCGTGTTGGGAGGGCCAAAGAAGGTAGAACAGAAGAAGGCGGCCGAGACAGGGACGTCAGCCGTTATTCATACCACCTACGGCGACATTCACATCAGGCTTTTCCCGGATGCCGCTCCCAAGGCTGTGGAGAACTTTGTTACGCATGCCAAACGTGGCTATTATAACAACACCATCTTCCACCGTGTGATACGGAAGTTCATGATTCAAGGTGGCGACCCTCTCGGCGACGGAACAGGCGGCGAGAGTATATGGGGCAAGGAGTTTGAGGACGAGTTTAGCAGCTTGAAGCACGACAAACCTTATACAGTCAGCATGGCGAATGCTGGTCCCAATACTAACGGGAGTCAATTCTTCATTACGACAGAAAAAACGGTAAGCCAACCAAGCTCAGGTGCTCCCATATCGGTAGGACTCAATACTAACTTGGAGAACAGCCATGGCTTGACAACAAGCACACGATCTTTGGTCGCGGTGTCCAAGGTTTGGATGTCATTCATCGCATCGAGAACGTCAAGACACACAAGGACAAGCCAGTGGAGGATATCAAGATTCTTAACATAGACATTATGTAATGTCTAGCGTAATACCCTACATTGCCATTATGACATTCAATCATTGATTAGTTGCGAAAATTCAACTGCGTTCAACCTTGCAAGGCTTTAATGGCATCGCTAATTCCATGGTAATTTCCGCCCAGCCTCATCAGATACCATTTAATCTGACTTTCGCTTAGTTTCCTTCTCGTGTTTTTTTTTTCCTTCCCAACCTCTACTTTGCCCAACTGCGCGGGTGCCTTTGTGTGAGGCTTCTTGCTGGCTTTAGTGATCTTCCCCCAGAATCATCTCCACCAACCTATCCCGTTCCGTACTCTTCTTCATCAGCCCCCAAAACGTACTCGTATCTGCATCTTCCCTGTCCTCCTCCGAACATTCGTCACCGCCAAAATAGTCATTACTACCAATACTTCTTTCCGCTAGCCTCTTACCGTGATCACTAGCGCCACCACCATGACCACCATCATCCTGTCTATGCCTCTCCCTATCCCTCTCGATCCCCCTCCTCACCAGCTCTCGCGGCGCCCCAAACTCCACCACCCGCCCCTTGTCCAACACTAGGACTTTATCAAAGTCGGCCACCGTCGACAGCCGATGGGCAATCACCAGCACCGTGGTGCCGGTACTCTCAACGCACTTGCGCAGCGAACGCTGGATGGCCGCGTCGGTCGCTTGGTCAATGGCCGACGTGGCCTCATCCAGAACCATGATCTTGGGGCGGGTAAGCAAAGCGCGCGCGAGGCAGACGAGCTGTCGCTGGCCCTGCGAGAGGTTGGACCCGCCTGTGATGATGGGGTGGGAGAGGTTGGTGAAAGGGTTGATGCGGTGGCTATCGGGGGCGGTGTCGTTGGTAGCTGTGGTTGTGGCGGAGATGGCTGGGGAGGAGGGCAGAGGGAGCAGAGGGGCCGGAAGGGTTACGGGAGGTGGGGATATGGGCTCTTCTTCTGTTGGTGAGGGTTCGAGTATGTGTGCGGGCTCAGATGTGGGAGTTTGTTCGACTTCGAGGATGGAGGTGAGGGGTGTTGGATTTTCGGGATGTGACTCAAAAGTGAGGAGGTTGAGGGGGTCAATGTCGCTGGTGTCGAGAACGAAAGGGGTGATGTGGACGCGGTTGTCACCCAATGTGTGGATGTCGTCGAACATGTCGACTTCTTCGGCCGCGGGCTCGACGGTGAAGTCAACGGTTTGGGGGACAACAATCGGTGCCAGGAGCGGTGTGGTGGAAGCCGTGTTTGGGTGGGTAGAGACGGCCGTGCTGGGTCCCATGACCGGAGTGTAAAAAGATGGTGGGTAACTCCTGTTGTTGTAGGTTGAACCGATTAAGTTGACACTTCGTAGGGCGTCGTATATCTCTGTATCGTCTAGACGGCCTTCGATGTCTAGATTGGAACGTAGGGTGCCTCTATTGACTGAATGCATCAGTATCCACATCAAAATGTGTAACAAGTCAATTTCATATGCGTACGAGAAGAGGAATGGATCCTGGGGGATAATGACGAGACTTTTTCGCAGCTGCGTTAGCTTCAATGTCGAAATATCGAGGCCGTCAATGCGGACCGAGCCTCTGCTGGGTTCAAGAAGACGGAAAAGGACAGAGGCAAGCGTCAACTTGCCAGCGCCCGACCGGCCAACAATCCCAACCCGCTCGCCGGCTCCAACGGTCAAGCTGAGATCGGACAAGACAGGAGGAAGATCGCAGGCATACGAGGCCGTGAGATTTTCGACTTCGATGTTCCCATCCGCTGGCCAGGCTGCAGGGGCGTCCAGACCTTGTTCGCTTTCACGTTCAACCTCAATGTACTCCAACACCCTCTCGCAGGAGCTAAACCCCAATTCTAGCGCTGCCACGGCCTCTAGTAAAGATGTTAGCGCGGAAGTGTAACGGAAGGCAAAAGACAAGCTGAATCCTGCGAGCGCAGCGCCTACACCACCCAGTGCTACGACACTGGCCACGATGGTGACGAAGACGGCGCCGAGCATGCCCATGCGAAAACCCATCCATCTCTTCAAGAGTTGCTGTGCCCAGTTTGCGGAGCTGTTGGCGTCAATCAATTGATACAGGTTGTTGGTGTACGATTGAGTGCATTGAAAGGCGCGAATGGTCGTTAATCCGGACAGCACGGAGCTGAACTGGTCGTAGATTGGGGAGTTGGAGATGGACTTGAGGCGCTTGACCTCTCTGGCGACGTATATGAAGTAGTTTGCAATATAAACGTAGAGGGCAAAAAGGAGTATGACAAAGAAGAGGACGTATAGCGAGACGGAGGAACTGTGTAGGGCAGGTTAGCTGAATCCATTCTTGTGTGTAACATTACATCATGCAACAAAAGGCGATGGGTACTACATACCATGTCACGACGATGATCATCAGTAGCAGGGCTGCTTGTAGGAACGTAAACGTCGGGGTGGCCAGCGGTTTGTCGACGACTGACATGTCCGAACTGAAGCGGTTTAATACACGGCCCGCTGGTACAGTTTCAATCCATCGGATAGGCGCACGGAGGATCGTATGTGTGAGCTGTTCAAATAGCTTCTTGGAAGCTCGCATTCCGATGAGAGTGAAGGCAATATCGCGGATGAGTTGGGACGCACCGACGAGGAAGCAAACTAGAACATATGTCGAGATCCCTATGACATCCAGTTAGTTACACTTCTTTAGCATGGTTTGTATCCTTGTCCCTGAACTTACAAAAGCGAATACAGAGCTTAGAACTCCAAGTTACATGTTGGCCAGAACCGTATCCAAAAGTCGTTTGCCGGTATATTTGATGATACTGGGTTGTAGACGATGTCTGTGAATTTGCTTCAACGGATGACGCCCTTTGAGCAAGTTCCTTGAGACTCCATGTACGAAGGATACCCAGAACGTGACCAAGAAAGAGCACGGCCATGCCTAGAGCCCAGTTCAGGGCACCACCACTGGCCTCATAATATGCTTTGTACACGTCCCATTTGACCCATCCAACAGCTCTCTTCTCCTCGCCAGTTTGTCTGCTTTCTGTAACCCTCGCGGTCGAACTGGAGGACGAGGCTGCTCCGTTACCATCAGGCCGAGTCCACGTTAGGCTCCCAGGTTCGAGCATTGATGGGGCAGGTCTTATGTTCTGGCTTTCGGGAGCCTTGTACACGACAGACTTGAGGCGTCCGCTACTCAGACGCACCAGACAGCTCGCGTACGGGCAAACAAGATCGACATGATGAGTCGCAAGAATTCTTGTCCTTCCGACGGCTAACTCTCCCGCCAATGCCTCCCCCACGATGAGCCTGCTCACATGCGTATCCACAGCGCTCAGGATATCATCCATCACGATGATGCCGGCTCGCGAATATAGGGCGCGGGCGAGGGCTATTCTCCATCGTTGTCCGCCGGACAGCGAAACGCCTCTGGGTCCAACTTCTGTTTGGTCACCGTCAGCCAAAAGCTGCAGATCCTTCTCAAGGGCGCAAGCGCAGAGAACCTTGCGGTAGCGGAGGTGGTCGAACTTGAGGCCAAAGAGAACGTTGTCCCTGACTGTGCCGCTTTCAATCCATGGAGTCTGGGATACAAAGCACGTCAGGGAGGGTATGATCCAGTCTTGGTCCGAAATACTCTCGTCTTCGCTAGGCTCCGGGGCAGAAGGAACGTAGATGTCACCCGCTATGAGCTTAACTTCGCCTAAAATTGCAGCGAGCAGTAGACTTTTGCCCGAACCAGTTTTGCCCGCAATGACACTAAGCTCACCGGGCGGGAACTTCACGTTGATATCTTTGAGCATGGTATGTGCTCCTCGAGGTGGTGCTTGAGCATCGCCGACTTCGTCAGTATCTTCAGGTCGGGGCCAAGCTACAGTAGCGTCCTCGAAAGCGATCAGACTCCCTGGCTTAGTGACCACTTGCTTGTCCAGACGGCCAAAGTACTTGTCCAGTCTCGAGACACTTGCCCACGCTTCAAGTAGGTTGACCTGTACCTTTCGTAGAAGTGACACTGCGTCGTCCAGCTGGTCAAACAAGCCGAGGGCGGTGAAGATGACTGAAGCTTTGATATGGGATCCTTGCTGCCATACATAGACTGTGAAGGCAACGCTGGCTAATAACAATGGTGCAAAATTAACAGTCAAGAAGATTAGGCATTTCCCGAGTGCCACTCTCCAATACTGCTTGAGCTCGTCGTCTCTGCTTGCCAGGATCTTGTCCTCCCAAAAGTCCTCAAGGGCCGAGTACCGGATCTGGCGCATTCCCAATAGCGCCTCGGCCAGCAAATGCGCTTTGTAATCTCGGACTCGCATCAAACCAAAGTTCTGATCTCGTTGCTTTCGTGACAGGTGGAGATTGAGAGGAATGGTCAGACTCGCGGCAGTAAGCCCGGAGAGGACAGGGAGCCATCCCATCAAACGGATAAGGAAGGCGCTTGCAAGAGCTAGCTTGAAAGCGGCCATGGGCAAGTCGCTGTTGCACTGACAAAAATTGGTGACGCGGGAACTACATTGACTGGAGCGTCAGAACTGAAGAACTCTGTGTAGATCGATGGATAACTGGAAGGCGCATGTCACTCACCTGTCAACCTTCAATAGGTTGTAGGCCGACTGTCCCATCCCCCCATCCCTCCTCTTTTTGGTTCCAAGGATAGTGCTCGGCTGACCGTTACCATTTGCGCTCCCATTCTGCCCGGATAATTTCGAGGACCCATCACTGTCTTGTCCTGCGTATTGCCTGAGAGCTTTGGCGAACACCAGAGTCTGCACCAACGACTCAAGGGGAATATCCATTCGGCTTTCCGTAATCCATTTCAGCCAATTCGTGGCACCAACTTGCAGTGTTTGTGTGAGAAACAAAGCAAGTGCCCAGATTAACAACATGGGATTTTGGGGCGAATGTTGGGTTCCCTTTTCGATCTTGGAAAGGAAGCCGTAGAGTACAAGCTGGGGAAATATCGACAAGATGGCAATCAACAAGGCCAGGGCCCATTGACGTGCCAGGTCGCGCACATAAAATCTGAGCAATTGTTGCCAGAAACGACCCGGCCTCATGTTCTCGGTAAAATTCTTCTGTACGTTTTGCGATCGCGTGATAAACTCCAACCTGGGCAGATCGGCGGGTTCCAGTTGCCTTTCTTTGGCGACATTGAAAATGTTAAGGTTCCAGGAGAATGACAGTAGAGAAAGGAGTGACACCGCCTTTTGCTGGTCAACAACCTGTTGCTTATGGTAGATATCTGGGCGTCGAGGAAACGAAGCGAAGGCCACCGCCACCACGAAAACTGACAAAAGTTGGATCCCATGTAGAAATGCCGAGATCTTGCTGCTGATTTCCCTTCCGATGAGCAACCCAATTACTTGGAAGCCATGGTTGAAGGACAGCAAGCCTGTCAGCAGCAGTGAAGAGACCAAGCCGAGGATAGTCATACGAAACCTTGTATGGTAGTCATTCTTGGGCGGAAGAAAGGCGCACTGTAAACATAAGAGTCCCTGGACAACCGAGTTAAGCTCATTGATCCTTGCCCGAACTTGGTAGTGCTGGTCTGGATATGATGGTACATACAGCTAACAGAATCTCTTCCCATGACGAGAGCTTGGATATGTCGCCGAAGATCGCCCTGGAGTCTCGAGAGTTCAAGACCGATATCAGTTTGACCGTAATGGATGCTCCCAAATTTGTTAGCACTCCTAACCAAAGTGTGAGCATAGAGCGGAAATCCACAAAGGCCCTTAGCGATGCCTCTGTTGCGTCACCATTTCGGTCTTGATAGTGTGCTGTATCGGCCACACCTCCACTCAAAGGCGCATATTCTCTTGCAAGACTCATCTTCCTGGCAAGCAGGTATTTGAATGTCGGAACTGTAAGAAGTGCAACCAATACGGGTATTCCTATGTTGATCACGGCTGGGAAAGGTGCGTAAATCGGCATGTTGACAACATATGACATGTGTTGGTGGGATTGCTCAGTGGTCATATTGGCTGTCATATCCTAGCAAAAACAGAGTCAAAACAGCAGTGGTATTAAATAAACCTTCTATTGATTGGGCCAGCCCATGGTCTTCTAAGATGGTAGTGAATGAAAATTGTTGGTACTCTTCACTATCCGAGGGCAATACCAACTGGATGTTTTGAGTATGCATCGATGTGGATCTCCGATGGGAGTTGAACTAGACCGAAACCATCAAGAGGTGTCGCTGTGAATGCTGATACCTTTCTCGTTCCGTCTGCTCTTCCTCCAACAGTTGAGTTCCGTGTCGTTCAGGATGTCTTATCCACCCTTCCTCATGAACCACACAGCCTGTGATAATGCAACGTCGACTCATCCGAAACCTCTCTTCGTGACTAACCGCCGTTATTGACTTAACCGCTGACGACAGTTCCCATGTTGGGGTGCAACGTTTGCCCACTGAAAGCGCTGCTATCCTCGCTGGCCAAGAAGACAACTGCAGTAGCAACCTCACTAGGCTGAGCAGGACGACCCAAGGGTGTGGATCCGAACTGCTCCTGGTTCTCTCCCTTCATGGTTGATGGGATGAGAGGTGTCCAAACGGGTCCGGGGGCAACAGCATTGACGCGGATGCCGTTTCCAGCTTGCTGATTGCTCAGGCCGCGAGTGAAGGCCACGATTGCGCCCTTGGTGGATGTGTAATCGAGAAGGTCGGGACGACCGATGTAGGCGTTGATGCTGGCGTTGTTGATAATAGTGCTTCCGCGCTTCATGTATGGCAAAGAATACTTGGCCAGGTAGAAGTAGGGGTGAATGTTGGTGTTGAAGGTGTTGATCCACTGGTCTTCTGACAGATCCTTAATGTCATCGACTACCATCTGGTAGGCAGCGTTGTTGAAAAGGATGTCGATTTGGCCATTGAAGATCTTGACAGCCTCATCAACCAGTTTCTTGCAGTTTTCCCTGTCGCGGAGATCTGTAGACACCAAGTGGCACTTCTGACCGTATGCCTCAACCCTTCTCTTGGTTTCCTGCGCATCCTCCTCCTCCTCGGGAAGATATGCGATGACTGAGTCGGCTCCCTCCATGGCAAAGAGGATGGCGCTCGCGCGCCCAATGCCAGAGTCCCCTCCGGTGATGATAGCCTTCTTGCCCTTGAGTTTTCCGGCAGCGCGGTACTTCTGGCTCTTCCCGTCAGCGGTAGGAATCTCATCCCACAGGGGCTGCGGGTCCGGCATCTCGGTCTCCATGCCGGGGAAGCTCTGATGAGTGACCGGGATGTTGTGGCCTGTTGTCGAAAAACCCGAGTGTGTCAGAGCATGTTCGTTGCAGCGACGCATCAAGTCAATGCTCATGGAAGAAACTCACCCTTCTCGAATTGTCCCCTGTCTGTCATTTTGAAAATTTTCTTTTCCAGATATTGGTGATTCAGCTAAGACTTCCGGCTTGGGTTCTTTGATTATTTGCCTGTGATTAGGTGATTGCAGAGAGTTGAAGTGATTCAGATAATTGAAAATGTGTGTTCATGAATCATTTCGGGAGCTTCAGCTTCTTTTGTTTACTTTACCTGTGCCTATGACGTATGGGCCTGTTGCTGGAAGAGGCAGAAGTCAATATCGATGACGACAACGGCCCGGTCATTGTGGCCAATAGGCCGCCGCCACATTGGTGAGTTCAAAGTGCTGCACCGCGCCTGCCGTTTTACCGTCTTCGGCAGTCCTCAAATATGTAGGTGTACGGTAAGGCGTAACTTCCAGTTCGTGTGGCATCTCGATGAGAAAGAGAGCCAAGAGAGCGCAAGACTTGAATTCAAGAAGCAGGTGCGAGTTGAACAGACCCACAGGTGAATGATGTGCGGGTGTGTTATGACGAACGGGAGATAGTGGGGTACTCCGGCCCCACTCTGCATGACCCAGACGATTGTTCGTATGTGTACGAGGTAGGTACCTATGTACCTACGACCTTCTTCCTCCTCCGTCTTTCTTTGATCCCACGTCACCTTCACCCCATGCAAGTCCTTGACTTGGGCAACTCCTACCTACCCCATATTCTCCGATATCCTTAACCCCCCAATAGGGGACCCATTCTCTTGTTTTCCATATCCCTCTGAGCTTGCGCCCACGGCTTCAGCACATCCTCTTCCTCACAGGGGAGAAACTCTACCGGTTCTTCCTATGCTACTCCACTCCAGTCCAATGCGTTAACTTGTGCGGCCAGTTTCGCATGTTTCTCGGCTACAGTGGTTCGAGTTCCTTCCCATCGCCTGAGAAGATGGACGATCAAATGCGACGGTGCCAAATCAGGCGGGAGACAGAGATGGGTGCGAATACGGTTTAGGGTGGAGAGGCCGGTTGGGGAGAGGTAGTGAGGGTGAACTGTGGAGGGTGGGGAGGAAATGATGGAGGAGGAGAAAGATGAGGAGGATGGCAAGTGAGCAGAGGATGGGGAGGAAGATGAAGAGGGCTAGAAGCTCTGGAAATCTGATGAGTCGTTTGCGTGATCTGCTTTCCTTGTCTGCCTTTCGACATCGGAACTGGTGTAAAAGGCGGCCGAGTATGCCTCGGACGTTGCTTGTTCGGTTTCAAAAATGTCGAAACCCTGTGTGAAGTCCTTCGGTTCTTCGAGTAGTACGCTCGACCGAGCGAAAGGATGCGATCCGAGTGGAGGAGACCTAATATTGCAATCACGAAAAACGTCAGATGTGGTGGGAAGCGGTGATAAGATAATTCGCTGGCTTGCTTGTGTATTTCTTTCCACTTGCTTCAAGTTACTATGGGCGTCTCTTCCCAGTAACAGACCCAACGTGGCGGAACTTGGGTAACGCCGTGCCCCTCATACCATATCTTTGAATGGCTGTTAACCTGCAACTAGTATTTCCGTATGCACTCTATGACGTGCCGAATCATTCTTCTATGGATTTACGAGCATTCGAATTCAATAGTTGAGGGTTAAGAAGTATTGTATACGAATGTTTGGCGGATATGTTTTTATGTGAAGGTACTTATCTCAGTCGATCAGGATTAGGTACGTTTGTTTTGCGCACATCCTCTGTCCTATTAGTAGCGTCAAAATGTCCTCGTACCTGTTAAGAGGCGTACGTTTGAGAAAGAATAATGGTGGTGAAGTGTCATAGGAACCTAGAGGCTGACTTGGGACCTCTTTGAAACATCGGATGTACAATCCACGGAAAAGCAAATCGAAGAAATGGGAAAAAACGCACGTTTAGAGTATAACATTTCACTTTTCTTCTACAAGATATTGTGATGACGATAAAAAATTGTTTACTTATCAAAATGTCTGTCGTTTTAGAGCGGTACGGGTCTTTGACCTGGACATATTTCTTTACTGTCATCGGTAGCTCTTGACAGATGCTCAAGGGCAGTTGTGAAACAAACAACTCTTTTCATTAGCAAAGTTGCTATTCTTGATGTAAGCCATGATCTGGGTCCTTCTATAGCGCCCATTAATTCAGTCATCCCACATCACCTTAAGCTCATCTCCTTCTACTTCGCCTATGAATGTTTGGGCGAAAACGAAACTCACCAAGGCCGTAAAAGATAAACCCGTCTAAAAATCACTAATAGGTTGGACTTGGTTTTTCCCCTGGTCTTAATACAAAGCACCTAAATATACCTCTAAAGAAGCCGCCGAAGGCGTGAAACTGGTGAGCCAAATTGGCGCCTGGTTTTTGATCTCCTCTCACTGGAAGAAGCTGTATGGTATCCTCCACAACGTCAAACACAGTCGATGCATGGTCTGCCAGATGCGCGGCTGCATATTGGAGAATGTGGCCCGGAGAAAGGCTACATTGACAGCCAAGAGTCACGGCTGGACTGTTTGAGAGCAGAAGCAGCGTAAACAAGGCTGAACAACGCCCGAAAGCAAACAACGAAATAAGCGCAGGAGCGTCAAGCGCTCAGGCTCCTATGGGCTGTACAGTGAAGCACTACCAATGCTGCCTGTTGAGGAGTTCAACAGGCATGTAAAGGGCCGTATAAGCTCGATGTTCAAGGGTTCAGGCGGAATGGCCCCCAAATGCTGACATCGGTGCAATGCCGACTAGATTAAAACTCGAAAGCTTTCTCTTATCATTCTAGGCGAAGACAGAGGAAGATAAAGAGCAGACCTATACGGAAGCATTGGTGCACCCAGTTTTGCCAATGTCCACAGTTCACAATCTGGGTACGTTCTCCACCCCCATTCGATCAGTGCCTTTCTTCGCTTCCAGAGTCAGGTGATGAACACTTCCACCCGTCGAAGAATATAGCTGCCTGAGAGTTAGGTCAGTCGTTTGACGCGTCGTTTGATTCACTTAGTCGTAGTCTAAAGCTGAGAACAAGTAAGTGGTTCGTCGGGATAGCCACGATAGGTTCATATAGTCGGTGTCCTGTAACGTCAATCGATGACGAAGCCCATGCTTCCCCCTACCGTTGCTACCGCGTGTAAGACGTTTGTTTTTCATGCGATATCCAACAGTCTCAATCAACGGCACTGATATTCAGACATAAAAATGCTAGACCACGATCTCCAGTTGACGAGATCCAAGCCTTACCGGATTGATAAGGAACTATGGGGCTGAATCTAGGCTACCAGAATTGTGTATCTGGAGGTTTCCAGTTCTTTAGACTCTCTATCGTCCATACCTCTAAATACACAC
This sequence comes from Neurospora intermedia, assembly GCA_037102815.1. Taxonomy (NCBI): domain Eukaryota; kingdom Fungi; phylum Ascomycota; class Sordariomycetes; order Sordariales; family Sordariaceae; genus Neurospora; species Neurospora intermedia. The sequence goes on along the minus strand of BTPP01000003.1, from coordinate 1,928,691 downwards.
GCTCTCAGACCTCTGTAAGCGGCTTATTAGTGGTGAGCGTACCGAAAAGACGAGAGCCCTTTGTTATCGGCGAACAGGGCCTAACTGACAGAATCTACGTATTAGGTGCGTCAGAGTTTGTGTTTGGGAAGAAATCGGAGCAGTCTGCAATGCTTAGAGGTGCCTCGAATGTACTGATGATGCGACTAAGTTCTGTCAGCTGAAAACGGAGGGCTCAAGTCTTTGCGGCACGTGCATTTGACAACATACGTACCTTATACATCGGCTGTACACCTCTGCCGGGCTACCCTTCTGCAAGAATCTATCTTTGTCACTGGCCCGAGCTGGAAAACCGCAAGAATTGAACCTTTTCTTCTTCAATCCTGGCAGAGGTGTCTCCAATAAGCAAGTGATGAATTTTAGGTAATATGGTTGTTGTGGTTGAGAAGAAGCCCAGGAATCCCAGCGAAATTGGAGCTTTTATCCACCCGGTGCATAGACTGCACCTTCGAGTGTCAGCCGGACGGCTGTAAGGATAATTTTCCCTGCTGTAGATGCGTATGTAAGTAGACCGGATGTCAGGGCCTTCAGTTAGTGTCCTACATGTGTCGTGAAGTCTGACTCGAAGATAGTCCATAGGGCTGAAGGGTGCTTGGTGGGGTATCATCATGGTGGAGTTACTAGATCATAAAGGGGAGAAGCTTGTGCACACGTCGTCCTTGTACACTACTAATAAAGCTTCACGACTTGGCTCACCGCGACGTGCGGCTTCTAGATCATTCAAGAGATAGAAGCTGGGTAGGTAGTTCGGCATTTCCAAGATAACTGGTCCGGGGATAGCCCCAGAACTACACATTGAAATTGCTGAATGCCATACCCAATGTCTGAATATAGACCAAGAGCATCTTGTCACAAAAGGCTCACAGTAACGACAATGACGAGAAGGAAAGTGGAAAGCAGTACGATAATGGTCGTCTGTGAATCATACTGTCCTCTTCATCTTTCAGGCTGGGGGCAAAGGGTTCGAGACGCAGCAGCGGCTCAGATTGGGGGCCCAGTTTCACCCCTGTCAAACAGTGTAGCTCCAGGTATCGATATGCAAAGTTCTACTGGGGAGTGGGGTAGATTTGCATGATACCATATCCATTGCGCAGACAACAAACGTTCCATGTTTGGATGGCACTAAGAAATTTGACCCGTCAGCAAATCAGACTCGGAACTTCTCACAAGGGCGGACCCGGCGTCCTATCATGATGTGGTACGCCGACTTTCGTGCCCGCCTATCGCGGTGGCTCAGCGCCTGGGGTTTACCAGACAGCCAGCAAGACACTCGCGATGTTACACCACAATGTACACTAGGAGCGTGCGCATATGCTGCGCATTCTCACAACCGACACTCCTGGATATCTTACAGGGCTGAAGTCGCCAGAACATGCCTGGAACCCATTGACAACTGTAGTCACTGTTGCAACACTGATTGCGGCGATGTCCTGCGCCGCCTTCACCTTCTTCTTGCTTTGGAGGATGTGGGTTACCTATGGATAGATAAGTGGCCGTGGGGGAAAAGGGATGTCCCAGAATTCCGCCGTCCAATTGTCTACGTGTTCAGGAGCTCGGCCGGTCACCATTAGCAACAGAATCCTGGTTTCCTTTGAGCGTTTGTTGTCGAACGCGTCCCCAGTAACAGAAAATTCAGAATGACAAACGGGCAGCAGACAAAGAAGTCGACTGCATCAGGAGATCTTGGCTGCTCTTGGTTGGAAGGTGAGGCGTGAATACGCGTCGAAGTGCTCACTGTTGGCATCGTTCGCATGCCGATTGCCGACTTTCCCAGGTCTTGTACAGTACCTACCTGATAGCCCTGCCAGAAGTCTTCGTTGCGAAGATTGGCTTTGCTAATGGAAGACTTCCGGGAGACGCGTGTGGTCCCGAAATGAGGTGCATCCAGACAGGGCTGACATGGGTTTGTGGGTTGGTCATCGGATAATCAAGGGACACACTGCGGTGGAGCTGAGATGCTTGCTTGAATGCAATTGGCTGTTGGTCGGCAGAGTAAGCACAGCGGATATATCGCCGTCAATGTCTCGCTTTAACATCGCTTAAGTGGCATTTCAATACCCTAACCAACGCCGCAGCAAACAGCCTCTGTAACAGAAAAGCAGGAGGTGCAGCAGTGCCAACGAGAAGGGAAGACACGACTCGAGAGCGAGAGTGATAGAGGGGTTGCCATAAAAAGAGATCGAGTGTGGCATTGGCACCGTGAACACCCCAAGGCAAAAAGCCCAAGCACAGGTGTTGGCGTGGGCAAGAGCAAAAGGAAGGATCCGCGCTCAACCACTTCCATCCAATGGCGGGGACGCTAGCGTGGAGCTGCGCCGCTTGACCCACCCGGACCCTAGTCCGTCAGCAGGCAGCAACGTTCGGCCTCGCTCCATTCTCCATTTCTCATCACCCATCCTCTCCCCAGCTTCGACTCTGTGACCGTCAGTTTCGCTTCCATCCCGTTCACGATCCATTTTCCTCCCTCGCCATCCAAGACAGCATCCTCCTTTGAACCCTTTTACTCTACCCAGGTCTTTCCTGCCTGTTGCTCTCGTCCGGTGTTCTGCCCCGGGTCATCCGGACTAGACTTGATCACTGCTATTGTCCCCATTCACCACAGTTTGAACGACATACCCGACGTGTTAGCCAAGTACAGCAAACACAGCCTGCTATTGATACCAAGCCTGAATACCAACCCGATACCCAACCCTTTCTAGGTTTCTTTCCAATTCCACTACTCTACGCTACCGCACCTTTCTCCACGATCCATCTTTCTCCTGTTCCGATCGCCGCCTCCATCGCCTGCTATCGTGACCCTATCGCCAGCGCCTCAACCCAACAAGCAGCCTTGACGTCAGGGATTCCAAGATATCTCAGACTCAGGTCAAAGTCGCCGGGCTGCCAGGTATTTGTCAGCTCGTGCCATCTCATCAAAGTAAGATAAAACCCGCCTGCTGGCATCTATCCCGCCCCGACATCTACCTCCACAGTCCTTGGCCAATCCTGTCCTGCCTCGTCTTGATAGGGGTAAAGCAAAGTGTGGGATGTCGTTATGATACATCCGGTGTAGTATACTGCCGTTCCCTGTGACTCATACGACGTCCTCGGTGTCCTATGCCCCTCCTTACTTTGCCAGTTTTCGAGAGTTCATGGACTGACCAGAGAAAACAGTCGACAACACAGCCCATCAACTCCACACAACTCAGCAAACATGTCGAACCCTCGCAGGAGACCGGCGGGTGGATTGACCCTCAAGACGAACATGCTCCTACAAAAGGGAGCTACCTTCCACTCTCCCACTACTCCAGCCTCGGGGGATTCTTCTGAGCGCGTCTTCGTCCCGCCGTCGCTCCCTCGCCGCTCCCACACCAACTTGGACGATGTTATCGACTCCCGCTGCCGCCGCGTTGCCTTAGCTCTGGATGCGATCGAGAGGCAATTGGCCTCTTCAAATGACACCTTTGCCTCGGCTAGTCGTAGTGACAAGTGTATTCCTCCGCCTCGTGGGCTGCTTGAAAGAAACTTGGATTCGCCTATCATGCCCAAGGAGGTTGAGCCTGAGCGCCGGATGCTCCGTCCACGGACACGCCGTTCGTCTCGGCACCACGATTCAGACAGCGGTCTAGGAAGCTCGATCGCTTCTACTTCCGAGAAGGATGCCTCTTCCAAAGCCAAGACGACGAGGACTTCGGCTGTCGCTAGATCCGCTACCGCCCGCGCAGCATCAACACCTGATCTTCCGGGCCTTGGGGACCGTGCTACCAACCGCATCGTTGAATACATTTTGAAGCCTCTGCTTGCAAAGCCGAATTTGAAAGAGTTTCACTCGCTTGTGCTTGAGTGTCCCAAAAAGATCCAGGACAAGGAGATCTTGTGCCTAAGAGATCTTGAGAAGACTTTGATCCTCGTGGCTCCGGTAAGCGAACTTAAGGATCCCTTGGATGTTAGGATGAATACTTACCGTGCGCTACTGTCAAAGGAGAGGACCAAAGCTGCAGGCTCATACCTCGATTTCTGTCTGACGACAATCGACTGCCTCCAGGCAACTGTCCAGCACCTTGGCGACCGCGAGCTGACTCGCCCTCGCGATCTCCCCTACACTAGCGGTTATTTTGTTGATCTCGTTGATCAATTTTATAACTATGCCCGGCAGATCGCGGAAAGCAACAAGACCAAGGAAGGCGCCAATGACATGGATATTGATCCGTACGATTCTCTCTTTTCCTGCAACTGTGCGGCTTGCGCTGACGTTTACTTTAGCACTGATCAAATCAAGATACATGGTGGCCCTCACATCAACGGCAGGCTTTCGGAACTGGTCCGCGTGAAGAAGAATGGACAGGCCATCTCCTTGGCTACTGGATTGCCTGTGGACCTTTGTGATAAGGCGCCAGAAACCCCGGTAAACTTCAAGCGCTCCCAAAGCGAGGAGGCCCTGGATGAAGAGGAGGTTATGCGCTCCATGGCTCGCCGGAAGAAGAACGCCAGCCCTGAGGAGCTGGCGCCGAAGAGATGCCGCGAGCCTGGTTGCAACAAGGAGTTCAAGCGCCCTTGTGACCTGACCAAGCACGAGAAGACACATTCTAGACCATGGAAGTGCCCGGTCAAGACATGCAAGTACCACGAGTACGGCTGGCCCACCGAGAAGGAAATGGATCGTCATCACAACGACAAGCACTCCTCAGCCCCACCTATGTACGAGTGCCTCTTCAAGCCTTGCCCCTACAAGTCCAAGCGTGAGTCCAACTGCAAGCAGCATATGGAAAAGGCCCATGGCTGGACGTACGTTAGGACCAAAACCAATGGCAAGAAGCCCAGTACGCTTCCCAGCTTGGGGCCTGATTCCGGCCACCCCACTCCCCAGCTGCAGAACATTGGTACCCCTTCGAGCGACCGCAGTATGAGCATCGCCACTCCCTCCGATGATTGGAACGCTGGGCTGTACCAGACCAACATTGAGTTCCCTGCATATGCTCCCGAGTTCAACTTCAACACCATCCCGCAGCAGCTTGAGCTTGACTATTCACCCATTGACAACGGCACTCCATCACCGGATTCTGGCATGGACCACAATTCTGCGTATCAAGATCTCAACGAATTCACGCTCATTGATGACATCTACGGTGCGACTATGCAACTGCCCAACCAAGTCATTTCTCCCTTCTACCTCAAAGACATGGGACAGCATCTCGGCGCGTACACCGCGCCCGAGCTTTGCCAGCCACATCCCGCCCATATTTCCCCCATTGGGCAAGGAAACACGATGCTTTTCACGCCCCCTACTTCATTGGGGGAGGTTGATGAGGGCTTTGAGGATCACGATTTTGCCATGAGTAACTGCAATAATGTCCCTGGAGACTTCATCTTGTATCCTCCCACCACCGACGCCTACTCAAAACCCACATTCACTGAATCACTTTTCGCGAACGTGGACATCCCGAGCATGGCTGCCGGCTACTCCCAGCCATCATCTCAGGACATCTTGCACGCCTATCCAAATGATTGGACTTCGCATGATATCAATGCTTACTTCTAAATCAGACAAGTTGAGGAGACTGCGATTCACTGTACCATGAAGCTCTATGCGCGCGACTGGACTCGGAGGTTCCTGGGCCCACCTATCCACAGAGTACAGGTTGGAACCTTGGGTGCACTGCTGATACCAAAACCAAGGTGTAAAAGAGAATATGACAGTCAATTCTGATCAGTGGATTACTGGAGGCGAGATGGGGTTTGATTTTATCAGCGAGTTTGAATGGGTTTTAGCGATTTAAGGACCTGTGTCCTTCTGTGTTATATTATGATGTAATGAATGCGAGTCTACGGTTGATCAAGTGGGATTTGAGAGTGGCAGATGCAAAATCGAAACTGCGAAGGAAGGGCAGAGGTGTGTTTGTCTGTTATGGTGTCATAGTATTTCTTTAAGGCAAACTCAGTTCCTCCTTCCCACTTCACACAATTTCACTGATTGAATCGAACCGTGTTGCATGCTAGAAACACTACATGGGTGGTATTCGACCGTGAACTGCACTTGAAAATTCATAGTCTCTTCCATAACCATTGATGACAAATGCGTTGCCTTTTTCTCGACCTGTGTCAACTCCATGTGCTTTCCCTTGCTGATATTGTTCATTTCTGCTTCCTCTCCGTACTCAAGTTCCTGACCTGAACTACCATAATACCAATGATTTACAGCCAGCATTGCCCCTGCACGCCCGATTCTCCCGGCCGGACTCGACGGTCGTTGTAGCCTTTACCTTAGGTACCCGTGCTTCACACCGGTAGAACCCTACAGCACGTTCATGTCTCCTGCTAATGCTAACTCCCCTCCTTCGCTGAAACCCCCCTTTTGCTAAGAAATCCGGCTTCCGGCATTAGTTGCATTAACAGGGGACATTATTGTATGTACTAATAGCGGCTGACGGAGCGGCAGGGGATCGTCCCTACCAAAAGCGTTGCTACGTTCGATCGTTATGATCCGTGCACGAAGCTCCAGTCCTTGCAACTTGTGGTGGGGTCTCTTTCCTAGCTTAGAGCATGAGCCACTTTTGCAGTTTTTGCACCTCTTACAAACTTTTCCTCCCCACCTCGCTCGTTTCTATTTTCTTTCTTATCTTTTTCTTTTCTTTGACTGCTGGCGATCCGAACGAGTCCTTCTTCACAACAGCGCCGCGATCTTATCTCGCACTACGCAACGACCGTGGACGACCGACGGCTTAATCGACCACTTATTCAATCGGCACAATGCTATGAGAGATTCTGCATGACGCCTCACGGCGCGCCTTGAAGGAGTCTCGGTTGTGGGGTTGTGGGTGGTCTGTCCATTACGGACTGGTACCATCACAGTTGGGGAAGTCGGTCGGTCGGTCGGACGGATCGGATTGGGTCTGATGGAGCGTGTGAGGAAGCACAGATGATGAAACGATTAAGGGTCGAAATCGGTATTTGCTTGCCGCTCGTTGGCTTGGCCTGCTCGCGAGAGCTCGCTCGGCTTAGCGGGCGCGGTCGTTATTGAATCTGCCTTTTCCTCCCTCTTCTCATTCTTCCTCTGCTTGCTTCCTCATCCTGTCCTCCTACAGGTACCCAACCCAACCCGTCACGAGCCGGCTCCCCCCTCAGCAAACATTTCAAGCGGTACGTTTCTACTTTTCCTTCCCTGTCCTCCCTTTCCAGGTCTTCATCATATCCATCCAACCCTCCCCCCTCCGTATATCATGATGATTTTCGCAGCTCGCGCTGCAACCCTCCATATTTGTAATAGGAAGAGCCGTATGAACCTCCTCGGGTTATTCCTTCCTCAACGAGGTGGGGACCCCTTGGCTGGCCCGCTATCTAAAAAGCTTGTCCCAGAAAGCCACTTCTCTTCGGGGAAAACGCCTGCATCGTCATATGCTGGCGGGTATCTGGAGGATGGGGGGTAGTGTGGCTGGTGAGGTTGGTGGTGCTTATAAACTGGGTTTCTGAAATATACAAGCACATCACAAAAATTTGGTGACCACGTCGATTTGTTCTGTTCGAGAACATCTCAAGCTAACTCGCTTGAAATAGACAGATTGTTATTTTTGCAACAGTTGGGTGGTGAGAGTGATATCATACGATAAGCTTTGGAAGTTGCTGGGCTTTGGTGCCCCGACACCTCGAGAGTTCCTGTGATAGACTTCGTTACGAACAGGTGGTTGGAAGAATTTACCATTGATGATACAATGAATACAACCACTTTTTCACGTTTAGAACATGCGATTGTTGAAGTGACATTGTGCTCAAGCTCAAGGTTTTGCGGCAAACAGCAAGGCATATACTAAATCAGGATCTTGCAGTAATCGGATTTGATTCTGATCTATGGTGAGAATAGCTCTAAATCCGTATCAGACCTAGGAAGGTAACAAGACTTTGAGATCAGTTCCAGCTCTAAATCTTGCTCGCATGCTATATTCGGCCGCACATTGATGTGCTCAGATTGGAACTCGAAACGCCTACACGCCACCTTACCACTTCCCCCATTTTCGCACTGTTACACACTTAAACACAACTCTACTGTACACTCACAGTCTCCTGTGCACATACATCTGCATGGTTTTGTCAAGTGACAATGGGTCTACTCTACTTGGCGAAGTGAAGGTCGTAGCCCAGCCACTTCCTCCGGTTAACCTCGGGAGCGGTCAACCCAGGATATCCGTAGGTCAAGGGCAAGAAGAAGTACCAGCCAAAGGCGACAAGGACCATGATGACAGCAGTCGCAGTCCAGGCGCCAGCCATGCTCTGACCAGCAAGACGCTCGCGGGCACTCAAGCGGCGCTTGGTGGTAGGAGCGACCTTCTTAGTCGACTTGCTGGGCTGGTACTCAGGCTCCGCTGAGTCGGTGCTGAAGAGGAACTCCACCACCGAGCCAGTAACAAGTGCCGAGGCAAGATGAGCCGGTAGATAATGATGCAAGAAGAGCTGACGGCCCATGACGAAGAAGGGGAAGTAGTGAGTTGCCCAGGCGAGGAAGAAGAAACCTGTAGAGTTGTACAGGCGGGATCGGGTACCTAGTATGTCCAGATTAGCCTCATGTTTGAAATCACAGTCACCATAACAACGAGGAGTGCAAGGGTACTTACGACGATCCATGGCGTCGAGCCCACGGCGGAGCGAGAACTGATCCGCCAGGACAATTCCGGCATAGATAGCCAAGACACTGCTAGCGAGCCACCATCCGATGGGATTACCAAGGAAGTAGATCTGCTGGCGAGTATCGTTCTGCGTCCAGAAGCTCACGCCACGCAATAGGAAAGGCCACTGGTACGGCAGAGAGGCATAGGGATGGCTACTGGTGAGCTGGTTGTTGTGCCAGAACATCGACCGCTGCAGCTCGAACCACTTGCGCAGGAACGGAAGAGTCTTGACCTTCTTCTCAGGCTTCTCACGGCGCGCGTGGTCCGCGGGCAGAGACACAATGTCCTCAACAAGCCAGACGTTGGAGCTCTGTGCCAATTGCTTGTTGCCGTTGATCTCCTGTTGCTTGTGACCCCATTCCGGGAGTGGCTTCGAGTGAGTCCACATGGCAACCTTGCTCGGGTTGTGGATCAGCTTGAAGTGGCTGGAAATACTCTTGAATTCCTGGTTGGCCTTTCCATGCTCGATACGGATCTCAAAAAGAGTATCAGCCGCGCGGTCGCCGTAGGCATCTCCAATGGAGACGGTGGTGAATTCTTGGTTGGTAGGATAGTAAGGAGAAGCAACATCGTGAGAGAGCAGGATGGTATCCGTAACAATGTGGCGAAGCCTCACGAGATCATGGTTCTTGATGGAATGACCGAGCTTCTGATCGTCAGGGCCAGGGGGAAGGATCTGCCAGTAGTTGTTGGTATCGTTGAAAGGGTAGCCTGTCACCTGTTGACCCTGGCTAGACACACGGCCATCGTCATATCTCAGCGGGTACTTGTCCGGGTGGCTGTGAAGGTAGGCCTTGGTCTCCTTGTGCCTGATGCTGATGGTGTCATAGTAATCAATGGTGACGGCGTTGGCGAGCATAATGTTGTCACTGAGGGTCTCCTGGAACTCGGGGGTCATAAAGTCATCGCCAGGTCCAGAGCGAGTGAGGATCGAGAAGTGAACCTGGAACCAGAAGAGGTAAAAGATGAAGGGCATAATGATCAGACCAAAAGCCCTAGCCGCAAAGTGCTTGCCAAACTGGGGCAGAGTCAGAGCGCCACCGGGACGCTTGACGTCCAAAAGATCCCACAAGTCGATGCATACGGCAGAACCAATCGTGATGAAGGCGAAGAGGCCGACATACTTGGTGGAGATATCGCAAGAAAGGGCGAAGCCAGTCAGGATCAGCCATTTCCACCACTTCCTAGAGAAGGGCTCGTGCCTCAGCTTATGGAACTTGATATAGCAGAGCAAGCTGCACGCCATAGCAAAGACCAGGGTGGCATCGAGGAGAATCAGGCGAGTCTGGCCAATGTGAGCGTTGTCGAGGAGGACAAGACCGGCGGCAATCAGACAAGCTGGAAGGCTATAACCCGACTCCCACATGATCATATAGACAACCGAGACGGTGAGGGCACCGAGAATGGCGGGAAGAGATCGAAAGGCGACATAAGGGACCTTGTTGCGGATGTAGGAATCGCCAATGTTCTCGAAGTGGAAGTGGCCATCATAGCCGACCAACCAGCCCATGAAGGCAAAGAGAAGCTTGCCAAAGGGAGGGTGCACATCAAAAAAGTATGTTCTCTCGAGATAATAGGACGCGAACTGTGTGACAGCCCATGTCAGCCATGGCCAGTGGATATACGGTGCACCCGGGTCATCAAAGTACCTTTCCAAAGTGGACTTCGTCGAACACGACCTCATCGGGATGGCTGATGCCCCAGAATCTGGTTAGGAACGCCAAGCCGGTGATGAGGACAAGAGCAAGTTTATATTCGAGTTCGGAGCCGGATTTGGCTGGAGCGACGGCATCCGGAACCTTGTCGGTTTCGACATCAGAGGAAACGCCATTCTTGGCTTTCTTACTCGAGGCTGGCACGTTCCTCTGGCGTAGAGTGGCCTCGGGGGTTGCTGTTGTGGAGGCCATGGCGGCCGGTCGAAGTGGTTATGGACTCAGACGTGGCCTATTCAGAGATTGATTGATGTTGTTAGGAGACAGAGCCAGCATTGATGGTGACGGAGATGGATGGACTGGAGCCTCATGACGTACCGTGAAGAGCAAGTCTCCCGTACTCTTGGGCGGTTAGACGCGAGGGATCGAACTTGCCCGTTGCCTTGTAATAGAGTGTTTGCACAATACTGGTGACGGGAATGAAAAAGAAGGCTTCGGCCACACCGACGGCAACAGACGTCTTGAACCACGGGCGTACGCGAGAGAAGGTGGGAGGTGGAAGTTGCATTTGCAAAGAACAAGGTGGCCCGACGGGATCCAATGAAACGGACAGCTAAATCGCCTTCTTGACAGGCGGACAGGGGCGCAAGGCAGAGGGCAAGGCTCGAGGGTAGATGAGCAGGGTTGCGGGAGCGTGAGGTGCAGCGGGCAGGTTGAGGTACGTACGCACGCAAGGAGATACAACTGAGGTAAAGTGGCAGCTTTTCAAGTTCCCAGCAGCCAGGAGCGAGCGTGACATGGAACGCGACATTCAATCTCAATTTGTAGAGGTACCTACCTCTAGGGGCTGGCAGCGGCGGGCCCACACGAGGCCCAGGGGTCCATCACGGCTGTTTTGGTGTACGCAGTAGGGGACACCCGCTTTGTATTGTGCCGGTGCAGAGGCTCAGACGTCTTCTCTTTGGCAGGGCAACCCTGACCGGGTGTATTGGATTGAAATTTCATGTGGATGATTCGACCTCCGTGGCCTACTACTAGGTACTGTACATTTATCTGGCTTGCGCCCATTATGTACACTACCTCTAACAAGATTCACCTTACAGTAGCCAGTACAACGATAAGTTACCAGCGTGCAGCGCCCTGGTCCGAGTCCCTGAGATAATGAGGTATGTACACCTCGATCCCCGCCTCTCGAGGCTGTTCCCCGGGTATTGGACGATGGTCCAAGCTCCCGCCCTTCCTCTTCAGCGGAAGCAATGACCGAGAAAGTGGCCGTTGGCAACTTGGCTCATCTCGGCGCAAAAGGTCCCCGAACCTTACGGCCCGGCCCAGGTACCAGGTACAAGGCCTCTGCTAACCGGCGACGGAATGCGGGGTTGATGCCCCACGAACCCTTCCAGAATAGTGTAGAGGAAGAGTCCGAAGAACGGAGGCGATGAAGTCCATTGTGTAACGATATTTTATCGGTAGTAACTTGGGAACTGGACTCTGCATCCACAGTGTCAATGGTCATGCAGTTTGGAGACGAATACCTAGCACATAGCAGCTGGTGACCCACAAATGGTTTTTCTATCTCAATTGACCTGATGTTTGCCATTGCTGCCAAACGTGCTTCCAGAGTGATCTTTTCACCATCCATCTCTTCCGCCGCCATCTTCAAATCAACCAGTCCCATTTCGACCCTCTACCGCACAGTCACCATGTCTGCCACTCCTGTCTTCTCCAAGGACGCCGCTCCTCGTACGTGCTCTGGGATGTATCAAGACTCACCAGTTCGGTGATGACTAACCTGTCTTGAACTGTATCTAGCTGCCGGTCCCTACTCTCACGCCATCAAGACCCCCGCTGCCATCTACTGCTCTGGCCAGATCCCCTGCGACTCTGAGGGCAACCTCGTCGAGGGTACCATCCAGGAGAAGACTGCCGCCTGCATCAAGAACCTCAAGGCTGTCCTTGAGGCCGCTGGCTCGTCCATCGAGAAGGTCGTCAAGGTCAATGCCTTCCTTACTGACATGAGCAACTTTGCTGTGAGTCTTTACTGAGTCTGAGCCTCGTCTTGACCTCGCAATCTACTAAACGCTCTTCAGGCCATGAACGAGGAGTACTCCAAGTGGTTCACCCACAAGCCTGCTCGCAGCTGCGTTGCTGTTTACCAGCTTCCCAAGGGTGTCGATGTTGAGATTGAGTGCATTGCCCTCCCCTAAATGCACAGGCAGCAAGCAAGTGAAAACAGGGAAGCAGCGTTGTTTTCGTTAGCTACAAATGAGAGATGAGTGAAATCAACCTGATGACGGCATTTGGAGATTGGCACCTGTGACGTTGATTCGGCCCACTCCCAACGTTTAACGCTCGTCCGTTCCCCTCCCGATGGTCCGGCATCCGGGGGCGCCGCGATCTCTCGGTTCAGGCCGATCAGACCGGGACGCGCCAAGCATAAATTGCACCGGTCTCCCATCCGATTGCTTCTTCAGTCCTGGTTCATTGTTTGCAATTGCATAGACACGTATATACCTGCTTGCGGTGATCAATGTCATATATGCGTCAACAGGTAGTGGGCATTCGTAGACCTGAATGCTTGTTGATAGGCAGCAGTTTGGGGTCATGTGAAAGCAACAAGATCCGGACTGATTCGCTAGCAAATTGTGCAGTATAAGGTATTTACACCATAACAACCAACATGTAACGTCAGCATCAACTTTGCGAAGCTCGGCGGGCATTTCCCACCATCCAGTTCACCTGCAAAAACTCAGCATCAACTCCACATACGACACGCTAGCTTCAGTTGGAATTAGGTCTCAACCATTGCTAAGTGCGGGTTCTTGCATTTTCATGTCTTGAACCTGCTTTCAACCTGCATCATCGAGCTTCAAAAATATCAACCCAGACAACCCGCATATAATAATATTTCAATCCTGCACCCGGCATCCCATACATTATGTCCAACCCCCCCGTGCCTGTCAGTGGCAATCGAGGCGATGCGAAGCCCGACATCCGGCGCCAGTCCACGTTATACAAGGTGAGTGACGAGTGACCCCATGCACAGCCTAAATCAGATTCACTAACACAAACCTCCAAGGTGGTCATGACTCCGATCATCTTCGTATCCTTCCTTATATCTCTTGCCATCGTCGATCTGAAGTACTCTATGCATCGCTCTCACTATCACGCCGAAAGACAGCCTAGCAGGCTGCCTCCATGGCTTCATCGCATAGTTTACAAGTATCGCCCATATCACTACACTGCCGTGGACGAGAACGGTAAACCAGTCGAGGATGTGGACGGCTATTATCACAGCAAGCAGCGAAAACTCATGGCCATGGAAGCCGATGACGCCTTTCAGATGCGGCGTACTGTGGTTGCAAGTCTTGTGCTCGCGGGCATGGTTGCGATATGGGGAGCTTGGTGGACGTTGAGATGGGTGTTGGGAAAGGTCTGCTGGGTATGACGAGTTGCGTTGGGTTAGCCACCCTCATGGAGCAGAAGGACAAGCGCATATCATAACCCTGTGGGAGACCCTCATTCGGATCTTGAGATTTCTGGGGCATCTTATGTGCCAGCCTCTTGGACCTTCTCGTCGGCACTACAGATATAACAATGATATGAAAGCAGATAACTTGATTACCACGAGGGAAACCGAAAAGACATCAATTTCAACCAACAATCACTTCTGTTCCGGTGTCTGCCCGCTTGCCCCCCCCCCCCCCCCCCCCCCCCGCCCAAGGAGCACTACCACATCCCTCCGCCGAGCATACTTCACCCTTCTCAAAATCTGTTCCCTTCCATCATCCTCCCCCACATACTCCTCGCTCTTCTCCTCCCCCTCCTCCTCCTCCTCCTCCACCACCACAAACCCCCTAGTTCTACGCTCAACCAACCTTCTCGCCGCCTCCAGCTCCCCCCGACGTCGTTAATCTACACTTCAAAACCCCAGCCTCCGTCACGAACACCATCGCGGCCGCGAACAGCTTGCCTTCAACTCCTTTCTCACTGACCGAGTCATCAACAATCAGACACCTAAGCCGACACGCCTCTCCTCCTTGATCTTCTTTATGGTCGGCATGTCCTTCTTGAACATCCGGATGACATGATACCTGCCCAGCCCGCGCCTTCCCAGACTACTGGCCCTGGCCCAAGCCCAGGCAACAAGCACCAGCGGGCATGCGAGGTCCGCTATCTGACCCTCTATCACAGCGGGCCCTGTGGTCTTATGGTGTAGCATACTTCCCGTTGATGAAAACGTGCATGGCGGTTTTCGTAGCTCTGCTGCTGGGGCGTTGTCGTTGGTTCTACAAGTCTAGCTCGGCAACTTTGCTTTCTTCTTCTTTTTCTTATTCCATTGAGTTGAAGGAGTGGTTAGGGATGTTCAGAATGAAGTGGCTTCATTTCTCTGTGTCTATCTTGGGGTTTCGGGGTGGAAGCACTGAATGCTTGATGTTGTTGGCGATGCGAGTTGGGAGACACATGTTAATTGAGGACCATCTGATAAGGCACCCACCATCCTCGGCGTTGAGGTGATAGAATTGGAAGCTGGTTACCGCATCACGTCAAAGTCTCTTGAAGTATCATCTGCTTGCACCGTAATACTGGCCCGGCTTTGGTTGGCAGTTTGACCTTGACGTGGCCGAGGAATGGTTGGCTTTTTGCGGACTAACTAATTTATGCACCGGATCAATGGAGGTCACTATTTAAGATCTAGTGTCTGTTGCACCCCTTTGTAGGTTTGTAAAATATCTATCGTAGGAAACAATGTCCTGGTTACCACGGCAGCTACTACACGGTACGGGAAAATCTCCATGGTGTGCCAAGAAAAATAAGAAGAAGAAAAAAAGGCAAACTTGCCGAGAGGAGTGATAAGGCAACAAATGATTCAGGCGAGCAGTTACCATCTAGCATCGCAGCAAATATAGATAGTGTACATGGCGAGACACACATTAGTGTTCGGGACATTTCTTTGTGTCTTACCAAGAACCTATGGAGTAGGTGGAAAGTACAACCCTAGATGTGAAACATTGTTGAACTCAAAAAAAGAAAAAAGAAAAGAAGAAAAAAAAAAAAAGAAGAAAAAAGAAGGGTCTCACCGTCAGACGGGCCCGTGGGTGAAGGGAAGAAGAGAGCAGGTAAGCGGGAGATGTTGCCGATAAGCGCGAGACATGGAAGAAGGACAAGGGAGGGGACAGGCAAGGGGGTATGCTCACTTGATGTTGTCTTTCATTTTCTTCCTCATTTCTTTTCTTTTTTTTTTTTTTTTTTTTTTTTTTTTTTTTTTTTTTCTCTAAACTGGCTGTTCCCGGTTCCCGGTGGTCGCTCCCTGGACTGTTGTTGTTACTATTGTGTTTCACATCACATCACCTTTCCCATGCATTTACCCATCATGACAAGGGTGGATGGAGAATTGTTTAGTTTATCAGGGAACCCTGTATCCTTAGCCTGTTGAGCGGTCGGTTGGTGCTATGTATTTCAGTCTTGACCGCACAATAGATCTTACCCTTCGGACACTCCCAACGGCGGCCAGTATTAGTCTTCTTCTTTTGACTCCCCTTTGGCAACTTGGGTCACCCTCACCATCACCAACAAGGGTCCTATTCGCCATCGTCAAGGAACTTGCCGTGTTTGCATGTCAAGTCATGATATTTCTCATCCTTCTCTCCCGCGGTTGGCTGAGGTCTAGATCTAGTAACCTCATATAATACCCTAGTCACCAAGGGTAGGGGAAGAAAAATGCTCTCTTCATTTAGCCTCAAGATTCAATGAACCATACTAATGAGAGCCATCCCGACTAGTATAACCTGATCGCTGGTCGCTGGATAAATGTAAGAAGCAAAAAGAAACAAAGACTTGCTTGAGATCATCGGGCTTGTGTGTGCGTTGTGTGGGTGGTTGGGGATTCGGCCTCAGTCGGGTACTGCACCGCCAACTTCATCCCTTGCCTGTGATCCAGAAGCGGGTTCCTAAAAGCGCGCTCGAACATTTGCAGCAAGTCTACTAGGACATATGTAAGGGGTTGAAGTGTGCCTTGACGTCTCACCAAGATACACAGCAAAGAGCCAACAACCGTTGAGTAGCCACGACGAGCTGGATCTGGATTCGGAACAACGGGTTGGTAAAACATGGACGTAAACATCAAGGAGCGGCACAGTGGATGAAGTGACAGTCGTCTGAGTGGAAAAGCAACGTGGATTACGCGTTGTTGTTGGACAAAAATGTAGGAGAAACGTCTCCCAGCCATGATATGTCTTAGTAGCGCTAATAAGGAGCAAGTAAATCTTTTGTCCGTGTGGTTGATCTGTCTGGTGTCAGATTTGTACGCCCCATCCATGAAAGCTGGCCAGTCTTTTCCCCCAAAAGCAAAGTTGTAAATGGCAACAAAAGAGTAACCTTTAACGCCCAAGAATGCTTGTATAGATTGTCCTGATGATGGAAACTCTTACTGCAGCCTGTCCTCATTTCCCTAAAATCCCTGAGTTCCCACGCCGACGAGTATAGCAGTAAGTAAAAATAGCAACGTGGATATATCAGGCCCCACGGCAGAAATTAGTAGTGGCAAGGAATGTGACAAAGTAGAAAGTTGCAAAGAGGACATGGGAAATCTCAACGCCAGGTTCCGTGAATCCCACTCCGTCGACTGCTGTTGGATTTGAGGCCCATGTCTCCACTGACCGTCAAGCTTTTCCATCGCGTTCCCACGCTCTTGCGGTCTTTGCCCATGCTGCGCGCGCAATCTTGCCAATCGGATTTTGTAAGCTTGAGCTTGTCCAGCACGAGCTCAACAAGAATACTATCCTCCTCGGAGCTCCACGGCTCTCCATCTTCTACAATTACGTCGGTTCCTGGCGCGGTAGCTTGTTGTTGGCTCTCGTTCGCAGTGTCGGCGTGGAGTGCGTGATAGTCCGAATGGTCTAGCCCAAGAGGGATAATTTCTGGAGCTATGCGCGACCGTGGGGGGGTTTGTGGTCGGCTGCCAAATGGTGGGAGCAACTGGGGTGGTACAGAAGGCGTCGTCACTCGTTGTCGTTGTTGCGTTTGCCGCTGTGGCTGCTGTTGAGCTTGTTGCAGCTGATTGTTGCGCTGGTTCCCGTCGTGATCTTGGTATTGATCTGAGTCTTGTTCATTGCTTTCTTCTCGTCCACGTTTGTCGTCAAATGCGCGGTGGCGCCTATTGAGCCCCTTTAACGGAGGTGGCCGCTTGATGATGCGCTTGCGCTGGGAAGGCTGATCGGCATTCCTAGATCCGTATGACTCGGAGGTTTTTCTTGCGCGCAGACGTAGCTTCACCGGAGGCATCGCGTGGGACATGGGCGGGGTGAGTAATTGCCCATGGGATATCGTTTGGGGAGTAATAGGCTGCGTTGCGATCGCCGGGCTCATGCTGCTGTGCTCGAGGAACGGATCGGAGGAGGTCATGAGAAACTGCAGAGACCGAGACGTGGTAAAGAGATTATTCAAATCAGCTGAAGCAGGCGCTTGTTTAGGACTGGCAGGAGGTGAGACGAAAAGAGGTTGCTGAGGTCGTGTTTGTGGAAGTTGTTGCGACAAGTCACAACCAAAGGCTGAAGGTAGCAGCATCTTGATTAGATGATCTGAAGCGCAGGTCACAGTCTCCAAGGAGGTCGCGAGATGTATAGTGTAGTGTAGGCGTCTTGGAAAACTCGAACCCCAAAGACGAAGAGGAAGAGTGTGGTAGACAAGCGCGCGCTCGTGTTCCTTATTTTGGGATTGAGTTTTTGAGGTGGTTCCCGCTTGCGACAAGCGACGATGAGCGGCGCGCGCAAAGGGGTGTGTTGATAGCTAACAAGAGGAGGCTTCCAGGACGATGACGTGCAGGAAGTTTGAGTGATTCAGTAGCCGATCAAGTGGAAGTTGAGGCTGGGAGCAGGAAGCTACGCGATAGGCTGAATAGACGTGTTCCAGATGGTTGTTGTTGTGTAAAAGTCAGAAGAAAGTGACGAGGTCCTGATGAGGAATAATGCGCCTAATAAGACTCCCAGAGTGTCGTCCAGGGTTCACAGGGGACATGGCCGTTAGCCCACAGTCAGAAAAGTGGTTCGTGAGCGGGCCACATGATGGGGCGAGCAAGGGGGCGCCATGCTCTAGCACAGATCTACCAATGAAAAGCGCGAAGCTTAGGTAGGTACGCATGTGCTCCACCTGATGCTTTTCAGTGTTACCCTCACTACACGTGTAGTGTACATATATTTGGGGTGCCTTGAGGCTTCCACTTCCGAGTGCCTCGACGAACCGAAGAGGCACCGATGCAACCATTCTTTCGTCGACTTGGAGTTCAGGCTGCCAAGGGAGCGATTTAATTTCGGCCGGCGAGAATAAACAGAAACTGGCGGCTGGAAAGGGACCGGGTGCGAAGGGAGCCGAACGGGCAAAGACACATGGCCGATTGTGTCACTGAGGCGGATGACGCTGGAAAGTGGAAAGGCGTCCAACGCCAGCCAAACGCGATGCACACGCGTAAGATCAAATGAAGTGATTGACCAATGAAAACACACTGGGGATGAGATGAAGGGCCGGAATCGTTTGGGATTGGCTTACAGGGTTTATCCATCCAGACGATGGATGGCAGGTTAATCAGCCAGGTACCACATCGTGATGTGCGCCGGCACTGTGAGTATGTCCGGTTGATGGGAGTCCCTCTGATGCGTCCTCAAACCTTTGAGCTGATAGTAGCTCGCTCGGGTAGTGACGATCAAGTTATTTGTGCCAAGGCGTGTGGTCTCAGATGGGCATGAAACACAAAACAGCAACAGGCTTTGGCCATTCGACATTTCGGAGCCTCAGTCTTGGCACCGGTTCCGAAACTACCCCGTTTACGACGACTAACGAGCATCTGGCCCGTCGGCCGACAAACATCGTCTACTCTCATCCCTTCGGCGCTCATCGGAAATTGGAGACCTACTCTATGGACAGACTAACTGGTGGCAGTTTGAAAAACTGGCGTGAGTGACAGGAAGCCGTCAGCTCTCTTCACGATCTCAACCTTCTGTTCCATCCCCTTTCGTCTCACTCAGCGGAAATCGGAACTCTTTATACTTGTAAAGACAAGCCAACAGTCAAGTGACTTGCCAAGCCAACAAGAAACTCCTTCTATCTCTCATCAAACCGCAATCTATCTTCTCAAAGGAAAAAAAGAAACCTGAGCAATTGAAGTACTCATGGGCCACAGTGTAACAGTCCCCAAACCTTGAACCAGCTTCATCCCGGATATTGATACCGGAATTCTACACCCAGGAACAGGAGAGTCAGTAAGAGCTTACCACCTACCATCTATTTCTGACCTTCTCCTGTTTTGCTGTCATATGGATCAAGGAGGTGAGTGGCCAAGGCGGTAGTATAACTGCAACGAGTTACGGTCAGGGTTGGGTTTGATGGAATATAGACTAGAATCACCGTGGAGGACAAGAATGGTTCACCTTCAGGGAGGCATGCTATCTGTTTGAAGTGGGCAAAGGCTCTGAGAAGTGCACTAGCACACCGGATTGCATCTCTA
Organism: Neurospora intermedia; assembly: GCA_037102815.1. NCBI lineage: Eukaryota > Fungi > Ascomycota > Sordariomycetes > Sordariales > Sordariaceae > Neurospora > Neurospora intermedia. The sequence goes on along the minus strand of BTPP01000003.1, from coordinate 1,908,868 downwards.
GAATACCAGGTTCAGGTTCAAATCACCATCCATACACAGTTGTTCTAGGACGTGAAGAGCGAGTGCTCTGCACATCCATCCAAAAGAGCAAAAGCCAACCAAACGAGAAACCGGGAGTTCAAACCTTTTCTCTTCACCTTCTAACTTATCCCAACCTGAGTCTTTCCTCCCCTACGCCCGGGGGGCACACAGCACCCATTCACCTTCCATGACAACCATGGAGATAGATTCTTTCTGCCCATGGTATAATAACGTTGATAGCCCCCCAGTCTAGAGTCATTCCTTCCCTCTTGTTCTCTGCAACCCCTATTTTGTCGACCATAATCTACCCGTCTTCTCGATTTACTTTGGCCTTCTTCACCACTACCACCACCGACAGTCACCATACCTCACCCGGAGTTCTTGTCATATCCCAATGGACTCAAAGAGCGGCCAATACACCAGAATTGGGTGTGCTGGCACCAAAAGAAAAGCCGCCGAAATCACAGCAAACAGTGGTTCAAAAAGAAAACCTTCCCATCAGGGGTGGGAGAAGCGCTTTGGGAAAATCCAGATGTGCGACACATGCAATCGGAGGGCACCAGACTTCCTCCTCCGGTGCAAAGTTTGCCCCTTTTATGTCTGCAAACTATGTGTCTTTGCAAAGATGCTGGAGGGGGACGGCAGGCATTTCGTTGACATTGCCGAAACGGACTGGAGTACAACGGAACCGGCACCGAAGCGTACGATTAAAAGACCACGCGCTACTGCTCGCGCCCAGCCCAGCAATGCGGACACGACCTCTTCACTCTCGGTCTCCTCTTCACCCTCTATCCAACACCAACCGCAACTGCCCTCTTTGCGCACCCTGTTTCCTCCCGAATGCTTCCCAGCCCCCACAAGTGCTACAATGCCACGCCGTCAAGCGGATGGAGATGAAGACGAGGACTACACGCCCCATTCTAAAAGGCAGAAGTCGCTACCTCACAGGGCCAGTCGAGAGCCATCGGCTACCGACTCCCAGTGTTCCGAATCACAGTTTAATATCGAACTTGACGCAGCTTACACTGCGGCTAGTTATCGCCCCAACCCGCGCAGATCAGCGACAGTTGCCTACGATCGCATTAGCCAGACCAGTCGCACCCCACGACAACCTCGTCGCGTTGAGCAACAAGAGGAACTTGCTCAGTGTCAGCAAAGTGAGCCCCGTCGCACAATACAACAAAACCAATGTGTCGACGAACTAGAAACCTCGCCCAGTCACGCTACAAGTGAAGTCAGTCGCGTTTCCCGTCACCTACACTTCACTGAACCGCAGCAGCAGCAGCATCATCGCCATGTCCCGCAGAGCCAAACCTCCAGCAACGCTCCCGTCAAACCTTCCCCTTTGAGCAACATGTCTTTACTCAGGGATTTCGAACATCTGCCGACTGAGCTCACTGCCGCGTCTGGTCGACCCGTTCGCGGCGCAATGGCGAGGGCCCTGGACCGTATGAGCAACCAGAATCAGGCCGGCAGTCCATCAGCTGTCCATCTAGCTGGGGAGGACTTCCGATCCGATTCACGACCAGCGAAGTCGCCCATCTCCCGCGAGCAACAGCGCAAACAGAACCTGATCATGGTTCTTTACCGAAGCATCTTCGACTCGAAGCTGAAAGAATTTCCCTCCCTCATGACCTTCCGCCCCATTCCCGACACCTGGCAAGAACCCTCACCCCGCGCCAGTTCCGCCCCTCCTGCTCCTCAGTCCCTTAACAACAACATCCCTCAACGCGCCGATTTCGACGCCTTCCACCAGCACAGTCTCAACTCGATCTTGCGCATGAAGACTCCCTATGGCGGCCCTGCGGTCCCAAGCCCGCCCCTGGGCTACGAAAGCTATTCCTTCCAAAACTACCCCACCACGCACAAGACCAATGAATATCACTCGACAGTAGCAGACGTCTTTGGCCAGGCCGTCCCCTCGCTGCGCACCACGCCCAAATACCACCCGACAAACGACATGACGCCCGAGGAAATCCAGCGCTACCACAACGATCGGCGGCTGTTCGTTAAGATGAAGGCTGCCTGGGTTGATAGCGACAAGATTCTGCGACTCCGGGAGCAAAAGGGGGATGAGGAGGCACTCCAGACGCTTTGGGATGTTGCCCAAGTGTTCAGAGCGAGAAACCCCGTTAATCCGAGTGCGGAGAGTGTTAAGTGGTTTGTGGATAAGAGGGATGAGACTTTGAGGCCGAGGGGACGGAGTCAGCGCCAGAGCGCCAGTGCCCCTGCTGGGGAGGAAGGCGGCGCCAGCGGCAATGTTGAAGACCTACTTGACGCGGCGGTTGCGGCAGAGGAGATGGAGGTAGATGTGGAGCCAATGGACGTGGAGGAGCTGGAGAATGAGCTTGGGAACCAGGGAATGTCGCAGGCTGAGAACGAAAATGATGGTGATGATGAACATGACGTTGATGAACTAGCGCCGGCGTTCGGAATGCTGCAGCAGCTGGAGCAGCAGCAGCAGCAACAGGAGCAACAACAGCATCAACAACAACAAGCTTTGGTGAGCCATAGCATTCATTACCAAGATTACGATGCCGACGTTGACACCCCGGAGACACAGAGCGAGACTGACGAGCAGGAAAGATATGGACGCGCTCATTCTGAGCGGGCGCAAAGCAAGGGGAGGCTCGGTATCAATGATCTCCTTAACTAGGAGCGGTTGGCCCGGCAACTACCAGGTATGACAGGTGTCATACTGTTGTATTTTCTTTCGTTTTCACTTTGCTACTGCTTTTTCTCTTTCTTCCTTTCTCTTCTTTTTCTGAGGCAACAAAAGTTTGTTGCTTGGGGCGTTTTTGCTTGAACGATACCCTCCTTTTGCTTCACCAATCTGGCTTTGCTTTTTTTCTCCTTTCTATTTTCCCACTATCATCAAGGTATGTCGAGGAGAGATGATAGGCCTATTACGGGCGACCTTACAAGTCGAAGAGAAAGAAACTGAAGAGGCGTATTATTAGGTAATGGAGCGCTGGAATTAAGGCAAGCAGGAAAACAGGCAGGAAAGAATGAAATACGAGAAAACAAGCCTATTTGTACCTCTCTGATACCTGCGTGTTGTGGTGTATTGTGGGATTATGTGCTAGGATTGTATAAGCATACATCTAATTGGTGCCGTAAAGATCGATATAACGAGCGTTATACGGCCTACAAGGAACAGATAGTACATCAAGCTAGAATTTGACTCAACCAGACGCCATCTCTAGTAGTATTGTTACAGTGTTGTTTGGAGTCCCTAGCACCATGTTTACAGAGCCGAGTGAGGTTTCTTCACCTCCCCTCCGGCTGCAACACCTCATGCTCAACATCAATATACTCTCCTCCATTCTCCATCTCACCTTCCCCCTCCTGCTCCTCAGCAAACAACCTCCCCCTCTCCGGTCCTCGCTGCACAAACTCCACCGGCTTCACCACAATCTTCCTCATGTGCACATTCACATCCGCCAATTTGACGGTCAACACATCTCCCACCCTCATATTGTTTAGCAAGCTAAACCCAGCGAGATTATCCAGATCAATCTCAGCCCACAGATCAAAATAATCGATCCGGCCACGCACGCACGTGTTCTGCACGTTGACAACTGTGTACGTAAACTTCTCGGGCACCTGACCCTCCTTACCCTCGCCGAATCGCCACGCGCGCACGAGTGCTTGCAGAATCAGCTCGTTGCGGCCGTCGATATTGGCCAGCGTCTTGGCGTGGCGCTCGCGCACTCGCAGGTGTGGGAATACCTTGTTTTCGAGGTGGGAGGCGGTGAAGGGGAGACCTAGGCGGGCGGCTTGCTTGTCGTCCATGGGTGGCTTGAGGTGGTACTTGTCAAATTTGCGGATGACGAGCGACTGGCTACCCTGTGCACGACGCTTGTGCTCCTCGAGCAGAGCGGCCTGGATCTGCCAGTGGACGAGTAGGTCCGAGTAGCGGCGAAGCGGGGAGGTGGCTTTGGTGTAGATGTCTACGCCCATAGTGTAGATGAAGGTGGGCGTGGCGGCAATGTCGTGGCCGCCCAGCAGGTTGCGAAGCGTGCGCATCTCCTCGAGCGAAGGCTGCTTGCCGGCTATCAGCTGCGGGTAGATGACGTCCTGGGTGTAGGCGCGGAGGGCTGCCTCGTTCTGGGCGGCGAGAATGTTGGTCCGGAAGGGGATGGGGATGCCACGCTCGTAGCACCACAAAGCGGCAATCTGGTTGGCTGTACCCATGAGATCGTCCACGATGGGGTGGAGGCCGCCACTGACGGAGTATTTGACGGATATGTACGGGTCGTTTGTGCACGCGAGGAAGCCGCTTGGCGTGTGCTCGATCCGAGCATTCACCAGCGAGAAATCAGCGCTGGGCGAAGGGAGGAAAATCGGCACGCTTCCCTTTTGGATGCGAACCTTGTGAATGGCAGCGGCGAGCCTCGAGAGGATCTCGAGGTCCTTGACATTCTGTTCTGACAACTCATCGGGTTTGGTCATCTTCCTTGTCGGCGCCTCGTCCTCGGCAGACGGAGGGGTGCCAACTTCCAGAACGACATCGGGAGTCGATACCTTGGGAATGCCTGCATCCACGGGCCCAACCGCAGTCGCCACATCCTGTGGGGTGATATAGACGACATCTCCTATCCTTCCTGGGGTGACCTTATGGTCAAGAAGGGTGCCTTCCTCGTTGAGCCTTGCACTAAAGGTAAGAGAAGGCCGACCAGGAGCCAAAGAGAACTCGGCGACAACTGCTTCATCTGAAATCATCTTGTCCACATGCCCTGGGAGGTAACTGGTTTGGGTCATGAGAGCTGCCCGCTTGGCTAGCGAGCTGTCCGGTCTAATTCTTGACGTCGGGTCGGCAATGTGTACATGGATCCAGTACTCGCCCTCTTTGTCTGTTTTCTCCAGCGAGACACCATCATCGATCTCTTTAGCATTCGGAGCGTCGATGCAGTACACAGTTGAGGTGGAGAAATCCTGGCGGAGGGGGGCAAGTACGTCTTCGGCAAGCTCAGCTGGCTGTTGCTCCTCAGGGCTCGGGAGTAAACCGCCCGCCCGGTTAACCTGAAGGCCTGGAAGACGCAGGCTATGACGGGCATGGATTTCCCAGGGCATGAGCCAGCCGATTTCTTGCAGGAAGGTCCAGCCCACTGTAGCGTCAAGCACGTCGGCATCTTGGTATCTCCCAAGGGCACGCAAGACGGCCGCACCAATCCACTGGTACTTTGAGCTGCGCGGAAACACATCCGAGGCCGCCCACATGTGAATAACCCCGATAACAGTCAAAGCATCCTGAGACCAGGAGTAAGTCGAGGCTGGTAGGACTCTGGTGGTGGGACCAAGCATTCCGTGGCTCGACCACTCGCGCATTTTCCGGCTGTGGTCGATAGCCAATCGAGCCTGCCTCAAGACCGGTTCCAGCCGGTCATGTTCCCTGCGTGACTTGCGATCCAGGAGTTCGGGGCTGTAGTGGTCGCGCACCATTCTCTCAACTCGAGCAACGTTCTCGATATCGGACCTAGCGGCAACGTGAAAGATGATGGAGCTTGGGCCGGCAGTCCCCTGGCCGAGTGGGTGGAAGAAATCATCGAAGAATGTGCGGATGTTGTTGTAGACTGCGTATAAAGCGGATGGGGGGAAACCGGTGGATGACTGCTTGAGCTTAGGAGGGAGAAGGAACTCGGCAATCTCACCCAGCGTCATCAACTGCTCTTCCTCAGGAAGATGCCGATGCGGGTTGCTCAGCCGTTCAAGGTTGTTTTGGTAGATCTGTCGGGAGGTGTTTTGGAAGTCGAGCATTTTGGTGATCAAGCCGGCGCCGTGCTCGCGGGTCGGGCCTGCACGGAGTTTTTGGAGCTCGACCAAGATGGACATGTCACCCACGGTCGAAGGCAATGCACCGATGACTGGCTGCAGATCGGCAGAGTTGGTGATGAAGTTCTTGACGATAAAACCGGATTTGAAGTTGCTGCTGGCGAACCACTTGCCGGTGACTGCGTAGAAATGATCGATGCCATTGAAGCTTCCCAAGCAAACGGCAAGAACGCCAATATTCCAGTCCTCGGACTTGAGTTCCACCAGATCACCGGCTTGGACTCGAGGGGTGACCTGAGTGTCGATCAGATCTTGATCATGGACCTGAGCAGTGGCATTGTCATTGTCAATATTCTCTATCTCGAGCATGTGCTCGGATCGCTTTGATGTAAATGCGTTGATAGGCCGGTCCGGAAGTGCGAAATCCGAGGGGATAGAGTGAAAGGGTTCTGGATTCTCAGCTTCCCACTGCTTCAACCGTTGTCGAATGGATAGCTGTGCAGATCTTTTTGTTGTCGTTGGTTGACTGTCTTGAAGATACTGCAAGTCCGGTGCCAACGGCAAGGCGAAGTCCTCCAGAGCCTCATTGGATATCTCTGGTATCTTCCTGCCGAGTAGTGACGAGGAGGTGGACAGACCTTGCCGCCTTTCGCGGAAGAGGCGAAGGGTGCGGTCCCATTGTCGGGTCGGCCGTGGTGCTATCGATGCTGACGATATCGGCCACGATGCTAGTGACGACAACGATGCGACTCGGGCTTTACGGGTATTGAGGGCAATGTGCTGCCCGGACTCTTTGCGGGAGAGACATTGCCAGCATACATATGGCTGGCGGCTGGATGGGCGCATCATACTTGCAGCCCAATGGATTTGTCGACGGCTTTGAGCCTGCGGATCTCGAATCGTTGACTTGATCGTCGACGTTCGGTTTCAAAATCTCTTAACGCGGGTGTGGCGTTCCAGCGCGCCAATGGGCCGTGTGTGGCCCTGCGGGTTGCACGCGAACTCAGATGATGACTTTTCTTTTGGCCCATTAAAGATGGATACACATAGAACCCTAACCCTTTGCTGTTTCAGTCGGATGACGATCATCCAGTCGCCAACCCGCTTCCCGAGACATCAAGGTCAAGCACAACACACCGAAACTTCACATCATACGGCATGGATGGACACCAAAATAGAACATGCTAACTAAACGGCTCTTGGAGGTTGGAGAGGTACCCGTTTACCCCAAATCTTCCAGAGAAGTCTCGACTTTCTTGGTAGTCCTTGGCTTGATAGCCGATAATCCATCTCCAGACTCACTCGTCGCTTGGTTTCATGGGGTCAGCCTCGGCTCTGGAGATGCCCAGACATCTGAGTTGGTGGTTGCGAAATGAGAAATACCGGGGAAGGTCCAGAGGGAGAAAAACGAACAGGTCAAGATAAGAGGCTCCGGGCCCTGAAAACGCTCGTACAGTTCGCATTGCATGACACTTCTCGAGAGAATTTCGGACACAGCAATTCATCGAACTTGCTATTCCCGAAGTTGTTGAACGACGTCGTGTTGAAGAATCCAAACTCCTGCTGTCGGCCTGTCTCCAAAGATGCAATCAGAGCAGGTGCCCGCTGACCAATGGCATCACCCCAGAATGCCCGCAAGTGGAGTCACGCAGCTCTTATGCAGGTACCTACGAATCCACCCGCTGTTTTGGAGAGCTCGAGAGATCCGCCGAAGGACCCGCATTGCCCAGGGACCACTTTCCCTCGGTTTTTGATATCTCTGGCTTTGGCTCCCTGGTTTCACAAGGCTTCCATGTCGCAATGTCCCCGGATTGCATCGTATGAGGATGGGGCTACACTAGGTAGAGTGCACGCAGTCTTGCACTGTATTCGTCAGTAACAATATTAGGCTGTCCGCCACAGGGAAATCAGCGGATAATTGGCCTATGTGAGATGTCAAGCGGGAGGCTCCTGTTTGGGGGAACACCCCCCTCCCCTCATACCACTCGAGATTTCCTTGGTCTTGTTATCACTTGTCAGTTTGCGTGACAAGCTTGAGATGGTTTGTTCATACACACGGTAGGTTGGCCCTTGCTGCAGACAAAGTGCCTGTGCCCTTTTGCTTCTTCTAGATCTCAATGCAGCCAGGATCGGGAACAGGGCGTGTTAACCTAGCTGTGGCTGTTTCAACTGGCCACGCCGGGCAACGTTGCTAATATCGCTTATTTGATTTCCCAAGGCGCGTCTCTTCCTGGCTCACATCGAACAGCCGGGTCAGCGAATCCCTTGATCCCCTATTCCGACTTGCGACTGAGTGCTGGACCGGCTTGTAGTGTACAGCAACCTAACCAAGAGAAGGTACACTGCTACCTAGTCACAACCTAATGTCACTGCAATTGACAGGGGGAGTGTGCCTGGTGGAACCCAAAAGCCACAGCGGAAGTAGCGTTGGACCTCGCGTACCTCTTACCTTCCCGCATGTCTGTGTGTAATGTACACCTAGGTATGGCGTACCTGCTTAATCTGTGCCTCCAGTCCGCTGCTGGCATGGAGTGTTCCTGGCTCCTTTCTTTGTCATTGCACTCACTCACTGCAACCGTGACCTCCACTCGACTCTTCCATCGTCTCCCTCACTCTTTCCCACACCTTCTCAGAAAAGCCCCCCTCGCTCGAAGGCTCTTCGCCAATCTGCCAACGCCACCACTACACACCTTGGCTCCAGACCCTCGCGGCCAATCCACCCAGTTATTTCGCAGGATGCCATGCTCATATTTGGCCTGTGTTGCATGTACTCGACGTCCCTCTATCCCCGTTATCCGATCATCGCCAAATCAATAAAGCCAAATTGGTTCAAGAAGACGGCGCTTGTGATTGCACGCACCCGGATTTCACCTTCAGATACGAGACACCAGGTACAACTATCGTGTTTGCCCATGATGCGGCCTATCAGCTCCACATAGGGTCGTCTAGTGTACTTCCAGGTTCTCTGGTATTGTATGTACAATGTGTTCGTCTATATCGCCGGGTCCATGAATGTGATTGGCCTGCCGCCGAATTGGCTTTTTAGTCGCCCGCACATCCCCTCACCCGGTCGTATCTCAACACGAGACCCTTTTCATGCACAGAACCGCAAGATGGAAGCAACTCTGAGGGATCATGAAGAAAAAGACGGTGTCCAGGGACTAGGTGTTGCCGGCCTGACGGGCTCAGCTCTCGTTCTCTAATGAAGGTCCACATCCAAGGGTCAGAGTCGCATCCACCACTCGCCAAGCGCGGGCTCACCGTCCACTCGCCGGACAGGCTGACGACAGGGATGATTGGGGGACCGAGAAGGGTAAGGTCGTCTCCGCCATGGCCAGGGACCGGAAAGAAAACGAGGAGGACGGGGAGGACGGAGTGGACGGGGTGGACGGGGTGGGCGAGGAGGATGGATCGAGCTTGTGGCCGACTGGCCGCCGAACAGATGCCGTGCTCGATTATTCGCGGACGCCAGCCAAGTCGTCGCAGTCGAGTGCTCGGGATGGGAGGATGGGTCTTCATGTGCCCTTGTGCAAGTTGTGGGCCGCACCAGGAACCAAACTCTCTCTCTGGATGGCGCTCAGGGGTCCCATGGCGACCGTGACGGACGAACGAATGGCGCCCAGTCAGAACCTACGAACCAAGTAAAAGTGGCTGCCACCGACTGCCACCCTCCCCGGTCCTGCAATGAGTACTAATATTACTGCCATCTCTCCCGTCTGGCCCGATCTTTTCTTTTGCTTCCCCTTTCCCTTCCTTCACCTGCCCATCGTGCGTGTTGATATTCAACATCGATAGCCTCTTTTGCGCTTTCGATCTTACACTCTTTCTTTCTTCACCACACCACCGCTTCACTCTTTTAGCGGGCATTCGTTAATCAGACGCCAATCGCACGAATTACCCTTCAGCGAATCACCTAATTACCACCGACAACAACAACCCCAAAAAATCACAAGGAGCAAAGCAAAGAAGACCAGGGTCAATATGAAGGGAATACTTGTTGCGGCCAGCGCGGCCATCCTCGCCGGCGGCGCGAGCGCCAACAGACTTCACCACCGTCACCTCCACCAGCCCTTGTTCGAGAAGAGGGTTCACAACGACACCGAGATCTGTGTCCCCGGCTGCACCACCATCTGGACCACCATCACTGGTCCTGCCGGCCGTATGTTGACCTTGGAAGCTGTCTCTTAGCTCAGAAAAACTAACATGTCGCACAGTCTATACTCCTCCCGCTCCTCCCTCCACGGCCGTGCCTGCCACCTCCTCGGCCATCACCACCAGCGAGGCCTTGCCCACCCTCTCCTCCTCGCTGGTCTTCGCCAACTCCTCCTCGATTGTGGTCCCCAGCACCTCCTCGATTGCGATCCCTAGCACCTCCTCGATTGCGGTCCCTAGCACTACCGAGGTTGTTGTGGTCCCCACCACCACCTCCCAGGGTCCCGTCACCGTCCCCACCCCGATCCAGCAGACCTGCCCTACTCCGGGCACCTACACCTTCCCGGCCACCACTGTGGTTCTGACCGAAACCAAGACCGTCTGCGGTGCCTCTTCCACCGTTGTTCCTAGCGGTACCCACACTCTTGGTGGTGTTACCACCGTCGTCGAGACTGCCACCACCGTTGTCTGCCCGGTTGCCACCACCAAGACTGCCGAGAATGGTGTTGTTACCAGCGTCGTTGAGCTGACCACCTACGTCTGCCCCAGCGCTGGTACCTACACCATTGCTCCCATTACCACCACTGTCACCGACAGCGAGCCCGTTACTGTCAGGGTCCCTGTTGTCGAGACCTACAACCCCGGCACCTACTCTGCTCCCGCCGTCGTCACCACGATCACCGAGACCGACGTTGTCGTCTACTGCCCCTTCACCGCCGTTGAGCCTCCCGTTACCTCGACCCAGGCTCCCGTCGTGCCCACTACCTCCGTGGCTCCTCCCGTTGTTTCCGTGGCTCCTCCCGTTGTCTCCATCGCACCCCCTGTCGTCTCTGAGGCTCCCCAGGAGCCCTCGAGCACCTCTTCCGCTGTCCCTGTCGTCTCTGCGGTTCCCTCCTCGAGCACTTCTTCTGCGGTTCCCCAGCCCACCGCGCCCACCGGCAACCTCGGCGGTAAGGGTGACAAGTGGGCCATGACCTACACTCCCTTCACCCAGGACGGCCAGTGCAAGAGCGCTGCCGACGTCATGACCGACATCAAGGCCATCGCTAACGCTGGCTTCACCACCCTCCGTGTCTACTCTACTGACTGCGACACTCTCCCCAGCGTCGGTGCCGCTGCTGAGGCCACTGGTCTCCGTCTCATTCTCGGCGTCTTCATCGGCACTGCCGGCTGCGAAAACGGCTCCCCCAACGTCTCTGAGCAGATCGCCGCCATCAAGTCCTGGGGCCGCTTCGACATGGTTGACCTTGTTGTTGTTGGTAACGAGGCTCTCTTCAACGGCTTCTGCACCGTTGGCCAGCTCAGGGACCTTATCACCCGCGTCAAGTCTGAGCTCGGCAGCGCCGGTTACTCTGGTCCTTACACCACCACTGATGTCGTCTCTGCTTGGCAGTCCATGGACATGACCGACATCTGCAACGTCATCGATGTCGTTGCTTGCAACTCTCACGCCTACTTCGACGCCAACACTGCCCCCGAGCAGGCCGGTACTTTCGTCGCTGGCCAGCTCGCGATTGTTGAGAAGGTCTGCAACAAGCCTGGTTTCGTCATGGAGACTGGTTGGCCCACCGCCGGTGAGTGCATTGGCAAGGCCTGCCCCGGTCGCGAGCAGCAGAAGACCGCTCTTGCCGCCATCAAGCAGGAGATGGGTAAGAAGGTTGTCTTCTTCTCCTTCAGCGATGACCACTGGAAGCAGCCTGGTTCTTGCAACTGCGAGCAGCACTGGGGCTGCGGTGAGATTTTCGGTGTCACCCTCTAAAGCGTGAAGAAGATATCAGGATTGCGTAAATGAAGCTGTTGGATACGGTTGGATATAGAGGATGTTCTTTCTCATTCTCCTATTCTGCTCTTTCAGGATTTGTGTCTTGATTTTGGAGGAATAGGAGGGCGGGAGAGAGGTAAATAAATGGATACTTTTTTCAAACCATGCACGTCGAAGTCAACTCATCGGTTTTCTTGGGCCCCTTCTCCAATTATATATATTTATATAATACGTTCCCTGTATCACCGTTGTCACTTCACTTGTCATTGTTCCTCACCACTTGTGTGCGGTGTGTGTGTGTACAAGATATATTCACATTCAGCTCCGGTCGATCTGTCATTTAGCGAGTCAACCCTGGGATCTACATACGACCTGTCTATCCCCCGCGTTGCAGATGATCGTCACGACTGATCGTCTTGTCCTTGCCTCCCCAACGCAACAACGGGAAATGTGCAGATCAGAGTCCGGGGAAAGAACACCCACATACTTACACACGCACACTTGACAACGATAAATGTTCCACCCCTTGACTCGCTGGCTGGGTGTACATACCTACATACCTATATACCAACATGTCTTCTCTCTCTGTTCCAGACACCGAAAAGGGGTGTTAAGTTTATCATACAATCATGTTGATGCGCGGAAAATCGTGTTCATTCATCTTGTGCCTTGTCACATGCGCAAGCACACAATCTCATGCTGTTATCGCTGTTGGGGAAATCGATACACACGGACAATGTGGTGCGGTGCAATGGATGCGCACACACAATCATACTGGTCTCCTTTGTAATACTCGAGGTTATGTTCTTTTCTTATGTGTTTATCATGTCTCCTACTGTTGTCGGTGTGGGACTCATCATTTTGATACACATTCGTTGTGATTCCTTATGTCCATGTCTAATTTTTTATTCTTTTTCTTTTCCCCCCTCTGTGTGTATCTGTACATCGATATCCAATGTTGTGTGGTCTGTTCAGGGTAACATGTGAGGAGGGAAATGTATTCACGTATTGTCAGGGTATAAACATCTAGCTCTATTGTCCAATACTAGTTCGTATATCAACTCGAGATTCTAGAGCAACTTCCTTGGTTATTGTTATGTCTCATGGTTCGTTTCGTCCTATGATCAAAGCTTGATGTTGTCTTGAGTATACTCCTTCTAAAATGCAATGTCATATTAAATACTGTGACACCTTTCTGAACCGCACCTATACATTTATTTTGTCCTTGTAAGAGTTGGGTCAATCTGGGATTGAATTTCGTCCAATATACTTTGAGTCCTTAGCTAATTAGTAAATCAGCATTAGATGGTACGCATAATCGGTGTGGATGAAAGGATGGCATACTACAGGCTTCATACTTTTCACTACGCTTATATACACCAAACCTGGAGTGCTGATCAGTTGATACATTGATTTAATTCACTCTTGCCCACCACTACCACTGCCACCGCCACCTACAACCGCATGGGCAGTCCTACGGTACATAAAAACAAACCATTCCATTGTTGATAAGCATTTACATTACCTCCAATAATCACATACTACCATACATACTGGAAAATTTGGGGATTCTGTCAGCTCTCCCATCGACAAGTTGGTCAAAGCCAGACTAGTAGTTGAGTCGCTAAGACATCAAAATGTATGTGACTGCCCTTTATTTGTATCTTGTTCTTTCTCTTCTTGCTTTCCATAAAACGAATGCCTCCTTGCTTGATTTTCATTACCAGACTAGATTAGGGTCAACTACTAGAAGAGGGGTGGGGAGGAAGGAAGCAAGAGGCAGGCGTACATACAAGTACATGGCTAGGTATTCAAAGATGGCGTTTGAGATGAGCTACAGAAAAGAGGGGGAAAAGAATCACAGAAAGACAGTTTGAGTCTGAAATAGAGGAAGAAGAAGAAGAAGAAGGAGAAGAAGAAGGAGAAGGACGAGACAGGCAAATGTAACAAAGTAAGTTTACAACTATACCATGATCAGGATCACTTGATCTTGTAAAGAAGAAGATGAGAGAAAGAAAATAAGAAAAAAAATTAAAAAGTCCCCAGTAACTAAAAAGAACTAAAGTAGTACATTACTTAGCAGTCTCAATATCCCGTCTTGCCTTTCAGTATGTCCCGCCGCTATGAAGAGGAACAGTATTCTTGACTAGGTACGTAGTGGATCTTAATGTGATACCTCTACTTCCAGCTCACAACACACGTATGATGGCGAGGAGATGACAAAGTCGAACTCCTGAGACAGTGCACGGAACCAACCTGGGTAAACTTCATTCCTTGGCCACTGCAAATTTTTAGAGTTTGAGTGTCCTTTGTTTTTACGTCTTTGGGGACATTTTGAATTTGTAGCATGATTATTATCGTCCCAGGATTATTGTCATTTTAATTATTTTTTTACTTTTTTATCTCAAATGTTTCTTCTTGTACTGAGAGTAGGTACAACGGAATCACACCCGCACCCCCAGGAGTCAGAGGTACGCAGGCACGTAGGCACGCAGTTGTGTTTCTAGTAGGTTCATTGTGGTTGATAAATCCGAAGCAATCGAACTAACTTCTCAACGGGGAAGGGACAGTTTCCTTCCCCCCAGACATGATGGTACATGAAGCAGGAACTACAGATATTGCGGCTCGATGATCATGATCAACTTGGGTGATGAGAATGATGATGATGTGAATAAGGACCTAGAGGTAGAATTCACAAAATGTACAACATTGCACCTAATTCAGTTCACTTTACCACCCGCTGCCCGCTGAGATACGAATGAAAACCTTAAAAGGACCAATGGAGAGAATGATACATATGTTGTCCGCAAAACTCGAACCAATTGCAAAACAGCCCAGCGAAAAAGAGAAATAGAGGTATCGTTAACGCTAAAAAAAAAAAAAAAAAAATGCAATCGAACTGAACTGAATCCTTGATAAGAAATAACACATTGACAAGCTTCGCTTCCATGGTAAGGATTCATATGCGAGTCGACTTCCTTCCCTTCTTGAAACACCTACTAATCCTTTCCTTCGTCCTTTCCATTCCTTAGTGGGAAAAGAACGATCTAACGAAGATGACCCGTTGTGCTTGACTTTGGAAGCTTCCTGACTTTCTTGAAAACACCTTCGCGTATGGTTCAAAAGAATCCCAAATGCCGTAAACTCGACCTTCTTCGCCATTTGTTGAACGCTTAATAAAGATAACGCCTCGTGTTTGTGACAGCGGGGTGCGTCTGAGGGTAAATATATAGAACTGTTCACGAAGGTCGTCCATTTAAGACCTAGTAATAATTCTCCCTGCGAAATATGTACCGCGAGTTGCTGCTTTCAAGACATTCCGTTTCAGCTTGTGAAGACAGAGTCTTCGTGTGCCAGGTATCACCCTAGTGCTCCACACTAAGTGATCTTCGACGTGAAGCTCGACCTTATATAATGATGCTCTCCAGGCGGTGGCTTCCATATTGTTGGATGAACGTATTTTTACCGTTGGCGTGCGTGACGAAATTTGTTCTTGCTGGCGCGAAACGACCCTTCAAGCCCATTTCAGAGGGTACACACAGCCCAATGTTGGCCATGGTGTTCGTTTTGTTTCCTCATCTCTCGTCAGCCCCTCCCAGAGATAGACTAGCACTCCGCGGGTTGCCCCAGGCATATGCTTTTGTCGCCCATTGCGGGAGGGGTTTCCATCAAGCTCAAAAAGGCCCCAGATCAGCTAGCGCCGCGCGTCTTTGACTTCTCCAAACTACGCTATCCTTGATGCGCTTCTCCTCGGTGAAAGAAGACTGTAACCAGTCAGAGTCACCGCTTCCTCCCATGTGCCGCCCATAATATCGATAATCCAAGCCTCGCTCGTCGATGTCCCCTGTCATCATCTGACTCATTCCGCACCGCTCCAACTGCAGAAGGCCTCCTCGTGTGGGATCGTAGCACAGCACCGTGAGGTCCTGCCCGCTGTTGGTGAATGAGACACCGCCGATCTCGGCAAAGACGTCGACTGTTTGCTTGGAACGGAAGGTCTGTGCATCGATGATGTTGATGTAGTCGGCTTCCTCGGCTGCGACGAGGACACGCTTGCCACTGCCGATCGGCGAGAATTGCAAGTTCCGGACTCCGGCCATCTCAGCACGTATCGTGCATAGTGGTGTCGAGGACCCGTTGCTGTCTGTCCAACGGCGGGCGTCCCAAATCGTGATTGCTTTGTCCTGAAAACCTGTGGCTACTGTCCATCCATCGTCTGCCCAGGCGCAGGAGAAGCCGTGGTCACGATGACCGGAGAGCTCCTGAAGGATTTGGGGTTTCCCACCTCCCAGCGTCGACTCGGTCGTGGTGATGAAGACGTTCTTGTGGTCTCCAACAGCGACACGCAAGCGACGGTCAGGAGAGACCGCGGTGCAATTCAGCGGGAAGTCGTAAACTTCGTGAAAAAGCCATTTTTCGGTAGTGATATCCAAGACGCGGAAGACGGCGTCGTTCGATGCAAAGCCAGCCAGAGGTCTGTCGGAATTTCGGTCTTGATAGACTTGGGCATGATTTGTAATGCCACTTTGATTGCTGGTGATGATACCCTCATGGCAGGCTGATGACTCTGGCTCGTCAGAGTCCATATGGCGAAGTGTGTACTCTCCATTGAAGCTACCCGCTATGAGGACACCGTGACCGGCGGCCATAGTAGATACATGTGAGCCCTGGGCATCGCCGAGCTTCATAACTACTCGAGTCTTCCCCGAGACTGGGTTGAACTGGTGTACAGCGCCGGTGCCGGGATAAAAGATCTTAGTACGGGAGGTGGTGGCCAATATGTTTCGTAGTTGAAAGTGCGACAAGTTGATGTTGGACTTGAAATCCATACGCCGGAACTTGAAGAAACTATCGGTGCCAGGTAAGCTAACATCGGGACAGTTTTCCTGTGACACTGGTAAATATACATGTTTAAACAAGGGTAGATTGCGAAGGCTTGTTCGACTCACATCCCAGTTGTCAGACTGCGACACGTTCACGTAGTTCCTGTAGGTCAGGAGTCTACGTTGCCGTGCCTCCTGCCTAGTTACCCCTAGTTCTTCCCAGTTCACCCCTTGAAAATCACATTGATCCCCAGCAAGGTCTGTGTAGCGTATCCGTGAGAGCTTCTGGGCAGCGAGGTCCGCAATTCTGCTGGGCCATGGATAGGGGCCCCTAGGTAGATGTACTCCTTGTCCTCGATGCTCTGGACGAGCCCAGTCATACAACAGTTCGGTGAGGCAGTGGTTGCTTGGACCAAGACTAGTCATACTATGAGGATTGGGACCGTGAGCTGGATGAGGAAAGGTATCGAGCAACGTTGTAGGCGGAACTTGGGGATGCACCGTGTTGATGATGCCGGATATCACCTGTGACGCGGTCGTCGTAGGCAGCCAACCTTGCCCAGTTGTTGCCAGCATCTGGTTGACCAAGTCCAGGGTGAAGGGCGTGAAAGGTGCTGGAGGAGCAGGAGGGTACTGTGAGAACTGCTCTTCGTCTGATAGGGAGGAGGTCATGCTAATGCTATCCTCATGGTCAGGCGCCATGCTCAACTCATATGGAGAGCCATGCTCGCCACCCAGGTCTGAAACATCGGTATCCATGTCGTTAGTGAGCAAGTTGGCCACTTGTAAGTAGTCCACCAAGGGAGCACCCGCATCGTCGGACATGTCGACGTCGTCGGAGAGATAACCGCCCAGGCCAAGGTAGACGGAGGGCTGCGGGTGGTGGCTCAACATTTGATCAGTATGCAGGTAGTGGTGACCATAGAATAAGCTTTCATGTCCGTCATTGTCGTCGTCGTGCTCTTCCACTTCTTGTTCGCCTTGTCCGTCTTCGTGTTGGTGCTCCTCGTCCTCGACGTCTTCGTACTCGCTACCGCTCTCAGAAAAGTGATTAAGTGGTTGGCCGATCACTACTTGATGGTTCTCCACCTGGTAGTTTATTACCCCATCCTCTTCGCCTGCTATGGTGGACATGGGGACGATGGTCGGCCAGCTGGACCCGGCGACGGCCGAGTTTCCGCTGAGCATGTCGGTAAGAGCGCCAGTACCGTGACTACCCTGGGATACTTGTGGTCGGTTACCGTTCCGCATATTTGTGTCGCGCATAGCGACAGCTGGTGGGTAGGGGCGGAGGTCCTTCAGAGCAAGGTGTTTATTATGGACAGGTCGTCAATATATGGGACGCATCGGGCGTAGTCGCGACTGAGGGGCAGACGCACGGGAACAGTGGATTGGCCGATGTGTCGAACTCATGGAAGTCGCGCACTTTTACTCTTCACTTTGCAGTGCCAGTTCTGCTTCAGCTGCTGTTTGGCTGGGTAGGCTCGGCTGGTTGGGCCCGGATCGGGGGCAGAAGGGCAACGGCGGCTGAAACGGGGTTCGGAGATGGGATGGAAATCGGAGAAGGTGGGTTTGTTGACTTTCGCTTCTGTAATCCGACTGAAGCCTGCTACTGAGCTAGATGGATTTCCCAGAAAGACAAAAAGGGAAGGGATCGTTTGGAGTTCAACGCCTCTTGCTCGTTCGCTTTATGGAAGAGGCGTGCCCATCTTGCGTACCCGACTTGCCTGACTCGTTTCTTTGTCGGGCAAGCGGCCAGTGCGGGCGGTTCAGAAAGGAAGGTGGTGGTGTACAGGTGGTCACTACACAAAGAGCAGCCCAGCCAGAGTGGAAGTGGTGCAGTGCTTAGGTAGGTAGTGCTCATGGTGCAGTGGTGCCGTGTGGTGCAGGCTTGCAGTGCCCCGCCCTCTCACCTTAGTGGCCGACCGAAAAACGGCCCAAGCCGACGGGCATTCTGGGAAGCTGGGCTGTGTGGCCTTGTCCCTTCGCTGAGCGAAAACCACTGCACGACGGAATGCGCAATGGGCGCTGTGAAGCTTTGGGACTGGACGGGACGTCTCGAACCATGGTTGCCCTGCTTTGGATGCTGATGAGCGGGCGCCGGCTCAGTGGTAAGCTCGAGAACCCCAAGTCTGGGAAGACACGGGCACCTGAATGGCAGGTCTGATGTTTGATTGGACTCGGATAACCTAGTAACCAAGATAGACCTGACCTGGGACGGGACCCACCGTTCACAGGCCTTCTTTTGTTTCCGAATCGAGTTGTGCCCACGTCGTTCTCGATGGCAAGCGGGTAGGGCGCTTGTGTGCAGGAGTATTTGGGTCTTCATGAAACCGCTTGGTAGATCAAAGAAACATGTGTTGAGGATCCGATGCTTTAGAGAATTCTAACCTGACCGCCAAGCAAGTGGTAGGCCTGAAGAGAAACTGAAGAGAGAGACGAGCAGCCAACCTCACCAAACATAGCGACCGCGGCTTCCCCAGTCAGTGAGGTGTGTCATGAAAGCTTTACAGTATGAAACAAACATGTCTCTCACTCCAACTTGACAAGCAAACCGAGTGGGATTTGGCATTCTTCCCGTCCCGAACTGTCCAGTGACACTACGAACATGAATCTGAAATAGATACAGCTGGTATTCCGGTCTAAGAGAAGGCCAAGAAGGTCCTTGTGAGCTTTGAACCCAGAGGGCCGGGTACACATGGATCTTGGAGTCATGTCGTCGTGACTGAACTGAGTGAAAAGAGGAAAGAGGTAGCGTGGCGGAAAGCGGGAGGTCGTTTCTTCATTAGATGGGGAAAGCCGATGCGGTTTGGGTTGCAGTTGGATCATCCAATGTAAATATGCGATGCGAAGTATACATGACAAGCAGTGCGTGAGAATGCGGGCTCGCGAGGTGGGATAACGGGGAACCCATTTCAGAATGATGTCAGTTGACCCAGGTCATCCTGGTACCCAAAGCTTCGAGGTCTTCTTTGCCAGTCAACTAGCTGTTAAAAAAAAAAAACTATCCCCAGATGTATCGACTTCACTAACAGAAGCAACTGCTGCGTACTATATCAGGAAATCACCTGCGGCATCCCGACGGCTTATCATGTGCACCGCCCGTTCTCTCGATACGACACCACCGTAGTAAGTACCTCTACCTACCTACTATACGTACTAGACAAGTTCCGAATCATCGGAAAATGAAAAGACGGGGGAATCCGTTAGGTAGTGTGGGGAACGGGGCAGAGGCTACACAATAACCTAAGCAGGTTTAGGTATACATAATTGAATGGTTGCTTTCACTGGCCAAACTCAAGTCACCATATCGTCGTCGGCCGTTGTCCCCTCTCCACGCTCTTCACTTTCAATTTTCGACCTGCCCTCCCGGGCTGCGGTGGCCGTGCATGACACCTCGTGATTACCTACTTCAACACTTAACAACCCGCACCTAGCGACGAGCCGTGCGTTTGCTACGCCATCAGGCTGCCCATGCCGCTCGATGCATACAATAGCATAGAACTATGTCTTGGTGTACTGGCGTCAAATCAGATCAGATCATATAGGCGAAGGCAAGCAAAGTGTCACCAGGCGCGGGGGGTCCGCCTGCTCCTACACACAACACCAAAAAAGCCGGGGAATACGGATTTCTGGGATTTTACAGCAACTGAAGGCCTCGGCGCATGAAAGACATCACTGCATGTTTCCCAAGTCGCTGATCTCGATGGGAAGTAACTATAACCTGCCAAAAATGGGCTTTTCGCATTTGTCAAAACGTCCCAATTCCTGGTTTTATATACTCGCCCTGGATGAAAGATTAGAGCGCTGAAGTTTGTACGCTGTCTTTGCTTCCTTTCGCCGGCCAACATTCTCTATACAACTCACTCCTTCGGACTGCCGGTCAGCTCCATCCCTCTACGGATTATCCCTGCCACTTCAACAATATCAGGTTCTGCAAATAATCGATGGAGGTAACTTTGCCAGAACCCTCTTATACTTACTAGTAGAGAGTTCGGACTAAAGATAAAGAGGTAATGATGCGTTCTCATGGTTGAAGTATATATATTCTTCACCCTATACCTGCCGTTATACAGACCGTCGCCGCTTACCACGCCATTCGCATATTCGCACACCCTTCCCTCCATCTCCTCACTTTCTTTCTCCTTGCCTTTTCAAAGTACCCTTGTCGCCTCCCCCCTTCCCCCGGCGCGCCAATATTATTACCTGGGTTTCCTCGCCGGAGGTTACGCAAGAAACGGCGTCGTCAGTCAGTCAGTCAGTCAGTTGGTCGATCAGGTCATCCAATACTCTGTTCTAGATATCTGACGAAAACTGTCCACAATACACCCTCCCTCACTTCATAATGTGACACCCTCTTTTACTGGCAACCACTGCTAAAGGGCTATTAAAAAGTCGAAGGCAAATTTAGTCCATTGTTCGCCTGGCCTAAACTGCTCTATTCCCCCCAAACATACAAATTTACCAGAACAGAGGTACTGTCTAGATAATAGCTGCCCCCCCTGGGGCTGTCTGCCTTCGGATAGCTACATTTAATATGGGAAAACATACATGGTAGTCAGCCTACTGTGGCGCTTTTTTGTGCTCGTGCTTACTTCCTTACTACTGATGCAGTACGGCGAAGTTCATGAGCGGTTATTGTGACTGGATAGATGAACGGAAGAAGTGCTATCCGATCGCGAATGTATGCCCAAAAAAAAATTAAACCTTTTTTCACATAACAATGTCTAAGAGTTGTTCCTATCAACAGAAAGCTCACCCACCGACTGATCAACCAAAACTGCCACATTAATATCGCCCTTGTCCATGATGAACATGATAAAAAGGAAACCGAGGGCAGGTTCGATAAACGGATCCCTTCTTTTCCAACAAACACCTGACCTCCGGACAAAGACCCTACCCTACAACAGCAATACTTTGAAAACAAAGGCATCCCTACACAGGAACACCAAATCAAAACTCAAGCGTCCGAAAAGTAGTCATCAAAGTGTCTCCCCTGCTCATGGCCTCTTGGCTGGCTGCTTCCCCACCCATTACTGCCCCCTACCCCGGATATGACATTGTCCCTCGAGCCGGCCCAGTACGTGCTCCGGACGCGCCTGTCGCGCTCAAACTCGGCCCAGCGCTTCATGGTGATCATGCTGCTATCAAACTCTCCCTCGGCTTCGCCGTGGCCACCCTTGCTTGATTTCTCGCCGGCCGTCTTGCGCGTGTCGCCCCATGAGAAATCGTCAAACTTCCAAAAGGCGTACGTAGGCAGAACAAAGTTCCACACGGGTAGGGAGAGCAAGTAGATAAACATCCAGATAATGTAGGACCAGCTGTGAGCCGTGACGACGACGAGGATGGCTGGGAGACCGAGGATGAGACCAAGGAGGACGAGGGGAATGATTTGTGGCGGGGAGTTGATGATTGAGATGATGACTAGGTATCAAATATTAGTATTCAGTTGGTCAAGAAAGGAAGACAAAATTGGGGTTGGTGGCTACTCACCAACATAGAAAGTAAAGGCAATGGCGGCAGGCAACACAAGGGTACCAATCAGCTCGATACCGACAATGAACTGCATACTGAAACAGAAGGTACCGCAAAGATCGCGCACAAGAACGAGCTCCATCAGGTTGTGAATGGTCGAGTTGATCCATCTGCGGCGCTGCGAAAGCAACACCATGAATTCATCGGGGACAGTGGTCTTGCAAACGGCCTGAGGCACAAACACTTGCTTACGCTTGGGGAACGTGCGCAACATGAGCGTACTGAGATAACGATCCTCACCAAGGAGCAAGAGGTTCTTCTTGTGCAGCGTATCGACAACGTTCTCGGAGTAGTGTTCGACGACGTCCGGGTTGGCCAAGATAGGGACCCAGTAGTTCTGGGCACCCTTGGGTGCCTTGATGCGGTACATGCAGAAACATCCGGGAAGACAGGTGACACCGCCAAAGACGGACTCGAAAGCCTTGGCGAGATGATGAGAGACGAAATACTCGAATACCTGGATGGCGGAAACCCAGCTTGCTCGCTTGTTGGCGATCTTGGTCTCGCCACAAAGACCCATGATTTCAGGATCCTTGACCATGGCCGAGATCATATGCGTGAGACTGTCGGGGAAGACCTTGGTATCAGCGTCAACCATGAGCACGATCTCATAGAAGTCGGGAGAAATGCCCGTGATCTTCCACAAGCCATTGAACATCTCGTATTCTAGCTCCGTCATACGCTCGTCGAACATAACCTTCTGGAGGAAAGACATAAGGATGATCTGACTGTCACGCTTGCCACGGTTTCCAGGCTTCGACTTGGAGGCTTCAGCAGGAGTACCGCACTTCACGACCATCATCATAGGAACACGCTGCTGCTTCTCCAGAGGAATGGCAGAGTTAGTGCCATAATCGTAGAAGCCGGTGTAGACCTTGGCCATGTTGTGGCGCTTAGAACCAGTTGCAACCGCGACATAAGAGAATGGCTCAACGTCATCGGGGTGAATCGTGTGGTCTTTCATCATGCCGAGAATGATATCGGGGGTTGAGTGTTCCTCTCCGTGGCCCTTGATGATACCATCGCAAATAACGAGGATAACCTTGTGGCTGTTGGGGTAGTCCGTCATTGCAATCGAGTCCAGAGTGGTACGAACACCCATCTCACCCTCGGAGTAGGCTGTGACAAGGCAGATGGTGTGAGCGAGGGGGAAACCAAACGGCATCCAGTCGGAAGGCGGCTGAGGAACGACAGCTTCATGAATAAATCCGGCAGGACCTGGGCCGTCTGCTGGACTGCTGCTTGATCCGTAAGCATCAGATTTGAGGAAGCTTGACCGACTCTCATTTCCTTGGCCGTATATGGCTCCAGGATGGAGTAGTTGACCAGCGGCATTCTGGCTGGCCATGGTTGTAGGAAGTCCGGGCTTCCTATTGCCGCGCTCATTGCCGTAGACGGTAGAGAAACGAGAGTGTGTGGGCAAGAAAGCACTGCTGCGCTTGCTTTGACGATCGGAGCTTCCAGCGACACTGCTACCGACCTCTCCTGGTAATCTTGGGGGAGCTCTGTAAATGTCCTCAGTCCAGTCTTCAATCTGGCGGTTTCGCTTTCGCTGGTCAGACGTTTGGGAGGTCTTAGCAGCCGCATACGTCTTGCTGATGAACCATTGAAAAATTAGAGCCAGGACGAATCTGGCGAGGACGACTGCGAGGATAAGGACGAGGGACACGTAGAGAACGACCTTTGACGCAATGCAGCCAACTGTCTCGGTATCCACCGAACCGACCTTGATGATCTCCTCGAAGCATTCAGCAATCTGCTTGTCTTTGCTCGACTGGAAAGCATGGGTGATATCGCGTCCACGAATAGCCTGGTTTCCAGCAGTGTTTTTATCCCTCAGCTCCTTGAAGCGAGCGGGATACGTGACTTGGGTGTCATTGAACCAGTGAAGCAGATCAAGGTCGAGAACATGGCCAGAGTACACAACAAGGTTTCGAGAGCTGTTCTTGATGTCATCCCACGTAAAGTAGACATCGGCGGAGCTCTTGAGGCCGAGGTAGAAAGAGTCCCTGGCGTTAGCGGTCGTGTGACAGGCATAGCCCAGGTAATAAGGTATCGTGGTATTGGGCTTGGTTGAACCATCTTGGTTGAACGTGTTACAAGGGAAGTACCACGCCAAATTGCCGCTCTTATCGCTTGGCACATCGGAGTTCTCTTGCTTGGTGATGAGACCCTTGCACTTGCCGTTGACGTTCTGGAACAAGAAACTGCCGTCCTGTCCACCGTAATGCTGAGGCAAGTCATAGATCACGTTTGCTCCCAAACCGTCCGGACGGCGTGGGATACCCTCGGCCGGAGGATGGTGAGATTTGGTGAGGTCATATGCAGATCCGTGGAAGATCATGTATCCTGACCCGACCTCATTGATGCGCAAACGGAGCGGAGGTTTACCGCAGACCACCTGGGTGAAGCCAAAAGTGATGAAGCCAACAAAGCCCATGATGAGCAAAATAATGCTGATCAGACCCATCTTCTCTCTCCACGCCCTCTGTTGAGCCATCTCGGGCATGCCGAAGCACTTGAGGACGAAGCCAGGGCACCAGAAGGTGACGAATCCGCAGTAAATGTTCCAAAAGCTCGGGGTAGGGAGTCCTCCGGGCTTTTCGCGCTGTCCCTTGGAAGCCTTGACAATTTTACCATGTTTTGTGGTATCCGACTTCCGCCGACGTCGTCTTTCATCACCGGACTTTTCAGTTTCGATGACCCGCATTTTCGTCGAGTGCTTTCTTCTCGGGGGCGACTCCTCGGAAATATCGTCGTCGTTCCTCGAGCCAGTTCCCGATACATCGTCCGTTGCTCCCTCCAGATCCTCGTATATCGGGTCGTGTCCGGTCGAAGACGGCAGGGTGTTCATGTTGGCCGCATGCTTTCTGTAGTGGTAGTTGGGGTGGTCTTTGCCAATCCTGTTGCGCTCCGGTCGAATCAAACTCCTCTTCCGCTGAGGTATGCCGGATGGATGTGCGGGCTCGGGGGTGGGTGCCAAAGGGTCTCGTTCGACATTGGGGTTGGGGGACGGGAGGGTTTCCGGAAATGAAGATATCGATGGTACGCGTTGTTGCTGGCTTGGTCTTTCTCCTGCCATGGGAGCATATCCGGCCTCAACATCGGCGGGTGGTGGTCGACTGCGGCGCGAACCGCTTTGCCGGTAGCGGCGTGGCTCCTCGTGCGGAGGCGACGGCCCCGGCCTCCGAGGAAGAGACATGATGCTGTATGGAGCGGGACGGTTAGTGAGTCCGGGATCGATGCGAGGCTGAAGAGTCGCTGGTATGTTTGGTAACGGAGGTTTGTTGTGGAAGAGTCAACGTCACTGGTCGCGTCGCAACTTGCAAGGAGCAGTCAGTCGGCGGCCCAGGGAATGACGAGATGAGCCTCCGCCAAGACAAGGGAACTGATGACTGTCGGTCGTTTTGCACAGTTCAAGCTATACCGAATAGCAGCATACTGAAAAGAGGTAAAGTATGGAGAACCCAACTTACAAATTTTGTGAAGGCGGCTCGTCCCAGTTCCAATTGCTGGAATGCGGAACCGACGAGGGAGGTTGGGAATACTGGGCCGCCCAGGCAGGCCTAAAAGCAGAGTCGAACGGTGTTTTTCAGGAGACGGGAAGGGCAGAAGGGGAAGGTAGAAGGGGGGGCGCAGGCGCTCTTAACAGTTGGACCAATGACAAACGCCCGTCCTGTGAACTTGACTGTTTCATTCCAGGGCATGACGGAGCCAAGGAGCCTCAAGAGAAACCCGACGACCAGGAAGGAATTCCACTTGGCAATCAGCTGCGCATGCACTATGGCAACTTCCCGTCACCCAACCCGCTCGATTTTCTTGTCCCTTTTTCCAATCCAGATCCCTCGATTCCACTCTCACAGGTCGTGTTCTCCCTCAAACACTTACCGCGCCAGCGCGTGGCTAAAAACCCACAGCGCCCAGCTCGCGATGGTTGCCCTGCAAAAGTCTGAAAAGTTCGACGTTCTGCAGAGCGGACCGTTGCAGCGTAATGGTCCCTGCTCTAACACGCTGCCGGGCGTCTTCTCCTAGGTAGGTACAAGTGCCAGGGAATACTTGGGATGGCGGCGGGAAGGCAGGGTCGATGCAACCAAGCACCGATCTTACGGGTACCGTACTTGCTTTAGTCCGTGCAGTAGCTCGGTGATTTTGTTAATGTGCAGGGCACAGAGACGGCGTGGATGAGGTCGACAACAGAGGCATCAACCGTCACTACTAGTACAAGCAAAGTATGACCTCACGACGAGTTACAGTATGGACAAAATCCGGCAGACAGAAAAGTGAAGAGCTCGTGAAGCCGGTGGGGAATTCCAATCACTAAAATGCGCAACACCTCCTCTGTGCCTGTTGGGATGTAGCTCTGAACTATTCTAGGATGGCAGTGGGAACTCCAAGTGGCCTAGTCTCAATTACACATAGTAGACCCAACCGCAGAGATTGGACGATGTTCACCCAGGAACGGGTTTGGTACGAACGGCACGGCAAAGGGCAGTCTTGGAACGATGTTAACGGTCATGGACTACGGTGAGGTGTCGGCGAACGGAAGACGGCATAAGTTGCAACATCTGACACGGGTTGATGAAATGTGGTCGGCATGATGTTCGGGGTGACACGAGACTGGAGGGAAGCTTCCGGCTTCAGTTGTTTACATACCTAGGTAGGTAGCTGGCAATGAACTCACAGACAGTTGAAGTTCAGTTCAGTTGCCTCATCGTTTCGTCTGATGATCTGCCATAACGAAGTGCAGGGGCAGTGACTTTGGGCGATCTGCGCTCCGCTCTCCAGTGGAATCCCAGCCGCATGACACGGTGCGCTTCTGGAACCTCACAAAACTCCCCACTGTATGCATACTTCGCAGTCTTCTTTCTTGATCAATCAATGTCTCCGGCTTCGCCACGGGACGCATCGTTCATTTCATTTCTTCCATAATTGCTGCCATCGCAAACTACCCCAAACTAGCCCAGAGCCTTGGGGCAACATTGAAACCAAGTTGCGGTATATTCAGTGGCTGTACCGCACTCGCATGCTGGCGCCGGTCACGCCCACTGAAAGCATCTCACAATTCAATCAAGAAGTGTGTAAAGCTCCGGTAGTCTTGCGGCGATGAAGTGCTCGACTGGACAGGAGCGAGCTCCAGCTGCGGCTGGAAAAAAAGATGAGCACAGCCAACCCGGATCCGTGAGTAATCCCGCCCACAACTCGCTCGCAAACCGTGGCGCCTTGGGGAAGTCCAGTTGAGTTCTTCGGTTTCAAAGTCACTTGTGTACAACCTAAGTTGTGTCTTGCCGGACGCAGTCTTCCATAGTGCAATGGGAAATTTTTATATAAATATAGCATTATGTGCATAAAAGATGTGCATCAACACGCCGAGCCGGGCATGCATGACATTCACCGTCATTGACGTCGGGATAACGCGGGGCACACCCCGGATCCACCGCACTGGTTCTTCCCTGTATTGTACATTAAATGAGCACTGGTGAGTTGCTGTGTGTCATTCACGTGAGACACTCCCCCTTTTATGACTTCCGCCCAGTTTACGCTTTTGGAGGATATTGAACAGCTAAACAAGAGAATGGACGGCATGAGGTCTCTCGTATCCGATGAAGCCCCTCCTCATTCTTAGATCACTAATTGACAATATTAAGCCCGGTAGCAGTTGGTCAAGGCGGGGCTACCTCATTTTCGGTGATTTTCCATCGAATGAGGCCGTCTGGGAGCGTCAATCTCGCTTTACGTCCCCACCGTAAACTAGTGTGAAAGTAGTGCAGTTTGTCACTTATGGACCCTGGAATTCAGATGAACTCCATGAACTCCATGACCCCAGTCTCGAGCCGTGGTACCCACGTTTTCCCCCCGCCTTGTCTGGGCAAACCACCAGGGAGAAGTTTACGGAGACCCAGTGTGTTGCATGGAGCGCGCGAGATATCCTCGCTTATTCCCCATCCCCTTTTACACTACATAGTAGATGTCACGTCCGTATGTGGCGGTCAGAATTTTGAGACGAGTTCTTCTCTTGCTCGGCATGCTTGTGTGTTGTTTGGATTTTGTGGTTGTTCTTGGAAGGATAAGACGGACCAGCTCTTGGTAGCAATCACAGATTCCAACATGCACAGCCGTGCGAGAAGGGGAAAACCTCACACAGGTCCGTCCCCACGGGGTTGATATTGAAGTACTAGCGATCTTCTTCAGTCAGTTTGATCGCTAATCAAAGCCATCCATCCCACGTTCCTTACACCGCGTCGTGCAGCCCAATTGCAGGTGGCCAGAGTAGGCTCTCCGTCTCCTGATAGTCTACCCGGATACGTGCGACTCGCACGTCGAAAGAGGTCTTTCTGTAATGAATATTGGTGTAAAGTTTGAAGAAGAACTAACCATACGAGGTCTATATCCATGTTGTTCATCGTCTTTGTGTTGAGCGTGCGTTTCAACTGTCGAAACGTCGACGGCGAATATTTTGAAAGCAAGGGGGTTGTGTAGAATCAAAAGGTTGTGATTGGGTCACGTCCTTTCTCAGTTCCCCAAAAGGGCAAGCCGTCAGCTTCGTATTGCGCGAACTGGGCGTCAAAGTGGTGGTGGTCACGCTGACCTCGACACCATCCATCGATACGAAGTTGCGCTGACTCTGGGCGAACGATGCAACAAAAGACAAGTCCTCTCATTGTCCACACAAGCCGCGTTTCGTTATATCCGAGCTAGGGATTCTCTCACCGTCTCTGCTGGACCACATTTCTACCCGGTGTTGTTAGCGACCGGCATTTGACAATTCATGAATTTTCTCTTGTGTTGTCCTGCACGGTCTGCCGTAGGGTTACCTGTAAAGCGTGTAGCATCATTGCATGGGAAAATTTCATGATAGAGATGCCTATCCACAAGCTCGGGAGAACGGACAAACGGGACGATGACCCAAGGCCACGGGGAAGGCGCGGGGTGCTACGAAGCCCGGGTTGGTGAACACTAACCCCGCCGCTCTTGTTCAGCAGCAGAAGATCGCTTGGCTCGTTGGGTTGCCCGTCGATTACTGGCAGTGGTGTCCCACTCACCCAAGGGTAAAAAAATCCCGCCAGTCTCACCAGCCCTGTGTAGCAAGCTAGAGTAGCTCGAGTACCCTAGCAGCCTAGCCAAACTGCACCCCTATCGTCAGCACCAGACCCATCAATTTTTTTCAAGATTTTGTGAGAACCAATGAACACGGAAGTTCGGACGGGGACCTTTATGCCCGACAGTCCGGAAGCCCGGCCGTCTGATGGAGTGCCCTTGTGCAATGGAGCACTCCGCACAGTAACAGTGGCGGGCTAAACACCGGGACCCTGGAAAGTCTGGATAAAATATTGAGCGCTATGTGGGATGCTTGTTGCCCTCCCACACGCCGGTCGTTACTTTGTATAGTGCCTTCTCGTAACTGCTGTTCGGTGAGTTAAAAATCCCATATCGCTGGCGCTTGGAAGCACCATATTTAGAGATAGGTACCCAAATGCAGATGTAAAATATTCCCAGTGTGCTCGCGAGGTTGCATGGAGCTGAACCACATCCTGCGACATATATTTGAACGGAGGGCTTGACCACAGCTGTTGGGATTCGCAAATCGTCATATTATGCCCAAAGAGGCATGTCTGGCGAATAACGTGTGCAATTGCAGGCTGGGTGGGCAATGGAGGTCGCCTTTTGTCTCTCATCTACCAGCTTGGCGGTAACCTTTGTCGTACGAAGCCGCCGTCGTCACCTGGGATATTATTAGCCATTATGTCAGAACATCGCGTGTTAGCCCCTCAATACCTAGCCTTTGGTGCGCCTGCCCAGCTACGGTGCATGTAGCGTAGCACTTCCCAAGGTGATGGTACGTTCATTTTCACTACCTTTTTTCTTTGCCAAGGTGGTTGTGCAATCTGTGTTAAATCTTGATGTGTGTCGATGGTCGGGAAACTTATTTTCAATGTTGGCGTTGGCTTTGCCGTCAGCCTAGTCACTGACGCGATACGATACCTACCTACTGATGAAGCATGGGCAGTTCTCACAGCTGAGGACTGAAAATTGACTCCTCTGCTACTCAAGCCATCCGGATCCAGAGTCGTTCAGCCGCCGTCCTGTCTCGGAAGGCGCCAACTATCTGCCTATATCGCAAAGTGTTCTTGGTATGTTTAGGCGATATATGTAGTTCACAAGGGTCGCCGGTAGTCACCCTGAGATGTCGAGGGGCGTGGAAAAGGCCAATGGAAGGGAGATTTGAGAAAAAGGAATGGTGGCCCCAGATGCAGGTCCTGCAAGCCACAAGATGATGCAAGCCTTTTCAGCCAGCACGTTACACAAGCAAAAGCTTAAAGGCGATCCAGACCAAAGCAAAGACTGCCATCGTCATCCATCATTCTTGGAGTCAGACAGTCTGCCAACAATTCAGTTTAAGGATATGGAATGACGGCAGTTTCATATGCATTTCCTGTTTGATGCTGCCTTTTTGTCTTGCCATGGCTGGAAAGAGGGGCCGGGGTCCTCATGGTTTACCGGTAGTAGCTGCAAATAACACAATGCCATATTCACAGGGGGGAAGGGACAGTTCCTTGAACGATGTGGCAAGGAAGAGGGTGAACAATTCAAAGTACATACAATGCATAGGTAAATAGGTACCTCTCTCTATCTCTACCCTCAGTGACCGTTCAGAGAGCTATTGATTAAGCGCAAGCGTATCGTCCTGTCAAGTCGAATATGGGACCGACCGGGAGACGAGCAAAGGTTGTTGATCCCGAAAGAAGTCTAGGTGCCTCGTGCCTGAAGCAAGAGAGGGGATTGGCATTCGTTGCCGTGACCTTAACAAGTGAAATATCATTTTCCACTTCTGCCGCGGACCCTTTTATGTAATTAATCTTGTAGTCCTGCGACGTACCAGGCCGCAGTGACCCAGCTAGCCCATTGTCCAACCTCTCTGCTTTTGTGAAGCGGAAGCAAAAGGGGGATGGAACAAGAGAAAAAGGGAGAACAAGAGGTATGGATGCGCGTGACCAGCGAATGTAAGTACCGGCAGATTTGCATAGGCCGTTAACTGTGAGTGATGAAATTACTCTGTCCATACTAGCTCGGATGAATTGGCGTAATGTAAGGTAATGGAGGTGAAAGTTTGATGCCTGTTCCGCGCCCGGCATAAAGGGATTTACTATGCTACGCCTGCAATGTACGGCAGCTTGTCCCTTTGTACACAGTACCTACCTCTAGGGGTTGGACGATGCGGAGCTTCCACTTTGCTCTGCCCCTGGATTGGCCCGATCTCCACTGTAGTCTCCAGGGCTTGGAGTCCCGTTTCTCACTTGGGCGGCGCTGTGTGCTCTCTGTCGGGCAGTGAGCACCTTGCTGCATGTGTGCTTTTAGTTCACCCCGCCGTCAACCGCTGCCCCGTCAATCCCAACGAGCATCAGTCCACTGCATCGGGCACTGCCTGCGTCTGGGCTAAACCGAAAAGAAGAGAGAAAGGGAAACCACCAAAGGCATCCACCACCGCGATACGTACTGTAGGTACAGCTTGGACCTCCGGTCTCTCTGGATGCTGATTTGGCTGGCGTTTCGACTTTGGCTTATTACACTACCGATACATGTCCATACTAGTTTCTTTTCTTTGACCGCCCAGGCTTGATCTCTGGTTACCTTACATAGGCACAATCATTATTCCCTTGGGCCTTTCCAACTGAACCACTTGCAACTGAACCGACAAGACATCAACGCTCGCTGAAGTGACCTTTTTTTTTATTTTGTCACCGTCGCCCTGAGGTTCTTCTCGACCCTGTCGCTCGCTACAACCTTCATTTCGTGTGTCAGTGTGTACGTACATCCGAGGCAAGCTCAAAGGCCCTCTAAAGGCTCACAATCTTTCAAAGGCTACAGCCCACGACGCGTATTCCCCAGGGAAACACCTGTTCGTATTATTGCCCAAAAGATCGCCAAATCGCCTCTCCACCATCCACGAGTCCCCGTCCACCCACGCCATCACCAAATACTTAGTACGATCATCCTCACGCGGTCACGGCCCCCTGTCGACTGTCTGCGCGTGCTCAGCTCCCTGGGCTCCTGGGTCTGCCCATCCATTGCGAATTAGCACTTCTGCGGCCGTCCCCACTTGACTGTCTGTAACGGGGTCCTGTCCGTTCAACACCCACCGGCGCCCTCCCAGTCCTTGCGACTTCGATCCGCTACGGCGCCTTTTTGGTTTTGGAGAGGGGAAGTCAACTACTACAACAGCGCATAAACTCCATCCCTACATATCACAGCTTAAGCCTGACGGCTGTAAGATTCAAGTACGGCATATGCTTGCGACTGCAGCAAGTGGAAGGTGACAGCAGATTCAACCAGGACGGAAGCATAGAGAACAAAGTCTGACGGGCTGCAGCTGTCTGCAGGCATTGCAACTACATACGTACGATTTGACAGTTGACTGCTGTATCAGACGACCCTGATAACCCCCGCCGCCTGTCATGGCGGCTGTCACTGTTTCGCCGGCTGCGTCGCCGACCTCGACAACCACCAGCCCGCGTAGGAAACCTGTTCCTACGACAGGGCTGCCCGCCATTGCCTCCATCGAGCGCTTCGAATGGAATGACAATGCGCCTTCTCTTCCCGGCGTCTCTCTGGCCGAATCGCCTCGGATCCGTGAGTCGCCTATTACGCCCGTGAAGGTTAACTTCCAATCCGACGGCTGGGCTCAACCGTCCAACGCCAATATCGAAACAGACCGGTCGTACGACGGCTTACAGCCGATCTCGGGCGCCCTCGATCGTGCCCTCCCCGCGACCCCAGGTGCTCCGACTCCTCCGCCCCATGCCCTATTAAACGAAGAGCCGAGGCAAGAGACGTATAGCCATTCGGAGGCTCGGAGCACACAGTCAGCATGGAAGGAGTCTGTGAAGCCATTGCCGGGGCTAGAACTACCCAGTGTGGCCAGGTTGAAGCAAGAAGCCTCTAGCCAAGACGATCTCTCATCCGATTCTTCGCGAGCGAGCCATGGAAGAGTTGCCAATCGTCGAAGTCGAGAGTCCGATACCACCGTTAGTACGTCTAAGCAACCTAACTCGAACAATTCATCTACGGCAACCAGCGCAAGTTCGGTATCTGGCGTCATTGAAGCTTCCGATTGTCCAGACAACTCTGGCGATATCTCTCTTGAGAGCTCCATCCTCGAGGATGGCTCTGCTCGGGCGGAACAGGTTCCCCAGCTCGCCTACCATCATTCTGCTTTCCTGCCGCGGCCGGCTAGCATAGCCGTAGACCAGGACCTAAGAGCTCGGTCAAACTCTAGCCTTGTTGATACCGGTGGTGCCATCAACCGTCACTTGACGCCCAACTCTTTCAACAGACGAAGTTCAGTGCCACGTCCGCAGTCTGCGTATTCGGTGTACTCGGACTTTGGGTCTCGGGGACACTCCCCTGGTCTACAAAACCGAACACCATCCGCAAATTCCCGAAATTCACCTGATAATCGACCACAGTCCTTTGCCGAGCTCCTGAACGTACCTTATCCCCAACCGGCACCGGCACCCCTCACACTCGATAACTCCCAGTTACGTAGTGTAGTTGGCACTAATGCTTCTCTTCTCAGCGCCCAGAAAACGTTGGAGATGTACAGGCAGAATGTCAAGAAAACCACGGACTTCTCTACTCAGTATTCCTTCGCCGTTTTTCTGATTAACACAGCAAAGGAGCAGGGCCTGAACTTTGACGAACTCAGGAATTCTAAGAATCTCAAACCTGGGCGATCTTCAGAAACTCTATCCGCAGAAGCCAACCAATCTTCGCCATATGAACTAGTGCGGGAAGCGCGGGCCATCCTACAGAAATTGTCCAACAACGGCTTCCCTTTTGCACAGTATTATCTCGCTGACGGCTATGCCTCGGGTTTGTTCAACAAGGGGAAGGAGGACTACAACTCGGCGTTCCCTCTGTTTGTGTTAGCTGCCAAGCATGGCCACGCAGAGTCCGCTTATCGCACTGCTTTATGCTACGAGTTTGGCTGGGGCTGTCGCAAAGACCCTGCCAAGGCCGTGCAGTTCTTGCGAACAGCAGCCTCCAAGCGGCACCCTGGCGCCATGACAAGGCTAGGAAAGGCCTGTCTGTCGGGTGATTTGGGCGAGAAGAGATATAGGGAGGGTGTCAAGTGGCTGAAGCTCGCCACCGAATCCGCTGATGCGATCTATAATGCCGCTCCATATCAGCTTGGATGCCTGTACGAGACAGGCTATGGTGACGACATCTTCAAGGACGAGAGTTATGCGGCTGAGCTGTTCACCCAAGCCGCCGATCTGGGCCATCCCGAAGCCAATTACAGGATGGGCGATGCCTACGAGCACGGGAAGCTCAACTGCCCAAGAGACCCTGCTCTTAGCGTCCACTTCTACACGGGCGCTGCGGAGCGTGGCCATCCTGCTGCCATGATGGGACTCTGCGCTTGGTACCTGGTTGGAGCAGATCCCATCCTAGAAAAGGACGAAGAGGAGGCATATGAATGGGCCAAGAGGTCCGCAGAGCTTGGTAAGTAATCTCCAACCACTCTGGACATGATCTCGCTGGAAGAATAAATCTAATCCGGACTTGACAGGGTATGTAAAAGCACAATATGCTGTTGGCTACTTCACAGAAATGGGCATAGGATGCCGAAGGGATATTTTGGAAGCCAACCTCTGGTACGTCAAGGCGGCCGAGGCAGGCGATGAGCGCGCCAAGCAGCGGTTGGCAGTCATCCGCGCGGCCGTCAGCGGAGGAACGCCTATGGAGGTCGCTCCGGCTCGAAATGCTAAGATCAAGAAAAATGCGGAAAAGGACGATAAGGAGTGTATCGTCATGTAAGAGACGGGACCTTCATATCATCAGCAGACCAACAAACACCAGACAGAATCCAACGTCTTGCTCACGCTGTTTCGGCGAAGCCGACAGAGCCAGCCTGCCAGGTCGCGATCGAGCGGGTTTGTTTTTTCTTTTTGGATACCCTTAGTCGTCGTCTCTTTTTTCGACCTTGCATACCCTCGCGTGGACCTTACCACTCATACAAAGAGTTGTTTTGCTCCCGCTTCAGGGGTTGTCTAATAGACAATGTCTCTACTAGCTATCTTCTCGATTCATGAGTTCAGCTACATGTCTGGCATCCGACTGCGCCATCGAGTTCAAAATCACTGAAATTATTGCTTTCTCCCTCATTTTGCGACGGCAATGGGCAGCTCATAGTGTTTCGGAGATGCAACCCTGATAAAGGAGTTGTTGTGAGTTGTTGAGGAACTTGGTTGTTTCTTCCCTCTCTCTATCTTTGAAGGGTTCAAGACTCTGGCACTCTGGCCGTCACTGCCGAAGATTGACTTTCACAAAGCCTGTTCAGTCTTAACAGCCCGGACGCTGAAATAGTCGGCATTGTACATTCCTTTTTGATGCATTTGCATGGCCGTCGTTTAAGGAAAGAGAAGTCATGGTCGGAGATACAATACCTTCTCTCGACTCTGTCATCCACGGCAACTCAAACCTCGGCGTTTCCACAATGGTATGGTGTGTGTACTCTTCATTTTCTGTTGCACTCGGCTGCGGGGTTGTTTGGATTTTGTTCATTCGTTTCGCACTCTCGGCGGGAATGGAAATGGTTTCTGTCTGTCTGTCAGTCAGTCAGTCAAACACATACCATAGGAACTATTCAGGGGGAAAAAAAGTGACGGAGGGAAGGTGGTGAAAAGTGTCGGCTGGGCCAAGAAATAGGAAAAGGGATTGGGAGTCAAAACGTGTGGTACGTCGTCTCTTTGTACATACTGAGACGAGGATACATGGAGAGAGGGAGGAGATAGGTGAAAAGCAAGATGGGATTGAGCGGAAGTAGTCCAGCTTGGGAGTTGGGAAGTATGGGAGCATGAGAGCATGGGAGCATGGGGGGCTGAGAAGAACGAATGAGAAGTAGAATAATAATATTTCCTGGCTAGTATCAATTTGAACTGTTTATGGTCAGAGCAGGTTTTGAGAACTCCTGCAACGTTTATATTGTACTGGTTACCTTTTACTTGCTTCCAGGCTCCTCGACATGTTTGACTATGTACCGTTTTTGTGTGAGCAAGGACTGATGATGAACAATACAATTAGCCCGTTTCAGTGACAGTTCATTGTAGTATAAGCATCAATTAATCTGCCGGAAGAACGTCTCACAGACCTCCTTTATGATACCATACCACGAGACCAGGGTGAGAAAGAGGATGTGAGAAGTACCACCCAAAGAGAATCAAAATTAATCGAAGAGCCAAGAGATATATACAGTATCAACAAAAATAAATAAAGGTTTTAGCAAGACTAACAAGCCCATAAGCCAATCCCCCCTTAAAAAAATTAAAACATTAAGAAAGAGACGCATATTGTACATGTGAGAAATCCAACTCTATCGCTTGATTGACCATTCAATGTCCTTTCCAACTGGCGGAACGGGGATACACGTTCATGGAATTACGCCTTTTGCCAAAAGACGCATTTATCCCAAACGAGTCAGCGAGCCTGCCGAATCTTTTCTCCTGTCAATTTTTTTCATACTACTCAAAACATTACTTATTCAAGCCGAGACAAGTAACTAAGTGGCCCAAGGACGTGCGTCATATCCTATTCCGTCCTTTTGTTTTCTATGACTGCGAAAAAAAATCCAAACGCATTTGATATTATATGACCAAGCAAAAAACCCATCCATTTTATATATCCCTCATTTTAGCAGTAGCGTACGCCGCCACCAAGGAGCTGATGGCTCCAATGAACATGCACACAGCAATCGCGTTCGGTCCGTCCGTCTTGGCGTGCTCACTTGGATGTGCATCCGTCGCCAGCTCCGGGCTCTTGCCCGGCTCCAGGATGGCGAAAACGATGCTGCTCATAAATGTCGCGATGAACTGCGGAATGGTGGTGTAGATGTTAAGAATGCCAAAGTAGATGCCGCTTAGCTCGCCGGTTGAGCTGTTTCCTGCGGTGGTGACCTCCTCCACAGCGCTGGCGGCAGGCTCGTTGACGAAGCGCATCTCGATGCTACTGGTGGAAAGTCTCCTGTAGGATGGGTTGGTGGCGGAGGTGGCTCCTGGAGACATAGGGTCGGGAGCGCCGCTGAGCTTGTTGACCTCGACACCCAGGAACGTGGTGGGTGCCCACATGGCGATGCTCCAGGGGATGCCGCATAGGGCAACCAGGACGGTGGCGAAGCGGAACGAGGCGGCGAAGGGGGTCAGAAACATGGCGAAGGCGAACATGAGGTGGCTGGCGATCCAGGCGCTGAGCAGGTCGGGCTTGTACTTGTTGACCGTCTCGACGAGGCTGGCGATGCTGGCGGGCGGGCGGTGAGTGAAGGTGTTGTCCTCGGGCGCGCGGATGAAGGGCGGCAATATCCAGGCGCTGATGAAGGTCACGGTCGAGTAGACGGTCAGGGCAGTGCTGCCGATCCGGCCCATGTCGCCCAGAGCGTCGCTCGAGTCTCGGGTGTCGGCGGGCACATCGTACCGGAAGTAGGTTTCGCCTACCCAGGTGCTGCTGTAGATGATGAATGGGAACCAGCCGATCCAAGACCAAAAGACCGCATAGCAGATGGCGCGGATACGAGGAGGTAAAGTGATGAGGGTTGACACGATTTGGCGCACGACTTTGAAACGACCCGATTGGCGGCGAGGATCGGGCCGGACAGTGACGAGAACCCGCTCGGTCACTGCCCAGCAGGTCACGGAAGAGGTAACGAGCATCCCCAGGGCGGCGATGACGGTAAGCTGCTTGAACTGTGTGTCTCCCAAAGACGTCCCAAAGAGCTGGAGAAGGTCGATCGCCCCCATACCGTAGCCGATAATATGTCCAAGTGAGCCCATACGGCTTGCTAAGGTAAAGTCAGGATAACATAACGTCTATAATTTGATCTGGAAGACGTACCCCATGCTGCGCCACTTTGTTGTTTTTGAATAGGCAGAGTATCTACAACCAAGCTTCTAGCACAAGACATTACTTTGAGAAGGGAATAGGTTAGTACATTCGATACTGAGACCCAAGAGCATTACAATAAAGCCTTACCGGCATTGATGGCAAAGTCAACACAATAGAGCGAAAGGACAGCAACCGCGATGGTGCACGCTCTTGCATACGTCGGATCCCAAATAAAGTAGGCCACTATCTCCTTGGTAAAGCCCAAGGCCATGAGAGCGAGTGCTGTGATGATGGACCCAATAACGATGACAGGTCGCCTTCTGCCCCATCGTGACTTTGATTGATCAGCGACGACGCCTATGATGGGCTGTACGATCAAGCCAGATAATGGTCCGGCAACCCAGACGAGCGATGTTTGGCCCTTGGTAAGTCCCAGCGAGAGAAGGTAGGGCGTACAGTCTGGGAGAAGTGCCTGGTAAGCGAACGTCTCCGAATTCCGGGATAACAATCATGATATCCAAAACTTACAGGTCATTTCAACACCCCATGTGAAGCTGTGATTAGTGAGACGTCAGTAACCGTATAGCATCCTAGTTTTTTTTTTCTTTGTTTTTCACATGTACTAACGTGATGCCAACCGAGACACATGTCAGCAAGAGCATGCGCATAGTCTCCGTGCTCCCCTTCACCGACGGGCTCCCCCTCCAAGTTGACATTTCGACGTTTTCTGCTTCAGAGTAACTGCCACTGTTGTCTTCTTGATCACCGGAAGCCACCCACTGATTGGGACTCAAGCCCTCCTCCTCCTCCTTGCAATGACGGTCCGATGGCTTTTCCCCTTGGTAAGACGGGTTGCCCTGCTCTACTGGAAATTCGAAATCGGGAAACGGTGATTGTGTGGTGGAATATTTCTGCCGTGGTTCTAAAGGC
This sequence comes from Neurospora intermedia, assembly GCA_037102815.1. Lineage (NCBI taxonomy): Eukaryota > Fungi > Ascomycota > Sordariomycetes > Sordariales > Sordariaceae > Neurospora > Neurospora intermedia. Next base: position 1,869,997 of record BTPP01000003.1, on the reverse strand, counting down.
GCACAGGTGTTATCGGGAGTCTTGCCGTCTGTAGGAGGTATCGAATCAGTCATTGCGCCGTTGCAATGTAGGACATGATGGGCGCGCATCGCGTCCATCTCAATTCGCGAGGGAGGGTATGTGTAGTTGCTGTTGCTGCTGCTCCCCGATACCGTACGTATGCCGTTCGTCGTGAACATGGAGTACAGCTTCTGGATCTTTGCAGTAACCAAAGGAGCTCTGGTGATTTCGCTTACCTAGCCGATGCGCAATACACTAAGCGGGCTGCTTGTCCTCAACCGAAAGGGATGAAAGGCGTAATGCGAGGAAGGGTCGGACTACAATATACGGTTGCGCCTGCTGTCGTGGATCGTGCCGCATGCGGTTCAGCCGATGTATACGCTTCCTGTCTGGGTCGGGAATGAGGGTTGGTGCTGTTTCGGGAGCACAAGCGATAGCTGGGGGGTTGCCCTACAACTAAGTATGCGGTACGGTAGAAGGAGATAAGGGCGACTGAACGAGAGACTTGGAAAGCACAAAAAGTTGAACAAACGTGATATAGTAGGAAGCGAACGAAGAAAGCGAGTGAGGTGGTCAGAAACGACGGATGTTTAGGCGTTTGTCAAGCTGGAGATGTATGCGATTCAAGAAAAACAAAGTGTCGGTTGTTGTCTTATCAGGGGGGGGGGGGGGGGGGGGGGGGGGATGGTGTAAATTATGGAACACTGCCACCCAGCCCTGCGAGCCCCCCTACGCCTTTACGAGTATGTTGAATCAGCTACGGTAGGTATCCTTACGTACGGGATTCGTATAGAGGATTAGCCCAGAGTTGCCCAGTGTCTGGCCGTTAGGAGTGATCCCCGGTGAATGAAACTTGGGGGTCGTTGGGTGCACACTAGGATGAATGTGAAAGGGGTGACGTATCCTCAGTGTCGGGACCTTGACAGGGGTCTTTGGCGACGGATGGCTCCCTTCGCGTTGCTACCTACCTCTACCTCTACGCAGGAGAAAATCACCGCGTATATAGAGTTACATTGTGAAATGGGAGATGTGACGTTTCTTCCCAGGTAGTCAATGTATACGAAGGTAACTACCTATCTATCTGCTCCTGTTGTACACTTGGACCCTGAAGAACCCCAATTCCGGTGTATTGGGATTGCAGTGGGATACACGATACCTACCTCTAAGTACATAATCAGCACGGTAGCTTTCATCCAGTGCCTGAGCCGGGGACATTTTCATCTGCACTGTACCTTGCAGATCTCACTGGAGGGCGCTCCGACACGTGCTTCAGGGTGCGGTTGAGGCAGATCACCGTTCGAATCGACATGGACTTGTTTTGAAGAGATGGGAAAGGGATATCTATCTTCAAAGCCAAATGGAAACCCAATTCGAGGTTATGACGACAATGGTATACAGCGGTGCACTAGTGTACTTGGCCGATTAGCTAAAATCCGGCTTGGGCCGGTGGCCGTCACTCCGACAGGCCGATGCCTTATCTCAGCGATCAGACCTCCCTTCCTTTTGGGGCATTTGTAAATTATCTGTAGATTAAATTGGGCATGCGCGGCCTGCGGCCGCCAAGGGGGCCTGCGGCCCGTGCGCTGCGCGCACATCTGGTCTATACATTTGAAAGTTTCCAAAGTTTCCAATATTTCAATGTATTTGATTGTAATTGCTGAGAAGACCCAAAAAAGAGGTCTGAGTCCTCGATGCAGAAAGGGGCCGACCCATGCCACATGTCCCATATAAACCAGTTTGGCCAATAATTTTCAATATACTATACGACCCTTTCAAAAAATTATTCTACAAACTCTGAAGATAGTTTTCAATAGAGAATTTGCAGGCGAATCTAACGGTGTAGTTTTTACTATTTAGATAATTCAATAAATGTGAATAATTGAGGAGAAACCGTCGAAACCAACCTATACTACACTTTTAGTCGGCTATACAGCTAATTATTCCAACTATATCCTACGGTCCAAATGCTATAAAACTTTGTATATATTATTTGTAAGGTGATCTCATCATTCGACTGTACTTTTTTTCTAGCGTGCGACGCGTTGTTTTTCTTCCTAAACTCAATAACCGATTAACGCTATGGAAAGTAACGCCGACGAGCCTGTTAATCCCTAGCGCGTACTGCGGGTGATACGCCGAATGTTGGATGGTTAAGAGCCTCGAGAAGGATAAGTTAAAGTAGTTGTCCGGTTTGTTTATAAATAGAAAGATACAATACTTATTATAGTAACCGGCTACGGAAAAAGTATTATACTTTTTATATTTTCAATACTCGTTGATAAGATTACTATACAAATCGTACTATTAACGAAGTTGGGGGAGGTTCAACGTAACGATATTGCTGCTAGAGTGCCGGGCTCAAAACCGGTTTGGATTGACGTAGATACGCCTCGGAAGGTAAGTATATGAAAATGTCCTATTTTCATACGTAAAAGATATTGACCACACAATAGAACAAGGATATATAGAAGGAAGTCGAAGAAGGGAAATATACTTATATACTATTGAGTCTAGAGTAGGTATTAAATTATAAATTCAAAGCCATCCTCCGGTCCCTAAGCTTTTACGAATTAATTAGTCTTTTTACTATTAATAAGCTATATTGCGTATTAGAATAGCGAGACTTCAAAAAAGAGTTCTATTACCTCTATACTCTCCGTACTCTCTTACCTCGAAATATTCCCTAGTTTGGATATACGGCTACACTAGCCGGCGCCTACCAAGATTTTATTATCTAGAAGGCGGGATTTAATCCTAGAAAACTCGAAATTATTCGAACTTCTATTAACCGGCCGGAGATTGAGATTGTAGTACAACCTCTACTATATAATTGCGTTAGGGATTTCCGTCGGCTATTATTCCTAGTAGAAAAAATTACCTGCGAAAATCGACGTCAAATCCCTAAAACTATTATTTACATCAACAACAAGAACTCGCTTGTCACGGCACGCAACACTATTATTAACCACCTTTATAGATATAGCGGATTCAGTAAAGACCTTAGCCGTAAGGTTGTACGCATCTATAATAGCTTAGTTCGATAAGTTAATAAAGATATTATCTTTAAGGATTTTGTTAGAGATACGGACTATCGTATTATTTGCGCAACCGTTTTATTAGGTATAGGAATAGATATATTAAATATAGATAGAGTAGTCCAATTCGGACTTCCTCCTAAGATAAGTTTATCGGATATTTGGCAGCGTTTTAGAAGAGCGATGCGCAAAAAGTCTGGTCAAGGGAGGGCTTATCTTTTTGCCCCTTATTAGGCATTCTAGCATATAGGCTCTAGCGAAGCGTAATTAAGAAGACCAAGAATAACATTGGCCCAGCAATTTCTACAGCCGTATATACTACGGGTGTCGTCGAAGTTGATGAATTTGGTTGCGGTGAACGAAGATTTGGACGAGGGGGTTGGTAACGATAATAATAATAACGATGCGGCTAGTTACGTGGGCGATGCGGCTGAAAACGAATCTCAATAATAACTACTCGATGAAGGTATAGAATGGCATTCGCTCCACGAATTCAATTACAAGGTCAAATGGTCATCTATAGACGAAAATTAGCAAAAAGGGCTGGATTCAATTGTTCATTAATAGTTAAACGCTACTTGCTTTCGGAAAGCGATACTGGATTACCTTTAAAAGCCGCCTTATAATCTAGAATATCCGTTCGAATATAAGCGGCCAGTCCTTAATAGCTATTATTATAATAGTTATAGCTATACACCTTCCTTAGGTCGAATTCCGTTAATGCTATTACGAATATAGAGTAGGGAGAAAATATTTAATAAACCAATAGCTAGTACGCTTACTAATACGGCATTTTCATATATATTAGTATAGTGTAAAGAAAAGGTATAGGATCTAATTCCCGTAGATTAGTGGGCCTTTGAGATTTCCCTAGAGATATATATACTGTGTAAACTCCAGTACGCATTAGCTCGGATTTTTACTAATAGTAGAAGAAAGCCTAGTAAGCTTCCTTTTGATGATTTGGCTGGTTTAAAAGAAAAGCTCCCTGAGCTACGTTCTTAATAGCGATATTTTGAATATGTCGACGAGCTTGTAGAATTCTATAAGGAAGCGGCACTAAAGGCTTTCGATAAATAGGAAAGTAGTAAGCAACTTTGTACACCCGGAGCACTTCGAGTACCCCCCGTTGCTGTCCCAATTGTAATGCCTGTACGGTTAGCAACCCCGACACTAGTACCGGCGTTAGTAGTACTAGCACTAGAAATGCTAGCTCCTTTTGCTGAAACGGATCGCCAGATTCGTGAACTCTCGGCGTCTTTACCGACTACCCCGGCCCGATACCAAGCTGAGCTAGGATAGCAAAATCTCCCGTTATTTGATAATATTATTGCGGAGCTCAGGTTACTAATAATATCTCTTAGAGTTGCTAGCTAAATAAGGTTATTTAATGAGATAGCTAGCGAACTAGGATTACTAATAGTTATAATTGGACTAGAACTAGCGGTATTAATAATAGTAGAACCGGTAGTAGCGGTAGTAGCAATACCAACTCCGCGTAACCGCGGTCGCGGTCGCGGTCGTGCTCGTGGTTCAAGACCTAGCCGTCCTCGTGGCCGGGGTTAGGGTAGAGCTGGCCGTCCTCGTGGTCGAGGTTAAAGTCGAGGAGGTACTCCTACTCCTACTCGAGGTAGCAGTGGTACCGGCGATGGCGTCGGTGATGCCGGTAATGCTAGTAATGCCGGTGATGGTAGTGACGGCCCCTCCTCTTAAGGACAAAGAAGAAGTGCAGCAAGCCCTCTACCCAACTCTCTAATTTATAAAAGAGGTGGATAAAACTATTTAATTAAATTGTTCGTTTTTTGTAAATAAATTACATTGTTCCAATTGAGATATGGGTGTTCAAATAATATGCGGGGCGAAAAATTTTCTATAACGTAATTTTGAAAATCTTATATGTTTATACTTGTTCTTATACAAAATACACCAAATCTAACATATCTCTAGGAATTCATTATCGTCTTTATTATTTCTATTATTGTCGCTATTATTGATATTATTAGCGCCGTACTCCTAAAGATCGTTATCGTTGTTAAAAATCCGCCTTCCTTCCTCGGTATAATTAATTATACTATTTTGCTCTGTAAAAATAGCTACTCTAGGAAGATGTTGTTAATTAATTATATTTATTAGAATAGGAACGATTTTATTCTATTCGTCCAACTTCTCTATTAAAGTAATTTGACTAAGAGCGAATATATTTAGTACGTCGAATACATTTGGATCTATATCTACTACGATCGTTTTACGTTTTATTATTCTATCCTTATACAATTTTAATACGTATAAAATAATATCCGTGAAAGGATCGCTAGTAATATAAATTCCCTTTATAATATAGCCTTAAAATTGTTCGGTTCCTTTGCGAATAGTAGCGAGAATATTAGAATTGAGTGTAAACTGTATAAATATAGCGTGTATATTATGAGTAGAATTCTTATTATTTTTAATATTAATAGCAAAAACCTTATTCTAATACTCTAATATAATATCGATGGCTTTATAACGGCTTCCAGCCGTAACGCAACGAACCAAGCCAGTTTTTATAATAGTTTCCCTCAACCCCAAATCTAAGATATTTAAATACAATATCCAGGCAAAGTAGAGTATCTCTAGCCTATAATTTAAGGATTTGTTATTCTAAAAGAAGATAGGAAGATAAGGGATAATGTCTTAGAGTAAGCTATAATCTCCTATTCGTACGGCTTTGTGAATAATTAATAAAAGCTCTACGGACTATAGAAATTGATATTAGCTTCGAAATTTAACGTTAATTGGCTCGTTCTCGTAATAACGGCCTATCTAACCTTTAAAACTAAAAATAGTATCCCAAATACGATCTAACATTTACTCTAATCTGTTACTATTATTAGTATTTTTAGCTTCTTCTGCTAAAAGATACTTTATAACTTCTTTAATACTATCGACATTAAGTTTGTTATTACTAAAACCTTTATATTGCACCATCTTATTAATAATAAATGTTAGGATTCGTACTATATAATTGTATATTAAAAGTAGTATAGCTAAATAATACTAAATATTTTTCTTAGTGATTTTCTTTCCTCGCTGAAAGAAAAAAACATTAGAAGAAATAGTAGTATTACTTCTTCCTAGAGTTTTAGAATTATCGTCGAAGAAATTTCGAAAAATTAATTCAATTAGATTAATCTTAATATAGAAAAACGCGGGGACGGGAAGTATCTATTTTCGCTACTCCTATTAAGCGCTTAATTCCAGCTCTTTATATTGAATCCGACGGATAAAAGACGTAGTCTTTTAATCCCTATATACTAGAATTAGCCGGGAAATTAGGAGTTCGGGATCGTAGTGAAGGCGTTCGTTCCAAAGTTCTTCATAAATACGGTAAATACCTTCCAGTTTACCCTCATCTTTAAAAATAGCGCCTATCTAAAGGCAAGGAGAATTATCGAACTTAACCCTTTTTACAGTCGGGAGTGGCGGGATTTTCTTTTTATCTTCCTTATTAAGAAATAGAGTTTTGATAATATAAGTGACTAGCTACCGTAAGGCTGTTAATAGACTTTTGCGCTTGGGAAGAAGATATGTAATAACTATTTTATAGGTAAATAGTTGTATTCTCTTAATAAATAATTAGAATAATAAACTATACAATTCCGGGCAAAATACTAAGCAAATTATAGTTAAATTGACTATTTCATTTTACTTTCCTCCTACTTACTTACGAATAGTATTCTTAAAGTTGAAATTATTATAGACAATAATTCTATTGGGATTATAGGCAGCTCGAAGCAAGTCTTTTTTTACTTTAATAATTATAATATTAAAAAGACGGTTAAGTATAGTATAAGACGATATAATACCTATACTAAATAGTATTTAAATAGTACGTCGTAAGGTACTATAAGATATTAGGTATAATCTAATAATACGGCGAAAGAATATACTAGTATTATTGGTATAACCAGCTATTAAGATTGTAATAATTATAATAATACGACCTTTAAATGCGTCGGTAGCCTCGGTATTCGTAATGTCGTTATACTTGTCGTATCGATTTCTCATCAATTAGGACAGAAAAGCAACTAGCTATAGCGCTACGAACTTTAATATTAGCTAGGTCTATTTAAAAATATCTTCTAATTAAGAGGAATTATTTAATTAATAAATAGCGGTAGGTTCTTCACCTTAATAAATATTCGCTAGTTCAAACTAATTGAAAGACGGCTCTTTTAGTAGGGCACCCATTTCTTTACGTACTTTAAAAGTATAATACTTTAGTCCAGGAGGGTCCTTCCTAGTATTAGTAATAATAAGTCCTCGGTTATATAGAGCTTCTTATACTTTATTATCTATTAGAATATTAGCAAGTAATATACCTCTACGAGGGATTTTCATCTATTCAAATAAAAAACCCTTTATACTATATCCTCGTCGTTCGATCTCCTAATCCTCGTATCGAGCTATATATTAGTTGTAATTAGACTGAAGCTTCTTCTAAAGTTTTCTTATCTCAACGACAATATCGTGCCCGCCTGGAGCATCTTCCTCGTCCTTATCGAACTCTAGTAAATTAAGTTCTAGTATATCCGAATGTAGCGGAGTAATCGAGCTAGGAGGGCGGATGTTAAATGTAGGCGGGGGAGGAGTTAGAATAGAAGACTATTAGCCTTAGGACGGGGTATTAGAAGTTTAAGAGTATTGACGGTAATGTCCTTATTAAAGTCCTTATCGTAGTAGTGCAAGTCGCATATGCGGGGGTAGACTTGCGTATCGTATGCTGCGCGCGTCGTCGATATCTTCATCCATTGTGAAGGACAAAGAGAGATAAAGACACCGTTGAAAAGCGCTTACTTACGCGACTAGAATGATCACAAAATCGCCGTACTGCACGTTGTTGTGGTGGAGTTATGGTGTTCGTTGTGATAGTTCGATAATTTTGTGGCATAGGTCACGATTGGGACTGCGACTTGAACTCAGACCTCTTGGGGCGCATGTCAGAAATATTACCATAAACGGAAACCTAGGCATTTGATCGATAAATTGATTTTTTTTCTACTGTAATGTGGTAATCTGGTCCGTGCGCGAGCGCCCAGAAAGAGAGGTCTGAGCGCTGAGATAACCGATGCCCGACTTGTGCGGGTCGGGGAGCCCCGCCGCCTGCAGAGCGGTTTTGCTGGGAGCCCCCACTGTCCACCACCTGGTCGATCACCACGAACGCGGGACGGAACCGGCGAGGGGCACCCAGTCACACAGAAAATCTCCAGTCACCAACTTTTAGCTCCGATTCAGGAACGTGGGCCTTTGGCCGCCTTTGGTGGGCTCCATTGTCCTGGATGCGCCAGATCAGGAAAATTCCGACTTCCACAGAGAAGCGGCCCCAGAAAGCCGGCCATTCGATTCCAGCAAACCTGCCCCTCCAGGACAATCCCCATCTGTCCATGCTGCCGACGTTCATTTAAATCAATTCGATCCATATCACATACCCAGCTACAATCGTCTGAAGTGTCTCCCGTGGTATGTCATCCACCCCCGCCAGCCCCTCTTGTACTTGTATACTGTCCTGGTACTTTCTTTCACGGGGATCTCTTTTTCTCAAGTCCTGCCGGTATCCAAGAACTCTCTCTCGCTTGTTTCCAATTCGCAGACGAGACTAACTGGTGATCCCCATCAACTTTTTCTAGTCCACATATACTCGACCGACGCCGATTTCTCTTTGCGAATCTCATATACCCACCCTTTCATCCGTCCTCCACTCTACATAGCCCTTCATGGATTTGGTAAACCAGTTAGTCATGTCCTCTCGGCCACCGCTGCCTGAAATCGATCCGACTCCCCGCCGCCGTCGATGCCGCATCTACAATGGCCAATAAAAAGGCATACAAGCTGACGTCTCCCAAAGTCTCGAAGGCAGACTTCTCTTTGCCGTGCCCAAGAGTGAGTCACGACATGCTATACCGAGCGTCTGGTCAATACATATATATCTAACGCGGTAACTTCCTGCAGAGGGTCGCCTGTTGCAAGCCTGCTTGAACCTACTCGAGGGCGCCGACATCCAGTTTAGACGCGAGAACCGCCTCGACATTGCGCTCGTCAAGAACCTTCCTATCGCCCTCGTCTTCCTTCCCGCCGCCGATATCCCCACCTTCGTCGGCGAGGGCCGTGTCGACCTCGGCATCACTGGCTATGACCAAGTTCAGGAGCACGATGCCGGCGTCCGCACCGTTGCCCGCGCCCGCCGTCAGAGCGGCGAGTGGAGCGCCCAGGATGGCGAGAAGGCGAAGCCTCAGGGATGCGATACCGTCATGGAGCTGGGCTTCGGCGCCTGCAAGCTCCAGGTCCAGGTTCCCGTTAAGGGCGAGTACGCTACTGGCAAGGACTTGATCGGCAAGAACATCGGCACCAGCTTTGTTCACCTTGCGCAAGAATACTTTGCCCGTCTCGAGCTGGAGCAGGAGGGTCTTGTGGATGCGGACGCCTCCCAGCTCGCCGGCCGTAAGCTCAAGACTCAGATCATTGAGCTCAGCGGCAGTGTCGAGGCTGCCTGCGCTCTCGGCGTCGCCGACGGTATCGTCGATCTTGTTGGTGAGTAATCTAGCCAGCATTGCCCGCGGCTCTCCCCAACCCTGACGCAGTAACTAACATATTTCGCCCCGACAGAGTCCGGAGAGACCATGAAGGCCGCCGGCCTCATGGCCATCGACACCGTCGTTGAGTCCTCCGCCATCCTCATCAAGTCCAAGGCCCCCAGCAACCCGGAGATGGTCGATCTGATTGCGGCACGTATTGGCGGCGTTATTACCGCCCAAAAATACGTGCTCTGCCAGTACAATGTCGAGCGCACCCGTCTGGCCGACGCCACTAAGATCACTCCCGGCAAGCGCGCCCCCACCATCACCTCACTCGAGACCGAGGGCTGGGTTGCCGTCAGCGCTATGGTAGAGAAGAAGCGTATCGCGACTGTTATGGACGACCTGACCACCGTTGGTGCCACCGACATTATTGTGCTCGATATTCACAACACCCGTGGCAGCAGGGCATGAGTGATTAGATAGGAGAAACAAAGGACATAAGAGGCAAGAATAAAAATAAAATGGAGATAAAAGTATTTATTTCAGCCTAGCTTGGAGATTAGAGCGAATCTGGGGATTGAAATGAGGGTTAACAAGGTATCGAATGTGTGGTGATCCGGGTTCAAGATATCTGGCATCCTTGAAGTGGTGAAAATGCGGAAGAAGAGGCTTATGCTGAGCTGATTGTTTCGGTGACCTTTATTCGAAGACGAGAAACGGCGTTAACGGTTCGTATGACGTTTGCGGGCATCCTGAACCAACTTGCTTTACTCGTTGTATGTATGCGCGTGTCAAAAGCATTACGTATCAAGAGAAAACAAAAGTCAACAATTGGTCCATTGAACGAGTCTTCAAACAGTTTCGAGGTAAACGATTCAACTTGCTCCTCACATTTAACTTTCAGGTTGCTTTCTTACCCCTCAACTCCTCCCTAACAGTCGACAACCAAGACGGTCTATGAACACACAAGATGACGACCATAGTACCGAAAACGAACAGAAAAGCCAAGGGTAAAAAAAGTATGTACAGGTGAATGAATAGAAATCAAGCATGTGTACAAATATGACTGAACCGTTTGTACCTTCCGTATCTGGTAAGAAGGACGGACATAACATAAGCCATCTAGTAAATCGGCCTCCCTTCAGTCCACTTCCTGAAACCAAACCTGCTACCGCCGGCCCTCGCAGGCGGATGAGTAGGAGTCTCATACTTCTGCTGATCCTCCTCCCCCTTCACCACCTGCTGCTGCTCCTCCTCCACCTCAGCCTCAGTCTTGACATCCGGGCCCCAAGAAACTCTGTAACCATTGTTGGACTTCAAACGCCTCCTAGCCTCGCCGCCCGTGATCCCAGGCCTGCTGGGGCCGATCCACTCCCACGCGCGGGCGATCTCACCGCTGCTGCTCTCGCGCTGGCCCGTGCGCACGTTGCTGTTCTGCTCCACGACAGCCGCGACCTTCTTCCATACACGCTCGCGCTCGGCGAGGCGGTGCACGGACCGGAGCACGTCATCGCGCAGGTTGGGCAAGAACAGAAAGGCGTCGTCATCACCTTCCGACTTGAAGGCGATCTCCTTCTGGAGAGCCAGGCGGTCGAGAACCTGGTCGACCAGACCGGGGATCTGGCGGGCGACGGCGCGGTGCGTGCGGTAGGCGTTGCGGCCGTAGATGAGGGAGAGAAGGGATAGGATCACTCCACCAATGCTGAGTCGATGTCGAGCCAGTCCAAGCTTGACGGATCGGCGGAACGCGCAGGTGTACGGAAGGCGAGCGAGAGAGCTGGACGATAGCTTGGTGGTTGGAAAGCCAGAGGTATCTCCTTTTCTTCTAATGGTTCGGAAGCAACCGGTCTGGTTAGTCCAGGCGTGGTCAGAAAAGAGCTTATGTTGTCATGATAACACTGTTCAGGTACTTCCTGGGAACTTACTCGTAGTAGGAGTCCGTTACGTGGACTTCAACCTCATCCCGAGCCTTAACTTCTCCCAAGGCCGCGGCCCAAAGTTCCTCAAACTCCTCGGCTGCCATCCGCTTGCTCCGCTTCTTGCTCAGAGACTCCTTAAGCTCTTGCTCGTCGATCGCAGGGCTCTCCAGAGGCTTACCCTCGGGCTCCAAGGGCTCGCCACACTCGTACTTGGCTCTACGATCCCGCAGCTCCTCGACGGCCTTGTTGGCAACCGCTTGAACCTTGCGCGCCTTCTCGCCGTCGGGCTCGCAAGTAGGCGGCAGGGGAATGAGACCTCCGAGAGCGAGCGGGTGAGGCTTGAGAACGAAGCCAGGCTCGCAGCGGGCAATGAAAGCTTCGTAGCAGTAGGCATGCGGAGGGCACGGTTCGCAGTCGGGTTCGAGGAACGGTCCAGCCCATTCAGGGACCTCGAAATCGTGGAGGCCAATCTTGTCGGTTACTTCTGTCGCCCAGTCAGGCAATTTGATACTTCGTCCGACAAGCTGGCGCGATTCGCGCCCAAGACCACAGTACCCAACCGCGATCTTCTCTTGTCGGTACCAGCCCGCGTAAGCGACCAAGAGAGTAGTGAGGAGGACCCACAATGGAGTGGTCAAAGGACTTCTTTCCCTACGGCTAACTTGCTTGTTCCTTTGCACGGCCAGAGCAGGATTGTCTATCTCCTCTTGCATTAAAGCCAACTGCTCGTCTGGAGTAAACTCTTCTCCCGCTTCGACATATGATGAGTCCACGATATACGAGGAGTCCGCAACATTGGACATCATGGACATTTCAGAGTATTCGGGTGACCTCGGGGTCTTGGGCATCGAGTGCTTTCCAAAAGGCAGTTGGTATGTCCTGACCGTAGACGTCGAGCTGGGCTCGTAACTCCTGATCGATGATGTCGTGTCGGGCGTCTCTAGCTCCTCGTATTGCGGGCCATCTGTTCGTCTTCGCGAAGCGACAGTAGAAGGGGTTCTGGTGTAAGTAGAATCCAACGCGCTCGTTTTGCGACGATGGCTCGGAGTCTTCATGGTCGAAGGAGGTGCCGCAGGACTTCCGGCCTGGAAGGGGTTGTCATTCGTGAATACGCTCGCAGTCGCGGGGGTTCGCTTGAAGAAATCGTCGTCGGATTCGTGCTTAACAGCCGGCGTCGTATGCAAGTTCCTACCGAGCGTAGATGGCGTTTCTTGATAGGACGTTTCTTGAAAAGACGTCTCTGCCTCGTGGCCCGTATCATCTGTGTCGGAAACACTCGGCGCATGAGATACGTGTGATGCTGCAGAGCGGGATACCCTTTGGCTTGTGGTCCCACGAGCAGCTGCCGGCGTCACAGGAGCGTGGCTTTCCTGGACATCCTCCTCCAGTTTCACCCTCGATACCTTGCGGGGCGATCGCGAGCGACGGGTGCTTCGAGAAGGAGGCGGCAGCTCCTGGTCGAAGTCGGTGCTCGCCGAGCTCTGCGTGTCAGCATCGACAATACCTTTGCTGGACCTCTTAGCAGTGCGGCTCGCTAGATACTTCTTGGACAGAGGCACCACATGCTCGTTGAACAAGTCGACGAGCTGGCTCTTCTTTGCCGTGCTAGGATACGGCACCTGGTGGGTGACGAGGATCGAGCGCAGGCGCGGGACGGTCAGCGACCGAGGGTCGAAGCCCGGCTGGAGATAATCAACGTTCTCGACGTCCGACATGGCGACGAAATTGGAATCGATCAAACAGCTTCGAGAGGGTGACGGAACGTGTGCGGGCAATTCTTGTAACTCCCGGGTTTGGTAGGCGACGAAAGATTGCTGAGGACGAAGGTCTACCGAACGCTGATCGGAACTGGAAGCTTATCGAGCGTGTCGTCGAATCGTCGCGCTTTTGTTCGACAGCACGGGCAAGCAAACTATTTGCTTGCCGTTGGTGATTTGGCCTTACAATGAATGCGATGACCAAAGCAAGTAGTTTCCTTTCATTCGTCAATAAGTTTTGTTACACGTGGAGGTGCTGACTATAATAGATATTGATGAAGGAAAAGCGAGGAATGTTGGTTTATCGCCAAGTTAGTCAGACAGACACACACGCAGGCAGGGCAGCTGTTGGAAAACAAAAAGCGTAGTGACGGAAGTGGAGTTTCTGGTTGTCGGTGGCAACCACAGACGCTAGCAAAACACGACCCTGCCTGTGATCACCCGAAGTCCCTTGAAGAACTTGTTTGGGGCGTTCATTCAGTCGAGCACCGCCACATGTGGCGCAGCTTCGCTTACACCGTCGTGTAAGTCCTCTTTTGCCAGTGTGTTTTACATAGTTTTACGCCAGTTCACGTTCAATGTTACACAATTACATCACTTCATGACAAAATGCACGTCGCAGCTCACAAATAACAAGAAGACTGGGACCTAGTTTACGACTGTAAACACACCGTGTCTGTCTTCATTGCTGACGTTGGCCCATTGTCAGTTTTCACACTAGGCATATAAGAAATAAGTTGATGGCGATGTCGATGACATAGATCGCAAGCGACCATCTCGATATGGAACCTGCTGACATCGCCACGTTTTATATCAATAACCCCCGCTATGCTGTCGGTTCTACATCCCGATTCTCCTCGTGAACCGCCCGAAACCCCGAAAACCCGATCTCTGTGACCCTACCGAGCGAATAATGAATGGTGTGACCATGTAGATGTCCTCGTGAGGCCATGACGCCAACGAGACGGACGCCATTCATTCCTGGTCGTCATCACTATCCATCACCACAGTTCGCTTCCTCGCTCGGGCATGGGACGCCGCACCACCAGAAGGTTTCTCTCGAGTTTGATCTCCGCCGCCGCCCCCTTTCGAGGTGTCGCCAACTTTAGCATGTCCTGGGCTCCCCGTTCGCATCCCCGTACCTGTGCCTTCCCTCTTTCTCTTAGCAGACAGAAATTCGATATCGGGTAAGTCGTCGTCTCCGTCCGTTGTGTCCTGGGTTGCGGGTAAATCTACCGGCACATAAAACGGTTTGGGCTTCTCTCGTCTCGCTGTTGATGGCAACGAGCCTTTAGCTGCCGACGCGGTTACCGGTACAAATTTGGATCCAAACACATCGCCATCATCTTCATCCGACGCGAAGGAATCTGGTACTTGCTGCTTGCGTCCCGTTTTCGAGGACAAGGAAGACGACCCCGCGTCAGGAGCTGTTGTTGGCGAGGTGGACCCGCGGGGACGATGCTGTAAACTCGAGGTGACTTCACCATCGCTGACGATAAAGTCCTCGAGGTCGGCACCGTCATCAGAGCCATCGGTCCCCATTTCCATGTCGCTGGCGCGGGTGCAGTCGTCACCGTAGTCCACGTTAGGGTCTCCTTGTTTAGGTTGAGATTTTTTTCCCCGCCCGCTGCCACGTCCACGACCCTTGCTGCGGAAGTTTCGGGACCTACTTTGTTCGTCATCGTCGACATTACCATCATATTCATTGCCACCCTCTTCACAGTCGCTGATAAGTGCGGTATGTCGTGCTCGAGGCTTGTTGGTCTGTTTGGAGACCCCAGTAGATTTGGCTTTTGCTGTCGCTTGACGTTTCTTAGGTGCGGCATATTGCTCTGCTTCCTCTGCTTCCTGCCCACTCTCGAGGCGCGGCCTCTTCTTTTGCCCCTTTCGTGACGTTTCTCCTTCTGTTTCGTCCGCAAAGGGCGGCAATGGTATCAATTCCCAGGAGGACGTGTCTGTTTCACCGTATGGCTTAGTATACCTATTCGCAGGAGCTTGAGACTTTGCCAGTCTCCTAAACAGTTTCACACATCGCTTGGTATATTCCCCGTGTTTGACATGGATGGTTTTCTGGACCACTCGTCTGGATGTTGGATGGCGATACCAGTCTATATCCAACTCTTCAACCTTCGAGTGTCCGAGGGGTATCTTTGTATAGTTTCTGCGGAGCTCATTTTCCTGCGACGTGCTCAGCAAAACGCTTTCGATTTGGGGCCGTTCGGCAATAAAGTCAGTTTCCTTAGGCGCAGGTGGCCTAGCGGGTGGTTTGGCTGTCTTAGCTCCAGCTTGACCAAAGAAAGAAGCCTTGATGAACCCTGTTTCAACACCGTCAGGCATGTTGAACTTCTTCTTTGCCGGCTTTGTCCTCATTCTTGCGGCAGATCTTTTTGGTTCTGGGAGCTCTGGATTTTGGGAGTTCTCAAGTGGAATCTCCACAACCTTCTTTTCCACCTCAGGTCGTATGTCTCGTGGCACAATACGTGAAGAAAGGTCGTGACGAAAGGTAAAGCGGCTGCCCTCGCATATCATTCTCTGCATGGTCGCGTAGTTGTCCTTCGCCTCGTTGAATTTGTCTTCCTCTTTCCCTTTCATCAACAAAAGTACAATGTTACCCGCTCTCTTGCGGCCGGTACGACCCATACGCTGAAGCATTCGGATCGGTGACGCTGATGCATCGTAGCAGACAATGAGATCCACTTGGCCAATATCAAGACCCTCCTCGCCAATGGATGTTGCGACCAGAACGTTGTGAGTGCCGTTCTTGAACTTCTCGATCGTCTCAATTTGTTGTTTCTGTTTCATGCCCTCGCTCCTCTTCGAGTCCGCTTGTCCAACGAAGACTGTGGCCTTGATAAGGGGTTGCTTGTTGAGAATGCGTACAATCTCTTCGGCACTGTCTCGGTATTCACTGAATACAATGGCTCTGGTATTGGAGCCCTCGCCAGCATCCATGAAGTGGTTGACCAGGGTCTCACAAAGATATTCCAGCTTGGGGTGTCCGAGGAACCCATCAATCTTCATCCAACCCTCTATCATGTCCATCATCTTCTGAAAGTTCTCATCCTCAAGGACTTGCCGCTTGAGCTTTGACCCCTTTCCTCCTTTCTCCTCCTCGGTGGTGCGGAATTCGGCCAGATTATTGTAGAACGGTTTGATTCCATGGAAGTTGAGTAGTTTGATGGAATGCGCCAAACTCTGGAGAATCGCAAATGTGGCTATGACACTGAATTTGGTTCCTTGGTTTACGTGCCTACCCGGACCTGCCATCCAGTCATTCCTGGCTTTCATCAGGCCGTAGGTAGTCAGGCTCATAGGGTCCCGGCCGTAGTATATATTTTGTGAACTCAGCTTGGTCACAAGGGGCTTCAGGGCCTTGGAGAACAAGTCTCTGACTTCCATCATTTCGTCAGAGGGGTCAAATGTTATCGTATTGATGTCTCTTGAGTGCACATATTGACGAATGTCGATCGACTCTTCGGTTCTGATCTCGACGTGAGAAATGCCCAAATTATCAATGACGTCCTGAACACCTTCGAGAGACGATCCTGGTGTAGCAGTCAGAGCAAGAATTCGAAAGCTCTTGGAGAAACGCCTTAAAAATTCGACCACCTTGACGTATGCATAGTCTCCAGTCGCACGATGCGCCTCGTCAATAACCAGCAGTACAATGGACTTGGGATCGGCATAGCCCTTGGAAAGGTCATTCATTAGTGTTTGGGGTGTCATGAAGAACAGGCGCTTTGTCGCCCATTCGTCCTCACGTAGAACAGGAGGAGTCTCTCCGGTTAGGAGAGTCGCCTGAGATCGCGGGATGCCCGCTATGCTGAGACATGCTTGAACTTGTTGTGAAGCCAGGGGTTTCGTAGGAGCAACAAAGACAGCCTTTGCGGTTTTTGTCCAGCGGATGTAGTTTAGCATGATTGTCGCAGCAATAAATGTCTTTCCTAAGCCCGTGGGGAGGGCGACCAATGTGTTGTTGAAAAGGCCATTTTTGACAATGCTGAACTGGTAGTCTCGAATAGGTCCCAGATTCATAGGATAAACCCATGTTTTCATTTCTTCTATGTCAATCTCATGGTGAGTGGGCTGCTCTGGGGGCATATCGGCACGGAATGGTCGATTCGACACCGCTTGCGGGGCAGGTTGCGCATCCTCCTCCAGCGTGCCACCCCATAGCGTCGTCTGACGCAGATTCTTACGCTGGCTGGACTGAGCTGGGGATGGGCGAGACGCTGTCGCTGACGTGGTCGGCTTGCCTGCTGTTTTGGCACGCCCTGAAGCTGTAGCCTGACCCTGCGATACGGTTGATGTAACGATTCGTCTCGTAGAATCGGATATTGGCCACGCTTGTGCTGGTGGTTTTGCCGACGACGCAAGCTGCTTGCTGTTGCTGGGCTGATGTGATGTGATGTTGCTGGTGGCCTGAGTGAAGGCCAACATCAAATCCTCGTCAGGAATATCGTCAAAGTCATCGTCATCCATGACTTGAGAGTTGTGAGGTTGTAGAAAAGAAAGAACCTTGACGATTCGAAATTCGATGCGCCGTTGCTTGGACCGTTAGTCCAACAAGACTTTTTTTTTTCTTTCCTTTTTCTTTAACTTCTTGTTCTGGCGATGAGGCTTAAGGCTTATTGAATGAGATTTTTGGAAGTGAAACAATTGACATTCATAAACAGTCCGTTTGCATCGATGAACCGACCCTAGGTATCGTCACACAAGCCCAGCCTGATATGAGACGCGTCGCTGTTTTAATGGACGGGCTATTCCCTTGACACGTTCCATCGCCATAGCACGTGAATTGGTGTGGGCAGTCTGGGTGCTGCCGCCTGGGGAGTTCGCAGCAGAACAGCGTCAGAGTGGGGCTGTTGCATCTTGGGTGGGGCAGGTTTGCGTCAAAATCCGATCGCTTGTCTCTGTGGTCCGCTGGAGCCTGGCGCACTGGTCGGAGCTTGGCTCATTGCCTTGAGTTGCATGCTCCTCCACTGCCGCCGCTAAGGTATTTCCTTTTTGGAGGTCCGGCAGGCTGAACCTTCTTTCTTCCATTCTCCAATCCGTCATCGAAACCTTCCTCATTTCTCGACCTTCTCGCGTCGTCAGTTGGCATCGGCAGCCCAACAACCTCTTCCGTACTGACCGGCTGATGACTCTTGCACATCCTCGTACTCGCCCGTTGCTTCAGAGCTAGCAGCTTCCGTACGCATATTCAACCAACGATCACGAGCGAAGCGGCGGCCTTCTACTTCTACTTCCGTACCTTTGGATCTCCGCGTCGTCTTTGTCGCCCCACCTCCAAGCATCTTTTACAACTTTCTTTACCTCGACAAATCCCTTTAGAGAAGCGCACCTAGACTCTAAGCGAAGTGTCCTTTGACACCTATCTGGGCCACTCTCAAATACAGCGTCCCAAATCCACCCAGCGGTGATCAACCCCCGGTCGGCATCGGCCGCCTGTTTTTCTTGAGCAGGCCGCTCTCCCGCCTAACGGCGACACCAAAGGTAAGCCTCGACTCTGCATCTTAGTACCCTTCACCAGTTACCCTGACCACGACCGGAACTTTGACCATCAGGGCAGCGAAGAAGTCGGCGAACAAGTACAACTCGCAACTCCACGACTCACTGTCCTTTCATCAACAACTCGGCGAGAAAAAAAATCACCCGCAACTCACAACGAACGTTTTCCCTTCAGAATTCAACGAACAGCCATGGCACCTCCTACTGGTCCTCGCGCCGGAACTGGAAGGGCTCCTCCTCGTGGACCCCGAGCAACAGGCGGCGGTGGCGGAATCCAGAAGCGTCGCGCAAACCCGAGGACGGACCGAGATGGAGATGTGTCAATGGATGCTCCGGCTGGTGGCTCTGGTAGGGGTGGGTTGGCTTCCGGTGGTCGAGGACGTGGCTCCAAAGATGCTCGAGGTGGAAGAGGTGCGGTGAACTCCCGGACAGCATCCCGGGTCGTGCAGAACCTACAGAACTACGTCAGCGGAGGTCCCGTCGGCAAAACACAGTCCAATATGGCCACACTGAAGATTCACGGTATGAGCAATAGCAAAGCTACCGGCAATCGCGATGGAGGGCTTCGGTCCCTTCTCACCTTTCTGGAACGAAAGGCTTCCAAAGACAAAGCAGTTACAATCGGCAAGGTATACTTTCCCATTCACCGACATCCCCAAGCGCGCAATATCCTGCAACTGCGATAACCGACACCTTCTAACCCATCGATAGAGTATAATGGACGGCGATTATGTGTGGATCACGGTCAGAAAAGATGACGCCCCGGAGATCTTGAGGCTCAATGGCTTCACCTATGCCGGTGCACCCCTGACGATTACGGAAACCACCGAGAGGATGCCTCGCCCCGAAGACAAGATTTCCAAGGCTGCTGAGGAGACCAAACAAAAACTGACAGCAGTGCTAGCTGCGCGCTACAATCCAGAGTTGAAGCTGCTTGACTTATCTTCTCTTGGAACCGATCCCATTCTCAGCAGCATGGGCACGTTTGATTCCAAGGATCGGGCCGAAAAGGCCTTCAAGGTCTTGGTAGTTATTGCTAGTCAGCAGTACAAGACCGCTGCCGACAAGCGTGAAGGGATACAGGCCATTTCCCTTGCCAGCAACGGCCTTAACGACGTCATGCAGGTTTTCACGCTTGCTACTTCACTTCCAGATATCAAGAGACTTGACCTGAGCAGCAACAATCTCGACAGTCTGTCCAAGATCTCCAAGTGGCAGCACCGCTTCCAGTACCTCGAAGAGCTTCATCTCACGGGCAACCCCATCACTACCCAGCCCGACTTCGTAGCAGAACTCATTAAATGGTTCCCGTCGCTACAGAACATCAACGGACAAATTGTTCGCAGCCCACAAGAGGTTGCTGAGGCCCTCAAGGGCATGCACCCCACGCCACTACCGCAGTTCCCCTCCAACCTACGGGACGGAGAGGCCAATGTGGCGAGCATTTTTGTTCAAGTTTTCTTCCCCATGTTCGACACCGACAGAGCTCGCCTCGCCGCTGAGTTCTACGACGACGACTCGTGGTTTTCGATTCAAGCCATTGCCAATTCTGGTCGTAATCTTCCTTGGAAAACTTACCTAAAATACTCCCGGAACGTTCACAAATTGGGAGAGAAGAATCCAGCGACGGTACAACGTCTCTTCACTGGAGGAAATCTCATTGCGGACATGTGGAAGGCTCTCCCCAGTACTCGCCATCCAAGCATGGAGAACCCTGGTGCCTGGCTCATCGACTGCCACACCTTCCCCAACCTCGCGGACCCCACCGGCCACGGCTTCGCTACGGGATTGCTCATCACCGTCAATGGCCAGTTTGAAGAGTCCGATACTACAGAAAACCTCTACGGAAAGCGCACCTTCACGCGCACGTTCATTCTTGGACCCAGCAAGCCGAGCAACCCGCCGCCGGTGCACCCATACCGGGTTATTAGCGATCAACTCACCCTTCATGACTGGACACCCGCGGAGACACCTGCTGGTCAGGCCCCTGTCGCCAACCAGGTCCCGCAGGTTCCGGTTCCCAACGCTGTGCCTCCAGCAGAACCTGTCATCTTGGATGATGCCACGAAGAACCAGCTGATTCAGGAGGTGATGAAGCGGACTGGCATGACAGCAGAATACTCAGAGTTGTGTCTCAGTGGCACTGCCAACTGGAACTTTGAGCTGGCACTCAAGTCATTCGAGGAGCAGAGGGCGAACTTGCCGCCCACGGCCTTTATCAACGCTGTCTAGGGGACAGCGCAGGTCACCAGCGTCAGCATGGTTTGTTAGTTCATGGTGGATCAGCGCCAGTTGGGTAAATACCCTCTGCTTGGATGAGTTGGAGACAAAGGAAAAGGAAAATGGAAATTACCGAAGGCCAAGGAACGAAGACTGGGAAAGAGGAAAGGTTTTAAGGATCAACGATTGACTTTGTACAATACTTGCATTGCCATACTATCTCAAGGGAGCAACGGAATGGGTCGGGTAGCGGAATTCTTATAGGGCGGTCACTTGACTTGATATTGCGGAAACTTAGCGTGCGTTAACAATTGAGATACCTGGAGCTCTTTTGGGCTTTGGCCAAAGAGTTTCCCACATTCACGGTTTTTTTTTTTCAAATAAATTATAGTTTCTTTATTTTCTTCTGTGTTTCCCGCTGATTGGGTGAGGATGCTTGCGGAAGATGCTCGAGCGTAATTGGTACACAACGTTTATGCTGGTCAGGCCCAGTAGCGTAACCACCGTGAAATTGTTAACCACGGTTGTGATAAGTGGGAGATCACACAGCTAATAAGATCTTGAAGCCGCGCGCCATTCTTGGCGATTGGGGTTTGGTGGTGAGCATCTGATTGTTGGTTTCCCCATCATGCGACGTTTCTTGAATCGCTGCTCCACTGCGGCCACTGCCACCCCGGCAGTTGATCGGTACCTGCATCTGTCGATCTTTCATAGGGCGGCTTTGGGAGAAAAATGCTGAGTGGTCCTGGTACGATGAGCAGTCATCATCACCTGTTTGCCCTCGTCCAATGGGCGGCGGCAAGATAATTTTGTCGGATGAGGGGTAGTATGGGCGCTTATGTACTTGTATTGATCTTAGTTGTTACGACTTATGATGGGGAAACAATCATGTTCGACACTTGAACCTGAGTGAGAGAGCCAGGATTGATTTTCCGTTGAGGATTGGCTTTTTTTTTTTTTTTTTTTTTTTTGGGGCGATCGGTTAGGTGATCGGTTATCTATCATCAGTGGGAGTGATCGACACTCCATATGCTGGCTAAAGGTATGTGATCGATTAGATCAGAGACGACCAAGCGGATCAACGAGAATACATAATCGCGGGACTTGCGACTTGTCATCCTTCAATTCAAGCCTCGTGTTAAGTAACTTGAAGTGTGAGGTTGTTTTCTCCAGCCAGAACCCATCACTGCATTCCAATGGTCGGCGAAAGTTGAATTTCTATTGATCCTTTTCGTACGCCAGGACGCCATTCCTCGTCTCGCATTGCATTCTCGCCCACAACATGCGGCACGTATAAAAACGTGTGTGACAAGTGTGCGTGTGCGTGTGCGTGACTGCGAGAGAGGTGACCAAGTAGATACATGTGGAGATTTTGTACCTCAGTCTTGCTTGTTGTAGTGTAGATTTGCTGCTGGGTAGGTGGATGCGAATAACCTCAGAGAAGGCATCGGCCAAGATGCAGTTGGGCAGCGTAGAAACAGAAGCGCCTTAGCACTTGGCCACCATTCTCAGATCACACAAAAACAGAGAGAAATCGAGGAGTTGTTTACTTATCACATTCCCCTGGCAACTCAGAAATTTGCGCGCAAGAAGCCTGTGGGAAGATGGCATTTCCGCGCTAACTGAGGAATTTGTGATGGCGCCCATCCATTCCCACTCAGTGTTGCCCCAGGTGATGATTGTAAATAACTTGAATTTGTTATCGCACTTCTCGATGGAAGATTGGCTAGAAGCACTCGACTTGGCCATGATCTTACACACAACGTCGTACAAGTACCTCTAGTCAGGTACATACCAAGAAGGGCAGACACATCACTGCACCCACTGCTCTGCTACCTACACACTGTGCCGTCAAAATGCACAACACCTGCATGTGGAGAGTTCTACGCTGGGAAGGTCGATACCTCATTATAGCACTGACTACATGCGATAGATTATGATTGCTGACGCAAACGTCATCTTCCGGATATCAAGTATATCTGACATTGTGTGTAAGGTTTCCCTTGACTCCCTGCGGGTTTGCTTGGCTCAGTCTTGGTTGATTGCTTTGCCGGCCTGCTTGCTTGGCTGGAGGCTGCTTGCTTGTGCTTGCTCGGCCTGCTGCCGAACGGTTCATTAAGGGGGCGAGCCACTCTTGGCCTGTGCAAGATGACATGATGGGATGAACCGGTCATTGATGGTGGGGTTCGTGTTCCATCTCCGAACTGCTCGAAGCACACGCAATGCCGCCAATGCAACAAATGAGAAGAGAAATGATGAAGAAAAGAAGCGACAGACGAAAGAGAAGGGGCCCCACACGGAACTCCACCGAGGGTATTCCCCCGTTCTCCACCTGCCTGTCCTGCCAAGCGGGGGATGGTTGGAAGGTGGAGCATTCAGGTGGTGTTTCAAGTTCTAGCGAGGGGAGTCGCGGACAAGGGCACGAGGCAGAACGAAGGATCAAAGAAAAAAGCGAGAGGAGCAACTGAAGGCTTGTCGACAGGGGCAGAAACCATGAAGCTCAGTTCGCATGACAAGTTCGTCGGAGTGATTGCTAGTTCTTTGCATCAGCTCCGGCTTTTCTTCAGTTCGTCGTTATTCTGGGCATGGGTATGGGCATCCAACCTCGCATCGACCGACATGCATCCTGCAGGTGGTTCCTGGGCTGTCGTATTGGCTCGCTGGCCCAATTCTGGAAGTGGATGGATGCTACATCACGGCAACAACATGGTCAACGTACATATTTGGCGATCGGACCTCGGATCTAGTTGACAGGCAGCCTACCTATCGACGTGAATATTGGCAGAGTGTCCTGTTGATTTTCTTGCTGATTGTTTGTCATTGGTCCTGATGACGACCAGAGGCTCTACCGGATTGCCCGTTACTTATCAGTCCGTCATGCTTGATGGAGGCCGTCCACTAACCAGGATCCTAACTCGTCTCCACCTGCCAGAGAATGTCTCAGACCCAGCGAGCCGAATCCCGATCTAGCATCTGCGGAGAACATTCACAACCCATCCCGATTCCAACGACAGATACTCTAGCTCGTCTCAGCATTACCGCATTAGTCGCCTTCCCATCACGCGCCACTGCACACCATGCCTCTGGGCGAACACGCGAGCTCGCCAGGGACAGGAAGGCTGGAAATGCCCCAAGCGCAGCCGAGGTAGCAGCTGCGAAGTCCGTGTTGGTAATTTGGTTGTGCTGCTCAGACTTCAGCGTTGCACTGCCAATTTTTCTGTTTGCGCCTGAGCCCCCTTTTCATAGGTACCCTCAAAGTCGCCAACTAGGTGTTTCTGCCATGTCCCGACCAAGACCGGCTACTTCCCCCTTGGCCCTGGCGTCTATGCGATCCTAGGTATCCCACGCGAAACGATACATGCAACGGATCAAGCGTCTCCTGCCAGTGCCTGTGCCGTCCCCTGCTCCGGCCCCTGTCCGGCCCATTGGCGCCTCTGATTCGCCGACGACTGCCTCGCGGCACCAGCCAGTGCCATCTCCCCTCCCTGCCAGAGTGCCAGATCCCATGCTTCGAGTGGGCGACTACCTCGTCCGCACAATCTCCCGCGTTCTCGTCCTGGTCCAGTCGTCCCAGTGTCTCGGTCCTTCTGTGCCATCCTCCTCGTCGAGTCTCTGCCGTCTTTCTCGTCTCCGTCCTTCAGGCCTCGTCTCACCAATCGCTTCCTATCTTCTCCTCCTCCTCCTTCCCCTCTCGTTCTTTTCGCTTTTTGGCCCGTCTGGGATCCGGCTTGTGGTGCTCGACTCTTCTAGTCCTGGGAGCTCAGTGAGGACGACCAAAAGTTTGCTACGAGACCTTGGCTTGTCTCACGCTGATGAACCCATGAAATATCTCCTTGCATCTGCTTGTACGACGACGACAACGACGACGACGCTAGTACAGAAGCATTAATCTGCCAGGGGCTTGCAAGTACCACCAGATACTCGCCAGAGTGGAAACCGACCAGATTCAGTCCAAGAGTCCGCTTCATATCCCCCGACCCTGCGACACATAGTCACGGGCTCTCGTTTCTTCCCGCTACACAACCTGATCCGGCCAACTGCGAAAGGCCCTCTGTTTCCATCTCTTCTCTCGGAAACATCCAACAGGTGTTCCGTCCATCAATAATTCTCCTTTGATCCGACAAGGGCCGGCCCTCTTGGACTTCCAGAACGCGTACTCATCATTCACTCATTGTTCTCAACCTTCTCTTTGATTAGAGATTTACTCAGCATCATCATCTGTCACTCATTTTCTTTCATTTTCTGCGAGCTCATCATGTCGCTATAGCTGGCCCGGACATCATCAACAAAGACCTTCTTTTCTCCGACCCGGCGGATTCACCCTAATATCCACACCATTTTCTCCCCGTTTGGCACGGGGAGACATCCGCCATAACAGCAAAAATGCCCCTTCCCGAACCGGAAGTTCCCTTGACAAATGCCTGCGCTGTCATCTTCGACAACACGATTTATACGTACTCAGCCGACGCGTTTCAGTCGCTACAATTAACGCCAGGCGCAAAGTGGAAGAAGTTGGAGCAGGGCGAGAAGGTCACGGGCGGCGTTTGCGTAGGGGCGACAACAGGCACGGCAGCGACGTCTTCACTTTTCATTGTCGGCGGGAAGGGCCAGACGGAGGGCTACCAGGGCATCCAAAAGTACACGTACTCGACAGGGAAATGGGAGTCTCTTCAGTTGCCAGCACCGGTAACACAGGATCGGTTACTGCACGGTGCCATCTACCTGAACGCAACGGATTCCATCCTTGTCTACGCTGGCAATCAGGATGGTTCAACTGGCCCATCCACACAAACATATGCCATCGGCGCGTCTCCACCGTATAATGTGCGATCGTTCGAGGCCAGCGTACCGCCTGCTATCAACCCGATTCTCTTGCCATGGTCGGACAGCGAGGCTGTTATGCTCGGTGGCAGCACCTCGAACAGACAGGTGATGCTTTTCAAGCCTGAGACAGGGTGGAGAGACTCGGGAGCAACCCTTGCCAATCCTATAGCCAAGGATACATCAGCAATCAAGGCGGCATTGGTGCGCGGCGATGATGGGTCACAAAACCTTTATACCTTTGACATGACACAATCACCCAACATGGTGCAGCGGATATTGTTAAGTACTGGCCCCGAGCAACCTATTCAGAACGCTGGGCCAGCGAAGAAGCGGGATGTTACGATACAGGAGGAAGAACGGTCGATTAGCGAAAAGAGGGATGTGCTGAATGTGTTGACCTGGCCGCATTACAACGCAACCTTGGCACCCACCAGCACAAGGAGTAATTATGCGATTGCGCAGGATGCCGATGGCATGGTTGTTTTTGTGGGAGGGAATTCGGAGGAACCTCTAGCCATGTTCAATGCCAAAGACAACACTTGGTATAATACGACGGACATGTTGGTGGATCAACAGGTGATTATTGCCGCCTTCACGTCTTCAACAACATTGGAAACATCGACGGTAACTTCGACGACTGCTTCGATGACTGCTTCGATGACGACCTCTACAAGTCTTGCAAAGTCGGAAGCTTCGACAACGCTGGTCACTGCGACCCCCACTGCAGCTTCTTCGGTTTCCCCTGTGAGTGCCGCTACTGCGGCTGTCAGCAGCAACACTGAGAGCTCGAACGATTCAGGTTCCAAATCCCACACAAATGTTATTCTTGCCGCACTACTGAGTTCAATCTTTGGACTTGCCATTGTCTTGTTCGCCATCTACTTCTGCATCAAAAGGAAGGGTAGGCAGCAAGCACGCAAACAGACAGGCGGTGCAAGGGGTGAGGGCGGAGGACCTGGAGGAGCTTACGATGAAAAGGCTGGTTACGGGTTCCCGCCTGATACCAAGGGTCCCTTCCGTGGCCATGGACACCAGACGCAGGATTCATGTGGCTCCATGTCGTCCCTGGCGATGATCGGCTACGGTACAAACCACCAGAAACCGGGCCGCTCTGCCCCTGGCCACAAGCTCAGTATTAGCAACGCCTTCGGCAGGCGCGATTCGGACGACAGCACCTTTAAGGCGTTCAAGAGCTCCATCAGCAAGCCGGTTCCCGTTTCGGATAGCATATCCGCCGAGCCTCCAGAGAATCCGTTTTTGGCAGCACACGAAAAGGAAGTATCGTTCGCGCCCAGCCCAGCCCACCCGATGCCACGGAATCCTGCAGCCGCTGCCAACGTCGACCCCGAGATTCGGCGCAGCTCCGGATGGAACCGGTACTGGTCCGGCGGCTCAGCCCTGAACGTGATCGGACTCGGCAACAACACCAACAGTGCCGTGATCAACCCAGGCTCGCAACGAACCACTGTCGTCTCGGACGTGAGCTCCCGCTACAGCAAAAATACCCAACATAGAATGACCCAGGATAGCGCGACAGTGCCTGCACTTCAAGCTTACGAGTCGCGCGTGTCCTTCAACCGCGTAAACTCGGGCAGCCCAACCATCGCGCATCGCGACCACGATGACGAGAAGCTGTACGAGGGTATGAGTGGCCAGATCGAAATGCCCCGGCCCGTGAGCAACGTGAGCTCCATCTCGGGATACTCGAGCGGCATTCCCGCTTCCGTGCACGATACTTGGGACCCGACCGAGTTCACGAAGCCATGGGGCGCTAACCGCGCTCCCAGCAGTGCGTACAGCGCAAGCATTTACACGACTCCCCTGGCGCCTGCGGGGAGGGTGCCGTCTCAGCTTGTCCAGCAACAACAGGGGACGCGTCAGCAGGTAGTGCGCGATGACATGAGCTGGCTTAACTTGGGCGGCAAAAATGGCCAGTGATCGGGTTCTGACTCGGTTGTTGCTTCTGTCAATTCTTTTTCACTAAAAACGTCTGGTCGGCTGCCTGTTGAAGGGCGCTGTTGCTCTTTCATTGTTGTTTGTTTGTTCTTCTTGTCGCTCACTCTTCCGGCTGTCTCGATGGAACGATGGATGATGCCATCAATAATATCCTGTAATCGCGGCATATCTCGGACTCTTGTTAGTTCAGTAATTTGCTGTTGTTCGCTTGCTCTTGGGTATGAACAACTTGCCCACGCTCCTCAACGAACACTCGGAGGAAGAGGTGGATGAGGAGGGGGCGGAAAGAAATGTACTATTTGTCCGCTTTATTTTCCGACTATCGTTTCGGATACCCTGTTATTATCTGTTGCTGGTGCTGGTGCTGATGCTGGTGCTGTTGCTGTGGTTGTGGCGAAAGAGGAAAGCGGCTGGAGCGGAGGTGTAGTTCTAAGTCAGAGACGCGGCGCTGGTTGTAAGAGGGAAGGAAAGGAAAGGAAAGGAAGGCCATGCTGTTTATTAAGTTAGTCCATGTAGGTAGATCCGGCGTTATTCATCATCCATCATCACTATCATCATCTCCAACCGCCAGTTCTGTTCTTTTTCTTGTGTTGCCGTTTTCTTCTTCTTCAGTGTCTTAAACTTTAGGTGTTGTTTATCACTTTCCGTTTCTTACATTGAGCAAGCATTGTTGCATTGCATCAATTTTGGCGACCCGGGTTCGGTCGCAGATAGTTATCTTTCTTCGTCCTTTTTGTTTTTCTTTTCTTTTTTTTCCCCCTTCGGTCTTGAACTGTCAGGATAAGCGTAGTGGACAAACATCATAAATCCATACCACTCTACAGCAAAACCCTAGTCAATTGATTGAATCAGTGAAGAGCTATACAACTGAACATCAACAACAACAACAACGACAACAGAAATGTAGCTATACACTACCGTAGTCATCGAGTCAAGTGGCCCATTTCCTTCTCCAATACATATGACCTACTTCTCGTCCAGCAATCCCTGTGTCTGTCACCCCGTTGTGTTCTGCATTACGATTGCGTAAGAAGAACAAGACCTACGGGCTGTCAGGACTCAGGGGGGACCAAGGTCTTCTTATATGTACTGTACATACAGCAGAGTCCCCTGGAACCACATGCGTAAGGTATATGGTACGCAGTACACCCAAATATGCCCTCGACATCCACAACTGCATCGCCAGGCGATATTACAAGTCACTGTCTCCCACCAAAGGCCGGCTCCCGATTCTGCAGGAATACATAGCAGTTGATGCATAGGTATTATCTGGTGGTCACAAGTAGTGTTCGGATTGCATGCAGTTTTAGGGGACTTGTCAGTACTTTACACTCTTTGCTTCGTGTACAGGTGTGTATAATGCATGTATACTACGTGATACTGCGACCAAGACAAGAATCCAATGGGGTTGGAGGAGGCGCATGATGTTGCCTCTTACCATGCAATGCATCTGGTGGAACCCCCCACTTCCTGGACGTGGGACTGCGCAGAGACACTGCTGCAGTTATCAAAAGATTGTACATCTAGGATTCTTCTGCGAGTGGTTGTTTCAGTGAGCATCTGCCGTTCATAGGGAAGTTGCTTTGTAGTAGAAACACGGTTCTATATGATGTTTCCTGAGTTCGTTCATGAAGGTCTTGGAATCATCTCTAGTATACATAGAGCTTCGTTTGACAACGTCCTTCGCTCGGAACGGACGGATGTTTCTAGACGAATGTAGCTCAAGATGAAACGATGAAGAATTCTCTCCCACGTGCTTGCCATTCGCAAATTAATTTCTCGTCACACTGAATGGAATGGATCTGGAAGGTGTCACCTCACCCGGCCTCTGACACAGTAGAGGTAGCCCTCGGTCCTAGTCTAGGTAGTCTGTGAGATGACTGTCGGCCCCACTGCCTAACCCGGGGAGCTACACTACATACAATACCTCTGCAATGCTGCAAAATTTGTTAGCGCTGAACTTGAGTAGGCAGGGTACAGGAACAGAAGAACTGATTGGCTTTGCAGGCCAATGCCCTCCAAAGGTGGAGAACCACACTTCAAGCCCACACACATCAACCGCTTGAAGCCCCACTTCCTTTTACTACCTCGACAGCTCGAGTATTACTCGCGATGTTGACCCGCCGTCAGATCCTATTTGACCAACCTAAAAGAGTAAAGTGCTTGCTCCAAGTACTAGTGTACACTACAGTAACAAACTGATCAGGGCTGGATTGTACCAGCGTGCGGACAAACGGCTTGAGGTGCCGCTCGAAAGACGAAAGAGAGGGGGCGCGGTTCGTGTTGAAGGAAGGTCGAAGCAGCTGTCTCGCGATAACTTAGAGTGATGGTCTGATCTAGGAGGAACAATGGCTGGAAGAGCTTGTCAGATGTTGACATCGTTTCTGCGTATTGCCCGGGTAGTTTGGGTCCCGTTGATTTCCTTTGATTTCTTCCATGGGAGGTCTTGAAAGCGTGAAGTTAACATCGGCGGGTGCCTGGAGGTATCCAATTGGTAGGCGGGGCGGGCGGGGTCTAGAATAGATCGACCCGGGCCTTTTTCTCTGCCTTTCACACGCTGCGAGGGGACGTTGGGACGCCCGCCCGGGGCTGGGAACCGCTGAGACTCTTCAATTGTAAAGATGGAGTCCCACATCGCTACATACTTCAATCCAGCCGACAGAAGAGAGAAAGCATCGACGAATCCAGTATCTCTATATTCCCGTCATACGCGTCCATTTGAAGGGTCTCTGGGGAGCTACCAATCAGTAAGGCACATCCTGACAAACTTCGCCGGGTCGCGCAGACCTGATCGCGAACCCGAACAGTTTCGTCGTCGGCAATAATCTCGGGTCCTCGCTAGGTACCGTTAAATTACGGAGTCACCATAGACGGGACTGGCCCGGCCAAGACTCGAAGCCCGTCGAGGTTATCCGGCCCTTTAAGCGGTCATCCGTCATCGCATTGTCGATCAATAATCAAGTGCAAAGGCGACTTGCAGAGCCGCCTGAGAAAGTCCAAAATCAAAGCCGAGTCCCCAACCGCCTGGCCTTGGCCTCAACGTCCTTCGACTCAATTGATCACCCAACAGCCGGTGTCAAAATTACTGGACTGCCTCCGCCCAAAGCGCCGTACCCGTTCCCGTACCCGCAACCGCACCCGCACCCGTGCCGGACAGCCGGCCGTCCCCGAACCATCTTCAATCCGGACTTTGGACAAAGCCTCCCCAGGAGGGCCTAGCCGGCGGGCGTAATGAACTCCTCATCGTGGAGTGCCGCGGACCACAGT
Organism: Neurospora intermedia; assembly: GCA_037102815.1. Lineage (NCBI taxonomy): Eukaryota > Fungi > Ascomycota > Sordariomycetes > Sordariales > Sordariaceae > Neurospora > Neurospora intermedia. The sequence continues at coordinate 1,838,954 of BTPP01000003.1, read as the reverse complement.
CACCACCCGGCCCTACACACCGCAGCCGATGATAACTTCCACCAGTTCTTGGATATAAACGACATGGGCGATCTATCTGACGCCTTGGACTTTGACTTTCGCGACTTTGCGGCCGACCAACATACCGCCCACCATGCTGGCCGCCATGCCGCCGACCATCTGCTACATTCGTCGGGGGGAGAGCATCTGGACACCCCCATGACTGGTACCGACATGTCCATGATCCTATCGCCCGTAGACCATGCCATGCTCCGACATGGGGTGCAACAGCAACAGCAACATCAGCAGCAACATCAGATGCCCACCATTACCACGACTGCGCCATATCAGAATGCCCCGACGGCCTTGATACAGCCATCTACACCCTCAGAGGCCATCGTCAACACCATCGATGCCCAAATCCAGTTCCTCCAGCAGCAGAAGTTGCATGCTCAGCACCAGCAACTGCAAGAGCAACAGGCCGCCTACTTCGCTTCTCAACAGAACCACATAGTTCCTCCTACACCTCAGAGCCTGGAACTCACTGCTGGATCTAGTCAGAATTACTATGCCCAGTCGACACTATCTGATCAACACCACTCCGGGCCACAGAAACAGCAGCAGCCGCAACAAGCCATCGACTACAGATATACAAGGATCAAAGATCAGCATGATGTAGGTGTCCAAACGTCTGCTCCGTCCAAGTCCAGAGACATAATTACTTACCAACCATGGCAGATGTCCTTCACCCCGTTGGTATCACCGGCTGTGACACCGCTGGAGACCCATTTTCCCATCGATACTCCGTTCGCCGTTCCTGGAGCGTACTTCAGCCCCCTTACCTCGCCAGCCTTGCACGCGCAAAATGACGCTTTGGGTATCATTGACCAGAGGCTCGGGATGATGAGCGGGAGCTCGCCAAGGGAAATGGAACTCGAACCACCTGCCATGTCTCAAGCGAGCGTTAGCCCAGGCGATTTGGCTAGGAAGACGCGCAAGAACGCAGTGAAGGCTAGGGCGAAGAGCGGCAGTGGCATCAAACAGTCTCCCATCTCGAAGCCGATACGCAGAAAGACGGCCACCACCCCGATGCTTAACCCCCAAGCTTTGAACCAACTGGTTGAGAATGCAGCACCAAGTCAAGAACGCCAACAATCTCTTACGCCGCTAATACCGACCTCGTCTTCGTCCACAGCTGGTGTAACTGACTCTGAGAATGGGTCTATCTCCCCCGAAAATCTCAACGATGTTGTCTTGCCGGTTGAGATGCCTCCGCCACCGCTTCCGAAACCTCGCTCCGCCAAACCGTCCCCTTTTCTGGCACCTCAAGCGAGCGGTAGTGCTGTGCCTATTAACCTCCAGCCGGGACGGCCTGGAATTGCCTCTCCCGCAACACCAGCATCACTGATGAAACTAAGCTCGCCGAGCAATCGCAACCCTTCAGTGGTAGGAACCGGCTCTCATGACCCAATGGATTCCGACCACATTGAGAACTTTGAGCTCCCGGACTCCATCAACTTCTCGTCTGCACCAAAACCCGCCCCTATAATTACCACTCTTGGAACACCGGCTCTCGATCCTCTCCAAAAGGCCGCCGCGCCTGTACAAACGCCTGGCCTCCCACCACCACCTTCTCCTGTGGTGGCCAAGCCTCTGGCACTTCCTTCCGCCGCTCTTTCCAGTCCACAACTGAAGCCCGATTCCGCTCATGGCTTGAAACGGACACCCCAGCTTGCACCCATGGGAAGAAGCAGCAAAAAGCGTGCAAGCGTGACCTCCATCCAGATGTCCCCGGCCCTTCGACCCAGGATCTCGCCCAGCATCAAGCCTCTGCTACCAGGAGGTTCTGCGAGTGCTGAAGACGCAGCATCGATTTTGCTCGCCACCAAATCCAACTACCAACGCATCCTCGAGGGCAACACTGTTCCCGGCGTTTCGTATCCCAGCGAGCTTTCTACGAACCTCACATCGAAGCGGACGTCGCACAAGATCGCAGAGCAAGGCAGGAGGAACAGGATCAATTCCGCGCTGCAGGAGATCGCCACGCTTCTCCCGAAAGCTCCTGCGAAGGAGGGGGGAGATGGTGATGGAGACGGTCATAGTAGTAGCGGTGGGGGCGGTGGCAGCGGGGGTGCTGACAGGGAAGATAAGAGGGAGAAGGACAAGGACAAGGCTGGAGGGGGGATACCCAACAGCAAGGCGAGCACGGTGGAGATGGCAATTGAGTATATCAAGCAGCTGCAGAAGGAGGTGGCGGACGCGAACAAGAGGGCGGAAGAGGCAGAGAGGAAGTTGGTGGAGATGAAAATGCAGGGAGGCGCCGCGACGGGGTCCGCATCATCAGTTGGTGATGCTGGTGATTTGGCTGCTCCAACCACGGAGGCTAATCCGGTCGTGGATGAGGACCTGAAGTCTGGCGGTGGAGACGCGATGGATGAATAAGATATCAAGATCGGATCAAAGAGCCTCCACAAACGCACGGGGATATTCTTTAACACGCGCCACTAATCTGGCGTGTACAAACAGGCCAGCCGGGTGTATAAGTGGGCAAAAAAGAGAAAGGGTTGGTTGACTTTTGGGTATAATCATGCGGGTGTTCAGAGTGGGCGGAATTTTGGCTTTCATGATACAAGGTAAACATCTCCCGCGGGTGGATTATGGGGTTAATTGAATATACAGGCGGTGGTGTTTGGATATACCCCTCCTCTTATAACAGGAGTACTCAAATAGAAATAATCAGGGAGTCATGATGAACGGGATGATGGCGCTTGACGGGATGAGGTAACACGAGATTTAGGATCTGTGCTTGGGCAAACCAGGATTGTTCTGGGTTTCACCCACCAAAGAGGGGTGTTTGGCTTTCGGTGCTACCGGTGTCTATGTCCTCGCGAAGTGCTTGCTTGGCCTTTTTTACGCAGGTGAAGTTGGGTGAAGGCTTGTGATAGCTGTGCAACAACCAGTCGCTTGACCTGACTAAGATCAAAACAATGAGATTGAGATGGGTCATGATAATTCTCATGTTAGTCTATGTGATCACACAAATTGATCATCTCTGCTTGAACATGGAGACTGCTTCATCGTCTCAAGCAACGGTAGGCGAAAGATATGAATCTATATCATGCCCGAACCACTATTTTCTCATCTTTACTGCATGTTTCCAAGCACTCTTAGCCATCGAATTTAGTATCATCTTCACTCACTTCCACAGCTATACACAGCCTCACGATTACGAACAAATCGCTTCTGAGTGAGTAGATAGGTAGGTAGACATGGAGACAGAGAAACCAACAGCTCCTCCATGCACCCACCTTTTCTCTCATTCACCCTCGAATTTCCAAAGCACCGCAACACCTTCTTCAACGCCAGTGAATTATTCACGACCTCTTGATCCTTCAACTTCAACCAACAACAGTCAACAACCAACTCGCGAGGAGAAGGGAAAGGATAAAGAGGCTATGGAAAACGAAGATGAAGGACAAGGAGATATAAGTGCTGAGATAAAAACGCCAGAGCCGCAGCTACAGTCTCGGAAGGGAGATGATGTCGACGGTGACGAAGACGAAGAAGAAGAGGAAGGCGAGTACATCGAACTCTTCCAGGTCCTGGCCAACATAGCGAGAATGAAAGTTTTCGGCGAACGAATGAACAATGCGGAGGGGGGTGCTTTGAATGGTGGTTTGGGAAAAGCGGGTTGGTATTACGAAGTTCAGTATTTCGGTATGAGGGGGTCCTTGGAACCTGTTGCTGGGGATGGGGTCAGTGATAATGAGGGGTCTTTTAAGGGGGGAGAGAGTGAGGGTCACGGGGACATGGGAAAAGGGGAAAGGGAAGAGAAGGGACAATTGGAAGAAGAGAAAGGAGAAGAAAAAGGAGAAGAGGAGGAGAATGAGAGGGAAGGAGAAGAGGAAGGAAAAGAGAGAGAAGATGACGACGATGAAGAAAACTACGTTATTGTCACATTCTTACCTCTAGGGGAGCAGACTGATTCAGATGATGAGAGCTGTTACTTCGTTGAAGATACCTCTAGTGACGAAGAGGAGGACAGCGATGACGACGAAGGAAGCAAGGACAACAAGGACACTGAAAACAACGAAGACAAGAAGGGAAACGTAAACAGAAGTGAGAGTAACAACACCAACAACAACAGCAAGAAAGGCAAACAACACGACGGCCATAACTCTGATAACGACGAGTGGCACGACTATCATCATTGTCATCATTGCCAATCGCTCCGTAGCATCATCATCACCCAAACCACCACGACTACCAACCCGCAACGACAACCACAACCCCAACTCCAAGAACAAGGTCGAATTCCCCTCGTCAACCCATCCTTTGAGATACTCCAATCCTCCCCCACATCCCTTACCATCCAAATCGCCATCCCCGGCGCCAAGCGGCGGGATATCAGCGTGGTCTATGACCTCAACACTAACGTGTTGACGCTCAGTGGGGTTTTGTATCGGAGTGTTCTTTCTCTTGACGATTCACCGTCTACTTCTTCTTCTACCTCTTCTTCTCTCGAATCTGAGAGCAAGACAGACAGTAAAGGTAGACCAAATGCGGGAACGAATCAGGGCTCACAACCCAAATCGAAACCCGAATTTGAAGCGGACTTGGAGTTGTGGTTAGCGTATGAACGGGCCTCAAGACCCGCAAGGGTGGATTCAGGATCGGGCTCTGTTTTGCTATTTGGAGGGTATGGGGAGGAGGAGGAGGAGGGTAAGCAAGCGGGTGGTGGTGGTGGTGGTGGTGGTGATGGTGTGAGCAGCAGCACAGACACCGACGACAGCAATAACAAACAGTCGCAAACCCAGACCCAGACCCAAACTCCTCCTCCGACAACGACCGAAAGTATCCGCATCGGACAGAGTTTAGACCAGGTCAACTTCGTTATCTTCTGTTCACCTACCCCTACATCTGAGTGTCGACTTTCACCGTCATCTACGCCTGAAGAACAAAAACGGCACAAAGAAGTGAATCACGAGCAGACCAAGGCGAGGTTGGAGGATGGGATGCCAACAGTTGTTGTTCTGCTTGTTGTTGAGGAAGAGGTCGAGAACGAAAGTATGGTGGGGATTGCACTGTGAATGGGTGAGTTTTTTTTTGTTTTTTTTTTTTCCTTTTGGTCGCTTGTGAAGAGGTAAAACGCGCGCATTGATGAGTTCCCAAGTGCGTAATTGGGGTTTGACTGTGGTCTTTCCTATGGAGGATGAGAAAGGAGTGGATGGTTGAGATAGTAAGATTGCTCGCTGTGGGTGATAAAAGTCCAAACAGCCTTGAGGATGAGACATATGCAAAGGAATACAGTAAATTTCCTCCTGCTTTCTATGGACGACTGAGATGGTGATCATATTCGCAATGCCAGTAGACCGTGACCGAAATCACAGCGATCATTAGTACACTTGGAACTATGGCCTGCACACCAAAGAGGAGGGGATTTGAAAACCGGATGTTTGGGCACCAAATTACTATATAATAGTAGATATCGCTTAAGCTTCAGTCCAGATAAACTACTATACTACTTCCCCCACCAAAACTTGCAATATCTTCTTTCATTACAACAAGCAGACCATACCTCTCACAGTCCAGCCAGTACACCCTGGATACCGGGAGTAGCGGCATCCTCTCTCTTCTGCACAAAGGCTTTGAAATCCGCCTTTTGCAACTTCTTACCCGATCCGCCACCGCTCGCCGCACCCCCAGCGGCACCACCGCCACCACCACCACCACCTCCTCCTCCCCCAGCACCACCACTGCCCGTAGCCAAGAACTTGGAACGTTCGCGAAGGGCCTCGGGTCCAATGATGAAGAGGTATCCGACCTCGGTAAGCAGCTCAACAATCGCCTGCACCTCCTTGGTCAACGGCCACTCCTTCATTGTTGTCACGTACTTGGCGATATCCTTAGTCACCATCAAGCCACCGGTGGCGTTGACTGAGAACTTCTTGAAGTGCTCAAACAAGAGCGAGTGGACGGCCAGGGCGAGTTCGGAGCTGAACAGCTCAAGGTTGTGGCCGTCGATAGCCAGCGCGGCCTGCGCCGCCACCTTGGAGGCCAAGAACGTGCAGATAGTCTGGCAGGTGGGCGTCTGCAGGTCGACGAAGCCTTCGAGGTCGTTGTCGCGGGGCCGGTAGTCCGTCTTCTTCTGGCCCGCCAGGATCTTGGCGACCCAGTTGACCGCCACATCCATGGTGCTCTTGAGGACGGCGTTGGTCTTCCGCTCCGTGGCCTCGATGGCTTGCTTGGCTTGGGCCTCCATGCTGCGGCGCAGGGCTGTGTTGGACTCGGCAAGCCGGATCAGCACAGTTGTGATGAACCGCGACATGAGGTTCGTGATGGTGACGGCCGGTTTGATGTGAGGGAGGTACGAGAGGTCAGGTTCCGTCTTGATGTTCTCCTGCGACGTGGCAGTGTCCAAGGCGGCATCGAGGGCAGTCTCAACGTAGACTTGGCCCATGCTGGTTAGGAGAAGGTTGAGCAAGATGTTGATGTCTTTGGGGGTTTCGCTTCCCGAACCCATCTCGAGCGTTCTGCGCACGCTTTCGGCCAACCAGACAATCATGCGCTTGGCGTTCTGTACGCTCAGGCGGCCGTGCTCCTCCGACACTTCGATCTCGTTCTTGTTGCTGCTATTGTCTTGCAGACCGGCAACCTTCAACATCATGCGCTTCTGAGTGGGCGTAAGGTCTGACGAATCGAGTCGCTCCATGTAGGCATCTTTAGCGGTTGCCAAAAGCTGAGTGCCCTGTTGGGCAATAGCGGCCATGAAGCCCGAGGGAGCCTTCTTCCTGCGTGAGTGATACAAGGTGAACTTGAAGAGCAACGAATTGTACAGTTCCTCCAGACTCTTCCTTTCCCTGTCGATGTATGAGTTTTGAAGTAAATAGGGGACGAATAATTCCTCTAGCTGCTGATCAAGAGTCTGTGATATTTGTGCAGAGCATGGTTCCGGGTGTTCTGTAAGACCGTGGGTTTTCAGGTCTTCCACCAAAGCACCAATGTAGGATCTCGACGCATGCAAGGAGCGTAAATAGGCGAGCGATGAGATTGTCGTCGCTTTGTCCAGTAGCATCTCCAGCCGCTGTTGGATAGACTGCTGGAAAACACGCTGTATAAACTTGATGAGGACTGTCTCGTAGTATGGGAAGGCACGCTTAATGATAAAAGATTCCTCCTGCATCACGATCTTGACCTCGTCAACAAGAGATTGCAGACTGGGCTCGACACCTGGTGGGTCGGAATCGGGATCAGCCAGTTGCTCCCACATCTCGCCATCTGTCGTAACCTCGTCGGTGATGAGTTGGTCTCGGTCGATAAAGAACTGGTGCTGGTTCACGAAGGCGGCGATGACGCTGGCACCGCCGTGGAAATCGTAGAGGACCTTTGCGCACTCCATCATGTCGTCGAAATTTTGCCGGCGGTAACTGTTGTTAAACTGCTTCAGAAGGTCTTGCTCAAGATGCTCGCAGAACTTTTCGAGAGCCTCCCTAGTGTTGTGCTTCCGCGTAGCGCCGTTAGCGATGCCATTGGCACGGAGGCCACCTGTTACCCACGAAAAAGGGTCTAGTCTCTGACTGATGCGCATAAGCTGGCGAGCAATGACGGCGCAGCGAACCTTGTTCTCGGCACCGCCCTGTCTCTGAATCTCCTCGAGCGAGGTGAGCTGGCCTGTCTCGGAAACCTCTGTCCAGCACTGAATCAGGAAGTTGGCGTCCTGCGCCTTCCTTCGTTTCCTATCCAGCTCCTCCAGCTTCTCTCCAATCTGAACGGCAATGTTTCCTCCACCATCAGGTCGGCCGTGTCCGTTCATGAAGCCGCTATTTGTGCTGGAGTTATTCAGGGTCAAGTCGAGGGCCTCGAACTGGGCCATTGACTGGTCTAGCTTCCGACCAAGCGTATCGAGAGTCTGGTCATGTTGAATCTCTGCTCGCCGAACCTGTGATAAGAGCTCTGATTCCTTCTCCTGCAACTCCTCGCTCAGAGTGCCCAACTGTGACAGCGCATTCTCGAAGGTCCGGATGAGGGGCTTGGGGTCAAAGGGGGTGCTCGCACTCGTGGGGTTGGAGCGGCGGTTCGCTGGAAAGGCAGTGTCGGCGAGGGAATCGACAAAGTCGCGTACAATGAAGTCTTTACTGGAGAAGTCGTCGATGGTGAAGCTGGGGCCCTTGGGGAAGAGCCCGGGGCCGGGGGACCTCGTGGTGCCGGGTCCGCCGCGTTCCATGGCGGCGTGTGTCACCTGGCAGGGAGATCGAGAGAGCGCATCAAGCTGGGTGTGTGTTTACGATGGGAGACGTTGCGATTCTCGAAAGTCGCAGTTATTGAAGTTGAAATGATTGTCGGTGTAGTCGTAGATGCATTACACGACGCTGCTGAGCTGTTGTCGTATCAACCCATACCGCGGAGTTGAAGGTGTGTAGAGGTATGCACGGCGTGGAAGGGTGCCGTGGGTGGTCACCGTCGGGCCTGCCCTGGGGTGGAGGAGGTGTAGCGGGAGGGGTGCCAGGGGCTGTCCGGGAGTTGCAGAGCGTCGTGAGGATGTCGTTCCCTGCCGTCGCGGGTACCTCTGCGGGCACGGATTGGGGAATTCCATATGATTGAACCCACCACCACGCCGTTCGGGCAACGTACGTTGGATTGTGGCCCACTTTTTTGTGGCCCAACATCAACCTGGTCCCTGCGCTTTCTTCAGCCACAGTTACCAGTCGTAAGGACAGGTTTTTGGTGGGGAACAGAGGGGAACTTTCAGATGTTTCTTTCCCGAGATAATCTGACATCAGACAGGGATCTCGTGGACGGTTCGAGGGAAGCTGCCAGAGTGGTGAGGTGGTTTTGGGATGATTTCCCGCTCGCTACCATATACTGCGTATACTGACCACGGTGCTGCGGTAGCCAACTGGGGTAGTATGATAGCTGCAAGCAACTGAATCCACCTTCAGCAGCCTGCACTTACCTACCCATCTTTCAGAACTTCCAACTGGCCCCATTCTTTTTCTCGTCAGCCTCTCTTTCTGCTTGCTCGTTTTATGCGCAACTAGACCTTCAGCGGTGGACTGACTCTGAACTGCATCCTGCCATCCTCCTCCTCCTCAACGCTCTCCTTTTCTGTGTCAGCCCGTGTATCCTGCGGTTATCCCAAGACCCCCGCCATCGTCGTCCCAACACTCGTCCTGTCATATCGTACATAGGTATTGCCACAGTCTTCCGGCCGAGGTGCGACAAGGCCCATTGCGACGACCGTTGCGCGACAGTCTCCACGTCAAAATGTTCAAACCACGGGATATCGAGGCCTACCGGCGCGATGAGAAACTCGGCCACAAAATGCTCACGCCCGAAGAGAGGATAAGGCTGCTCAAGGTACGTCTACTCCTGATGCGCCATGGCTTATAGAGAGTTGACTGCTAACCTTTAGGATAGCCCTATCTGCCTTCGCCCCCTTTGCACCCCTCGGAGCAAGCCAGCAAACGAGCAATGGAAGACCAACAGAGGCTAGGAGTACGGCGCTTTCTGAAGACGCACTGGCACCTGCTGGTCTTTACTATTATACATGCTCTGTTCTCGCTCTACATCCGAATCCGCCAAGCATACCACCAAGTGTTCAACAAAGTGTCTTCCATCTATCACCACCACCACCGGGCGCCCGATCTCATTTACAACGATGTCAAGGACCTGCGAAGGCTACCAAACCACCTCAGTGTTATCTTGACCTTGGACGAGGACGCTAGAGGCGGTACCGGCCTGGCTAAGCTGATTGAGGAAGCTTCGGACATTGCTGCTTGGTGCGCAAGTGCCCGGATTCCTCAGCTATCCATTTATGAAAAAACAGGTACGTGGATCTTCCGCCACGGAGCTTGACGGGCTAAGAAAGAAAAGACTAATATCATTCCCACCAATCAGGAACATTGAAAGGTTATCTTCCTCGCGTTCACAGATCCATGACACAAAAGCTTGCCGCATACTTCGGACCGAACACTCCCGGCATTGGGATTAGAGCACCTCACTGCCCTTCAATGGAGACGGCCCCAACCCTTGCCGCAAGCCGTAGCGAGAACGATGGCATCAAGCATCTCTCAGTCATGATTCTATCAGCGGAGGACGGCCGTGATTCCATAGTCGATCTTACCAAAACTCTCGCTGATATGTCTCAGCGGGGTAAGATCTCGACTTCGGATATCACAACTGAGCTAGTCGATGCGGAGTTGAGCGAGAGTGTCATGGGCGAACCGGACCTCCTTCTGTTGTTTGGTCCCCGTGTCGAACTGGTTGGCTATCCTCCATGGCAAGTTCGCTTGACTGAGATCTCTCATGTCCAGGACAATGAGGGGGTCAATTATCAAGTTTTCTATCGGGGACTTTTAAAGTATGCCGGCGCACAAATGCGCTGGGGAAGGTAGAACCGAGCGGTGCCAGGTGGCCAGTGGCTGGAACCCGAATTCAATCGACTTAATCGAGTGACGCAGTGGTTGGATTCAATTGGCGGTTAACACATGAGGATTATAGATTTGACTCTGCAAGCATGCGAGCGGGGAATATTCATCTGTTTATCATTATTCTATGTGGTGCATTAGAAGTTTGCTTAACTGAAAAGGGATGTTTGCTACTCGAGTGAAGAGAGATATGATTGAGTCGGAGACGAGAGTGAACTGGGGAAAAGATTTTGATCACCCAACAATGGCTCGCGACTCGGACTGGCCGATGTCAAGAAACAGTATTAGAAAGTGACATGTAAGGAGATACAATGGTCAATATCAAAAGGACAGGACTGAAGTGGTCGGCTCAGGACATATGCCTGTATCAGCCACTCATGACGTTCCGCTGCGATGCAGCCTTGTTCTAAAGGGCAGAGATAAGATAATTCAGCCACACCTTAGTGTGGGGCTCTCTGTTTATTGCAGTTTAGCCTTGCGGTTGCCCCGTAACAAAGTTTCACTTCATTCGCCCAATTTGTATTTTACGAAAGGTGAGTTGAGCTTCCAAAAAGACAGGACACTCCACCAATCCACTGCACACAGTAGTGTATTGAGTTATCTAAACCAGTTTCACTAACCATGTCTCAATCAGAAAAGGAAAACCAGGGGAGTGGGGAAGGGAAGACTCAAGATATGGCCATTTTCAGCCCACCCGTAGTTCGTTCAGGCGCTGGCGCCCTCAACCGGGCTCTGTTCACAAAGACTGTCAACTTGGCTGCCGCCGCCGTTAACGATAACCGTCTTATATCCAAGTACAGAAAAGAGCTTGAGCACAGCAAGGAGCTCTTGCGCCAGGACAGACTGTCCCCTATTGTGAATCACCCAGACAAGGCCCTCGCCGACCAAGGAAAGAAATGCCTGCTTCTTAGCCCCAACGTCAAGGCACCAGGTTAGAAAAATCATGGCCATCAAAAAAAACATAATCGAAGACTAATCATTTTGTCTGCTTTTTCCTCTTCTTTCAGAACCAGAGACTTGGGGGGCTGTTCTCAAGGAAGGTGTCCAGAAGAAGGAGTTGTCTGTTATTCCTTATGAGCTCCAGCTCAACTATGACTACTGGACATATCGTATGAAACCTGTATCAAGACCCTCCTCATACCAGTTTCACTTAATTAACGGTTGGCTGCAGATGATATCATCACCTCTATCCTTCCAGAGGAACTTCATGACGATATCCCATCTGGCTTCAACACCGCTGGTCATGTCGGTGAGTGAGAATGGACACTGACTGGCCTGCCCTTCTCTCAGCTTGTTGTTTCTAACCAGAGTCCAGCCCACATGAACCTACGCGAGCGTTACATCCCCTACAAGAAGGTGATTGCCGAGGTCATCCTGGACAAGACCACCAACATCCGAACCGTCATCAACAAGGTTGACAATGTCGGAGCCGAATCCGAGTTCAGGACCTTCCAGTATGAGGTTCTGGCTGGTCCCGACGACATGCAGGTCCAGGTCACCGAGAACGCCTGCTCTTTCGAGTTTGACTACTCAAAGGTGTACTGGAACAGCAAGCTGGAAGCGGAGCACCGCAGGCTCATCAACATGTTCGAGCCCGGCGAGGTGGTGTGTGATGTCATGGCTGGCATAGGCCCTTTTGCGGTCCCGGCTGGCAAGAAGGGCGTCTTTGTCTGGGCTAACGACATGAATCCCGAGAGCAACAAGTACATGCAGGTGGCCATTAACAGGAACAAGGTATGAACTCCTCTATCATCACAGATCCTGCTTTATTATCTCTTTTTTGTTTTCGTTGGATCTAACCTAGCACCCAGGTCTCGCAATACGTCCGCCCCTTCTGCGAAGACGGCCGGACCTTCATCCACCACGCCGCCGACTCAGTCCTCGAAGCCCACAAGAACGGCGAGCACGTCCTCATCGCCCCCAAGCCGCCCTCGCGCGCCAAGAAGGCTCCCAAGCCCGAGCCCAAGCGCGTCAACATCCCGCCCACCATCTCGCACTTCGTCATGAACCTGCCCGCCACCGCCATCGAGTTCTTGGGCTGCTACCGCGGTGTGTACGCCGGCCACGAGGACCTTTTCTCTGCCGAGAGCGGTCGCAAACTGCCCCTCGTGCATGTCCACTGCTTCTCCTTCAAGGCTGATGATGAGACACCCCTCAACGATATTTGTGAGAGAATCACCAAGTACTTGGGCTTCCCTGTTAAACCGGGTAATCCGGATGTCGAGGGCGAGGTGGCGGTTCATGATGTTAGGGATGTGGCGCCGGCTAAGAGGATGTTTTGCGCTAGCTTCAGGATTCCGAGGGAGGTTGCATTTGCGGAGAGAGTTTAAGGTAGCGGTTTTGCGGCTTTTGCCGACTGGATGGCTGGATGGCCGGCTGGCTACTGGACGCTCTGCCTACGTGATTGGTGGTCTATGGCTTTTCAATGTTGACTTTGGTCCATTGCAAGAGCTGGAAGAGGATGGATGGATACCCCGGATATCACGGAGACGCTTGGGAGAGAGGTCTTGTTCGTCGGCGATCTTGGGGGACTTCTATGTTTACCTACCTAGTTAAAAACTATCTTGCCTAGGTTGCGCTGTGAGCTAGCTGGGAAAAGGAACAAGTTCAAGAGACATGTGTGACTGATTCGGAGGCAAGGGGATTATTCATCGTCACCCTCAACAAGTTGGTGTCATTCGAGTATCACCGTGACTAAATGAGAGCAACAACGAAGGCAATGACAAACCTTTGACACTACTACTTCCGCCGAATGAGTTAAAAGGAAATCGACACGAAGACACGTGGCTAGTGAACCGAATCTCGCGGCTCATCCCGCTGTACGGCCAACTCCAGTCAGTCGTCTTGACCCAATTCTTTTGGTAGTCTCTCCACTTCATCTCAGTTTCGCTAGAAAAGTGTTGGAGTGTGAAGGTGATGATGATGTGATCGATGGGCACACTCTCGGGGGTGTGTATTGAAAGAGAAGAGAGCGGGCGCTAGTGTCATTCATATCCACCTCAGCTTTCCTCCTACTACAGCATTGGACAACGCGGGCATGTGATGAAGGAAGGGAGGAAAGCTTGATGGACGGCGATAGACAGGTACCGGTGTTAGAATCCCTGCTTCAAGACTAGCATGTTTTTGTGTCATGGCTGAACACGGTCTCAATTGCCATCTCATGATTCGTTTCGTTTTATTTCCCCTGTCGAAGTCGTCATCGTGTCGATAACCGTTAGCTACTTCCCCCTGACCTGTAAATAGTAGGTATTGCTGTGTAGAGAGGTATGGATGTTATCAGTCGGTCAACCGCTCCGGTAACGGTGAAACAATCAATCTCCATATTGAAACCCTGCTTCTCGTCTTCTTTTATCTGCTTCTGCATGACCGTCGGGGATCTACGTCTAGGTTTTAGTTTAGTGTTGGCTTTATTTCCGACTCAGGTACCTAGCGAGCCTATTTGACCATGCCACGAAGTCAAACGGCGTCGCTTGGCGGTCTGGGTTTCCCCCTTCCCATTTTTATCCATTTCGGTACTTGAACTTTCTTATCCAGAGAGGTAGCGATGAAGCACTGTTGGCCATTGAACCTTCCTGCTTCATGATTTCTCGAGGCAAAGAAGTGGAGGGGAGAGTGGTTTTTTTTTTCTTTTCTTTTTGTTGTTGTTGTTGTTGAGTGGGTGTAGGATGTGTGGTGATGTCCACCAGGACATGCCAGGGAAGGAACCGCTCAAAAGTGATACTGGCCTGAAAGTTGAAACCCTGTACTTTACCTGCAACTAGTAAGTAGAGGTAGCTTCCACAGCCTTTCAAATGGAAGCCAAAGGTTCTGAATTACACTGATCCTGCACAGCCGGAGGAGCCGCCTTGTCCTTACTAACACTTTCCGTTTCTCTCCAGGAAGCCTTCAACATTTTGAAGTGTGTTGAATTTTGGCTAACTCTCCGACCCGTCTTTGCCGATCTCAACCTCTTCCCATTGAAAAGAGTTGGCAAGTGCAGACAACGAAAACCGGCAAGCATTGACCAAGAAGTGTTGTGAACTGGAAGTGATACTTGCGATAACACTCAACGGTCCTCTTCCGTCATTGTGCTTTGGATGGCTACTTCCGCGCTAGAGAATGATAGATAGCCTGGATGCTTCTGTAGGACAAATAGCCTCACGAACGCTCCAGTCATAACTATTCTCAACACCCAGTGCTTCAATGCCGATACGTGGAATACGTGATCCAATTCGTTTGCCATGTTCCTTCCCTAGGTATGTAGTCGTCATGTCTTTGCAAGTCTAGCGATATGCAAGGTCCACAAGACACTGGGTTCCACCGCGAGCCTCAAGCGCTTGGCCCTTTTGATTGAAAGCCTGTGTGCATACGATATCAAGTGGATTAAACACACGTCCGAACCGGCGGGTGAGCTCATGTGCCGTCGAAGTAGGTATCTCTCGGCTGGCATCTACCTGCCAATATTTTTGTATTGCGCGCATCGGCCCGAGGGTGGGCTGGAAGAAACATGCCATCACCACATCTGAAGCTGGAGCAAGTCGAGATCGGATAGTGGACATATCGATTAGTTAAGAAGGGGAACCATCGTTGGGTGTTATCAGCGAAAAAGTTTGAGCTTCCTTGGTACCATAGTAGTCGATAGATAGATGGACGGACACCTCTATATACATGAGCGGGTGATGGTGTGGTTGTAGAGATTTAGATTGCTTGCATGTCTCGGTCAACGCATGGCGTTTCCGTCAGTGCACCTCGGCGTGTGCGCAGGTGTCTTTTTAGTGCAGTGATATTATCTTCTATGTAGAGATGAAATGGTGTTGTTGTGTCCCGTGGGACGTCGGAAAATCCATGTTGTGTTGGTGTAATGGGAATTGATGAATCTGTCGATATACATTACCGGTAAGGGTCAATCAGTGTCTTGCCACGTAATAGACTGCTTATGTCTTGATGAATTACATACCTACTACTGTAGTCCTGGAACCAACAAGGTGTGTGGTGCCTGGTGTCACGAACGGTTGGTTCTCTATACATGGGTTATACGGAAGCTATAGTTCTTCAACGTCCACATGTCTGTGACTAGCGCGCTAGTCAATGTTTTCAGTTGAAGATCAAGAAGAAGGAAATGCCATTCTTTATGGCACAATAATGTGTAGTCAAAGGGTGTTCTCAAAAGCCAACGTTTGTCTGTCTCTCGTCAGTCCTCATCGCGAACTCACCTCATTGATTAACAGGTTATTCGCAATGGCCTGGATGCTGCAAAGATCCTTGCGGAAATCCCTGGAGAATAGGTAGGTGGTCCCCCAAAACTGACCGACCAATAGAGACTCGAAGGGAAGGCTAGAAGAGGATATGTGCGCGAGTGAAATTGAAAGTCAAGGAAAGAGGAGGGGGAACTACCAGTACTGACTACACAAAATGTATGATAGGGCCGGAGAGAATCTCCCTCTCCTTAGGCTGTCAAATTCGACTCGAATAATTTTCACCCCAACTAAGGCAGTATATGAGGGTATGAACTGATGCAATGAGACTCCCCGGAAATGCAGTCAATGGTCAATGAGGCAGGCACATCGTGGTCGATGGCAGGGTGTGGTAGTATCAATACCCAAGGATAATCACATCCGCGGGCCGAGTTCGCATACCCGCATGTCTTTGTGCCCGTTGAACTCAGTTATCTGATAGTGCACATTTACACAGAATCTTCAGAACGGTGTATGGTATGTACAGTATCTTGTGGAGGGTACGAGAAGAAGTATTACATATCACATTACATGCAACAATACTAGTAAAAGGACCATGTATGTGATGGCAAGGAACTAGGGAGCGTTGTATGCAAAGGATTACCAACTCGGTGGCCGGGTGACGGCCTAAGTGCGGTGATAACATAAGGGACGAGCGGGAGCTATCGAACTCGTCATGAATGTCTTGAAAGACTGCTTGGTTAGACATTGTTGACTACACGGGGCGGGGAAAGGGACGGTAAAGGCAAAGCAAGATAGGGCAAGGAAAAATCAAATTTGAGACAACCGGGTTTTCTGTTGCTTGACGATGTTCCAGAAGGACAACAAAGGAACCGATAGGGGAACAAGGGGTCTAGACTCTAGAAGAGGTACCCCTTCGCGGTACCCTTTCCGATCTCATCTGTCAATGTCCCCTCGCTTCCGTGTGTACCGCTTCCGTCCCGCTGATGATCACCAAATCCTCTTCCGGGACAGGGAACAATGAGCGGCTTTTTGAGTAGATGGCGCGCGTTTATGAAGTCTTATCGGACCTACAAGTATCACTAAAGGTGGGTGGAGGATGATTGGCCAATCACCGGCATCCAATCGCTACCGAGTACAGCAAGTCAACACTCAAATGGTGACCATGAGTCGAGTCCATCGGACAGCGTCTCAATGCCTACGCAGTAGGAATTAAGCTTCAAAAGATGAAGCATTTCATTAGTTAGCTGACCGCACGGTTTCTTCTTCCAATAATGAGGAGCTCCTGTACAAACGGCAGAGATGGTATTAGATGATTGCACGACACGTTATCAGTTTCTCTGTGTATTAATTGAACCCGTAGCTGGTAGAACATGAGGATAAAAACTTATTGGCGGTGGATATTGGCAAGAGCCGCAGTTATCATTTAATTCAATCAAAGATGAGCGGACGAACACCTTCTGGAGTCGTAGGTATGTATTCCCTCACCTGCGGGTCAAACCTATCTACACAGAAGAAAAACAAGATGGAAGGACCCGTCGGTGATGACATTGAGGACATATACCTAGTTCCTGGAATATATCATCATTGCAGGCGTACAAACAAAGCAAAAGAAGGCTCCAAACCTTTACCTGTCACCTCATACTGAAGTCTTCCGTCCTCAGGCCCTCAACCAAGCACGGTAAATAGGGTGATGTCAGAAGTCCCGACTTGCCGGGTCCCCATGTTGTCATTCCATGTTCGTTCGAACATCGGTTCGGCTCAGTTCGTCCGAGCGACGAACCACCTTGCCCATGGCCGTTTTACTTACTCCATATGTCTAACAGTTCTTAGGTAGGTTTATCACTGAACTCGTGAGATTCTAAATATATGCCGATGTATGTATAAACTTTGCTATATCCGGCCACTGGGGTTTAGTCTTGGCATTCGAGATTTCGATTTACCCTCTGACGACATTCGTGCTGCTCTGCCGCTTTGTTTGGTCGTTGATCGGTAGAGCAATCCCTATCTGAATAGTAAGTCCGCAGTTTTGGATCGCTATTCTTTGCCCTTCATTCCGTTTATCAGTGGCCCTTGATATAGGACCAAGTACTTAACTCAATTCCACTTGGGGTGTCCAGTTAGAACAGGTGGGGTTCACCTACCGGCATCTACTTCATTAACCTAAGCGTGTACTGCGAATAGGATCCATGTTACTTTCTTGTGTAACGTAAGTGTACGGTTGATGCCTACCTTCTTTGTCGGGCAGTAGCAATTGCTCTTCCGTAGCCAGTTGATATGTGCTGCTGTATCTCTTGTGAAGCCATGCCGTTCCTGACCTGAAGAGATAGATACCCTTCGCGGTAACAATTTAGGTCCCTTCATACCAGAACAATCCTCGTTTCTCGTTTCCAGGCATTTGTTCTCGCCTTGAGGTCCGGTGCTGGTCCCATAGAAAGTAAGTTCATAATATCTGGATGATCATCTCCTATTAGGCTTGCGTATTCAAGACACAGTGTCGTTGGCGCCTGCAGGCTTTGGAGAAGCTTCATAAGCGAGCTTTGAACTTTCAACTTGATGCCTCCTTTACATCTCCTGTGCTGCCAATCTGAGCGCGTATGCTAATTGCTGTTATGTTACGGTACCTGCTGGGGAGGGCGGGGGGAGGTTTTCTATTTGTTTCCCAACTCTGCTTTAATGCCGACAACTACTTGTCGGCCAGCTTGGGTTGATGAAAGCCAAGGTGCCGCCGACGTCGTCATCACCTCATCTTGTCTTTACCTCCGCCCTTTGACCGATAGCGAGCGTAAGTACTGCGTAAAACCGAGGGATCACCAAACCCGCTCAGCCGAAGAACATGTTGATGGATGGTGGTGACGAATACAGCATAGAGCAAAATCTATGCACATCTATGTATCCTGGAAGGCTGTGTATATAGCCGATCGGTTTCAACTGGTTTCTCGGACCCAGCTCGTGGATCGCTCCACACATTCCGCAATTTAACGCCCCGTGGTACACCACAGACACTGCATGGAAGAATGAAATGGGGTGGCGGTGGAGTTTCTGGGGATCAAAGTCCGGGGTAACCGCCTTAACAGGTCAAGAAATTTGCTCCCGTGACGACGAATCCCCCAGGCTCAACACCATGGTTTCCTCTTTGGCAACCCAAGCCCATACGCTGGTTTGACGGGCATGGGCTCACGGGCTGTCCGATTCTGCCGGGGTGAGGGTGCCAAACCACTGCAAATCACTTGTCGTGAGTTGCGAGCGCTGCTTGTTGCTTGCTGACTGCCGGTACAACCAAGTAGGTAGTCTAATTAACAGGTCACGAGCATCTCCGGATTTCCTTTCGTATACTTGGGCGGGTTTCAGTTGTCAAAAGCGGGGTAGATTGGGCATGTACTGTACTTCCAAATGTGCATCTTGAATGGCGAGAAAAGGGCTTAATGCATGTCAGCCCCTTTCAGATGTCGGGGCCGGCTGTTGATGATGATGCTCTAGAAGAAGCCTGGTTCGAGAACAATAAGCCTTTTTTTTTGTCACACTTTTTACTTACGTGATAGGGCAGCGCGGAAACATGGACAGAATTATCGATCAAACGTGCAGTTTTTCGCTCATCTTCTGTTAGGCAACGGCACTGGATGTTTGATGAGTTCGCCGGGCGGAGCCATGATGACCATGATCCATATCCAAGCGCTACCATCTGGCCGAGGGAAATCCTTTCTTGACACCGGGAGAAGTCGGAGCAACGCAGGTAGATTTTGGTTGAGCATGTGTGAATATGAACATGCCGTTCCGTCGACAGGTGTCTTCATATCATGTGCCAACCTTAAGGCACAGACCACAGGCAGTGTATGAAATGCTAAATTGCCGAGTTGCTTGCATCGATGTCGTCTTGGGGGTCTCGGTCGTTCTCGGTTTTCTGGAAGGGAGGGATGTGCAGATGGGCGAAGAAGTGTCGAAGTGGAAAGGCCGAACTTGTCCAAGCGAGGCCGGGCTGTTGTTCCCTGGCTCCCTCGCCGTGGGCCTCTGGAAGATCATGGATGGCAAGTACCTAGTGTACCTGTCCAGTGGGTGTGCCCAGTAGACTAGCTCCTTCCTTCTAGACTCCCAGGTACCGGTACATCACAGGTGGAGTATCTGCCCTGTGCTTGAAGAATCAAACTTCATCTGGGGTGACTCGAGAGTGTAGGTAGCGACGAGGGGCGACCAATGAGACACTGTCGGTCGACTGAGTGCCATCCAAGGTTGAGATTGAAATTTTCTTCTGGATGGCCCTGATGACCAAAACGACTGTTCTCGAGTACCACTGTGCACCCCCATGACGGTCCGAAGCGCGGGGGTTGCCGTGCGAAGTAACGGCCGGGGACTTTGAACCATTTCACAAGTTTACAGGCACGAGGGTGCTCTTTGCTCGACTTATCCGCCCGATTTTCGTCCCGTCTGTGCTGGTGCGGGGGTCGCAAGGTACGGCGCTCCGGAATAAGTCGAGATCGAGGCTGTCGTCTTTGAAAGTCAACATGTTCAACCTACCTGGAGTTTCTACTTCGGTGTAGGCCGGAACTTTGGGACCGGTGAGCAAAGAGGTGATCCAAGGGCCTTGACAAGTTGACGGAGGGAGGCATCACAAATTGCCCTTGGTTGAACCCAAGAACCCGCGGACGACTGAATTGAGCAAAGAAAAGCATGGAACCCGCACAGGCGCAATGCAATTTAAGGGACCGAGGACCGAGTTAATGAATGAAAGCATGAAACCAATGCTGGGACTGAACGCCTGGCGCCGGACAACAAACTCCCGTCTATGTGACTAAAAGAGAAACAGCCGTTTGACCAGGCAGAGCAGTCGAGAAGGTCACACGGGCCGCCAGGCGTGCCTTGATTGTCCCCTGTCCACTTCATTCCATTCCATCCGGACCATCCAGAACACTTCAGCTTCAACGTGGTGAAGCGGGCCAACCGCGAGCCGCCGTCATTCGTAGGTGGCCCCGAAGCTCACCCAAGTCACTAAAGTCACGAAAGACGGTCCTCGTCAATGTCCGCCGTGTCCGCGTTATCTCCCAGAAAACTTCAAAATGCCCTTCTCCATCAGGCCGTCTGACATTGCGGCAGGGCTTCCACGCTTCAACGGATTCTCAGTCCCGATTCTCGAAACTCACTCATCACCTGGTGCCGGAAATTGCTTCATCAGATTTTGGACTCGCCTTGCCCCTTCTCGAGTTCACGCTTGCTTGGCTTTGTTCCTTTGGATGCACGGGCACTTCCAGACCGCCTCTGGTGCCGTTGTCTTGCTTCTCTCGACGTTCGGCAGCACACGGAATAGAGCAGCATTGAGGACGGGTTTTTTTTTGGTTTTTTTTTTCTTTGCCTGCGTAGCTCGCTTCTTCCCCTGAAATCCCTGCTCCTCATTTGGACGTCCCCCAATCGCGAATCCCCGAGCGACTCTGGCAGGCTTTTTGGCCGCTGTACCCCAGTGCTTGCTGGGAATTGTACCTAGGTATGTATGTAATTCCATTTCTTTTCCCCAGATTGTTAGTACCGTAAGGTGAGGTTGATTTACTACGGTGACCAGCACTCAACAACCGCCAGTCATTTTATGCTCTTGCATACGTCTCGAAAAGTAAAGGTAGACAAGGCTCGAAATGTGCTTGTAAATATACTATGGCCGTTTGCGAACTGTATGCCTGATCATGCTTTGGACAATCACCTTACATAGTACACTGCGGTTAGCCCATCGTGACCTCTGACCCACACATAAGTCTGCGGTTGTTGAGAGGAGTGATCATCCAGACTCTGGACGCCTTCCACATTCATTGGATGTAAAAAAATGCCATGTAGGATGTAGCTGCCTGGCTCTGCGCTCACTCGCTGTACGGACCACATCCTACATTGCAGAGGTGGGCATCTGTAAGAACAAGGTACGGTAGGTCGAGCACCTAAAGCCCGGTCTGTATAACATCTCGTCATCAAAAACAGGTGTTGCGTGCCCATCGACAGCCTGTGACAAGCAGTCTGTGGTATAAAGCAGACATGCCACCCTCGACGTCGGCGGCGGAACCCCCATGCTCTGGCAACCTCAGCGCGACCTTGGTTGCCAGACCCGTGAGGTGAAGTGTCCGGGTACTTGCCCGCTCGCTGGAAGATACCTCTAATGACGGGAGTGAATGGTACCGGGGCCCCAACAGCCGCCGAGCAACACACGCCCCCCCGTCGACCAAGCAGCGACGAGCCCCTCCCACTGTCTGCCCACCGACCCACGACAACTATCCCACGTTCTCAGGTTCTGCCGTACACTGTGGACAGGGGCGGCCGGACCAGGGCCTGCCCACCACGGACGACCACGGGCATTTCTTGGTACCCACACCCGCTTTCCTTTTAGTGCCTTTTCACTTAACTACACCCAACTTCCCTTTACACTCCGGTGGACCGGTCACCATACACCTGCACACCCTTTCAAAGGAACTTCTCTCTCCGTCCACCACCTCCCTTACGCAAACTCCTCCCTCTCTGGCTTTTCCGAACCCGGTGCGCTCACTGCTTGAGCCTCTCTTGTTTGTCTTTTTTTTCTTGCCCTTGGGACTACGCTAGCCCATCGTTACCTTAGCAGCCTGTCGCCTGTGCCAGCCTTGCCCTGTCTTTTCGCGACATGCCCATGTCCCATCTTGATTGACGGCGCTATTCTTGCACCCACTACTGGCCCTCTTTGTTCGCGAGACTCGCTACGAGACCAAAGACCAAAGCGACGACAACCCAAATTTTGCGCCGAAATCCGACATCGCTTCGCCTCACCTCCTGTCCACGGGGTCCTTATGACGGACTTTTCTGGTCGCACGTTGGAGAAGGATTGAGAAGGTGGCTTGCAGGTCACTAGGCTTTTCAGAATTTTCAGCCATGGCCGTCGTCATCACGTCTGACGACGATACGTTTTTCGGGTCGCCCTTGCGTCGATCTCAGTCGCAGCCCAAGTTCAACACCAAACGCTCGGGTTTCCATACATCGGCATCAACCTCCAGGCTCAGCGACATCTATCACCACTCGTCAAAGGCCTTCGATCACTCGGCCCCGTCCTCGGCGCCTTCTTCCCCTCGGGGCATTCACCTTGAGTCGTCCGAGCTGTCGGATTCCTCTACGCCTGTCACGAACCCTTCTCTTACTTCGGACAGCGACGACGAAGATGTTCTAGAAGCCGCGATTTCGAGGCGAGGCTTTGGGGGCCGCCTGTCGCGTTATGAGGAGGATGTGGGTTATTTCAACCATGTGGAGCATTCGGGACCCCCACCCAGTCCGCGAACGGATCAGTCATACACTTCCTCGCCGTCTGGAAATGATACGTCCACTCCCACCTCCCGACCCGAGTCTCCGGAGCTTGTTTACGATAGGGCTGAGGACGATATAGCGATCAAGATACAGCCTTCTAGACATGTGGACTACCTCTCGCACAATTGGCGCGAGGAGGACATCTGGTCATCTTGGAAGCATATTGTTGCCAGAAGGGGAGATTATGCCAACTCGGCTCGGCTAGAGAATGCCTCTTGGAGGACATGGATGAAGTCTAAGAACAACCTCGGCACAGTTTCTCCGGAGACGTTGAACTGGTATGTTCTCCTGCTGGTTCGCGCCGTCATGTTCTGGGTAACTGATGATTTCACAGGTTGAAAGATTGCGATGTAACATGGCTATACGGGCCCTTGCAGACTGGTCCTTCGATACACTCCAATACCTCGAGTAACGACAGCGCAAGGATGTCCAAGACCAACTCGTTCGCGAAAAAGCCCATTCTCAAGAAGAGGAGTATGTCGGAGCTCATGCTTCAGAGATCTCTGTCCGCGTCTTCGCTCGTCAAACAGGCGGCGGCAGCTGTACAAGCACAACAGAAAGGATGCCTGAAGAAGACTAGTCGACGACCTGGTCTAGACCGAGCCAACACTGATTTTGTTACCTTCCCATTCTCGTCTCGCGGTCTCAGTAATGACAATAGTTTGTTTGCGACAGCCGTGTCTTCCGGTCTCGTGTCTCCGAGTGGTGAACGGAAGCATATTCACTTCAACGAGCAGGTAGCACAGTGCATTGCTGTGGAAATCAAAGGAGACGACGACGAAGACGACGTCGAGCCCGAAATCAACTACAACAGCGATTCGGATGACGACGCAATCATGATGAAGCGGACCAAGGGGAAGAAGCTGAGACCCATATTAAAAAGATCAAAAAGTCACAGCCACAGCGGTGGAGAGAGCAGGACAATTGCCATGCTGCCCTCCACCACGCTCAAGTATCGGGAGGACACCCCTGAACCAGCGGAATCGGCCATGAAGCACAGCACTGGTGTGTTT
Organism: Neurospora intermedia; assembly: GCA_037102815.1. Classification (NCBI taxonomy): domain Eukaryota; kingdom Fungi; phylum Ascomycota; class Sordariomycetes; order Sordariales; family Sordariaceae; genus Neurospora; species Neurospora intermedia. Next base: position 1,815,068 of record BTPP01000003.1, on the reverse strand, counting down.
AGGGGAACAGTATTGTCCCCTTCTTCGTCTCAGGAGACGTTACGTCCGGCCAAGAAGTCCGGCAGATTCTTCGTTGACAGCGATGACGAGGACGATGAAGACGACGAACCGACGTCAAATTGGTCCTCTGCGAAATCCACGGAAGGCTCGCTCGGCGGGCTCCGTCGTTCAACTTCGTCTGCCAGTCTTTTGAAAGAACCAGCTGGCATGAGGAGAACCGAGTCGGGCATGTTCATGCCATACGAACAAGGCGAAGACTCCAACAGTGAAGGCCTTTTAGGCCGGGTCATTGATACGGTAAATACGGCCCGGGACATAGTCCACGTTATCTGGAACGTTGGGTGGAAGAGATAATCTACCACTTGGCTAGACAACTCTTATTAACCAATCCATTTTTCAGAAGGAGGCCACGGCGAACAACTTGAACACACAACGATTTCGACTCGGCTGAAGTTTTTTCAACCTGAAGAACAATCACACAAAATAATTCCGCTCGATGGGCTACTATCCAAACATCGCATCTGATGCCAGAGCATGGCGCGCAAAAGTGGATCCGCAACAACGACCACGACGACGACCTGCCTACATTATTATCTCGAAGCGGCAACAACCGCAGATATACCCTGGAAGGTCTCTGAGGAGCCTTCCGGTTGCATTGATCACGACAACGCGAAAGCATGCATTGCCATGGTGTTACAGGGTTACATTAATGGTACTTGGGGTTTTTTTTTTTTTTTTTTTTTTTTTTTCCCTTTTTTCCCCTTTTTTTTTCCTCCTTCCTACCACTTTGTTTTTCAAAACCACCCGGTTCAGGGTTGGCAGGGAGAGAGCCTGGCGCAGGGAGGGGTGCACTAGGTCTTCGTCACATCGATCGTCAAACAATCAATACCATTTTCCGAGCTGTGTCTTGCTTCATGTCTGACGTATAAGCTTGGTTCGGCTCGGTTTCGGGTTTCCGGTAACGGGTTGAGGAGGCTTATACCGCAGGCTTTTGGAATTCTTACTTGGCTTTGCTCTGGTGTTGGGGGAAGACAAAAATCTGCAGAGGGGAGAACAACGGCATTTGCTCTTTGAGCCCTTGGATAGTACACCTTGCCCTCAGGCGGAAAAGTGAAGTCGATATGGTCAGGAATTCAGCTCTCAGGACTTGAGGGTGGCGTTCGAGCGCCAGATGCATTTCCATGGCGTTGGACGGAGAAACCAAAAGGGGGGGGAAAAAAAAAAGAGTCTGTCTGGTCCTATCTTAAAAATCAGCTCATGTTAACATTCATACTCCTATCCATATCACGGCGGCGCAAAAAATGGTGGAGGCATTCTTATGACCGGTATTTGGTCGAAAGTGAGGGTTATTCATGTGGCTCATAGTGATTGAAAACGCCACTATACATCCTGTGCATAGTGGTAAACAAAGATTCTCAGCCAGAACCTAGCATATTCTGAACTGTAGTCCCATCCATAGGTGTGTGATCTGGCTTGCTAGTAGTTCATTATGAAATGCTGATATTAGAGGTACTTACATACCATACCATCCAAAACGACATTTGATGCCGCCAAGAAAGTACAAAGATACCTCCCTCATATGCTGCCAGCTGGCGGCGCCGCCCAACCTGGGAGCTGGTGAACGCGTGCGTGGGAGCTGCCTGGTTGGTGGGCACCTGCGTGTAGGGAGCTCCAAACTGCCCGCCTTTCAGCACTTGCTACCCACTGCCGCTGACGCCGCCATAGCTGCTACCTTGCCAGGCTAACAACAGTGAACGAACGCCTCCACTGACAGCCCATTCGATCGAACCTCAACATCGTCACCATCATCTCAACCAGTTGTCCAACTTCCGTCGTCCTCCCGCCGAACGTCTCTCCCCCTCGCAACAATCTATAGCTTCCCGAACCGTCTTTGGGAACCGCCGAACCGCATACCGAACATCGAATCCTCGTCCCTTCAAACAACTTAGTCGACCATCATGGATGCGCTTGTCGCAAGGTACAGCCGTCCGGCTTACCAGCAGAATGAGCTCTTCTCGGAAGAGGAACAGCAAGATCTTTGCGAAACCCAGCCTCCTCTGTCTCTCAAGTTTGCCATGCCTCCAGTAGCTCATGTTCGTCTCTCCTTGTCTGCCTGATCTCCCCCTCCTCAGTACATCTCTCCCAGTACCCCTCCGGCCTCATCTCTCTCCCTGCTTGCCCCATCCTAGCTGGCTAGCTAGCTAGCTAGACCCCGTCGATGACGAGCCACAACGACGACGACAACAGTAACGATGATGGTGATGGTGATTATGATATGACAATAAGCTAACTTGTTTACCTACAACAGCCCTCCTCCTGGCTCCGCGCCGCAACCGACGACCGCGCCAACCCTTCGTGCCCCATCAAGATCGCCCACGGCACGACCACGCTCGCCTTCCGGTTCCAGGGCGGCATCATTGTGGCGACGGACTCTCGTGCGACCGCCGGCAACTGGATCGCCTCGCAAACAGTCAAGAAGGTGATTGAGATCAACAGCGACTTGCTGGGCACCATGGCGGGCGGCGCCGCCGACTGCCAGTACTGGCTGGCGTGGCTGGGCATGCAGTGCCGACTTCACGAATTGCGGCACAAGCGCCGCATCAGCGTCGCGGCGGCCTCCAAGATCCTGGCCAACCTGGTGTACCAGTACAAGGGCATGGGCCTGTCCATGGGCACCATGTGCGCCGGCGTCACCAAGGAGGAAGGACCTGCGCTTTACTACATTGATTCGGACGGCACCCGGCTGGCGGGTAACCTGTTCTGCGTTGGGTCTGGTCAGACTTTTGCCTATGGCGTCCTGGATGCCGAGTACAGATACGACCTGACGGTGGAGGAGGCGCTCGAACTGGGCAGCAGGAGCATTTTGGCCGCTACACATCGTGATGCTTACTCTGGTGGCTTCATCAACTTGTACCATGTCAAGGAGTCGGGATGGGAGAAGCACGGCTTCAACGACACAAACCCCATCTTCTGGAGGACCAAGCTGGAGAAGGGCGAGTTTAGCAACGTCACCAGCGACTTCAATGAGGATGATTCGACCCGCGTTTAATAGAGGAGGAGGATTGAAAGAGGGACAGAAAGTAGTGATTGTGGCTTGACTGCCCTGGACTGAATGGACGGATGTCAGTGAGGCAGGGGCACTTGGCCAGCAGCATACTACATACACATGATGAAGAAACGATATGAGCAACGAATGGGTTCCCATAGCATTCTATATTCTTACAGCCAATGCGACATTGGAATGAATCAGCTCGACAAGGCCGTATGCCTACTTTATACGTATGTGAAAATACTGTACAAGAAGGGCGATCGATCAAAAGCAATCAAAGTCCTGACGTCCCGAGTCTAGAAAGCACGCTTGATTACCCCTTCCAACCGAGCTGTACCCATATCAATAATAATAATACATTCTACGCTATTGACTGCTGCTCTCATACAGATGAACTATTATTACACAAGACATAACAAAGTACACTAGCGCCCCAAACACCCATCACCCATGCACACATGTGTTCTTTCTTAACCTAGCAGTCGCGAAAGTCCCAGTTAATTCAACCCGCATAGTCCCGGCTTAACGCCTCACATAAAAGGGTTTCTCCTCCGTTCCCAAGATCCCGCCCTGCTCGCCGGTCGAACTCATGCTCCACTTCTTAATTGGCAACATGTCCAACTTGCTCACCCAACCTGCCCTATACATCTCCGTCCCCGTCCACGCAATCATGGCCGCGTTGTCCGTACACAGGTTTACAGGCGGAGCCATAATCCGAATGTGTCCGAACCCGCGCACCTCCAACACGCGACGGAGAACGTGCCTCAGAAACTGGTTGCTCGCCACGCCACCCGATACCACGAGCGTCTTGACCTTTTGCTGCTCGCCCGACGTCTTGGCCTGCTGCTGGAGCACCATGACAATGCGCGAGGCGAGGTGCTCAAAGGCTAGCTGCATCGTCGCGCGGGCTAGGTAGCGGCGCTGCTCAATCTGGTCTTCCTCTCTGAGGGCGGGGGAGAGAATAGTGGTGGAAGAGTCGGGTGAGGGCGCCAAGTCGGACCCGGACTTGGGAGAGTTCTCCAGCGAGAGGACTTGTTCCGTGGGATTCTCATACGAAGAAAAGCTGTCCAGAGAGTCGGCAATCCGCTGCGCTTGGGATCCGAGTCCGGTGAAGTTGTACTCCATCTTCCTAGAGGCGTACAGAGGCGGCGAGAGGTGCCAGCCGTAAGGCGAGTTGTGTTGTTCGATCTCGGCGGCCCGCGTGGCTGGAGGGGTGTACTTGAAGTTGTACTCCCTCTCGTCGGCGCCGGCGGGGAAGCGGGGGAAAGCAAAGCGCTCTAGGGCGGCGGCGTACATGACATTTTCACCCGAGTTCAACATCGAGGGCGGAAGGATCTTGCGCGCGGCTTTGTCGAGCATGTCGCCCAGGGCGATGTTATCGGTCGTACACTGGATGAGATGCGACGTCAGAGAGGCCGAGTAGACCAGTTGGGTGTGGCCACCAGAGACGAGCAGGTTGAGGTAGGGGTAATCGAGATTGGGGTGCTGAGCCTCTTCCTGCTGTCTTGAGGCTGTTTTTACTTCGGCATCGACCTGTTGGCGTTCTTCCCATGGTGATGATGCGACGCTGGGAGCAGGGGGGCGGTCGAGAGCTTCGACGAGCTGCGGCGTGAGAGCGTGTGCTTGCATGTGGTGGACTCCCACGATCGGGATGCCCCAGGCCAGAGCGAGACCCTTGGCTACTTCCATGCCGGTCGCCAGGCTGGTCGGCATGCCGGGGCCACGGGTGACGGCGATGAGGTCCGGGGTCCGGTACGGCAGTCTGGTGCCCTTGTAGGCCGGCGTTTTGCCTTCGGGAAGAGACCGGATGGCCTCTTCGACCAGGGTTGCGAGATGGCGTTGGTGCCACTCGACGGCAACGGCTGGGTGGACGCCGCCAAACTGGCGCTGGTCCGACGTGATTTTTTTGTTGAAGAGTAGGCGGGCCACCATTTCAGGTTCCTCGGTCCTCACGGTGCTCTCGTAGCTCTGAAGGAGGGCAACGCACGTGTCATCGCAGGATGTCTCGATGGCCAAGGTGAGGAGTTCTTTGTGGCGCTTGAACTGCGTGACAAGTCCAAGAAGTCTGTTCTGTTCCTGCTTGTGCCGTGGCTCAGCCGGAACGCTCCGAACCTTGTTGAAATTGACGATGTGCATGTTGGATGTTGATTCGGGTGTTGATGCTTGAGTTAATGCTGGTGTTGATGTTGGCTCATGAGATGTGCTCATGGCTTTGGGGGAAGATGCTCGTCTTATACACCATGGCTGCTGTGGTCGCTCTTGTTGAACACGACTCGTCCCGAGCCTTCCTCTCACTGTCCATGCTCGAACTCCAGAACCGTGGAAAAGTCGTAGTTGCCTCATGTTGATTTTTTTCTATCAAGTCTTCTTTATTTGAAAGATTGAATAGGTAGGTAGGCAGCGGGTGAGCGTCCACCATGCGACACTTGCCGAATCGGGCTTCCCGCTGAGGAGCGACGATGGTGCTCACCTGAGAGTCAAACCGCGCTCGCCTAACCTCCAAGTCGAAAGTCTCCAGTCAAGATCCCATGAGATACTACCCGGTGTAGAAAAAGGTCACTTCCCGGCCGCAAGCGTTCATCCGCTTCAAAACCGCAGGATGTGTTGACGATGGAGTGACTTCAACCTGATGGGTTAATGGTGTTGTTGAGTTGAGAAACAAAAGCTAGGGCACTCATTGGCAGCTGGCAACGGCCGCTGTCCAGCTGTCGGGATCAGGGGTGAACGCTCCTTCCCCTTTTCACTAGCTCTTGCATCAAAACATCAAAATTGCCAGCCAGCCAGTTTACATTTTTCCTTTCGGCTTGGAATGTTCATTAAGTTGTTTTATCATGACTAAACTTACATCTAACCCAGGATGGTTTTTGTCTGTTAACTACTAATTTGCTTGAACGCTCCTGTGGTATCTTGTGTCCGAGTGACTTCTCCTATCTCCCATACAAATATCTATGTTCAACGCTTCTGGTATAGAGACGTGGTCTCTGATGAAACTTCGAGGAAAAGAAAAAGCGAGAAACAACAATAACCCTTGAAAGCAATGATTTTGAACCCCCTGCGCCTGTCATGAATTTGTAGCTTGAAGCTCATCCTCCAGGTCTGTATCCCATATGAGATCAAGCATCGCCTGCATTCAGCTTCACCCAGTTGGTATATCTGCACTGACACCCTCCGGTACCTCCATCCATCCCTCCAAAGCTCGGATTAAACGTCGCGCCGGGGTTGACCCAATCACCTGTCTGGTTCATGTTGTTCAGGATAAACTTGGTGTCATTCATCAAAATCTTGCCGCCCGCTCCGACCCCACGACTAAACGCAAACTTCCTTCCTGGGATTCCACCATGGGTATCCAGCGTGACTGTGATGGGGTATGGGAAAGTCCCCGGACGTGTGCTGTTGTTGCTTGCAGCCCCACCGTTGGATTGCGACCCCAGCAGACGGGTGGCGTTGACCTGCCGCGTCCAGATTTCCACCTTGTATCGCGCCGAGAGCCAGGTGATGATGGCTTTGGAGTCAAAGGCCGTGGAGCCACCGACGCGATCTGACGAGGCGTCGCCGGTGAGGTAAACGCTCTTGTTGTAGTAGGTGTAGAAGCCGAAGTGCTCGGTCGGTAAGCCGCGGTCGAAGAGACGGAGAGGCTGTTGAGTAGGGAAGGGCATGAGGACGGCCGGAGCGCCGGTTCCGTCGGGATTCAGGACAGGCGGAATGAAGGAAAGATCGACGCCGCCGCTCTTGGATTGCCGCTCGTTCAGCTGATTGGAGGCAGAATCGGAGTCTTCGTCACGACGAGCGAGGGCATTGGGCCCAATAGAATCATCGAGAGTTCGTAGAATGCTGATGTAAAATGGAGTCGGCTCTCCAGCCTTGTCCTGTGACACGATGCCGTCGGTCGTGTTTCCCAAAAAGTCAATATCTTGAAACTCGGGCGGGGATGGGCGTGGAATGAACCCAAGGCTCGGGGCTTGCTGGGTCTGACGACGCAAAAGGCTCTTAACGACAGAAATAAAGCCCATCGGCTCGCCACCCGATTGTGGACGCTGTCCCCTCGTCTTGTTTGCTTCGGTACCATTAGTAACGGAGCTTTTGTTGCTCCCAGTCTGGGATGGCGAAGCAGCTGCTTCAGCATCTTGAGTGGGAATAGGCGTGGGGATTGCCTGGCCCGTGACATTCCATGCTTGTTGTGTGCTGTTGTCGTATTGGATCTGGATAATGAAGCTGGGCTGATCGGCAGCAAAGGGTTCCGCCTGTGCAGTTTGGTCTCTGGGCAGTGCACAACTCCAGAAGCGCGGGTCCTGAGCACATGAGGTATCAGTGACAGAATCGGTGCCAATAACCGTGGAAATGCCCGTCGGGATCGGCGGGTAATCCGTGAGGTTAAGCCAAGGCGAATAAGGGGCGGGCTTGCCAGCCTTGGGACGCGACAAGACGACCCCGAGCGCCACAGCGAGCGCTATCAACCCGAGAGTGACAACGAGGACGGCCAAACACCACCGCCTACGCTTCCTGCCTTCTCGGCCGGCCCGGCCAAAGCAGCCGCTTTCTGGAATACAGCCACGTCCTCTCCACATTCCACCGATCTTGCGCGCCACAGCTTCCTCCTTCTCGTTGCGGCGCCGTTTTTGCTCGACCTTCAGCCTTTGAGTAGCAGAGACGAAGGAAGCGGGTGCCCTGTTTGGGAAGTTTCCGTGATGAAACGCAGGTCTGACGGGAGGCGGCCTGGCAGGAACGTAGGGCAAATCGATCGCGCCTTGTGAGGTCATCGTCTGCGCGAGACCTGGAGACACTGGACCCGGAGAAGGTGGGTACATGGAGTTCAGCGGATGGTTGGAAGGAAACACGGCTCGGTATCGGACGTTCTCGACATTCTGGGCATTTCGGACGTTTTGGTTCCTCTTCGGGGGCGAGTACGGAGGAGGCACTTCAGCTGGAGTCGATTCATTCTCCTCAATCAATATGCGCGCCTTCTCGGCATGGGATTGTGGCTGCGAAACCATCGGTACTGTTGTTGGCATCGCTGCTGCTGCTGCTGGTAAGGAGGATGCTGTCGCCGTTGATGATGTCGCGAAGGGGTTGTAAGAAGAGGAAGAAGCCTCAACTTGCGAGACATCCTGAATAACAATCCTAGGTGGCCGATTTGCTTCCACGGCAATTCCCGAGGGCCCCTGACCAAGGGTATTGTTGTTGGGAGACAAAGACCCATTGTTGCCAATCTTCCACCAGTCCAGTTTGTCATCCTCCTCTTGAATGCTGCTAACAGGGGTTCTTGACATTACCGGGCTTTGAGTGAATGGCGAAGTAATCTGATCCCACCAACCTTGTTGTGACCGTACGGTTAATGTCGCAGATACGGGACTCTTTGCTTTGGTGAGAGACCTCTGTCGCACCGCCAAAGGACTTCCATCCTCTTCAAACAGAGTGACCGGAGTGGCCATGTCGTCATCATCGTCGCTGAAGTAGCCCGTGGTAGTAACTCTGGGCGGGCTTGAGTTTCCATATCCCTTTGGAGTGAGCAAATTTTCTTCATTGTCGCTAAGATAGAATTCTGTTGCCCCGGTATCTCTATACTTGTTGGGAACCGCAGGCACAGCCGGCGCGGTGCCAGCACTGGGGCCTGCTATCCTGTACGAGTTGATGGTAAATTGGGAATCCGGAGTGTCTGGTGACCAGACTGAAACGGGCTGTTTTGCTGTGGGAGGCGGGGAGAAGTATCTGTCCAAGTCGACCGGTGTCGCAACGACGGCAGTTTGTGGACTGATGACGACGTTTGAATCTGATGGCATGGCGAATCCGATCATGATGCCGCCAACACTTGGTGAAAGCTCGGCCACAGTAGGCGTGTCTACCGCTAGCCTATCCATCCTTCTCTCAATCGGAGTAGCTGAAGCTGGGCTGCTGCTCTTCTTCTTCCTTAGCCAAGCAAACGTGCCGATAGATTCGTCTGAAGCCATTCCTTCCAGTGCGTTTAGCGCAGCCGCGTCCACGAACTTTCCACTCCCGTCCCGCCCTTTTCCTTTGTTCAAGGCCTCCTGGTTGGCTAGCTGTTGTTGTAATTGCTGCTGCCTCAGTTTTGTCATGTCTGTGATTAACGTGATGCCAGCCTTGGCATTCTGTGCCTTTTGCCTCTGACGTGACCTTGCACGCCTGATTCTCTGCATGGAAAGGCGAGCCGTCGAGGACGATGTACGTTGTGTTGATGGTTTCGTCGTATAGTTGGTATTGTTGGTGTTGTAGGGGCTGCTGAAGGTTGGGGTAAGGGAAGGAAGCTCACCCTCCTCCTCCTCACGAATCGGTGTGAATGGCTCATCGTCAAACCAGTCCTCCCATTCGTCCTTCCTATTGTTGACTGTAGGGTGAAATGAGGAACCCGGATGCGCCATCGGATCGTTCATGTTGACAGCCATCGTGAATAATGTGGTGTTGCGTAAGTCGTTCGACTCATCAAAAGGAGTGTGAATGGTCGGGAAGCTTGCAGTAGACTCGGATGACCAGCAAGCGAGTTGTTGAAGGAGAGATCAAGTAGGAGTCCTGTCCGTCCTGTCATCAAAAGACAAAAACACTTTCTCGGTCCCAAAGGTATGAGACGAGTGAGTGTGCCATGTGTCTGCGGGTGGACAAGTTGGGTGGGCCAAAAAGATAAAACAATAGGAGGCGTGACAACCTATTCACAGGACCTGCCAGATACTGTCTGAATAAGATTCGAGATCGGACTGAATTAACGAAGGGGGAGTGGACAGAATGATTCGGATGAAAGACTAGAACGAATGGAAAATGGGTTTCCTCTCCATCCCGTGGCTGAGGCAGAACCGTAACAAGAAAAGACTGTCGAACCCGCGAACACACGCACATACACACAACACACAGTTGGATAATAGCAACAACCCGAAGCAAAAGAGGAAGGAAGAGGAGGAGGGCGACCCAGTCAAGAAAAAGAGAGGCCATGTCTTTGGTCATAGCGGATTCCAGTCATTTCCTCCATGGTGCCAATTGTTACAGGGCATGCACCAGCAGACGCGTGAGTGGCCGGTCGTCTCATCTAAAACTGCGTCTCGTCGTTGAGCAAAGCGCCGTCGTGGAGAAGGTTTGGCGCAGCCGAGGAACGATGTGGTCTGGAATAAGCGCCGCCATGTTGTTTTGCTGGTGATGGATTGGCTGGAAGCTGATGGCCCTGGCAGCTCTTGGCATCTGTCTGATGTACAGTCTGCCTCTCATTGGTCAGCTTGTGTGGAGCTCAAGCCAAGCCACCGCCTGTGTCCGCCTGGGACTCTTGGCGGCGGGAAGAAGAGAGAACATTTCCACTTCCTTTCCACTTCCTCCCCAATTATCATCAAGCACCTCCAGCCACCCAATGATTCCAGGCCAGCAAGTCCATTTTCCAACCCCATCTTGTCACTCACTACGCCATACACTACCTATCGACCATCGCTGAAACACGCTAGAATATCACTCAGAGACGCGATACCAGCGGTCCCCATAATTCAAGATGAATTGATGTAATTCAAATCGAGCTCTTTTTGGCCAATTCAAGTCGGGGTTAAAATCGTCAATTGTAATTCAATCGTAACCCCATCTTATCTTGAAGAAATTGATTCGTCACACATAGGTAAGTCGTTGCTGGTTGATATAAGTATAGCCTGTTTTTGGTGCAGAATTTAGTAGTTTCTATATATGTACTAACTTATTGCTTGCTTGTATCTATGTGCGTTCGGGCCTCGGATCGGTACACTTCGTAATACCGCTATAGTATTGATTCGCGATGGGGGTTACTAGTATTTAGGGTACTGGAGCCCCCCCCAATAAGTACGCTAAGTTCTAACTAGCTTATTCGATTACTATTAATTTTAATTATTAATTATACCCTTTATAAAATTAATATTAATACTATTACTTATAGAATCCCCTATTACAATATTTATCCCTACTAATTAAGCTAATCCAACGAAATTAAACCCCATTTCTATCGAACCGACCCCGCTATCGACAAACTCGTTATAGCCTAATTTATAAATAAACCCAGCCCTTCGCCCGCTACAACGATTATAATCGAAAATCGCTAAACTGAAGGCGATAAATCTAGAGATATTACCGGGACTATACTCCAACTAGCCGTATATAGTTATTAAGGGGTAGAGGTACATATTAGACGCTTAGTTGTTATATCTACGAAATAAGCGGTTATAAATATATTACTACAGTACGGCTTTAAGTCGGTTGGGTCGCGGTGATTAGCGAAATATTGTAAAGAAAGATGAAATTTATTGGCTCTGCGACTACTACAATACCTTCTATAAAATGACTTTAACGGATAGTACTTTAAATTATTTCGAGGGGGTTTGTCATAGCCCAGCCCCACTGGTTCCATAACCATGCCCAGGCACACGGCTGCACTGCACGATCGTTATAATACAAGCGATTTAATTGGTTGTAGATTAGATAAGAAGAGTAGTCCGGGCACCCTGGTTCTGGAGGCATATCTTCCAGCCTAACTACCCGTACAACTCTTACCTTTTATTTTACTCTTTAATCGTAAATTCTATATTAAATATCAATAACGCTACAGCCCTGCCTCGCCCGTTATATGCCTTTATACTATTTACAACTTATTTCTCTACCGGGGACGGTATTAAATATCCTATTAGGAAAGGCTACAGCGTAGCGACGTAGTAATTAGAATAAACGATTAGGGTAAGCTAAAGATTCGATGCGCAATATATTGTAATTACCCCCTTCCTTTAAGGACCTCCGAAGAAGAGATTGAACTAATTAACGACTAGGTTAACGATTATTAAGAAATTAAACCGCCGCTACAATAGTTCGCAATAATATTAAAGCCGTATAATAGCGCTATATTTATTTCGACCCTAATATTTTGAGAAAGTATATTCTTAAGGCGGGTAAGCTTCCCCCCTCCGAAGTTAAACGTAAGTCCCTCGATTCTAATAACTTTATCGGCTCTAATTTCTAGGGCGCCGCTTCCTATACCGTTGGTTAAAATAACGACGACGACGATAAAAAGTTCGACTTATTAAACTTCTCCCCTAAGGAGTTCTATAAATATTATTTCGATTATATTTAACCTATTGCCCGTTGTGCGTATTACTTTTTTAATAAGGAAGTACCTATTTATAATTTAAAGGAACGCTTTTATAGTTTATTTAATTATATATATTACAATGGAGATACCTTTATACTATTTATTTCTATAACTTTTAAAGGTAAAAGTAACGTTAAAATTAAATCCTTCGATAGTTTAATAATTTACAACCAATTCGTTATTTTAATTCAAACCTCTTTAGAAATTATATTCTTAGAAATATATATTCGTACTACCTTTTTAATAAGTACTATTAAATAGTTTAATAATTTTACTAATATACTTAATCGTACTAATAAAAATCTTTATATTCTTAAGAATTAGGCTGACTATTTTAGTTCTATTATAATTAGTCTATCCTAGAAAGTCGCCGACGGAGACCCTAATCTTCCAGTTTCCAATACGAACTTCTATACTTCTAACGCCGGCTTTTAATAAACCCTTACGGAGAATCAGCGACTCAAAAAAGAAAATAAATATTTACTAGCTTCTTTAAAAATTACTTTAAACGCCGCCGGTAAGGTTGCTAGAGCCGGAGACCCGGATAATTCTAACGGAAATTCTAATAAATCTATAGCTTTTAAAAAATTAAAGAATAGTAGACTATTTAACCCGTTTAATCCCCGCAATTATTACTCCCGTTCTAGAATACCTACTATTATAATTACTTCTACCGTCCGTTCTACCGATAATAAACGTTCTATTAAGGAAGAGAATATTAGTAAATTCTATAATAATAATAAAGAAAATAAAATAACTTTCGACGTTTAATATTATTAAATTAAAACTAAGTTTAAGATTAATATTAATTATTTTAATAATAACCGTTAGAAGTTTAATTATATTATTAACCGTTTAATAAGTAAAGCGGCCTAAGCCTTACTCCCTTATTTAGATATTAATTACCCTAATTGTTTAATTACCTTTAACGAGCTATTAAAGTACTTATAGGAGGAATACTATAATTATAGTACTTATAAAAAAACTCTCGTAGAATTTAATAATTTAGAAATAAAATACGGTAAGTGTTTTTAAATTTTTAAGAATACTTTTTAACGTTTAGTTAATTAGTATTACCGTCCCTATAATTAATAAAAGAACGACCTTCGTTATAAAATTACTAAGGAATTCTATTAAGTAGCTAAATTTATTTATTTAAATTCTTCTAAATAGTTTAATAATTATATTCTCCTTCTTAATTCGTTCGACGAAGGTAACTGAATAAATATTTAAAAGAATTATTAATACAATAGAAAGTAAAGTTTTTACTACAATAAAAACTCTAAGGAAATTAATATTAGCGTTTTTAAAACTATAGTAAAGATATTAGTATTCGAACGCCCTACTCCTAAGGAAATAAAGGAATTTACTTACGAAGGCTATTATTTTAATTACTATAAGAAGGGATATATAAGTAGCGAATACCCTTATAAGGAAAAATTTACTAAGTATTTTAATACTTATTTAAATTCTATTGCTAATATTATTTAGGGCAAGGACTCTTCGAATATTAAAGACCTATTTAATACCCCGTCCTCCGACGAAAATAAATTTATTTCTTCTAATAACGAGGATATTATTTCGGACACTATTAAGGGAAATTAAATACCCTAAACTAAATCTCCCCCTAAGGTAAAGTATCTATTATAATGGATATTCTTAATATATAGTATTTAGATTTCGATCTCCGTAATTATTTGGGAGGAAAGTCTTCCTTTCTTGTAATATATAATATAATATTTAATAGAATTATTATTACAACTTTTAATACCTTCGTTAATACTAGAGCTAATACTAATATTATTATAAATCTACCCTTCGTTCGCAAATTATAAAAATTATTAAAATTACCCTTTTATAATAACTTCGACCCTAAATATATTATACCCTATAAAAAAACCCAACCCAATTTAATTAGCATCGCGTTGAAAGGATATATTAAAATCTAAAATTTTAAAGTTAAAAATCAATAGATTATCGTCCTACTAAATTTAAAATGCAATATAATTATTAGTAATATGTAGTTAGTAAAAAACGATATTCTTATTAACCTAGTATATTCTTAACTATTATTTCCCCTTAATTAGAAGTTAAATTAGTCCCGAAACTTCGAAATCGGGAAGGATTCTTCTCTAATAAAGTATCCTAATTTCTAGAAAAATGCCGAAAGTCGAGAAGCCTTATTAGAAAAAGAAGATAAGTAGCGCCGGGACGGCTGCAATAATTATAAAACTATACTCTAAAAGATTAACGAATTAGAAAGGGAATGCTTATAAGATTACTAAATAATTCCCACCCTTTCTTAGAAACCCCTTATAATTATTTAAAAACGTTTAAATTAATCCTTATTACCTAATATAATAAAGCGATATTTTAATTAAATAGATCGTTAATTATTCGAGTAGGACGATAGCTCCCTACCGGAATTAGAAGAACTTCTATTTCCCTTATTTTGAAAAGTAAAACTAATATTAATTAAAGATTTATATTTATTATATAATACGTACGGTTAATACTAATTAAAATACAATTAAGGATAAATTAAAAAGCGACCGGCTAATTTTACGTTTATTAATATTAAGCTCTTCTATAAAATAGTAAAAGAAATATATTTTAACGTTATTAACCTATACGAGTTAGAACGTTTTATTGAGGATAAGAAGGATATTTGTATCGGTCTACTAGAAATAAACGAAATAGAATTGTACTAAAAAATCCTTAAAGAAATCCCTAATTAATATTATAATTTCTTAGAAGTCTTTAATAAAATTAAATTAGATGCCCTCCCTAACCTTTATCCTAGTATCGATTATTATATCCCTCTAAACGAAGGAGCCTAATTAGAAGACCTTTATTATAACCCCCTCTATAAAATGTCCTTTAAGGAATTAGAAGTATACTGGGACTATATTATAGAGAATTTAAATAAAGGGTTTATTAAATTAAATATTATTCCGTAGGTTGCCCCGGTACTTTTTATATTTAAAGTTAACGGAGGATTAAAATTTTGTATAGACTACTATAAATTCAATACTCTTTCTAAAAAGGATTAATACCCCTTACCCCTTATTAATAAGATTATTACCCGTTTTACTAAAGTAAAAATCTTTACTAAAATCGATATTCGTTAAATATTCTACTATATCTATATATTTCTTAATAACGAGGACCTTACTACCTTCCGTACGTACTACGGCGCTTATAAATATAAAGTCCTCCCTTTCGGATTAATAAATAGACTAATTATTTTCCAACGATTTATTAATAAAGTCCTAATAGGGTACCTAAACGATTTTTATAGTACCTATATTAATAATATTCTTATTTTCTCGGAGACCGAGGAGGAGTACGAAATATACGTTAAAAAAATATTAGAAAAACTCCGAAACGCCGGATTATAAGCCGATATTAAGAAATACGAATTTTATGTAACTTCTACAAAGTTCCTAGGATTTATTATTTTTACAAACGGCGTTTCTATAAACCCCGAAAAGGTTTCCGTCGTCCGTAATTGGAAGGAGCCTACTAATATAAAGGGAGTTTAATCTTTTATTAATTTTTATAATTTCTATAGGAAATTTGTAAAGGAATTTAGAAGGGTTATATGTCCGCTAACCAACCTTACTAAGAAAGATATACCTTTTCGATAGACCGAAGAATATTAAATATTTTTTAACGAATTAAAAGACTATTTATTAAAAGCGCCGGTTTTAGCCTACTTCTATTATAAAAAGCCTATACGGATTAAAACTGACGCCTCGGACGGAGTATACGCTAGTATTATATTATAATAATAATCCGAAGATAATAAATAGTACCCGGTAATTTTCTATTCGGAAACTATATTTCCGGCGGAAATAAATTATACTATTTATAATAAGGAATTATTAGCGGTAATAAAGGTTTTTGAAATTTAGCGCGTAGAATTAATAGGAATTTACCCCTTTTTAATCGTAATAGATTATTAAGTATTAAAATATTTTTCTACTAAGCGATTTTTTAATTTCTAATAAGTTGGATAGGTAAAGTCTATATCCTAATACACTTTTAAACTTATTTATCGCCCGGGTAAAGAGAACGTTGTAGCTAATACGCTTTCCTGAAAGTCGGAGGATCTCTAAACTATTAAAAATAAAAAAGAGGATTAAAGGACTCTCTATCTATTCTAATAAAATAGTTAGGAAGTATATTTTTATATTAGGGATAAAGGAGATATATTTGTAATTAAAGTATAAGTATTAATAGTAGAACTCTATTTATTAGACGACGGAGAAGAACCTCCGCTATTATTAGGAATAGAACTAATCGATGTACTTTTAAAAATTAATTATAAAAACCCTATATTAGTAGTCTACCGAGCGAAGGTAAAGAATAGTAACCCCGAGTTCACTTTATAATTAAATAGTTTACTATTTAAGAAAGCTAACCGACTCGTAGTCCCTAAAGGAGACTTCTATCGCATTCTTATTTACAAAGCCTATACGCGCCTAATTACTAAATATTCTAATCGAAATAAAACCCGCCGTCTCGTATCCTAATAATACTAGTAGGTAAGTATATTTAACGATATCGATCGTTTTATTAATAATTACTAAACTTATAAAATTTTAAAAGTCCTATATAATAAGACCCTAGGTCTCCTATACCCTTTAAACGTACTTAACTATTTATAGTAATATATTATTATTAATTTTAAAAATATATTAAAGGATAAGCGGGGTTATAATAATATAATAGTAATAATAAATCGCTTATTTAAAGCGTTATAATATATCCCGTATAAAGATACTATAATAGTTAAATAAGTAGCCTACCTCTATTACTACGGCCCCTAAAAAGTATATAATTACCCGGAAGAAGTAATTAACGACTATAGTCTACAATTTATTTCCTCCTTTACTAACGAAATATTAAAGATTTTAAATATTAAATAGAAATTATCCTCTTCCGGATATTTCCAAACTGCGGGCTAAATAAAAATTATAAATTAGTATATCGATTAGCACCTCCGACCGTTTATTAATTACAATTAAAATAATTAATTAGAAACTCTCCTAACCCTTAATACTATTTAAACCTTTCTCCCTTATAAAAATATTAGTATATCCCCGCACAAAGCTATTATAAATTATCCAATACTACTTCTATTCTATTAGGATCGACGGACTATTATACTAACCTTGGTAAAGGAAAAATATTTAAGGGAGGAAATTCAAGAGGTACTAAGGATTCTATATAAATTCTAAGAATCCGCCCGCGCTACTATAATAAAAAAGTAAGAAAAGTAGGCTATATAAATTAATAAGTACCGGCGCGAGCCCGATTTTAGGGTAGGAAATTGCATTTTTATTATTAAGAAGTCCTAGGCTACCGATAAACCTAATAATAAATTCAACTTCCTTCTTACTTATATATTATATTATATTAAAATTTTGTCCGGTTTTTCCTACGAATTAAACCTACTATTTATATAGCAAAGTATTAAAGTATATTACGCCGACTAACTCTACAAATATCTAAACAATCCCCTACCGGGTTAAATAAATAAAAATCCTAATAGAAAGATAGTCGGAAATTAAGAAGAATAGAAGGTTATAAAAATTATAATATTACAATTAATCTATAGCAAACTTTACTACTAGGCGGAATAGAAAGAATAGGACCCGGATCCTATTTAGTATCCTACCTAGGATTTTAAGAACGTACCCAACGTACTTAAGGCCTTCTATAATATAAACCCAAAGAAGCCCGGCCTACTTCGTCATTTATATATATAGAAAGGCGCTTAAATAAAGGATTTAATATTAACCAACTACGAAGAAAATAATATATTAATTAAGGGAATATTAATAAAGCTGTTAAGAAGATTGAATTACTTACGTAAGTAAGAAGAAGGTATAGCCGAATTAATAAGAGGTTATAGTTTTAATATAAGCAACAACAATTTGTAGAATTAGTTTAATAGCGCAATAGTAGGAGTGAAGGCCCCTAAATTATATTATAGGCTACCCCGAGGGTACCCCTCCTCTACTTGGAAAGCGGTTGTAAAGAAAAGGCTATAGGTTTAAACCATATTAAGGTTAAATTTTTTCGATTTTGAAAGTAGAATCCTCAATTGCGGGGGAGGTAATATTATAGCCCAGCTCTATTAGTTCTATAACCATACCCAAGCATACGGCTACACTATACGATCGTTGTAATACAAACAATTTAATTAATTGTAGATTAGATAAGAAGAGTAGTCCGGGCACCCTAGTTCTAGAGGTATATCTTCCAGCCCAGCTGCCCGTACAACTCTTACCTTTTATTTTACTCTTTAGTCGTAAATTCTATATTGAACGTCAATAACGCTGTAGCCCTACCTCGCCCGTTACGTGCCTTCACAGGGTTCATCGAATATACGACCCTAAGAAGGAGTTATCGATTAAAAAGCGTAAGACTATCTATAATACCTTCTAGTATATAGTATTTTAGAACTTTATTTTTAAGACTTATAGCGAGACTATTAAGAAGGCGCTATTTGACTTTATTATTACTTCTAATATTAGTTATATTATTATTAAGAATGAGGATTTCTATAATTTAATTTAACTATTAAACCCCGCTACGTTAAAAATTATTCCTAAAGGCAATTTAATAATCTAGCGTTAGTTAGAGGATAAATAGCGGTTCGATAAAGTAAAATTAATATCTCTACTTACTAAATCCCTATATAAAGTACATTTATTATTCGATCTCTAAATATCCCCTAACGGATATATAATAATAGCCGTCGTTAATTATTTCGCTAATATCGATAGTATATTATATACGCGCTTATTTATAATACTTTACATTAAAAGTAATTATAGCAAGGATAATATCGGCTCCATTCTTTATAAAATTATTAACAATTATAATCTTTAGAAAAAGTTCGGTCACTTCTAGTATAATAACGCAACTTCAAATAATAAAGCGGTTAAATATATACTAACGAGGGCGGGGGTTTATAATAATAAAGTAGTGAAGGATCGGCGGGTTCGTTACTTCGGTTATATCTTTAATCTAGTAGCGAAGTTATTTCTCGAGGGTAACTGCAATAATATCTTTAGTAACGAGGGTAATATTAATATAGATAGGGAGGATGAGGTTGAGGAGGAGGAGACGCTGGATCGCTAGAGAAAGAGAACTGCGCTAGGGAAGTTGCATAATATAGTACAATTTATTAGGGGGTTACTATAGAGGAGGGAGAGCTTTGTCTCTGTACAGTATAAAGATGTACCGGTCCACCTTATTTAACAATTTAGTTAATAACTCTCTCCCTATTACCCCCCTCATTTGAATCTCGCTAACTCTAATACTATAAGCGATATATATATTAATAACAAAGATTAAGACCTTACCCTTCTATAAAATAATTCAATATAATAGAACTCCTAGTACTTTATAATTAAGTACGCTATTCGATTACGCCCCACTATCGAAGTGTAGATTTATATAAATTATAACAACTCCGATTTAATAAAGCGGCTACTAGAGAAAAATATATTTATATTGTATAATTAGGATATACTTAAAACGATTCTTAATATCCTTATATTATTTAAAGAGGTAATTAAGTATTTTAAAGGACGAGAACCTAAGTTGAACAAAATACTCCCTACCCTTAAAATACTAATAACGAAACTAAAAAACTACTATTCTCTATACTATTCTCATTCTAAAGTAGAATTATTCAACGGTCCCACTATCCTAACCGCTATTACTAACCGTACTATTACTTAACAACCTAATATTAATAATAATATTATTCCTAAACGGCTACATTGTAGTACTACTTTACCCCCCCGATACTACAACGGCGAGGTAGATTTGCTGCAGTTAATTAGAAACGAGCCCCGCCTCTAGAACTAGTCGCGCGCTTAAGAAGTGTTAGGAGGCTAAGAGCCTATACTTAGAAGCACTCTAACGGCGGCTGCTCCGCTCTATCGGCCGAAGCGGTAGACTAACAACGGCAGCGCCTATATCGGGTCGGGTTCGTAGGAAGAATAATCCGGCACTACGTTGGGGCGCTAAACGAATATAGGACTCTATAATATTCCTTAACGGATGGACAGAGTTTATATAAGGTATAAAAGAGGTTTAACGCAATATAATTTATTATAGTCGGTAGCTATTAATATATTTTTAAATTAACCCCTAACTTACTATCCCCTACGTATAACTACAATTATAATTATTTTAGTCTACCCTTCGCCTATATTCTTAATAAGTTAATAGTTCTTTTTCCGGGAGTTAAGCTAGTATTATTAATATATATATATATAGCGGCCGGTTTATTTTTTGTATTACTAAGGCTACTCTTCGTCCCTTTTATACTACTATTCCTATAATTATTATAGTTAAAACAATTTAACCTCCTCCGCCTTTATTATAATAATATTAACCTACCGTAGAGTTTATCGAAGAAGATAGTAATAAAAATTACTCTCCTACGCCGCCCTAGGCTCCCTATTCGTATTTCTAAATTTTAGAAACCGATAAATTCGTACGTAAATAATAATTATTCGAATTCTAGTTTACTATAATTAAACTCCTCTTTAATTATTTCCTTTTATATATATTTTAATAGGAGTAGTTCGTTTTCGTAGGCCTCGCTAAATAAAATTTAGTAGGAAATTACCCCCCTATCCCTACTAAATTCTATTATTAAGACTATCTTTTTTATAATTAGATTTATATTTCTATTATACTTCCCCTTACTACCCTTTTATTAGCGGCCGTTATTATAACTATTCCTTTACTAATTATAATTACGCCGGCCTATATTAAGTATTACCCTAAATATAATATTATTAAATTTATTAGCGAAAGTTTCTTATAATTATAGAATTATTTTTATAATATTAATATATATTTTTAAAAGTACCTTCGTACTTCCCTCTCGTTTATTATTAATTATATTAAAAGTAACCTTAAGAACGTATAAATTAAATATATATTAATTCTTTATAGTAAACCCGGGTATAATATTATTTATAATATATTTACGTAGAGCGACCTTTGTACTTTCTTAGAGATTAAATATAATAGTAATACTTAGGCTATTAAACGGTCCGTTTTCAATAAATTCGAATATATATAGTAAAACGCCTTGGAAATTATTTGTAATTTCTATAATTATTATTATATTAAAGAATTCAATTTATTGTATAATTAATTAGAATATATTCGGGTCGTTACTTAAACTAACCGGTTACACCCCCTTTTTAAATAAAGCGTCCTTTCAATAGCCGGTATTAATATAATAAATAAAGTAGTAGCGTATACGGAACGGTTAGAAGGTTTAGAAAATATCGAACCGTTTATATTATATTATTAAAATTAAATATTTTTAAAGTATATTCTACTATCTTCTTCGTTTTTACACCCTCCTACTTCCTCTTTAAATATCCCTTTATAATTATTCCGTAGTACTAACCCTCCTAATTTTCTCCATCGCCCCCCTATTACTTTTTAAATAAATCCTAATTTTATTTATTCCCTTTATTACTAGAAAGGTTATATATATAATTATTATACTTAACTGAAATTATTAAATACTTATTATAAATATAATATAATAAGTTATTTTATAGTAGTATATTAAAACCGAACTTACTATAATTACGGTTAGGTCGGTTATTTAATACGGAATTGTACTATCCCTGTAAGTACCCCTTTATACGGAGCAAATATTGAACCGATTGTAATTAGAGCGGTAATTATAATTACTTAGGATAATACAGGTAAATTATAATTATATTTAGAAACGAAATTATTAATAAAAATTTATAAAGATTAATAGAATATACAAGGGTTAATAGATTTAAGCGTAGAATTAAACCTAATTAGTAGGTATTTATTCCTATTAAATATAAAAATTAATCCAGTATTTTATTATTTTATTAATTTCTCTCTTTAGCCTATTCCTATATATAATACGATTATTTATTTTATTAAGATATATAATTCCTATAGTACTAAGTAAATAAAGCGAATTACTTTTATTATAATTAAGTCTCTAATTATTAAAATTATTTTCGGTTACCCCTAGCTTTATAAATAGAATTCTAATATTAATTAGTAGCAATAATCGTTTCGGTTTTATATCGAGGCCGGCAATCTTATATTAAGTATAATATTAATAAAGGAAGTATATAATACTATAACCGTCCTAGCGGAGCTATAGTAGGATTTAATTCTATTATTAAACTTTTGAGAAATAGTAAAGGTAGAGGAGGGTTTCCGCCCTTTTATATATACGAATATCCTATTCGAAATCCCCTTTTCCTTAATATTAAAATTCGCAACCCTATTTATTATACTAAATTCGGCCGAAATACTTCTAATCCCTACTTCCTTAATAAAAGTTTTTCGGGTAGCGTTTAATAGCGTCTACCCTACCCTAATACCCTCCGCAGAATTAGTATTACTATAACCTTTAGAATTATTAGAGGAAATAGAAGGCGAACCTACTATCCTTAAACCGATTATTCTACTAAAATATAAAGAATTCCAATTAGTATTCGAAATTTTAGTAGTACCCCTACCCTAATATAACCGGCTAAAATATTATATTAATTTAATTGAAGGAGAATCGGCACTTTAAGGACCGATTTATATATTAAATATTAAAGAATTAAAAATATTATACAAATAATTAGTAGAGGTATTTTAGAAGGAATAGATTTATTTTTCTATTAGCCTAGTAAGCGCCCCTATTATTTTTATTTTAAAGAAGGGTAGAAAGCTAAAGCTCTATATTAATTTTAGGGTATTAAATAAAGTTACAAAGAAGAATTGGACGGCGTTACCCCTTATTTAAAAAATTCTAGATTAATTATTGTCGGTTAAGGTCTTTATTAAATTGGATTTAAAGGATGCGTACTATAGGATTCGGATTTGAGAGGGAGACGAAGAGAAAACGGCGTTTCGTACGAAGTACAAATACTACGAGTTTTTAATTATACTAATAGGGTTAGCGAATATACCGGCAATATTTTAAATATATATTAATAATATATTAATAAGGTTAATAAATATAATATATATTATTTATTTTAATAATATTTTAATTTATAATAAGAATAAAGAAGATTATATTAATTATATTAAGGAAGTTTTTTAACGGCTATAAGATTGGGATTTCTATATAAATTTAAATAAATATAAATTTTATATAAAATAGGTATTATTTTTAAAATATATTATTTCTCTAGAGGGTATATTAATAAATTTAAAAAGGGTTATAATAATCGTAGAATAGGAGGCTCTAACGAACGTTTATAATATTTAGGTTTTCCTAAAGTTTATAGGATTCTATCGGCGCTTTATAATATTATATTTTAAAATAATTGCACCTTTAATAGAGTTATTGAAGGGCGATAAATAGAAACTATTCGAATTTATAAAAGAAGTAGGGGAAATATTCGCGGAATTTAAAAAACTATTTTAGGAAGTTCCTATATTATACTACTTCGACCCAACGTTATAAATCCAAATAGAAATAAATACGTCGGACTTCGCAATTAGGGCAGTTCTTATATAATTATATAGTAATAGGTAGTACCCGGTAATTTTTTTTTTAAGGAAAAAGTCGCCGGAAGAAATAAGATATAGGGTTAAGGATAAAGAATTATTAGTAGTTATAAAAGTATTAAAAGCGTAGAAATAATATTTATTATATATAAATAAACCGTTCTTAGTAATTATAAATTATTTAAATTTATAATATTTTTAAAATAAGGAGCGGACTAGTACGAAGTAAAATTAGTAAATATTAGAATTAGCGGTATATAATTTCGGGATTGAATATCGGCCGGGAAAATTAAATCCGGCGGATAAATTATTAAAGAAGCTATAATTGTAAGGAGAAGAATTAAAAATAGGGGGCGACTACTTATTAATAAAGGTTATTAAAGGAAATAAAAAAAAAGGCCGGGTAATAAAGGAAGGTTGGGTATTAAAAGTACTAGTAAGATAGGTAATTTTAATTAGAAAAGAGGTTTAAAGGACGGTAACGGAGGAGAGGGAATAGTAATAGAATATAGGCGAAATGGAAGAAGGTTAGGCATTAGAGGATAAAGGAATTGAATTATAAGAAGAAAAGCGGAATTTAAGGGAGGATAGTAAGGTAAATAGGGAGGAGAGAAAGTAAAAGGAGGTTGAAAGTAATAGTAGAAAGGATAGAGCGGCGAAGAAGAAGGTAAGGTTTATAGGCGAAACTATTATTAAATTAGAGGGGGAAAACGAAAATATTATAATAGGGAATATAGGCGAGTATATAGTAGTAGTAAAAGTATAGAAGAATAAAGAATAATTATTACTATTAGTGTGAAAGCGTGATCCTACGAGTGATTAAGATAACAAGACTAGAAGCTACAAATCAAAGTAATATTAAGTGTAAAGGAGGAAGGGAAGCTATTCAAACGAGGGTGCTACAGATCCGGGCATATAAACCAGATCTGCCACTCGTTACCGCCTTCCTAATCCGTCTAGCCTTATCGATAAGAATTTAAACTTTATTCTATCCAATTACTATAGCGCTAAACGTCTAATACCAGCAACCCCATTACCCAGTAATAGGTGCTCTGGAAGCCTATCCAACTATACCATAACATTACCCCCCCCTCCGAAAGAAGGCTCAACCCTAGAACCGAAAGAAAAGAAAATAAAATAAAAGACAATTACCAATCATATAAAAGGACATACGGGTCTATCGCGACGGTTGGTTCAATCTATTATATTACAATAAAATCCCTCAAAAGCCAAAACTCTATACTAAGCTTTGCGACTATATCTTTAATCTAGCTATTGCAGCGCTAAGTATATAAAACCCAAAAAAAAACTTCCCCCAATTCGGACTCGAACAGACTACGTCCCGGGCAGAGGACAGATGCACCAGACTAATACAATACAATATTGTAGGCTATCACGCTACGCTATTATACTATATACTATTCTATAGCCCGTTATTAGTCAGTATCCTCCCTTTAACTTATTAAATCCTCCTCTTTCGCATCTTTCCTTTCTTTAAACCTTCCGCCAATAGGTTATCGTCTTTATACTTCTTTACAATCTAATTATTTTCTACTACTTTTACCCAAACGCCTAACCTCTTTAATAGTCCCGGTTTATCTAGATTTTCATTATAATATTCTTTCAACTTTATTACCGCATTCTTAAACCCTTCCGCATCCTACCATTTAAGGTTAAGGTCCTATCCTTTCTACTATACTTAATATTAAAACTTTCCTCCGCTAATCTTTAATAATAGAATCTTTTCGACTTCCTATTCTTCTACTTCCTCACTATTCTCTCCTTCTAATAGATATAATTCTCCTACTAGATTATTATTAGCCTGCCCTAATAGCGGATTAGTAGGGTCCTTTCTCAACCTATCTATATAATAAATATATAATCTTCTCTACGACCCTAATATATTTAATTTATATAAGTACCTAACTATACGTAGGATAGTATAGGGGATTCGTATTAAAAAGAAATCCAATTTATTATTTAAGCAATCTATTAACCAATTCTTCTTAACAATAAAGACTTTATCGCCCGCCCCGAAGTTTAATTACCTACAGTACTAATTTATTTAAATAGTTTAATATTCTTAAACCCTCTATACTACTATTCTTACTAACTCATTTACCTTCATTAGAATCTTTACAATTTCAACGGCCTTTTTTTACAAAAGCCGCTCTCTTAACAATCCCTCCCCCGTATTCTCCTATCTCACTCGTTCCTCCCAATCGAATAGTAGATTTATTACGTACCCGAATATAACTTCGTATAGAAATAAACCGTTTAAATTCTTATAAGGGAGGCTACTTTACACTACGTCGAGAATTAGCAAGAGACCTAACTAATCGTCTTAATTATAAAATACATAGGGTCTCAACCTTTAATTAATATATTAATTTATAATCTCTACTTAATTAGCGGTCTAAGAGTACCTTATACTACTTAATTTCTATTTTATCCTAAGAAAGCGCACCAATTCCTAAGTAAATTCCGATACGAATTAGGGGCTTCTATCGTTAATAATTTATTTAAATAGTCCGAAAACGTAATAGGGGCCCTTATAATATAATTTTATTACTTCTTCGCCCATTACTATATTTTTATATAGTATATACTACAAGAGTTTTAAAAATCGGTCTACTATTACCAATATATTATTATACCCTCTTTTATCCTTCGGTATAAACTTAAAATTAATAACCAACTATTACTACACCTTATAATCTTCTTCGAAGGGTAGCGCGTAGAATAACCCAAACGTCTTATTTCGTAAAACTTTTAAAGATTTATACATTTAATAATTATTTATAAAGCAATTTATATTTAAGGATATACCTAACTACTAATATTAACAAATTACTAACTTCCTTATTTTATTACGTCCTAAGTAGGCCGTTAGGAGATTATTATAGTACATTTTTAATATAGTAATATACAAATTCCTATCCTCTAATACTATTAACCTACTATTATAAATTACTAATCCTTCTTTTATTCGAAGGTAATTATAATCCCCGGTAGTAGCTTTAGCTCTATATACCGATAGTAATATTATTTTTCAATTTACCTTAAAGAATTAGTCTATTAACTCTAACCCCTCCGGTAAGCTTTCTTTATTCTCTTAATCGTTCCCCAATAGCGCCTCCGTTTCTATAAAAAAAATTATATTAATTTCTACCTAACTAATATCTTTCTTATTACTTACAAAAACAAAATTATTACCCTCTAATTTCAATAGTTTTATTGTATATTAGTCGTCCCTTTTTTATAGTACTATTCTTAGCGTTTCAGTCTTCCTAAATAGCGTATCAATTACTTAATTATCTTTACCCGGGTAGTACTTTATTTTAAATTAATATTTAAACAACTTTTCCAACCAACCGGCTTATTATATATTAAGGAGGCGCTTTATATAGAAGTATTCTAATACTTAATAGTCGGTAAATATTTTAAACTCCTTTCCTTTTAATTCCAGTCTCCAAATAGTAATCACTTTTATAATAACTAATAATTCCTTATTATAAATAGGGTAATTAAATTCCATTAGTACTATCATCTCCATATAGAATACTATTAAATACTAATCTTTATTAGTCTCTTACTATTACAATAATACTCCTCTATATACCCCGTCCAAAGCGTCTATCTCTAAACGAGTTTTCTTTTCGAATAAAAAGTAAATTAGAATAAACGTATCTAATAACCGGTCTTTTAATTCTTCGAATACCTTTTAATATTCCTCGTCCTATACAAATATTTTATTTTTTCTAATTAATAAGTTTAAAGGCCTAATAATACATTCAAAATCCCTAACGAATTTTCGATAAAAGTTATAGAATCCTAAAAATACCTATACTCCTTTCAAATTCTTTAGGGTTTTCTATTCTCTTACTACTTCGACCTTCTTAGGGTCGATAAAAATTCCTTCGGTACTAATAATAAAACCTAAAAATTTAGTTTTTATTATATAAAATTCATACTTATTAATATCTATTTATAATCCTATTCCCTACAACCTTAATAGTACTTTCCAAATATACTTTTTGTATTTTAATATTATTTAGGAGAAAATAAGGATATTATCAATATAAGCGTTATAAAAATTTTAAGTACTTATTAATACGTTATTAATAAATCGTTAGAATAATAATAGTCCCCCGTATAATCCAAAAAGTAATACCTTATACTAATATACACTAAAATTAATCCTAAAAATTATTAAGTCTTTTTAATTAGGGAATATTCTAATACAATGGAAGGTTTATCGAATATTAATCTTAGTAAAGATCTTAGCCTAGGAAATCCTAATTAACGTTTCCTCAATTAACAATAGAAGGTATTAATCCTTCTTCGAAATAGTATTAAACTTTCAGTAATTTATATAAAAATATAAACCGCTATTTCCCTTTAGGACAAATAATACCAGGGCTACCCAAAGAGTTAAATTAACTTCTATAAACCCTTTTTTAAAACTTTCGGAAATATACTTCCTATATTCCTCGAACTCTTATAATATTATACAATATAAGGGGTTAATTCCTAGCTCCTTAAATCGGTAATTATCTTCAATATCAATCTTATAATTAATCCTAAATTTATAATTAAATAGGGCGTTGGATTTTACTTTACTAAAAACGTTTAGGAGATTATAATAGTAGGGCGGTACCCTTTTGAAAATTAATTAACAATTTTCTTCCTCGTCTTCTTTAAAACCTCCTACTCCCTAGAATTCCCGTTATTTAATCTCAATTAATCCTTTAATTTCGTAGAGGCTAATCGAATTTACCTAGGCTTTTTTCCTTATATAAAAGCTAAATACTTCGGTATTTACAATAACTAAATCTATAGGACGTTCCTTCACCCAACCCTATTCCTTCGCTAAATAGTATAAACTTTATATATCCTTCAATAAGTATAGGGAAATTTAATTATTTAACTTCGGTTATACCCTAAGGAGTGCAATTTGTTAGTCGGGGTTCAATACCCTCTTTATTTTTATTCGTACCCTCTCCTATACGTTTAAAGAAAGTAATTGAATAGCCTATTTCTAATTTAAATCTACCGGTTGCTATTTAGGTCGTTCTAATTTTTCCTCATCCTCCTAAAATCCAAGAGAGAACGAATCCTTCGGATTAGTAACGCTAAATATCCTCTTCCTTACTACCTCCTCCAATTCCTTAATCCTCCTACGAATAGCTTTTAAATATTAAGCTCCATTCTATCATTTTTTATCTTCCTCTATTATTAACCGTTCTCTACGCTCTACATCGGCCTAGAAATTAAGGTTCTTTATAGGGGGTCCCGAATCCCTAATCTTAATATTTTTAATATTATATATAAGGACAATATAAAATCAGTATATTAATTATCCCCTTCTATAGTCTAGTAATATATCGTTGCAGGCTAATTATATTTTCCTTAGGATTATATCCTTTTTCAATTTTAGTAGGATAATAATCTACTAATTTAGGAAAGTAATTCTATTAATGTAAAAATATCCTCGTATAGCCAAATTAATAATATTTAACTTAGCCTTCTTATATAGCAATATATACCCGGAATTGAAATCGTTATATATCTCCAATTAGAGTCTCTTTCTTAATTTATTCGCGAACGAACGGTTTATAATAATATAAATATCAACTCCTATATCTACTAGCGTACAATAAATTATAATAGATAATCTATTATAAATTACAATATAAAACACTATAAAAGGTTTTCCCCCTCCCAAATAGTCCCTTAAATTAAAATTTAAATACTTTATACTAATTTATTAAATCTTCTACTTTTCTATACTACTAATAGAAATTTCTCTTAGAATAGAGACTTTTCCTTAGGTATCTAATTTTCCGAATCCGAATCTAACCCTAAAAGGTCGTTTCTACTATCCTCCTTATTAATAAATTCTCCAGCCTCGGAATTAGGGTCTAAACACTTTTCCTTTACTTCTAACTATTTCTCTTCTAAGGGGATTAGGTTATTATTTCCCTATATACAATCTATTATAACATTAAATTCTACTTCCAATACATTAATTTTTACTCTAATCTTAATCTTATTTAAGTATTAGTCCAACTGGTAACCGACCTTACGATAATTAAAGTATCAATCTTCTATAATAAACTTTTTTATTTCTTTAAAAGTAGGGCGTTAAAATTTAAAAGTAGTGATAGGAATATATCCTTATAACTTTTTAAAGGGGGGAGGAGTTTTAACTCCCGGCTTCTTCTATTTTTTCCGCTTTATATTAGGGTCTAAAGCCTAAAGTAGCCGCGTATAATCCTCGAAACTCGTATCGGTCTTTAAATATATAAGTTCGGTTAATACCCTTAATTCCTTAAATACTTTACGCTTTATATTACTTTTCTATAATTCTCGAGGGATATAGCATTATCTTACTAGCTTAATAAAGATAACTTTAAAATTTTAAAACCTATTAGAGGGCTTTATTTTCAACCTCTCGAAGTCCGTTATAGCCTTTTCCTAGGCGTTATAATTGTAGTAATCGTTCTATAGGTAGGTTAGTAACCTATTAATAATTAGGATAGCTTCGGAATAAGTACCGTTGAAGTAAAGTAAAATTCCCTTGGCTACTACACCCCCTAATCTAGATAGGACCTTACTAATCCTAACTTCTTTATCGACGAAATAATCGGCATTTATATAGAATTTATTTCTCATTTATAGGATCTATACGTTAAAAGATACTTTATCCGTATAATTATTATTAAATTTATTTATATCGAATATTTTAACTAACTTCTTTTCTCCTTTCTTCCGCCGGACCCACAGGCCTACCGGGGCGAAGCCTCCCAAATTACCGGAAGGGGAGGGAGAGGCCAAAGACTATAATAGAGGCCGCGGAGGATCTCCTCTATTATTTCCGTCCAACGAATCGTTATTATCCGATAGGTTATTATTAGGCGGATCGTTACTAGCACAAACACTTAGTAAAGAGCTAATATATAGCGTAACCGACTTTAGTACATTAATTTCTAATTATAAATTATTAATTACTGTATCGTACTCTACTTTTTCGGGTTCGAACCTTACTATCTATTTACCGGGATAATTTCTCTTAACCGCAATTTAAACGCCGTCGTTAAATCTTATAGGTAATAGAGTTATAAATAATCGAATAATTTAAATAAATAAACAATTCTATTCTTCGAATACCCGGAATTACATTTCGAATTATAGGAGGATCCCCTCGGTAACGCGCTTCTTTAGCCCCTTCTAATAAAAATTAAACTTTAGAATCTCCCTAAATAACCGGTCGTTGTCTTACAATAATTAATATACTTAATTAACAAAATAAAAGACCTATACGTCCAAACGACTAACCTATCGAACGGCCTTCTATAATAAAACAATTAGGTTGCGTAGTAAATCGTTAATAGCTTCGTCGAAAATACTATAAACTCTAATTTCGTCCTATATAACTCTTAATTCCAATTTATAGGCCTAATAGAAGGTTTGCCTATTAATAAACCGATTAATAATATTCAACTTCTTTTAAAGTACTTTACTACTTTTAATTCTATTAAATACCAATTTAAAGAATATTACTAATTCGTTATCATTTTCTTCATCTATCTATACTTCGTCAATTAATATAATTCTTTTATATACTTCTTCAACTAATTGGGTAGGGGTAACAAAGAACGCTAGGAATTTAATTCTTTTATAAAATCGGCAAAGATAATAGCTTCTCAAGTCGGATATATTTATTAGCTAGTTGTAAATAATATCGGTATTATCCACCAACTTCGCTTCTACTTCTTCTTTCATTAAAATCTCATCTTCAACTTAAGTTTTATAGCGGATCTCTATATCCGGGATTTAGTATAAACGGTCTAAGTCTTTAATATAACGGGTCTTCTATTCTATACTTAACCTAACTAGTAAAGCCTTATATCGGAGGGTCCGAAATAAATCCAGAATTTTACCGAATAGCTTAAACATAATAGTACCTACCTTAATAAATTTCTTTTATCCTAGAACTTCTTTATTTTTATCTTTTAACTTCCTTCTAATATTATAAAATATTATTTAAGGGTCGAAGAAAGAGTCTTCCGCTTTAATATTCTTAATATAAATAAATAAATCATCGGCGGATTCAACCGTCGGAGTTCAATAGACCATCAACTTCATAAGGGTAATAAGTACACCCTATAAATTATAATTCAAATTTCTACTAAGCATCGAAACTACTTCAGGACGTAACTAGTCTATCGTCAACGGGTTAGGACTAAATACATATCAACCTCCTAACTAAATAAAGGGGTTTAATAATCGTATAACGGGACTAAATCCCTCGTCGTACTAGGTCCGGTCGGGGGGGTCGAATAAATCCGATTCTTACTCGTAATAAGAACTATCTCCCAATAAAGGAAATACAATAAATAGTAATAAATAGGGAGCTCCAACGTTAAACATCGTATAATTAACTCAATTTAAAAGGCGGGAGTTGGGGGTAGGGGATTACTCCTTCTATCAGTACCGCAATATAACAACTATCAGGAAACTTAGCAATTCTTCCTCCAGAGAACCGCGGCGATAACTAACTACAATCTAATCAAACGAATCAACTACTCAGTACAATTAGAAGGGTAGGATATTATAATACCGTCCCCGGACAAAGGATAATACTTAATATTATATAAAAGCATAATCCTACGAGTAATTAAGACAACAAGACTAGAAGCCACAAATCAAAGTAATATTAAGTGTAAAGGAGGAAGGGAAACTATTCAAACGAGGGTACTACGGATCCGGGTATATAAGCCAGATCTGCCACTCGTTACCGCCTTCCCAATCCGTCTAGCCTTATCGATAAGAACTTGAGCCTCATTCCATCCGATTGCTATAGCGCCAAGCGTCTGGCACCGGCAACCCCATTGCCCAGTGATGGGTGCTCTGGAAGCCTGTCCAGCCATGCCATGACAATTAGGATAATAATTATTAGAAGTATAGAAGGAAGACTTATTTATTATTAAAGAAATATAGAAGAATAGCGAAGGGAGGAGACGGACAAAGAATTAAAAAATAGAGGAAAATAGAATTCTATAGTATTAATATTAAGTCTATATTCTAGAATATATATAGGCCGAATTATTCTATACCTACTATAATATAGTAATAGTTAAATATTTAAACTAGAGGAAAACGTTAAAACGTATTAATTAATTCTATTACTAACCTACTATTATAACCGATATTAAAGTATATATTTGCGAATACCTAATATATTAAAAGGTTAAACTTTATAATTATCGATTATATAGGCTATTAAGGTCGCTATTTATCCTTACTATCCTTTAGTAAAATATTTTGTACGACTTTATTACTAGGTTACTAAAATTATTCGATTCTATATTTAATTGGATTTACAATATAATTTTTATTATTATTAATTATTTTACTAAGTACGCCTTATATATCCTTATATAGAAGACGATTAATACCTAGCAATTTATATTCTTCTTTTAATAATATATTTTTTAATAATTTAGCCTCCCGGATTCTATTATATTAGATAGAAATAGCCTTTTTATAAACTAATTTTAGAAGATTTATTGCGAATTCCTAAATATCCGTAGACGCCTCAATATAATCTAATACCCTTAGATAGACGGATAAACAGAAAAGTAAAATTAGAATTTAGAACTATATTTTCGGATCTTTTATAATATAGAGTAGGTTAATTAGGCCGAAAAAATCACGCTTACATAGTAGACGTATAATAATTATTTCTATACTACTATTAGAAAGTCCCTTTTAGAACTACTCTTCGAGTATTATTTTTAGGGATTAGCGGATTTAGAGTAAGGGCGAAGGACGGTCCTTCCTATAGTAATTACCGACCGGATTAATAAATTACTTTAAGGGCGGTTAGAAGTTATAGTAATTTTAGAAATTATTAATTAGGAATATACGAAATAGTATAATAAAGTTTAAAAATTAAAGGAATTCGATATTGGGAATTAGGTTCTATTTAATATAAAGTATATTAAATAATACTACCTAAATATTAAATTAATAAATAAATTTTTAGGACCTTTCTAAATTACTAAAGTCGTTAGGGAGAAGAAGATAGCGTACTAATTCGTACTCTTTATATATTACCGAATTTATTTAATGTTCTTTATTACTCTCCTAGAATTATATTATAAGGATCCTATTGTAGTAGCACTATAAGGGGAAATTATAAATATTAAAAAGGATAATATTTAGTATAAAGTCGAGGCGATTGTAAAGTATTATAGATCCGGCTATTAATATTAATTCTAGGTTAAATAAAAGGGGTATTTAAATAACGAGAATTCGTAGGTATTATAAGAGGATATAAATTACCCGGACTTTCTTAAAGAATATAAAGTTAGGGAAATATAGCGGTAGCGTATTAGCGGCGGGCCGATTATTAGGTCAATAAGAATTAATTAGATAGAGGTAAGAGAATAATAATTATTAAGAAATATAAAGTAGAAATATAAAATATAAATATAAAACGTAAAATGTAAATATAAAATATAGACGAGAGATATAAATATAAAATATAAACGTAAAATATAAAATATAGATATAAAATATAAATAAAAAGATAAAATATAAATACAAAATACAAACGTAAAATGTAAATGTAAAATATAAAATAGAAAATACAAAGTAGAAATATAAAGTAGAAATATAAAATAGAAATATAAAGCAAAAATATTAAAGTAGAAATATAAAATAGAAATATAAGGTAGAGATATAAAATAGTAATACGAAATATAAATAGGGGAGGTAATATAGAAATATAAGACGTAAATGTAAAATATAAATATAAAATGTAAAATAGAGACACTAAATAGGACGAAAAATAGGGAGGGAAGGTAATTTAAATTCTTTATAGAAAATTAATAAAGTATTAAGTAGAGTATAATTTATATTATCTATTATTATTCTAAATGAAAAATCCTTAGCGGTATTTATTATTATCGATATAGGATTAGAACCTACGATTTTAAAAGAAATATTCCTACGCGCTACCGCGCTTATTAATAATATTCGTAGATACTACTTTATACTATTTATTTATAATTTTCCCGTACGAATTCTAATAATTTATCTAATTTCCTATTTAGTAATACTAATTTCCTATTAATTAATTAATATTAAGGGTTATAACTACAATTGGGGGAGGGGGGGATATAAATAAGAATATTCGGTATAAAAATACGTATAAGGGAATTAATAAGGGTTATTAGATTAGTATTAACGTTAGTATTATTAATATTATAGTAACCTAACTTCAAATAGCCCTTATAATTAAAGTTGGAAGTATAAAATATCCTAAGCAATATTGTAGGGAGATTGTTATTAATTAAGTATATTTATATAACTATTTAAAATACTATTACGGAACGATATAATTATTATAAAAGGGGGGTAAATAGGGGGCTATTAATATTAGTAAGACGTATAATTTCAACTACTATATTTTATATAGCGTTTTATAGATTATAAATACTATAGGGGACTTCGAATATATAGCGGCGCAGCGATAGTAAATATTACGATGTTTCATTGAATTTTAAAAAGAAAAGATATTAGCGACGTAAAAAAAAAAAAAAAAAAAAAAAAAAAAAAAAAAAAAAACGTACCTTTAGTCTAATAGGTATTTAGGCTAATCCTTTTAAAAATTTCGTATAAATTTAGGGCTAGGGCGTTTACGAATATTTAAATTAATATAACATTATATTTTAAATAAGCAAAGGAACGGATATTACTAGAGAATAGGAAAGAGAATAATTAAATGGAAATTAGTAATAAATATAAGGTAAGAGGAAGGGAAAAATAGAGTAGGAAGGGGAAAATAGAGAAGGGAAATAAATATATTAATTAAACGCTTTAGGAAAGCGGGGGTTAATATATAAATATATAGTAGTAAAGTATATATCTACGGGGGGGGTAGGCGTAAATAAGGGGGGGGTGGATATAGTAGTAAAAGTAAGGATAGGAGGGAGAAGAAGAGGAGAAGCGAAGGAGGTAAGCGGAAGGGACGTTATATAAATAAAGGAGGAGGTTTTTATATAAATATAAATCGAAGTAAGTAAATATAATTTTAAATAAGCGAATATAAAATAATGTAGGGTAGGAGAAGTATTAAATAAATATAGGAATAATAGGAAGGAATAAATAGGAGGATAAAATAAGGGCGGTAGTTTAAAGGGGAGGAATAGAATAAATAAGTAATAAAATAATTACAAAGAAATAGGAGAGAAGGGTAAGAAAGGGAAGGTATATAGTTCGGATTATAGTAGGGAGAGCAGGGGTTACAATTAGAAATTATATTATTAAGACGAAAAGAATAATACGGAAAGTAAGGCGAAGGTAATAAAAAGGTATTTAGGAAAGTATAATACTAGTAAGGGGATTTAAAATAAAATTAGTATTTAGGGTTATAGGAAGCGAAGGAAGGAAGCGAAGGTCCTAAGGACGGAATTTATAGGGAGGGGGATTGTATTTAAATATTATAGTAAATTATAGTAGGCGCGAATTATAGAGAGTACTATATAAGCGGAATTTTAGGGGTTAATTATAATAATATTCCTAAAATATATAGGAGGTTTAGTAAGAAATATTTCGGGGTTCGATTGCGTAGGTATTCCGTAGTAAGTATAAACGATAGAAGGTATCCTACGAAAGTATTAGGCTATATAACGGATATTAATAATAGAGAGTATCCTATAAGAGGAACGAAAGGGCGTAAATATTTTAAAGTATTTATTAATATTCGCGAACTTAGCGTAGTATTTATTATTAGGTAAATTGATATTCGCTACCTTATACGCTTATTAAGCGCTAGTCTAGGTAACGGTCGGGAATTTAACTAATTCTTTATATTAGATACCGTTTTTATACTTATATTTGGAACTTAGGAGAATAAATATTATAATACCAATATTCTAGCGGGCGGCTCGCTATAGTAGGAATTTATAAGAATAGATATTATAATACTAATATTCTAGCGGGCGGTTCGCTATATTTAGAACTTATAAGAATAGATATCCTAATACTAATATTCTAATAGGCAGCTCGCTACATTTAAAGTTTACGAGAATAGATATTATAATACCAATATTCTAGCGGGCGGCTTCGGGTCCGTATTTAGAATTTGCGAGAATAGATATTATAATACTAATATTCTAGTAAGCGGTTTCGGGCCTATAGTTGGAGCTTATAAAAATAGATATTACAATGCCGATCTTCTAGCGGGCGGTCTCGTATTTATATTGGGAACTTATAAGAATAGATATTACAATACCGATCTTCTAGCGGGCGGTTTCGTATTTATATTAGGAGCTTATAAGAATAGATATTACTATACCGATATTCTAACGGGCGGTTCGCAAACGGAAGAGCAATTATAATATTCGGGATATAGCATCGGTAGCCGTTACGAACGACAATTCGCCAAACCGGTAAATAAAGACAATAACGCAGCCCGACAATATAGCCCAATAATACTATAATAGTATAATACCGACGCCTTCCGCTATTTAACCGGAATTTATTATAAATTGTAAAAGTTCCGAGAATAGAATTTATAAGGGGGGGGGTTGTATTAGAAGGTTAAAAATTTATATTTAGAAGTATTTTAACGGCGGCTATTCCGCTCTATCGGCCGAAGCGGTAGATTAACAACGGTAGCGTTTATATCGGGTCGGGCTCGTAGGAAGAATAATCCGGTATTGCGTCGGGGCGCTAGACGAGTACGGGATTCTATAATATTCTTTAGCGGATGGATAGAGTTTATATAAGGTATAAAAGAGGTTCAACGTAGTGTAGTTTATTATAGTCGGTAGTTATTAATATATCTCTAGATTAACCTCTAATTTGCCGTCCCCTATGTATAGCTACGACCGTAGTTACCTCAGCCTACCCTTCGCCTACGTTCCTAATAAGAAGTCCCCGTTCTCAACCTCGGTCTAAATAGGGATTTATTTATCCGTACTAGTATCAATCTCGCGGTTGTAAAGATTAATAAATATATTAACTTTATAGAGGATTCGCTAGTATATTAGATAATAATAATCCTCTTTCCTAATTATTGTAAGCGCGGCGTACTCGCTCACTTTAATGCCCAGTGGGGCAATAAAATCCTTAATACTTTTAGGGAGTTATTCTACGAGCAGTATAGGGACGCCGTTATTTATATAGAAATACTAATTGTTACTAACGATTAGGATATAAATCCCCGTCGGGTTGAGTATTTTTAAGAGGATGGTTTCTATAACGAACCGGGTAATAATTACGAATTAGATAATAAGATCGATCAATACTTTTCCGTCGTTATTATTAGAGATAACCCAATTACTAACCCTATTAAATGGTAGTTAAATATAAATAATAGAGACCGTTTTCCTCGATTATTACGTATAGCCATTAACTTCCTCACTATACTAGCTATATCCTTAGAATACGAGCGTATTTTTAGTTAAACCCGCTATGTAATCGGGCTTACGAAATACCGTATGAATCACAGGACTATTGAAATTATTGCTTTGCTCAAAAACTGGCGCTAAAATCGGTCTTTTGAATGTCAATAACGGTCTGGAAGTTCGTATGTAGTTGCCGCTGGCCCGGATAAATAATCCGCCGGTTCAATTCAAGATATTAAGATAATTCAATTTGAGGGTCACTTCAATCAAGTTGGGGAATTTTTACGTAAGATAATCCAATTTGAGCGCCAAATTGAATTGTCTTGAATTATGGGGACCGCTGCGCGATACCGCGTTTGACACTTGGGTTGACAATGTTCTTGACAGTCCAGAACCCCAACCTTCAAAGTGTGGGAACTTCCCGTCCGTCCTTTGGCTCGATATCACCATGTACAACGCAGTACGCCCAAGGCACAGACGGGATAACATCTTGAGGTTGCGGGTCTCTGTAAATCAATCTACTTGTGACTGCTATCCCACACCGTGACATGTTGTTACGCTAGAGGTTGAGCCTAGCAGCTTTACATGTATCTAGGTAGTGACGGTAACATTTGCTACTTAACTAGTGAGGTCGCACATTATCTTTCTTTGAATACTGTAGTCGCTGTTTGCGGTTGCAGGTGGCTTCAGACCGTCATCCTCTTGGGGGCCTCTATAGGTCCGTTGTCTGTGTATCCATCGGACATCACACTCATTTTCTTTGACGGGTGGCTGTCTCTGTCTTCGCAGCCAAGAAACCTCAGAGGTAGCATCTTTGGCATCGCGGCTTAGGGGAGGAGATCACTGTCAAGTGCCCCTTCTATCAACACGGTTCGGACCGTTAGAGAGTGAAAAGGATTATCCATGGAAAGCCTCATTCTCTGTTCAAAGCTCCGGTGTGGTTGGGT
This sequence comes from Neurospora intermedia, assembly GCA_037102815.1. Taxonomy (NCBI): domain Eukaryota; kingdom Fungi; phylum Ascomycota; class Sordariomycetes; order Sordariales; family Sordariaceae; genus Neurospora; species Neurospora intermedia. The sequence goes on along the minus strand of BTPP01000003.1, from coordinate 1,775,999 downwards.
TGGTACTTTGGAGAACTGGGTTGGATGAAACCACCAAATCCCTTGGTTCGCTGCATCGTTGGTCACACACAGAGTGAGCAACAAAGTGGTCACCCTCCAACATCTACCATGGTGTACAGCATCTTGAAACCCATCATTGACTTGGGGCCTGCCAAGATTGCCAAGCATGATGGCGCTAGACCAAGCTTTTTTTGCCAAGCTGCCAAGGTATTTCCCCTGCTTCAGACGTCATCTTCAACGACGAGGGGGAAACATCTAGAAATTCATCAGACGAACATCTGATCTTTTCGTGAATATTAGGTCGAACTTAGAGTATCAAGACGTAGATTCTAAGTGGAGATTCGTATGCCAGGTTGGTCGTCACCACAGCAAGTATTCTCAACAATCAGACTCGAGTACGTGTACACCTAATTCCCAATGGCAAACTGTAGGACCAGCCTGAAGTCGACACGATGAGAGATCACTCCGATCAAGGTTATACATTCTTTCGACGCTTCTCTTGTTGTAGCAAGAAACAAGACATCACATCCGGTAGTGAGGCGGTCAAGCTTTGACTTGTCATGACAAAGAACTGATTCAATTCAACCGCATAAACGAAGTTGACTACTGAGGGCACTCAGGCAGACCTCATCTCGGCCAGCGGCCTCTCCCTCTCAAGCAAGCCTGACCGAGCTCTTTGGAATCATTTCGCACATCTCACCTCTGCCGAGCTCGTCGGGCCCATGGCGCGGCAAGATCTCTAGCAGCAAGCGCACTCCTCTGAACAGCAGCAGCAGCTGCACTCCTCGACGAAGCCGCCGCGCAATGTTCCTTCGGTCGTCGCCATCTCGGGCTGTGGCTCAGTTGTCTGAGTTACGTTCAAAGTCTTTGGTTAGTCTTATGATCCAACGCTTTCCAGTGTGTGGATGCTCAGATTGGTGAGGATTTGACCTACGGGCTGCTGAGAGATGATGGCGTCCTGTGGGGGCACCATCTCCATTGATTGTTGCGACTGGGGAACGTTGTCGGTGGAAGAGGGCATTTTGAGTGATTGTAGGTAGGTCTATCGCGGTGGGGCAGAAGACGGTAGTAGATCTAAAACTGGCGCTTGATCTCTCTTGACTCGGTGTTTTAATGGACGTAGGTGTCTTTAGGCTGTTAAGTCGGTGTAAATGTATGAGAGACAGGAAACGGAAGAGAGCAAGTAGGCATGAACCAGATGAGGAGTTATGGCAATTTATTCGGGCCCCGCAAATTGCGCTGACGCGTAAGGACGAATAAGGTGTGTGAACCAACTTGCATTCTGACCTGGAGTTTCGAATGGCATTGGTCGCTGGCTACCTCCCTGCCCTGACTTGTCGGATGGTCGGCGGGTCGGCTGACACGACATCGTATCGTCGGTGATGTGGGCAAGAGCAATCCAACCACAGGCAAATACTATTCCCGGACTCTTCCGTTGGGACTAAAGCGCTATCGGTTTAAGCGCTACCTTCCCGATTCCTATAGTCAAGAGATATTCGGATCTCTTCCTTTTATGTATGTAGTCCGAACTCCGAAGCGTTTGCCCAAAATCGGCTACGCTATGACCTCAATGTCACGAACCACCAGCTAGCTGTCTAGAAGTTTGCTATGACCAGGGGCAAGTGTAGTCGTAAGTACCGTTTTCTGCCAACAGAACTGTTCGCTTAAGTATTCGTACATCTTGAGAGTGGATCGACTTTGCCGCCTGCTTCAATTGGAAACGTTACCTGAAACATTCACATTATCTACATCACAAGTTTTGTCTGCGACATCCAACGGTCAAACATATGCAGAATTGAAACAATAGAGGATGGTTCGTCGGCGACAGGAATCTGTCACACACGTTACTGTGTCATGACTTACAGGCATTCTGACGAGTTTTATGGGCGGGATGATCTAGCACTGAATCTCTTGAGCTCACAACGTCCCAAGCAGGTGGCTCAACTTCCGGCGAGCTTAAATTGAATATAGTGTTGTCACCGAGTGAAGTCGCGTTGAAGATGGGGATGGCGAGTACTACTTCAACCTAAGCATTTGTGGGATCCCACTGTCCAAGACTATCTGCATCCACCGAGGTACGAGCACTCCAACTCATTAACTTCGTTGATTTAGGGGGAAATGGAGGCCTCTCGGAATAGAGAAGCTACCTAACTAATTCTCAGGTGGAACAAAATGCAAAGTGTGTTTGTGTAAATAGGTATGTAAAGCCAAGTGGCTGGCCGTGAGCCATAGTGCTAACGAGCTTGGGGGTTGCTTTGTGAAGGCCGCCATACGAGCTGTTAAAGTCGTGCGTGCGGGGTTTTGTATTGCTTCAGCCCGCGAAAGGCACTGACACCGATTTCGGTTTTCTGTTTCTTTCTTTCTTTTCTTCTTTTTTTTCCCCTGAATCATCACAGCTTGAATAGGTATATAGAATGATGTCTTGGTCGCATTGTGAAAGCTATATGATATTTTCCAGCCGATTCATTGCAAAACCTCTTGTCTTTGGACAGGAGGAACCAGTAGTTGTATACTATGTGTATCCCCCCTAGAAAGATTCGTTAGCGCGGGACTATACAACGCACTCCTCGTAATCAACCACCATTCCACCACATCTCATGCAAGAAGAAGGTATCAAGTAGTTGCGTGTTGGGGGCTTTACACACTCTACTTAATTTTCCATAAGAAATGTCCTTGTTCCGCTGTTTTTCTATAAGCCTTTATAGACCCTGTCACAAGAACCGCGCTAACAAACCTTTAGAAGTCGTGACCCCACAACGAATCACCCCCCACAACGGATCATGTAGCTTCATTACCAGGAACTAGATAACATCGAAAACTGGCCACTTTTGTAGCGATTTTGATGCTTTAAAATGCCATAATATTATTCTTAATGCTCTTGAATAGCATGGAGTGCTAATTCAACTGCTCTCCCTAACTCTTACAGTAGTCTCGTTACTGTGGTTGCCGTGGCAACCCTTCTACGCTTGGGGGCTTGCTTTGAGGCTTTACGAATTTGAATAATCTCCTCAATATGTACAAATTTACCGTTACCCCCTTCTTTAACCTTCCTTTTATCTTTGGGCTTTATTAAATTTAGTTGAGTCTATAAATATTGAATTTGGTGGTCTTTTGTAGCGAGTTTAGCGTTTTTTATATCGAAGGCTTTAGCTGACTTGTTGAATACCCTTCTGATATTACGAGTAAGACTAAATATTTTATTATTAATACCTTTATGGATATCCCTAGACTTCTAAGGGGTTTGGAAGACAACGTCCCAGTTAAGAAGGTTTGGTATAGGTGGTATTGTAGCCCGGACTAGTTCGTTAAGGACGGCGGGCAAAGTATTATTATTAAATACGGCTTCGGGGTCATTAAAGATAACGGATCTATTTATTGGCTATATCCTAGTCTTTTTGAACCTTAATTTAAGGTTTTTAGAATTTATACCCAATCGTAAAGCTTCCTAATAATACTATAAAAACCGTTGTTTATTTACTAGTACAAATACTAGAAAGCTAGCGAAATCCTTAATTAAATTTCTAAAATATAATTTTACTATTGAAAAGATTGAACGGTCGAGTGGCTAAGTCTTATAAAAAGTATAGGGAGGTAAAAAGAGTAGTTGAACGTTGTATTAAAAAGCTTTAAAGAGGAAGTTGTTAGATAAATAACTAGTATATTTATCGAGGATTAAAAAACGCTAGTCATTGTTAGTTAGCTTCGTTTCTAGTAGATAAACCTCCTTTAGCTACCGTAGTACAATCTTTGAATTACTCTATTTACTTGGGGTATTGTTATACTTCTAGCTTTTGAGCTTATCGTTTATATTATTAGGGAATTATTGACTTTGAAGGTTTATATTAGAAAAGACGACGATAGGGGTTAATTGCTTACTTTTAGTAGTCCTAAACTCGATAATAGTTACCCAAATCGTTGCGTCGGTCGTTATTAGGTATACTTTTTTTGTTAGGGTAGTCCTAAGTATTTTACTATCTTTAGATTCCAATTTTTAAAGATTATATTTATTTATATTCGATATATTGGCTGGGATAATACCCTTGTTGCGAATTTAGGCTTCTAGAAGGTCGAAGAATTTCGTAAAAGCTTCCTGGGTAGAGCCTCTGATTCTGGCCGATTCGAGCGGGTTCGAAAGTTTAGTTTTGATAGAAGGATTTTTCGTTAGGAACCGATCTATCTATTGGGCGCCTAGTCTGTTATTGTTACTACTTTTTTTTAATATTGATGTTGCAAAGCTAGCGATTTAACGATAGTTGGGAGTACGGCCAGCCTTCTCCTTATTTAATATCTATTTGTAGATAAACCCTTCCTATATTAGTAATAGCCGTTGTATTAGGATTTTGGCGTTGCGCTTGGATATAGTACTTTATATACGTTTATTTAAGGTAGATTGAGTAATACTGTATTGCTTCGATACGGCTCGCTAGGATAGACCGTTATTGATAGTTTTAATAGTATTACTAATGAGCTACTTTTTTACTGAGTCTATTACGACCGGTTTGAGTGCAATCGGCGTTGATTTGAGTAAGTTATGGTTGTTGATAGATTGAGGGTATTGTTGTTGTTGTTGGCAAAATACGATGTGCGACGTGATCCGTTGTGGGGGGTGATCAATTGTGGGGTTACGATGTCTACGGGTTGTATGTTGTCGAGTCTGCTGTATCAATAGATAGCGGCGGTTGATCTTGGTGGCTTTGATGTTATTGAGATTGAAGAAGACTTGGGCATCATGGATATTGAAGATGGACATGTGTTCTTCCACCTCCATTATGTGTGTTTGACAAACAAACTGTCCAAGCATCAGGGCGGCTAGGCTATAAGCTTGGTTTCCTCTTATTGCAGGGGCTGAAGACTATGATCAGTGTTCTGAAGCTTCTAGCAAAAATTGCCACATCCTGAGTAGCTCCAGCGTCCTCTCATTCAAGACCAGGACGCCTGGGGTGGTCAAGAAAAGGAGGATCGTCAAAAATCACTCCGCCAGTTGGTCCAGTTTATCGTGGGGCCCCTACGAGAGTACGTCTAGTTGGTTTGCCATTTCCGTTGATAATGCTTAAAGTTTGGTAACCGATGGTAGGTTACCAGCGATGTTCTGCTACACGCCACCACAGTAAACCAAAGGTTCAAGGGTACCGTAGCCATCCTCGATATGAGTTGACATCTGGAGGTCGAGATGCCATTTCTGCCATAGGTTACCACCTATCATCCAGAAAATGTATCGTCATTAGCATCATCTTAGGTAGGGATCGAGATGGCGTGCCGTGGGGTACCCCATAGTCGTTCACTAAGTGCAGACCCCCATGACCTCTATCTCTGTTGAGGACCAGGTTTGTGCGGGTGCTAGAATGGTGAAACAACGGAGGGGAGACAAGGAGATTTGACCCCCTTTAAATTGCGAACATCACCACATCACCCGCAACATTGTTCGGCTCTGGCTTAGACAAGGGGTAAAAGAATTGCCCAGTTCGCCCAGCGAACTGACTCCGCGTCAGTCTTCCGTAGCGCCGGATCAGAGCCAAGAGATAACCGTCTTAAGCATGGGGGTTGGTCAATTAGCTTTCTGTTGCGCAATCGGCCGAAGACTGCAAGCCAAAACATGTTTGTACTTTGTCCCACATCCGGTAATTTTTCTGTAACTAGTCCCCTTGGCCGGGCTGAGAAAAGGGGATTTTGAAAGAGAAGAAAAAAAATCAAGTCAGCAAAACGGTTTGGGGAGAAGTTGGAGGTCTCCCTCAAATTCCCCAAGTTGCTGCCCCCAAGCGCGTAATTAGTTGGATTGGAACGTTGTCATTGGCTCCTGCGTTCTGATGCAGAGCCGTCAGGTACACTACAGCCCCAGGATTGTCATAGAAGAAAAAAAAAAAGCCGAGGGCTGAAGGGGTCCAATGCCCAATGCGCTTGTACTGCCCGCCGGTACCGTGAAGGCTGCAAGGCACCCAGCGAGAGCAAGTCAAGTCCACGCCCGACATCCCTGTTCAACATTAGCGTCTGCTCCCCCTTTCCATGCTTTGAAAAATTCAAGTCTAAAGACGGTGAAGGCATTCAGGAAAAGGATTGGGCCTTCCGCGAGCCGTTATCAGAAAGTGTTAAGGATTCACGCTCTAGGTGAAATTGCATGCCATCACCGTCCAGGTGTCGCAATTAGTCGCAACCACCCTGGACCGTAGTGTACTGTGTAGACTCCAAGAAATAGACAGGGGTCGCAGTGAACAGGCCCTGGGTGGTGCCCTGCATGTGTCGGGGCAATCTTGGCGTGGGTAGCTGTTGAAAAGTTGGCCGCTAAAAAAGAGAAAAAAAAATGTTGTTGACGGAGAAAGCCCCTAGAATATCTGGGGACGGCCGGGGGTCGCGATGAATTTGGGGAGGATGGAAGGTTTAAACACGTTGGAAAAGTTCTTGGCTTGTTCGCTCGCTTGTCCACGCTGGCCATTTAGTGGACGGGCAGGGCTGTTCTTCATCTGAAAGTGATTTTTAGCCCACGGCCACTGGAATTCTTCCATAGCTGAAACGGTCAAGAGATTCACTCTCCTAGTGAAACAATCTGCGTTGAGTTGTCTCTGAAGATCTCGTTTGTTACTTCTTCTTCCCGTCCACCAAGACACCGACGCATAATCCAAGCAACCGTTAGGTAATCGAGCGCGGCGAGCGATCCACTGAACGACATCTGCCCGGCATACAGCCGAAGGGAATCCGGGCATCTTCAAGCAACAGCTGCCCGGCTGGGTTCAAGGTTGGCATATCGTGTCCAGGTGCCGCTTCTGCAGCACCCGTCTACGATCCAGAGCCACCACAGGCGCCGGGTCTCTTCCTCCAACAGCAGCCTGCGCGCCCTGCACCCCAACCCGAAACTCGGACGTCTCCAAGACACACCGGGTCCTTGGTCCCCTTTGTCCCATCCCCATCCGTCCACATCCCCTTCTTGGACGACCAGATCCTCTCGGTTGTACCGCACGAGCCCATTCAATATTCGACAGTACACGCAGTCTGCCTTCTTTGGGTAGAGCCTAACTACCACGGACACCCATCCGACCGTACGCAGCGCAGCCACCAAGGCCAGCCAGCCCACCGTAACCACCAACCGCTACGTACCGACGTACCGTATCTTGAGTCAGGCGGCCCTCCGTTGCAACGTGGATTCAGCCGTCACTTTGTCAGTTCGTCCGTCAGCCTCTGGCTTGGGCCCTTGAGCCTCCACGGCAAGGAAGCCCAGCTACCCCCTACACCCCTGCGCGATATCACCAGAGGGCCCATAGTGCCACCTGGTGAAGTCGCAAATCCGCAAAGCTGGCGACCCTTTCCCCCAACGGCAACGGGACCTCGTCCTCCTACAGCGACCCTCCGGCCCGCTCCCATCACCGAAGACGGTCGTCCGCCGTTAACCCTCCCAGCGAACTCCGATTGGACAATCGCCGATCTCCCTCGGGCCTCCTCCTTGGGGTTGAGCCCCATAACGGCAACTACGACCCCAACAGCCTCTCGCCCATCCCGGGTACGTGTTCTTCCCCTGTTGTCTTTTTGCCCTGTCCCACGCCCGTGACTGCCACCAGCGGTCTCACGGCCGCCGTCTCACTTTCACCCGTCTGGCCGCTGGGCACTTGTCCGATGTCATCTGCGTGTTACTGACTGTCGCTTGGTCCTTCCGTCTGCTCTAGGCACCCCGATCACTGCAATGTCGCTGTCCCGCAGTCCTTCTCCCGTTCCCGGTGGTGGCTGGGCAAGTCCAGGCCTTACAAACAACCTCAGCCCGAGCGGTCGATCGAGTCCTACCAAGGCCTACGCCGGATCCAACGGGACGCCCGTCATGTGGGAAAGGCAAAAAAACATGGGCGGCGCCGCATACCAGTCCTTCTCGACACAGAACCAGGGCTTCTTTAGCCGCCACATGCGTCGGATATCAAGTTCGCTGCCCCGATTCAAGGCCGACAACACCCATGGCGCCGAGAGAGAGAAGATTGGCCAAGGTCGATGGAACATGCCACGACTTGGCAGGATACGAGGCATCACGGGGAGGATGAGCAGGAGGACCAAGATGCTGCTAGCCTTTGGCCTCTTGTTCCTGCTAGGATACATTATCTTCTACAGCACTCGTGAGTCTTTGCAACCCCCCACCTTGGATCCATCATACAGTGACCTAACACCATGGAAAGCTCTGGTATACTACTACCGAAGAACATCATGGCTTGGTGGGGGTCAAAAGTTTGTCATCATTCTGGCTGCCAACGTTGGCGGTGGTGTCATGGAGTGGAAGGGCGCCAGGGAATGGGCAATCGAGAGGGACTCGATTCGCAACAAGAAGAAATACGTTGCCAAGTGGGGATACGATCTCGAAATTGTCGACATGAGCACAAAGAAACGCTATGCGCATGAATGGCGCGAGAGCTGGGAAAAGGTTGATTTCATCCGCTCTACTCTGCGAAAGTATCCCAAGGCAGAATGGTATGTTCCCACTCTGTTGCTTCCTGGATGTGATCCGTGGCTGATTTTGTCCCAGGGTTTGGTGGCTTGACCTCAACACCTTCATTATGGAGCCATCGAAGTCTCTGCAGGACCATATTTTTGACCACATCGAGGATGTCACCTACCGCGACATCAACGAGTACAATCCGTTGAACATTTCTCACCCCCCGGCCGACCCTTACCTCGACGAACTCTCGAAAAGCCCGATTGGAGATGGCAACCCGGACTCGATTCACCTCATGTTGTCGCAGGATTGCTCTGGATTCAATTTGGGTTCCTTCTTCATGCGCCGCGGCACTTGGACGGATCATTTACTTGATGTTTGGTGGGATCCTGTTGCATACGAACAGAAGCACATGGAGTGGGAACACAAGGAGCAAGATGCCTTGGAGCAGCTTTACACTGCGCAACCCTGGATTCGGAAGAGTACGGCCTTCCTTCCGCAGCGCATGATCAACAGTTTCCCTACAGGCGCCTGCTCTGAAAAGGGCACTGATCCGCGCATACATTACGACCAGAAGGATCGGGATTTCCTGGTCAACATGGCCGGATGTGAATGGGGCCGAGACTGCTGGGGTGAGATGTACAACTTCCGCGAGCTGAGCTATCACCTCAACCGGTCGTTGTGGGAACGGTTCAAGGAGGACCTCCTTTGCTGGATCTGGTTCAAGCTGACCGGAAAGAAGGTCAAGTTCTAAAACACATCACCTACAGTCTTGAAACCCTGATGCGAACGACACGATACTCACGACGTTTCTATTCGATCGCTCGAAGTTAATGTTGTGTTGAGCCCTCCACGGTACGCCGCCAGCAACTAGAGGTGGTTTGACCGACAAATGGCGACACTACGTCTATAATCAAGTTACTTCCCATGTTGTCTTTATATAATTCTGTATACCCCAATTTTGTATACGCCTATTACATCAAAATGAGGGATGTTTGAGAAAGGAGGTTCTCTATCTCATTACTGGAAAAAGAAAATATTCATGATAATGTTTGGTTCCCCGATCGGAAATCGCGGGGCCCTTTTCTCTTCTCGATTCTGTTCCCATTGCACTTCGACTCACTCACCTGAGTCCTACTAGCCAGTGGGCAATTTGAATTATGGGGTGTGGCTTCTCATCTAAGACTTATGTATGGGGACGAATAATGATTGTCATGTCCAACGCCAAGTCCTCCTTGTGTTTCTGTTCCGAAGTCTTCACGCAGGCTGGGTGAAGGGAAAGTGGTGGCACCAAGAGTTACGTACGGACTTTACTGTGGCTACACATATATCGCATTTGTACAAAGTAGACGAACAAACGTCAGCAGCTGTTACTCCTAGGTATGGCAAAGGGATCGAGCATCAGCGATGTGTTGTTGTAGAGGCACATCAAGGCGCATTGGCTCAATCTATAAACAGCACTTGCTGTCTCTTACTTGGGTGAATGGGCTCAGCGAACAGGAAGCAGACAGCCACGACCACCGCATCGAGCCAGTTCAGGTTTCACTGCCGCAGATACGGCATGCAAGTCTGTTACTCGGTGCCTTCCACGAGCCTCGAGTTGACTTATAGAGCCGTCGTCTGAAGAGAGTAGGAAACACCATAACCCTGTCAAATCGGGCGCACCCACCGCTGGAAGCAAGTTGACGCGAGATTTGGACATCGTTTCGGGTTTGAGCTCCGCTGCCGAGATGCTGTGTGATGAGTGTTGCCTACATGGTTTAGACAACTGCAGGTACGTCTTTTGCAGATAGCATTGATTGCCAGGAGTGTATCACAGGAAAATTGGACACAATACGGTCATCCGTCAAGAAGGACAATGCACGTCTGACAGGCTTACGAACGAGTTAGACTAGTCCTTCCCGACGGCTTTCTCGTACTCGAATTGCCCAGGCACCACCATCCACTCACTACTGTGGCGCGGAGAGGTCATCAGTGACTAGTAAGGCTGCCTCAGTGTTATAGAGATACATCTTGGGAATTTTACAGAGGACAGAATAAATGCGAGAGGTCTTGGAATAGGACACAAGATCAAGCAGAACAACAGCTTATCCAGAAATTTCCAAATTCCCCTCACCAATGTCAAACATCATGGCATCTCTTTGTTGTGAACTTTGGTGCCTTGGAAGTCCCTGATTCTAGACCATGGTGGCCGACCTTGGGGAAAGGTGCTGGGAGGCTGGCTCGCTGGGTAGGTGCGGTTTGCTGCGGTTTCCTGCGGTCTGTGTATACATAGAGAGTGCGTAAGTACTAAGAATACCTAGGTAGATACTCGAAATCCTATGGGCAATTGCTTTACTTCAGTATTGTCTTTAACACGGTGTTTGGTGGAGATTGGGTAGGTGCGGTATTGGACGAAGATGCGATCTGTAAGGGGTTGGCGAAAAAGTGCGAGGATCATATGGGAGCGAATTCGGGCCATCTCAAGGAGGCGTGTTGGGTGGTTAATTCGATGAAGGATTATCACCGGCATGTTAGGAAGTAAAATAGATGAGAGAGAATGAATTATGAAGGATATGTTTCGCTTTGACATCGATTTGAAAAGGCAAGGAAGAGGGCTGAGCAAATCATATATTGGATAGATCTGGTTCGAACTCGGCTGGCCTTCCGGTTACATGACACCTATTTGCTCTACGTTATATGTTCTCTAGAGTCCGATATTAGATATTCATACCTTTGCTCCATTACCCTGGCCCATACTGCTGGTATATATTGAATGACATGGAGTTGGTCCCAATCATAGGCATAGTGCGCCTCCCTGGGTGCCCTTTGACCATCTTCACATCCAGATACTGATCCACTCGACTTGCAACATACCACATATATGACACCCTGAGATGTCACAGATTACCAAACCATCGAGATGGCACACTCCTCACACGATCAAGGCTGTGAAATGGTAGCTCTCCTCCACATTTCGTAATATCGTATATTCCATCCACAGAGCCACCTTACTGTTGCTACACTTCGGCAAGTGCCTTCGCAAACCGGCCCCAGGTCAACGACCTCGAAATTTGGATAAATTTATCTCCAAGACGATGTGACGCTCTTCTCTGCGAGATATGGTCTGGTAAAAGTTCCAACAAGCGCTCTTGAAGATGTCTCAGCTTCTCTGGACTCTCAATCTCGTTTATGAACTTCCATATGAAGAGCCACTCGGCTTTGGGCGGTCTTGCTTTGTATGTATCGTTGTGTTTCTTGAAGAGCAACCTCATGTCTTGAACGCTGGCTCTGGCAGGTGGGGTTTCCATGTCTGCAACGGGGGCTTTCTGCTTCGTGGCGCCGGGCTGCTTGGACGTGGCAGATGGTCGTTTCTCTCGAGCGGGAAGCGCTTTCTTAGCTGCGGCGAGAGGCAGCCTGTTCGTGTCATCAAGATGCTGCTGATTCGAGCTGACCGAAGGTAAGTCGATTTTCCTTCGCTTTGGGTTTGTTCTCTTCTCGACAGAGGGTTCCGAACCCGTGAGATCAAGTGCTGATGGCAATTCTTTTCTTTTCTGCGCTGCTCTGGTCTTGGAAACTGCCTGAACTAGCTGGCTTGGGTTGCTTATGTTGGCCGTATGCCGGGGCGATCTCCAGGGCAGATGGGTTTGGGGCGCTACAACAGTCAGATATTGAGCCAGCTACGGAAGGAATATATCAACCTACCTGCTTCAATAAGTGGCACGTTCAAGCCGCTCGTAGCTGTGGTCGGCCGGTCCATAAGTCCCATGAGGTCCGCGCGACGAGAGTGGAGCTGTCTTAATAATTCCATGGCCTCATGGGAAAGTCCTTGATATGGTGCCAAAGTCTTCTCCATATCATTTTGGAAAGAGGAGAGTCTCTCATTCGTCTGCGTCTGTTGTTGCTGCAAATTCGCGATCTTCCCCTGCAGGACTTCGAGTGCCTCAAGGAGGGACATGTTCTGTTGTTGGACGCTTTTCAACCCCCTCATGGCTCCGTCATACTTTACTCCCAGATCTGTCTTCAGCCTCGAGACCTTGTCGTCGAGATTGGACAGGGCATAGCCTGCTTGTTCCTTGTTCTGCCTGACATTGATTTCTAGTGCGGAAAGCCGGCTTGGAATAGGCTTGAGATCTCGAAGGGTACTGAAAATCTGATCGTGTGTGGCTCTGAATTCATTGACGGATGCTGCGCTGGCTTTCTCTTGACTGGCATGATTCTGCTGAAGGGAGGTAATGGAGGCTTTGAGCTGGTCTATCTTCTCGAACACGGTCTGCTTCAGATTGTCGACGATATGGGTCTGATACTGGGCGCTCAAATAGCCGATCCATCCGTCAGGCGGATGCTCGTCGATTTCGTCTAAATATTCCTGGTCAAGGTCTGCTTCCGGATCGGGCTCAAGTGGTGACGAAGCCCGAGAGGGTTGTGTCGAAGGCTGCGAGGCTTGGGAAAATAGTAGTGACGACTGCGAGCTGTTGTTGGTACTGACTGTTTCTTGGCTAAAGAAGGGCGAGGTCAATTGCGATGCCGAAGCCATTGGCATCATAGAGTGGCTTTGTGCGATGTCGAAGTCGATGTTGACGCTTCATGTTTCGAGCGCTGGCCCGACTGGTATGGGGAGGAGACGGACGCATAGAACTCCCGTCGACCCAGATCATCCCGTTTAACCGCACAGAGACTGTGTATCCACATGTGGAAATCTCCATCTCTTGTGTAAAGTTTTGTCTAGGAAGTTGCGACTCTAGCTGCCAATGGCCGATACATATGGCAGGTGCGACATGGCGGTGGGGTGCACCCTCTTCTTTCTTCTCCCCCCTCCCCCCCCCCTTTCTCTGTCCAGCATTTCCCCCCCTCCTATCTTTTGCCCATTACGACAAAACGGCCAGAGCTGTCATACTGATCATCCTAAGGATGTGATCATCTCAGTTATTACTTGGCTTCGAGGTTTCGGGTTTTCCAGTCCATCACTTAACTATTCCTCCCAAACATACTCCTGCTTCTCGCCCTCCAACAGCCCCCTCAACGCCATCCCATAATCCCCCGCATTCGGCGTCCTCAACAGCGTGTGAATGTGAAACTTGGCCGGCTCCTTGTTCGTCAAAAATACACCGCTATGGTGATCGAACTCAACAATCACCACAGGGCTCTGAATCCGATAGTAAAACGCATCATCATCGCCAAACCCCCCAATCCAGCAAAAATACGTCTCCTTATCGAACCATTCCCTGATCTGACCTAAGCGGATCTCCCTAGCTTGCTCGGGCAGATAAAGCAGGTACTGCTCCAGTATTTGCTCCACCAACCTTTTCTGCTCTTCTGTGAAGCCAGCAACGGAAACCCCCTCGTACGGAACCACGCGGTTGTCCCGGGACGCGCCGCACAAATGTCGCTGGTCGTCGTGATTCCATCTCCCCTTGGGCATGGCCGGGTCCCGCAGGAGCTTGTACACCTGAGCTTGCCTCTGCTGCTCAGCCGACAGGCTCTGCATCAGTTGCAACCCCAGCTTCTCCTCCTCCTGGAGGATACGGGTGCCCTTGTATGGCCCGGCGTCGATCAGGTTGGGCTCTGCGCCGGTGAACCAGGGCGAGATGACCACTTGGGTTTTGTACAGGAACACGTTCAAACACAGATGGTGGCCATAGAACGAAAAGCCCCATGGCTGGGAAGTGGAAGGGCCGGAGGCGGTTTGGAAGAGTACAAAGTTGTAACTGAACTCGTTGCAGACGCGCGGGGCTTGGACTAGGTCCCCCAGGAAGCCGTTGATGCGCATGGCGCCCAGGGCTTTGGCGTAACCTTCGGGTGAGAGGGTGGAGCGTAGCACGGCGAGGACAGCGTCCCGGGTGGCAGAAGGGACCTCATCGAGGCGGATTCCTTTGTTGCTGAGCAGGAATTCGGGGTTGGACCAGGTGCGCCATTCTGGCGAGTCGATGTGGTAGGTCACTGCTGAGCGCTGTTGTGGTGAGAGGAGGGAGAGGAGGTTGGTGGTGGCGGAGACAATGGAGTCGATGGGCATGCCCTCGTCTTGGAGGGTAAAGAGATTGGGGCGGACAGTTCCTATATTTTTATCAAGCAAAAGTTGTGAGTAAATGAGTGGACGAGACGTGTTAAGTGAGGATGGAGGGGGTGAGTGATCTAACCGTCGTTGGTAATCCCCTTGAAGGGATCTTGGAAGAGCTTTCTCCAGTGCAAGTAGAGGCCGTGCAGCCATGGAGGATTTCCTCCCTTGATGAACTCATTTGCGTATTCATGGGCATCTTGCTTTTGCATGGTTGTAAAGCGTGGGATGTTTAGGTCTGGGAGGTATTGGCGATACTCGGCGCCATGGCCGCTGTCACTGACCATCTTGGTGGTGATACTTTATAACCTTGACGCTTGAGAGTGAGAAGGAAGTGTTGAAAGTTAAGGATAGATGGCACTGGTCCGTGATACACAGATTGTTGATAATGTCAACGGTTTGAAGAGAAGAGACGTTTTGAGTCACCACAGACGATCCTCCCGATGGGAATATGTCTTTATTTAAACCTATCATCCCCAACCAAAAACATTATGCCTGGCCCATGGGGGGCGGTTGAGTTGTCACCGAACCATACTAATGTCCCGTCTTGGTGAAACCTTGACCCGGTTGGTGTGGAAATAGGAAATATTAGCGGACAATATCACCTCCCCCGCACTCAACCGCCCCATAAAATGCCCCTTATCCCGGGCAGTTCTTACCCCGTACTGTACACTACAAGAACCACTTCCTCGGCATGGAGAGATCCCACCACAACGGCCGGTTATGGCCAAAGGGCTTCCAACGACTGCTGGCATTGCCCACGTTTTCCCGTTCTCTGGATCTCTTATATCTCCTAAGGAAGCGAAAACATGGCCGAATTGTCCTGCTGCAGTCACTTATCATGTTCTGGTCAGGGGCAGCGTACCTGATCTGATGTTCCTTGTCCCAAGCCTAATGCGTCGAGTACCATGATTAACCCTGGGACTATGCGAGACACAGATATCTGCCTATAATGAACAAAAACACCGTGATTTTCATTTTCTTCACAAAGACACACCTAGCATACCCTACCTATCCTGATTTATCCTGCTCACATCCCCTCACAGCCATCCTTTCTCAGCTGACAACCCCATCCTCTCATCAAATCACTTTCTCTTCATACCATGAAACGCCCTTTATTGGACCCCACGTCGAGTACTTCGAATAACAGCACCATACTCTAAAGGACCGGGTATGCATCCTATTCACCATCCCTCCGTAGGAGCCCCTTCCCCGCCCGTAGTTTTAGGAACCAACGCCCACCACGCACCACACATGCACTTCCTCTGCTGCGCCATCACAAACGTGAACCCAGCCCTGTAATGATTACCAGGGAAATCCTCCATGACCGCCGTGCACCGGACACATCTCCGCCACTGATTGCTGGTGTTTTCAGTAGTGCTGCTGTTGTTGATGTTCCCTCCTCCTCCTCCGTTGGCGGCATTCGCACTCACAGCGGCGGCATTGTTCCCACCAGCTGTTTTTGCGTTCCCACCGCTACCGCCGCCGCCGCCGCCGCCCGCCGGGGTGGAAACCCCCTTGAGATTCGGGGTGGATGCGGTGCCGAGCTCGATCTTGATGGAAATCCCGCCACCTGGTGCGAGAGTATTTTGGCTGGGTGTTTGACCTTCACCCGCACCAGTGATACCTCCTCGTTTACCATCATCTTCACCACCACCAGCAGCACCACCACCACCAGCAGCAGCAGCAGCAGCAGCAGCACTACCACCGCCGCCACGGGCATCCCCTGATGAAGTAGGAAATTGTATCTCCCGCTTTGTAAACACATCAATGTACTTGCGCCTAGCCCTCCTAGCCGCCAAGATCCTCGGATTCTCTTCAATCTCCAGCACCTCATAGTTGGCAAAATACAGCTTAGCCGGGTCGACATGGCTCTTGAACACGGGCAAAGTTTGGGTGAAGAACTTGAGTAGCACCTCGCGGAAGCAAGGCGGGGGGTTAGCGCCCAGGAGCATGTCGAGTTCGCAGTGGGCCTGTGCTTTCTTAATGAACTGGTCTTCGGCATTCTGTTGCTGTTGCGGTTGATTTTTGTTTTGTTGGGGGGATGGATGCTGTTGTTGCGCTTGGTTGGTGCCAGATTGGCGCCGGGAGAGGCTCGCTTGGTAGGCTGTGCGCACGTCCTGGGCGAAACCCTGCAGGACTTCATTCAATTCCTGGACTTTGATCAGAGATGAGCTGGTGGCGCGTTGCATTTTTCGGTAGGCGAAGTAGAGGCTGTCGGGAAGGACTTTGCCGCCGCCGCCGCCGCTACCACCGCTACCGTCGTTGTTTTCGGTCTTGAGACGACTGGCTTCCCAGTAGCGAATCGCACGGTTGCTCATGCCTTCGAGGTGGGCTAATCTGCGGCAGGCGGCCATGATAAAGCCACGAGCTGAGGAGCAGCAGAGGAGATGCAGGGATACATCGCCGCGGGCCCGGAGGAAGTTGGCCAGGTCGGGAAACCTCTTTTGCTCTTTCAAGATGCTTATGAAGGCTGGGTCGTCGGCGAGATCGAAGAGGCAGTCAACCATCCACCCTATCAGAGTATGCGCCCATGTGACGCAGCCAACCAAGACCTCGACGACCTCTGCCTCGTCCAGTGGACTGATCCCGAGGCTCTTGGGAGCGTTGAGCGAAAGGCTCACGAGAACGATGAAGTTTCGCATCTGGAGTATGAGAAAAGATAGCCTTCCTTCAAATGGCCGGGGCCGGAACTCGCCGCGGAAGCCCATGTGGTTGAGGATGCTAAGAGATATCTGGAAGAGAGGGCTTCGAACCAATGAGTCATAATGGCCCTCGTCGGAAAAGTCAAAATTCAACTTGAGCAGGTTGACTAAATCTTTGACCCAAGAGGCCGCAAATTCTATTTACACGTATCAGTATATGGCTGTCTGAGTCGAGGAACTCCAGATATAGTCTTACGTGGATTATCGCTGTAGGGACGGGCCAGCGCCAGGATATCATCAAAATTTATCGATGTAGTGATGGCCGAGGATAAAGCAAGAGTCAGGGCTGCCATGACGGCGCTTTGCTGGGCTACTGGGTGTTAGCAAAGAACATTCGATAACCATTGTCAAGGTTAGAACCCACCGCTTTGTAACGCAGTATTGGCGTCTGTCAAAGTATATCGCATGCTGTTCCATTTTACATCCCAGTCTTCGGATATTTGCACATAAGAGCAATTAGTCGGCGAGAAGGCAACCTGGAGACCTGGTCAAAGAGGAGTGAGTGGTTAGTGGCGGTGGATGAGTGTTCAAGGACAGTAAAGAGGCGTACATGGCGTGTCGTTGACGTATTGGAACCCTACGTCATGCGGGCTGAGGACGCGGTGAACATTTTGCTCGTTGAACAACTCCATCATAGTAACCCTATCGCGATACTGTATGGTGCCATCGCTGAAGGCAAAGCATACCACCTTGCCTAGATACATAACCTGCACAGAAACCACGATTTTCGGTATCACAATGGCGTCCAGTTTACGTAGGCGGGTCATGGACTATATGTCAAGTTAGTGGCTTAGACTAAGATTTTTTATGGTTTAAGACGTCTTACATTGGGATTCGTCATACTGTTTCCGGTGTTCAGTTGGGCAAAGGCCGGGTGCAAAGTCTGTGGCTGCTCGCTCACAACTTCCCACCGATCAATGACACTAGTAGGTTCCTGATCGTACAGAGAAGCGCCTTCCGCTGGCAAGTGAGAGCGTACCGTGAGGACGACGGGGTTATGATGTGCCTGTAGGTTCTTGTCTTTGGGAACAGATGGCAGGACTTCGATATGGGACAGTTGAGACATGGAGTCATCCAGCACTGGATCGTTGGAATCGTGCTGGAGCAAAGGTGCGACGGCGACATGTTGCTCTGAAATGGATGCGGTTATAGCTGCGTTTTGTGGATGTGCCTGTTTCTCGGCAGGCTTGTCGTTTCCCCATGAGATCGTGGCTCTGACAATCCGCAATTGCTTGGAAGCTGTGGCAAGGGCTATCAAGAGAGCATTTTTGTCGTTGCAAAGAGCGGCATGGGTAATTAGATCGTCCGAGGAAGTGATGCTTTCTAGCTCAATGGCAGTCTCCTCCAGGCGAGTGTTGTTGTTCTGAAACATCAGTCTGAGAAGACCGTTTGTAGTGATGGAGACCAGGGCACTTTTGTTTGTGTTAGGATGGTTAGGGCCTGTAGGCTTTGTGTACGAGCTCTCATACTTGTACAGCCCATCGCCAGGGGTTTTGGCATCTTCGGGCTGCACCCATACTGCAGGCCCGTACATGACACCAAACTGTCTTGGATTGAGCAAAGGAAGCCAGTAACAACCGACAACCGCATGGAGGTCGTCGACAGGGTCGGCATCCCACTTCCGGGTTATGAAGGGGCGGTTTAGATGGATGGTGAGGCTGAGAATGGTGATGCGGCCGACAGCGTCAACGACAGCGAGCTCGGGAGTCGGGGTGGTGGTGGACCAGGCCAGATGAACAATAGGACCAGCCGTCGTATGCATAGGGAGAATAGCAGGACTATAAAGGTATGGTTCGCTCAACTCCCAGCCGGCATCCTCTGGACGGCACCTTAGGAAGCGAAACTCGACCGAGCGGCCATCCTTGGTGATGGAGGCAATGGTACCCTGTCGTGACCATGCGATGGCCTGGTGGCACCCATGGGTTCTCAGATCATCCAGCCGTTGGCGTAGGTGCTTGGACGGCATCGGCCTCGGGGCAGACAAGCCATCCAAGGCGGTGTCCACCATGACAGAATCGCCAAAGAGATCAACATCAACATCGTCGAGGTTCATGGCCGTATCCATGGCGTTCATCTGATCATGGTGTTGGACGTCGATGGAGCCCCCATCCAAGAGCTGGATGGGTATGTCGTGGCCGCTCATTGCTGTGAACTTTCCTTCCAGGCTTGGGGGCTTATGGACCCAGGGAGTCTCTTGACTCTTAACTCGCCAAGCTTGCCGTGGTCACCGTAGACCATACCCTCGCGCCAAATCCGATGCCCGACAGTGAAAGACGTCTTTTGTGTACGGAGAGCTCGAATCCGGTGATGCCAAGTCGTTCGAGTTGGGACGTCTCCAAGAATGGGAGGCAGTGATGAGGATGCTAAGCGCCGTGTAGAAATTATCCACCAAAATTTATCCAATTGCCGTTTATATACTGTAGTCTAGTCGTGCCGACACAATGGGCCTGACCAGGTCGGAAGCCTTAGAAACTCGAGATTGCCGATGAAAAGAGACTTGATGCTGGTCGAGAACTTGAGTTGGATGGCGTTTGTATGTGCAGTGTGCAGGAACTGAGACAACGGCTGACCACTGCAACTGAATAGATGTTGTATATGTGTAGTGAGTAAACGATGTTTTTAATCTTCCAGTTATTCAAACAATCGGGTTTTTTGAGCAAGATGGGGTGAAACTGAGTTATTCAAAATGGGTCGAGATTGGCCGCGCAACTGAGGCCGTAGAGAAACAAAGGAATAGAAGCCCAGCTTGGATGTTAACAGAAGAAGCAATACAGTGTCGTTGAGTGCCGAACGAAGCTCCAGTCCCCGTTTCGGTGATCGCGACAGCTGAGCTCGCGACGGACGGTACGATACTACAGTCACATTGGGTGTAGTAGGCACTGTGTCTCCCCCCACTGCACTGCAACTCCGTCGTTCAAGTTCGTTGTGTGCAACACTGCAACGAACTGAAGGTGTACTTACCTACACAGTATGGTACGTGCAGAGTGGTGTAACGCCTCGTAAGGCCTGCCGTTCGTTACCGAAGATAGCACAAGCCCTCTCCAGCCACACGTATGGCTTGCGCTCTGGGTCTTGGCTTGTCTCCTGGAGCTGTTAAGGTACGTAGCGCGGTCCCTGATCTGTGGTCCGGGGGGGCGGGAGGGCGGCACTAAGACGGGAGCTGCAGGTGGGTCCGCCCCGTGGATTGTGTTTCCCGGCAACCGCGCGGTGACAAGCCCCGGCCTGTTCTTCGTTCCTTTGTTGTGTGGAGCCGCCTTGTTTTCTCGGGGCGCTACTTTTTGCCTGAATTGCGGTCTCGAGGGTTGAACACTTTCCGTTCTGCTGTCCTTCTTGAGCTCAGTGTGAACACGCAATGGAAGCCCAAACCCAATGTTCTCAGTAGTATACTTTCTGTACCGACGGACCTGAGTTTTTCATGTCCGGATCTTTTACTTATTATGTACCTGCTCCTCAATAGCGCCATGCCTTGAGGGTCTGCCATGATCATCGACAATAAACCAGGTTTTCTCTGCTCTCTGTGGAGATGTACCATGTACCTCCCTGAAAAAAGAGGTGAAGCATTCTTTCAATATCAATGGTACTCATGTGAGAGTCGTCGTTACCCAACCAACAGCTGTTGATGACTTCTTTGTCTCTTGCACATTCTCAGGTCAGAATGCACAAGGCTGGATTCCAGCTCTGTTAGTTAATAACCTCCATGTCCCAGAATCCGACTGGTCCAATCGTGTTGCCCGCTAGAATCTCCTTACGCACATGCAAGCCTGCCCGCAATCTGTAATCGTCTAGGTACTCTTCCCGTCGCTCGGATGACCTACCGTCTGCATAGAACGCTGCCAATTCATTCCTCCACCAACAGCAGCCAAGGACTTTTAGTGTGCAGGTGGATACGTACTTCCCTTGTACGCAAACCGCGACCTTCGCGCCTCACCATTGAACTCAGGTCTTGCTCCGATTTTCAATTGTTCAAGCAAGGTGTCTGTCTGCCACTGCAGCCGGCACAAGTGCAACTTATTTTATTCTTAACATTGTTAGCAACCGTCTCGGGGCACCGTTCAGCACCATAGGATCGATCCTTTTACCAAGTTGCAGGACCTCAACTCGAGCTCTCCAATTTCGTCCATCTTTTCAAGTCAAGACATCGACTTACCAAGCCAACTCAGCTGCCTCTCCTTTGTCCATCCCATTGAGACGACCGCGACAACAACCTGAATCGACTTGAAGACGAGCCTCTCCCGATTCAGCCATGACATAGCATCGCCAAAAGCAAACCTTTGACCCACAAACCACAAACGCTTTTTTTCCGTCACCACCCGCTCGTCCGCCCAACACTAGTCACGCTCAGATACTGCAGGGCAGCTGGAGAAGACGTAGCAGCAATTGAACCTGCAGTGGGACACGCGCCTTCAAAGGCAGCAGCTATGGACTGCTTGCGACCGAAACCGTCCGACTCCTCCTCGTCAGGCTCTCTTCCCTCCTCTCCTCTCTCAGTTCTCTCTCAGTCGCCTTCTCTGCCTCCTACGCCTTTGCTACTCGATGCCTCGAACCGCTATCCCTCCCCTAGTTCTAGCTCGATACCCTCTGGCAGCGCTTCGCCCATGAAGGGGCCCGATTCAGATTTGGCTCAGGAGATTCAGGTCCGCACAGATGGACCTCCTCCGACGAAGCGTCGCCGCACCGCCGCACCGCCCAGGCCCCGTACCACAGACCGGATCGATCTTGAAAATCGTGTGGAAGAGGCCGATGAGAACCTCGACAGGTTATTGACGGCTCTGCGGAGAAAGAAGAAGATTGTCGTCATTGCTGGTGCTGGCATATCCGTCTCAGCTGGGAGTATGTCTTCTCCCCCCTTTTTATTTTACTCCCTTCACTTTCCCTTCAATATCTCCGCATCTAGAATAGTCTATGACGCGCCATTTTCTTCTAAGACCTTACTGACGCGCTTTTTAGTCCCCGATTTCCGCTCGTCAACCGGTCTCTTCGCGACGCTACGAGGTCAGCACAAGCTGAAGGCTTCTGGAAAACACCTTTTCGACGCGTCTGTGTACAAGCACGATGACTCTACTGAGTCCTTCCACACCATGGTGCGCGAACTGGCGCAATTGACGTCACAGGCAAAGCCTACACCATTTCATCACATGCTAGCCTCCATGGCTGAGGAGGGACGACTACTACGACTCTACACCCAAAATATCGATACGCTAGATACCCAGATGCCACCATTAGCCACCAACGTCCCTCTGAACGCCAAGGGTCCGTGGCCAGTTACCGTCCAGCTGCACGGTGGGTTGGAGAAGATGGTATGCACAAAGTGCAGTCACCTGGAGCCCTTCAATGCCGAGCTTTTCGAAGGCTCTGAAGCTCCCCTGTGCGCAAAGTGCAAGGAACAGGATGAGGTACGCACAACATTTGCTGGCAAACGGAGTCACGGCATTGGCAGGCTACGGCCTAGAATTGTGTTGTACAACGAGTACAACCCTGACGAGGAGGCCATCGGAAACGTTTCAAAGGCGGATTTGAAGAGGGTTCCGGACGCAGTCATTGTTGTCGGCACAACTCTGAAGATTCCTGGCGTTCGAAGGCTCGTCAAGGAGATGTGCCAGCTGACCAGGAGCCGTCGGGATGGTATCACAGCCTGGATCAACATTGACCCAGAGCCTCAAGGAGCGGAATTCAAAGATTGCTGGGACTACGTCATCAGGGGGAAATGCGACGATGTAGCTGAGCTGGTAAATCTACCGAGATGGGATCAGCAGGATATAGGGGATCCTACAACATGGCTGGTGGATGAGAACAAGGAAAAGAGGCTAGAGGCCACGCTCAGCAAGAGCAGGGTTGATGTACTCCTTCAACGCAAGCGCAAGTCACCTTTGTCAGACGACGAGGACGAAAAGTCGCTGGCGAAGGTGTTGGTACAGAAACAAGGCGGGATTCCGACACCAAGCGCGAGTCCCAAGCCCCGTGCCACTCTTCCTGCGCGGAAATCGACGACGACCAAGACCACAGCGAAGCAGAGCATTCTTAACTTTGGCAAAACCACGTCCTCCAAAGAGACGACCCCTGTCAGCGCCGCGATTACCACTGGGCGCAAACCCTTGCCTGGCTCTGCCCCTCGGCGCAAGCCTCGGCAGACGAAGAAGAAGGAGGTTGTTAAACCCCAGAACGCCATCAACCGTACCTTTAAGGCCACAAAAGCTGCGGTTGCTCCAGGGAAGGAAAACGCGAAACAGATTCCCTTTGACCCGGACACGTCTTCGGATCTGTCCTCGCCGCCTCGAGATTTCGACAAGGACGTGCCCACAGTGCTTCCGTCCCTGCGGCCAACGGCGATGAAAGTTCCTCGCCCAACCATGACTACGAGAAGCAGGTCTAGAACACCTAGTGTCAGCTCAAGCCAGTCGGGAGCACCGGGCTCGGGGCGGGACATTACGCTGACTATCTCGCCCAAGTCAAAGCCTCGGGGAATAGGGCATCTGATTGACTAAGGCTCGGACCAAAAATGGGAGTGGAGTGAAACATAATTGATTTAGGGTTATAGAGGGTAAAATATGTGAGGGGGTTCAGCAGTCTTGACATCAAAAAACATGAGAGCGGGTTGGGGCACATGGTTTGGCAAGGTCAGGCAAAAGGCATAGGGGCGATCTTTACGTCTTCAAGTATCCGGTCTCTCCCCGTCGGTGTACAATAGCGACGGACAGGGTCACGGATAGCGGATGGTCGGTTTGGTTGGGTGGTTGGATGGTTGATTATGGAATGGGTTCAGTTTCTCTTCCGTTTTCTTCCTTTCTTCTAGGAGGTGTACGTTAAGAGGACGGACAGAGAATACCCAGCAAGGTCACAACACATCGTTGTAGGCGTCTTCTTTGACGTCGTACAATGGTAGAAATACACACAAGGAGAATTATTACGATTTGGTTTCGTTCCATGAGATAATCGTGCGTCAATTGTGTCTCTTGTGAGCTGGCATCCAGCTGCCTAGATCGTATCTATCATTAGCTGAATTACGGCAGACTAGTAATCTCAACTTATTACAGGCCGTAAACGTGAAGTAAGTCGAACAATATAGTATCGATAGGGGCGACGGAGTATTCAGGGAATACCAAGTCACACACCATCCAAAGAAAGAACTGTTTTCCTCCGACCCTCTTTAAGTCCCGTCTGTTCATCCAGCAGCTACCACTGCACAATGATTACACAACACAGCACGATTCTGCCGGGTTACCATCAGGTTTGGTACTACATAAGCTCTTAGTTGGGCAACAGTTAATACATACGGCCATAGATGGTGGAAAACTCGGGATCCCGTCCGCTCTCCCATAGATAAGCCACCAATCGCTTGACTAGTAGTTGGGTCGGTGACGACCAGCGAATCCCAGGTGCTGTATGTTTTTCTTTTTCCTTTTTGTATCGTACCTTCGTGTCGTTCCAGTTCGCATGTTTGGCCCTTTTTTAATTCGCTCTTTTTTTTGGGGGGGGGAGGGGGGGGGGGGGGGGGGGGGGTGGTTTGGAGTTGAATTTGCTGAGCTCCTGTGATGATGCGTTGGGTTGGTTGTTTACAAGATCAAGGGTGAGTGAATTGGGATGGGTGAACGTGAAATGGTCATAGAGCAAGTCAATTAAACAAACAATGCATAAGCGTAGTGAAGATTATCAAGACAGTAGTTATAAAGAACATGGAACACACCTGGACGTTGGTCAATGCCGTGGTATCTGCCTCTAAACCGCGCTCTGTCTACAATCGTGATCGCAAACGCATCGCCGGTAACCCGTCTTGAGCCCGTGTATTTCGTGGCCTCATAATGCCACCATCAATTACCGATAATGCCAAACAACTCATTTATTGTCACTAATCACTCTCTGTCACCATCCCTTGCTTCGACCCTAAAGAATACACCCTCCATCGAATGTTACGCAGGTGAGGATAGACTGGTAGAGAACAACAACACACATTTATATTGTATCTTCACCTACTATGATGAATTTGAACGCCCCAAGACACACAAACAAACAGATGAGAAAAGTACAGATCGGGCGATGCTATTATGGATATCATTTCAATGTCTCTTCTCTCTAAGTTTAAGGCGTGTTCGGTGACTGAAGATAAGTGGGTGAAAAAACGCAATGACGACGCACGGTCCCTTCTCTTTCCATCATCTTCCCCTGTCCTAAATAAATGACCCTCAAATTTTTGCGGGAGGAATTCGATAAAGTTTTGTTATTTCCCTTCTTTGTACGCTTTCAGAACCAACCATCCATCCATTCCCCTCAATTTTATGTTGCTGAGATAACTGAAAAAAAAAGAAGAAAAAAGAAAAACCAAGACTGTTTGAGGCATGTTGATGAGTGCCTGACGAGTAGAACGCTTGCGTGCCTTTCTTCTACGTCGGCGCACGCGGTTTCCGCAAAACCATACACAACAACAAAAATAACCATCATCAGCGATAGGATAATGCTGAATCCTTCATAAAAGCGCGCGCCCTTTCTGTAACATAAATAATTCCTCATTACAGGTATCGCTCGTTCCAATGTAACACCACGCCCGCCCGTGTACTTGTCAACTCCCAGATGAGGATAGAGGAGCAGAAAATCAGAACAACAACCCCAGTCGAGATATCTAAACCCGTACGCCAGACAATGCAAGAGCTGAGTAACAATTATAGATGGGAGAAGAGGGTGGCTCCCCTAGTAAGGCCGTTGCTGCTGAGAGGGACTGCGGCTGCTCTGCCATGAGTGACGAATCGGTGCTCCCCTATCGATGTCCCTACGATGGCGATAAAAGTTGAGTCGATCGCCGTTCTCGTAATAGTTCGGGCGCCGCTTGGGCTCCTCTCGTCGCTCTTCGCGCCGGTCCTCGCGCCGGTCGTCGCGGTAAGGGTCACGAGATCTTCGATCGTCGCGATCGCTGGCAATCTCGCCATCCTCCAGATCCTGGCGGCTCGGCTTCTTCAGATTCTGAGATCTATCCTCCTTGTTCTCGCTATCCTTTTTGCAAAGGTCGCCAAACATGCGCTGGAGTCTTCGGCCCGACACCTTGACCTCACCGATGGGCCAGATCGAAGAAAGGAATTCCCTGTATCTATCGTCAGCCGGTGTAAAAGCACAATCTGAGGGAGTTTCTAGACTTACCAGAACTGTGGCTCCAAACCATCCAGCGGGTTCTTTTCCTCCAGCTGCTTAAGGAAATTACCAAATGCCCGAATCTCCTCTCCCAAAATTTTGGCGCGTTCTTTGGCCGCAGGAAAACGTTCCTTAGAGTACATGATGCGTTCCATGTTCGCTTTGAGGGGCCGAAGTAGAGACCAAACAAGTTGGAAGTTGTCCGAGCTATCGATCTCATCATTATTCAACTTGGCAAGTTCATGGAAGCGCTCCACCGCTTTCTGCCTGTCCCGCTTCCATTTCTCCAATGTTTCGGGATCGACCTTGGGTGCCTTGTCCTTCTTCTTGTCGAGTTTGCTATCTGTACCACGACGTTCGTCTTCCACCCGACGATGTTTCGAGCTGCGCTCTTCGTAATCATCTGTGTACTTCCGTTTGTGGTCTGGCCTGGGGGTCCCCCGGTCATTCGCGTTGCTGAGAGTCCGATGGTGGTGGTCCCGGTGAGGGATAGACTTTTTAACGCCCAATGGTGCAGGGGACCCGGAGATGGAGCTAGCTTCACCGCGTCGATGGCCGTTGTTCGTGAGAAGCTTCTTGCTCCGATGGTGGTTCTCCACTGCCTTCTTAGCGGCAGCATCATTAGAGTGCTTGGCCAACAGAACAGACAGGAGATACTCGGACCTCCGCACCAAATGAACAGCACCAGGGGATTGAATCCCTACAGCTTCCGTCTTCTTTCGTTCTTCCCGTTTGTCGACACGATGCTCCTCCAGGAAGAACTTGTCGTGCATCTGCAACTCAGGATCGTCCCTGATTTGCGTCCACGCACCGAATCCGTACCTGTCGATTCCAATAAGCAGCATGGCATCCTCACGTGCACCCCAGTCGCAAGTATATGCGGCAGCCTTGGATGCTTCGGGAAGCCTGAAACTGAGAATGTCTGCGTGCTCCCGGAGGACGCGGCGCAGAAGTTTGAGCTGAGGGGGTCGCTCCACGACAGTCTCTGCGTTGACTTTCCGCACCTCGCCAAAATCGACAAGTACAGCCTTCTTATCCTTCTTCGCCAGTGGTTTGCCAGCCCTGGCTTCTTCTTCGCGAAGTCTCTCGTTGTTCGCATCTACAGCGCGGCGACTGATAACGACAAGGTCCTCGATAATAGACTTCAAAAAGTCCCGATCTCTATCACTTAGGCGAGCATCCTGGACAACCTCTTCTTCGCGGTCGTCCAAGGAACCGTACCTGAAGAAGGCCCTGATAAGGTTTCGGGTTTCTTTCTCATTGAGGGGGCGTTTGGGATCTGAAAGCAATGCACGCTGCTCT
Organism: Neurospora intermedia; assembly: GCA_037102815.1. Classification (NCBI taxonomy): domain Eukaryota; kingdom Fungi; phylum Ascomycota; class Sordariomycetes; order Sordariales; family Sordariaceae; genus Neurospora; species Neurospora intermedia. The sequence continues at coordinate 1,748,446 of BTPP01000003.1, read as the reverse complement.
TCGAGCTCTTCCTGCTCTTCCCTCTCGCGTTGTCGCTTCTTTGCCAGACGCTCAGCTCGATCGTTTTCTGCGCTCTTTTTAGAGCCTTTCAACGCAGCTTTTCTAGGAGCATTCTCCTCTATCGTTTTTGCCAAGTACTCCTCTTCCTTCTTTCTATTTTCCTCAGCCTTGATGGCAGCAAGCTGCTCGGCTGGAATGATCTGATCCCAGTCAAGAGCGAGATCGTCAACTTTGACATCGGTGACCTGCATCCAGTTATCCCAGTCGATACCACCACTGCTCAGGTTGATCTTGTCATCGACATCAGTCTTGGTCACTTCGGCATTCTCGAGGATAGCATCGATATCGAGCTGCTCCAGCTTCTGCTGGTTGCTGGATTGTTCGAACAGGTTCTGGGAACGCATCTTGAGGATCATCGAGATATCCTCAGCAGTCTTGGCTTCGTCCATCTTGAGGCCGCGCTCCTTAAACTGCTCTTTGAGAGCCTTGCCTTCATCTGTCACACCAGCTTGAATGGTAAGATACTCCAAGAAGAGCTTGTTGCGGGCACGCTTTACAACTTCCTCTTCAATAGTCTGCTTGGCGACGAGGCGGTAGACATTAACAGGTCTTTTTTGGCCGATACGGTGAGCTCGAGCCATTGCCTGTAGATCGGCCTGGGGATTCCAGTCCGAGTCATAGATGATGACAGTATCGGCCGTCATAAGATTGATTCCAAGGCCACCGGCACGGGTAGACAAAAGGAAGCAGAAATCATCGCTGCCCTCGGCGTTGAAATGATTGATGGCCATACGTCTTGGGCCAGCAGGAATGGTACCGTCAAGTCGCTGGAATTGATATCCGCGAACACGGAGATAGTCACCCAAAATGTCTAGCATCTTGACCATCTGGCTGAAGATCAGAACACGATGTCCGTCCTTCCTAAGTTTCGCCAGCAGCTGATCAAGAAGCATCATCTTGCCGCTACTTGTAATGAGACCCTTGATCTGGTCTTCACGGCGTGTGCTGCCGTTGAGGACACGCTCCTCGGCACCCTGGAACATGTACGGGTGGTTACTGACTTTCTTCAGCTCCATCATGATGTTGAGCAACGATTGCTTGTGGCCGTTGCTCGCGTCGCTGAGGGCAGCATAGTTGCGTGTGAGAATGTTCTTGTAGTAGTCAAGTTGCACGTCAGACAACTCAACTCGGATGATCTTTTCGGTTTTGGGGGGAAGGTCCGACTCGACTGTCTCCTTGGTGCGACGCAAAATGAAAGGAGCGATTGACTGATGCAACTCGCGGAGCTTCTCTTGGGTCCTGATACGCCTGGCCTCATCCTGTTCTTCATCAGTCGGACCTTTGTTATCTGCGGTAGACAACGCTTCAAGCTCCTCATCAATGACGACTTTTCCGGGGTTGAGGAAGTCGAGGAGGGCTGAGAGTTCGGCTAGATTGTTCTGAATGGGTGTGCCGGTAATGAGGACCTTGCAAGGGACGCCGAAGTTATTGAGCTTGATGTAAAGTTGTGACTCTCGGTTCTTGAGACGATGGGCCTCGTCAACAGCGAGAACTTGCCATTTGATGTTTTTGAGATGATCCGCATCGGCCAAGATGTAGTCATAGGAAGTGACTAAGACATTGAACTTGGTCTTCTTCGGGTTACCATCCACAAAAAGTTCGTAATCTCGGATGTTGGACCGAGCTGCCTCTGGGCCTAGGTAAACGACGTAATTGAGATCCGGAGCCCAATGATTAAAGGTATCGCACCAAGCGGGGATAACGCTAAGAGGAGCGACGACAAGGAACGGTCCTTCTTGGCCGCGTTCATTCCGTAACCAGCTGAGGAACGAGACGCTTTGGACAGTCTTTCCCAGACCCATTTCATCGGCTAAGATGACGTTGTTGCCCCTTACCCAGTTGAGAGCAAGGAAGTTAAGGCCTTTCATTTGGAACTCGCGAAGCTCGCCGCCCTTGATATAGTCAGGCTGCTTTTCCAGTTTGGTCATCCTCGACCGGGTATCGGGGTTGGTTTGCTTGCGGTCGGACTGCCATGACCGGTTGCAACGGTCGAGGAACTGGTCAATCTTGTCCTGAGCAAGTTCGGCCACGAGAGACTCGGCTTCCCAAGTGCACTCGTCGTATTGCAGGCCCTTCCACTTGATGTAATACTCGGTGCCCTCATCACCGTCTCTGACAGCCACAACGCGCTCGACCTTTGTGTAGTCTTCGAGGGCCTCTTGCTCACGTTCTCTATCCAGGTACCACTGCTCTTTCTGCTCCGGACTGATATCGTCGCCACCGAATTGCATCTCCAGTTCGTACTCAACAACCTTCTTGTAATAGTTTTCGAGGCGGCGAAAGCCTCGGAAGCCTGCGACAGTTTCCGTAGTTTCCCAGGTGTTGTGGGGATATGATTGTCCCTGCCACTTGATGAAGTATTCAAAGTCGTGTCGCGTAGAATCCCCTGTGACCTCGACACCCTCCTTAGGACGATGACCGAGGATTTTCTCGATGTATGGCGAGTTATCCTCGACAGTGGCAGACCAGTAGTTGGGGGTAAGCTCGGAGTCGTCCTCTTCATCTTCTTCTGCGTCACTTTCTTGGTAGGCGCCGGCTGAGACCTGGGCCGCCCGACGGCTAGACCATCTCTTTTCGCTAAAAGCCAAGGCAGGGTCCTGTTCTTGTTGCCTGCGGACCTTTCTTTGGAAGCTGCGGGCTTTGGCGCCTCCATATGTGTCCGAGTCGGAATCATCGATTGAGGGTTGGCGAGCAGGAGTGCCACGCTTGGAAGCTGGAAATCACGACAAGTCAGCAGTGAAACAAAATGCCGAGGAGTATGACGGGTGAAAACTTACCAGGCAACGAGCGTTCAACCCGACGTCTCTTCGCAGGCTTTCTAGACACCGGTGTGGCATCCGATTCGGATGGTTCATCTTCCTCATCTGAGTCGATCTGTTTACTCAGTTAGGAGAGGCGTAACGACGAGAGCTCATCTTGATCCACTTACGATCTGCGCACGGCGTTGTGTAGGGCGTGACTGTTGTAGGTCGTTAGCATGGTATAACACAACAAGAATGCGGGATGTTCGTACACTCCTCCTCAACCCATACAGGGCAGGATTCTCTCTGATGTAATCATCCTCGGTCGCGTGGGCGACTTTGCGCTTCACGACGGTACGGGACGACGAGGCAGACACGACTTCGTTGCTCTGAGCAGACCTGGGGCTATCGGGGGCGTCAAAGTCTCCGTCATCTGACGCGTCGTTATCACTTGCTGAATCGGACGCTTCCTCGAGCGTCAACTCGGGTTTTTGTATCGGCGAGACAGCCTCGTCGGCAGGCTGATACGACTGGGCGTCGGCGTCGTCATTCGGGTCGGCCTCGGCGGCATTAACGTCGGAAAGGTCGCTCGTGCTTTCGGTATCATTGGCGAAGTTGAAGTGGCTGTCATCCGCCGGCGGTGACACATGCCCGAACACCGGACCGGATTCGGGAGATGTCGACATTTTGAGACTTAGACGCGGAGGCTGCCTGCTGTAAGACGACGATGTCAGCCAGCGGTACGCGTCATTTACGAATCACTACTTGGGGCGATGGAAAGAGGCCACTCTTGCGACCCGGAATCATCAGAGAAATCCGGCATCGGGGTAGCGGACGAGTCTCAATGATGATTGTCGCATTGGCTCGCGTGTAAGTGATGGAGGCAAGGCTGTGGATGATGAGGCGGACGGCGACGGCGATTGCAGTCGCGTATGGGCGCCCTGAGGGCACGGGAGAGCAGACCATGGTCTAGGGCAGCTGTAGAGGCGATATTCATCAAGAATCGACGGTCTGGCGACCTCTACAAGCTGGTAGACGATGGATATCAAGGGCGACGAGGCCCGCTTCGATGGGCGAAATGATGGGGAAAATGCAAGGCGAATACGCAGGGCAGGGCACGCAGTGGGCAGTGGGCAGTGGGCGGCAGTGGCTGGACTCACAAGTCATGGAAGAATTAAGAGCCTCCAGGCAGCAGACTGCAGAGTGAATCTTCAAGTCCGAGATTCACAATCGCGGTGCCGTGGGAGGAGTGGTGGTGGGGGAAATGGTCAAGGCCGGAGACCCTGGGAGGGGGCTGGCAGTGGTGATGGTGTAGCGGAAAATCGCAGTGATGGACGGAGGAGAAGAATCCATGAAAATGGTGAACCAGAACCAGCAACGCCAGTGGGCCACTGCCTGGCTTGTGCTTCAGACGAGGCCCGCTTGCCCTCAACTCAATGCTTGCTCAGTCCCGCTCTCTGATTGGTCAGTTGCATTGGAAGCAACCTCCGAACTCAAGTGTGGGGCCGCCAGAGTCGATACCCAGACTGCAAGGTTTCAGCTCCGTAATTACCGAAACCGAAATGTAACGCGCGTCTTGTGATCTGACCACTTCAATGATGTTCTCTTTCACTGGATGGTAGCGCCAGGAGGAAGTACACTTGCCTAATCCAGTGAGATGGGCGCTGTCACGATCCTTGCCCGTTTTGCTCACAACGCACGAATTTCAGTTGTGTGACGAAGATCTGTAAGATCAATGTTTCTTGTAAGTTTGGGTTTGGAAAGGACGAATAAGAGGACACAAACCCAACGCGGCTCGAGCCTGGTCGGATATCATCGCTGGAGCTTGCCAGCTCGTTGGTTGCCCACTCCGATCGTGCCCTTCCAAACGGCGCGGGCGGTGTGAGGCAGGTGAGTGTGGGCGATTCCCGATTCAATTGCTTGGAGGTAGTGGTATATATCAATGGTTATGGCTGTTCAGCTACCAGGTTATACAACACTGGAAGAAGTTCAAGGATGGAACGTGGTTGATATAACAACAAATGATTCAGAGAAGTGTTGTTGTCGGTTGATGGCACATAGACTGTGTACCGGTGCGACTTGGGAATCAACAAGGTGGGAAGGATGGAAGATGGACGACAAGCTGAGAATACTCCCGGTACGTGGACGTCGCCCGGTTTTTCTAGGTAGGCATGTTGGCGTCGAAGGGGTATTCTTTGTCAGCTCTGGTGCAGGTGCCAGCCATGCACTGGTCTCTCCCGCCTGGTGCTTCACTTCAGCTTGTTACACCGCGAGCACCGGCACCAAGGTGATTTGGATGAATTCCCACCACTGGAGCTCCGGCTCCGAAGAAAACCTACTGCGAGCCGACGCAGGCAAGCCCAGGCGGGCAGTCAGGCCGACAATATCTTGTACGTGATTGTGCGGGGCCACCTCTACGTATTAAATCCATTCCACAAAGTGTCAGAGAGAACCAGATATACCTGATTAAAGACTTTATTCCCGTCTGATGCCTATCTGACCAGTCCTAAACTCCCTTCAGATTATGAGGACAGACATTGTATGTCCAAGTGGGTAGAGGCACCGCTCCCCAGACTCAGCTGGAGCAGATCCGTCCAGGACGATGGACCCACACGATCCCGTGCTGCTGGGCCCATCAGCCTTCCTTGAGTGTCAACATTGACCACTGTCAACTATCTTCAATGTCTTGATGCCGATGTCATTTCTGTCTGTGGACAACACCATGTGGGATAGACTACTATCAGGGTAGCTTGATTGTGAGTCAGCGCCCGACCGGGGCGCAGGGAATATATGTCGACAGGCAGCCAGAGCTCTGTTCGGAAGTCCGGTTTGATGTCAGTAACCCTGCGCCTCTCTGCATCGTGATCGTTGACGGCATCCGTCATGCTGCGAGTGATTTCTTTAAACGATACGGTTGTGGGAGGAGTCCGAGCGCTTTTAGTTGTCAACCCTAACTAGCTATGCACCTCCTCGTACCGAGCGTCATGATCAAGCTTGATGTCGTCGGTCGGCCATACTCCCCTCCAAACAAACAATACGCCGCCATTGACGAACTATCTTTAGCCGAGGGGATACTAGACATAAACGCTCACTTGTGAAAGGATGGGTCGGGTGTGTTCACCCACGGAGGAAACTATCATCGCCTGGACAAAGAAAGTGGCAATACCAATGAAACTGTCTAGTCATCATCATTCGCATTATAGTCGTCCAACGGAAGCGATGACCATGTGTTCGGGAAAATAGGCGATGTAAGGCTGTGTTCAGCAGAAATCGGATCTGTTTTGGCTGATAATGAGCACAAACTGACCTCAGCAAGACATTAATTAAGTACACGCCCATGATTATTCAACTCTCCACGATGCCACTTGGGTCACTGTAAGAATCCTTAGTCAGAATTTGTACTGAAATGAAGCGAAGATCAATGGGAAGCGGAAACAGAACAAAGGACAGAGAAACAATAGTAAAAGTGGAACCCAATGTGGACGACCACTTGCGTGAACATCAGCTAGATACCTCTACTTGGTACAACCGCAATGATAGGATAGAAGCTCTTGTCATGTTATAGAATCCTGAGACAGAAATCATGGTGTGGACTGAGAGTTGCCCGACTGGGGAGATGGAATTTAGGTACCTATATGGACGGTCGTTACCTCTACATACAAAAAGTGAACACGGGGAGGGCAAGGGAAACATGGAATGACAGCGGGATAGGAATAGTGGACTTTCACCTGGCATTAGGTACCTAGAGGTAGGTAAAGTTGGTACCTTGAAGAGGTAACCTATCAACCGTTGCATATTTCAGCTTACACCTCTTATGTAGCTCCAACCCTGCTACCATGTTGGTACATAGCATTGCGGGGCTAGAGGTACCTAAGTAGGAAGCCCGACGACCTACCCACCTACCTTACTTCACATCAGGGCAAGCGGGGTCTTTTTTTTTACGATCCGCCGGGCCCTGCCACCAGATGGACTCGGCGCACGGTGCAGCGGTCTCGACATTTTTTGAGACGAGGGAACTGACATTGTCCACAACTCGGCGTCGACCCACGTTGCCTCTGGAGAAACTTAAGAGTCCAGTGTCAGCCTCCTCCGCCTTGTTTGGCCCTCTCCACTCTGCTCGTAGCATTCCGAGACGTGCGGCACCTTGAGAATTTCTCCCCCTCCCCCATTTCCCGCTTTGCGCCTAGGATAGCGGTCCGCCCACAGTCACCCATCTCGATCAGTCCGCAGAGCGAAACCATAGACAAGATGTCGGACAAACTCACTCGGTGCGTTTACGATCCCAAGGCCGCACACGCACGTGTGCTCTGCTTATAGAAGCATCGGCCGAGACTGGCTTGTGCTGGTCTGGCTGTATGCGCTGTCTGGCTTCCACATTGCTGACCTCGCCTGTTTCGTATCTGTAGTATCGCTATCGTCAGTAGCGACAAGTGCAAGCCCAAAAAGTGTCGCCAGGAATGCAAGAAGTCATGCCCCGTTGTGCGCTCCGGTAAACTCTGTGTAAGCTTCCCTCTTCTCCATAGTCCTCTTGCGGTAACAGGACCAAACAGCTAACTGCTCTCCAACAGATCGAGGTAATATCTCTCCGGACCCCTTGCGATCCCCGTGTTTTGCGCGACAACATCCTCCTGACATCCGATCTCTAGGTGTCTCCCGAGTCGCGCATCGCCTTCATCTCCGAACAGCTGTGCATTGGTTGTGGTATCTGCCCCAAGCGCTGCCCCTTCGGCGCCATCACCATTATCAACCTGCCCACCAACCTCGAGAGCCAGATCACCCATCGCTATGCCGCCAACAGCTTCAAGCTCCACCGTCTTCCCATGCCCCGCCCCGGTAACGTCTTGGGTCTTGTCGGAACGAACGGTATCGGCAAGAGTACCGCGCTCAAGATTCTCTCCGGAAAGCTTAAGCCCAACCTGGGCAGGTACGACAACCCGCCTGACTGGGAGGACGTCATCAAGTACTTCCGCGGTTCTGAGTTGCAGAGTAAGGAATACGGCTTACCTTGGAAGGAGATCAGAGGATTGACAAATCGCAGACTACTTCACCAAGCTGCTTGAGGATGACCTGAAGGCTGTTGTCAAGCCCCAGTACGTCGACCAGATCCCCAAGGCCATCCGCACTCCCGACAAGAGCGTCAAGTTCCTGATTGAGGGCCGCCGTTCTCTCGATAATCTTGACGAGGTTCTCGACACCCTTGGTAGGTTCAACATGCTTTGCGCTTTGTGTTTTGCTTATTTGGACGCCCTGGCTGATCTTGAATAGAGTTGCGCCACATCTACGACCGTGATGTTACCCTCCTTTCCGGTGGTGAGCTCCAGCGTTTTGCCATCGGTACCGTTTGCGTTCAGAAGGCCGATGTCTACATGTTCGACGAGCCTTCCTCGTATCTCGATGTCAAGCAAAGATTGAGTGCCGCCCGCATCATTCGCTCTCTCCTCCGCCCCGACGACTACGTCATTGTCGTCGAGCACGACTTGTCTGTCCTCGACTACCTCTCTGATTACGTCTGCTGTCTTTACGGTCAGCCCGCCGTCTACGGTGTCGTCACCCTCCCTCACTCCGTCCGTGAAGGCATCAACATTTTCCTCGATGGCCACATCCCTACTGAGAACTTGCGTTTCCGTGACGAGAGCTTGACCTTCCGCATTGCCGAAGGCACTGAGGAGTTCATTCAGGAAAAGTCGCGCGCCTTCAAGTACCCTGCCATGGAGAAGACCATGGGCAACTTCCACCTGTCCATCGACGCCGGTTCTTTCTCTGATTCCGAGATTATCGTCATGATGGGTGAGAACGGTACTGGAAAGACCACCTTCTGCCGTCTCTTGGCCGGTGTTCTTAAGCCTGACGGCACCAAGAGGGTTCCCGAGATGAAGATCTCCATGAAGCCCCAGACCATCACTCCCAAGTTCGAGGGTACCGTTCGCCAGCTGTTCTTCAAGAAGATCAAGGCTGCTTTCTTGTCTCCTCAGTTCCAGACTGATGTCGTCAAGCCTCTGAAGCTTGATGATTTCATTGACCAGGAAGTCAAGCATCTGTCCGGTGGTGAACTTCAAAGAGTTGCCATCGTTCTTGCTCTCGGTATTCCTGCTGATATCTACCTCATCGATGAGCCTTCTGCCTGTACGTGAACCCTTTTCCCACCCCCTTAAAATGCATTTCTAACTTTCTTCCAGATCTCGACTCCGAGCAACGTATCATTGCCTCCCGTGTTATCAAGCGTTTCATTATGCACGCCAAGAAGACTGCCTTCATCGTCGAGCACGATTTCATCATGGCCACTTACCTTGCCGACCGTGTTATTGTCTTTGATGGCAAGCCTGGTATCGACGCTCACGCCAACAAGCCCGAGTCTTTGCTTACTGGCTGCAACACCTTCTTGAAGAACCTTGATGTCACTTTCCGCCGTGATCCTACCAACTATCGCCCTCGTATCAACAAGCTGAACTCTCAGCTTGACCAGGAGCAGAAGCTCAGTGGCAACTACGTAAGTTTTGTTTCTGTTTCAATCTTGGAAAAAAAATTTCCATCCTGCGACCTCATACTAACATTGTTTTCCCGTATAGTTCTTCTTGGACGATCCCGAGAAGAGCAGTTAAAGACGGCATCTCCAATGATGTTCTTCCCAAGAATAATAAAAATAGCGGCAGAGGCAACAATACTAAACGCCACCGTCGTTGTTATGATGATGCATCGGATTCCGGCGTTCTAGGCGTCCAAAAAGAAATTAGCAGTTCCTCCATTCATTGCGGCGCCGGGGACGGTAGCGGTAGCGGCGGCGGCGGTTCTGGTTCAGATCTCGAAACTGTCTCTTCTTCGTCTGAGGACGACGCGCCGAATGATTAACCCCGGCGGCGGCAGTCTGTTCCCTGTTGCCTGGTCCTACGAAAAGAGAGAGATATACCCCTCCGTCACATGTTTTGTGAGAAAGTTTGCGCTGTCTTTTTGGTTTTGGCGAAACCCTTGCTTGAGGGTTGACTACAACAGCGGACGGGGGGAAACCACCAACCTGGATTGGAACTTTTTGTAGATTGAGGGGCAACGGGTCAAGCAGGGCGACTGCCGCCGGAACTCTCAGAACCAAGTGGCTGTTTTGAGGGGACCAAAGCATAAAGAATGGGATAAGGGGAGGTTTGCAACGGAGGCGATCGATCTGACTAGTTGATGAATACACGTTGAATTTTAAGTGGGAATATCCGAATTGTTTTGATACATATACACATATATCAACTGCATCCATTCAAGTTGTGGTATCGCGCTTCTCTTGCCGCCGAGCTGGCATTCTTCAGGACGAGAAACGCCTCGTCCCTCATGTACTGCGCTGCGAGGACAAAGGCAGAGGCGATTCTAGAAGATCAGACAAAGTACCGTCCCGGCGCGCGAACTACGAAAGACTCCCAAAAGCCCAAAGACAGATTGATCTTACCCCTTGGTCTTCAATGTTCACACTTTCCCAAGCCGCAACCCTCCTTCATGACAGTAGCACATGCTACCCAACCCGCATATGACTTATAGCGGCGGTTCGATGATGCATATTGGAGAGAATCTCAATAATCACACGTCCTTTACCGTAGAAACCAGATTGGCAAACCTCTACTGCCAGCCAGAAAACCAAGTTATCTGAGCATGAGCAGAATAAGCACAGTCCTGTAAGGCTCGCATCCGGCTTCCTGTACAAAAATATATGTGTGTGTATGTATGTGTGTGTTAAGGTAGAAGAGGGCCATGTCACTCACTCACTCACACTGGTCGGGCGGGGGCTTGTCAACTCGGCCCTTTTTGACTGTCTGTAAGTACCACTTACTACATTCATTCAAAAACTGGGCCAGCAGAGCACATTCTTTCTGTATGCTGCCTGCCTGCCTACCTGCCTTCTATGCTTCCTGTCTGTCAGGCGCCTAAAGAGGGATAGGATAGTCTTTTGCCAATCTGGCGCAAGTTTCTACGGTAGATGACAGGTTGGATGGACGGACGGTGTCCAGGCGCCTGAAGCCGAGGTAGGTAGGTAGGTATTCTCTGAGCAGTTTCCTGCCATGCTGCAACACTCATACTCATAGCTCGCTTTACCTGGGCAGGCAGTACGGAGGCACTTGATGTCATGGTTGAAGGGGCGTCTGAATAAATTCAGCACTTCTAGTTCGATCACGATCACGGAGTGTGGCATTATCACACAAGACTGGAAGGAAGGAAACAAAATTATCTTGATCCCGTAGCGCGGCCATCCAAATGCTGGCTTAGTTATATCACCTTGTTAGCTTGATACTGATACTCTTGCTATTAGGGACAAGATCGATCCTGAGCTAGAATAATCTTTGAACCCTTGTTGTACCTGAGTCGGAATATTTCAAGACAGCGAGGTTAAACTTGATTCATGGATCGATGAGTGCGCATGAACCGGATCTGGAAAACGCCTGGGAAAGTTGACCCAAAAAGTATCGAGCTATAGAAAAAAAAAAAAAAAAAAAAAAAAAAAAAAAAAAAAAAAAACTACTCTCATGGACTGTACAAACGAGTGTGTTCCGTCCTCATATGGACAAAGTTCGTCTAGGTCGGCTTACATTAGTGCTTCAAAATTACTTGGCTACCACGGGAGCTAAACGGTTCTGGACATAGAGTGTGATACGACGAAGTAGGGAGCAGTTCGGAAGATCAAAACGATACGATAGAGAGATGGGCGAAACATTTTTACTTGCTCAATTTTTGGACCTTGTTTCTGCTATTGTTGCTACATGATCTTTCGTGGCTGTAGTTTCCATCCGGGTTTCTTTCACGGTTTTGTGAGTTTCCTTTTCTTTTTTTTCTCTTTTTTTTCTTCTGGTTTTTTTCACTCCCGTTTGCCTTGCTTCCCGTGATCGTTGCTTCTACTACTTGGGATGCACTACACGATAAATAGTCTCACTTGAGCGTACAGAAACCATTCTACTCACCTGAAAGACAGAATGATATGTGTGATCTTCCTTCGGCCGTTAGGTAGTCGACGATTCATCAGTAGAGTAGGAAGCCAAACTCACCAGTAGATGATGGCATATACAAAGATGCTGGATATTTAAGCAACTATACGACACAACACATTGAATCGGAAGGATATAGTCTACTCACCGATGATGGACAACGTCTGTTAACGCCCGTCCTTTTAACACATTAACCATCCAATCGATCGCTCGTTCTTTCCAACTTTTTTTGTTATGCGCATAGTTTTCTACCTGGCCAGAGCCATAACGAAGGCGGATGGAAAGAGAGACAGAAGAAAAAGACAATTACTGAAGAAAAAGACAATTACAGAAAAAAGAGTTTTTGCTATTGATGATTAGGGATGGGAAGCGGTGGTGGTAAACACGTACGAGAGTACTTTCAGACTGCATATATAGCCATCCGGACTTCCCAACGCTTTCAGGCGGAGGTACACATAACCCTTCCGTAACCCCGACAAATCCTGGCTTGGAGCCAGCCTTGAACGGTCAGGCACTTAGTCCTCCTCAATCTCGCCCTCTTCGCTACCCGCACGGACGACAGCGGGTGGCGGCGGCGTTTTCTCCTTCTCTTGCTGTTTTTGGGGCTGTGGCGACTTGACGCCATCACGAGCAGGGCTAGTAGCCTCATCCTTGACAGCGGGAGCGGGGGCGGGAGCAGCAGGAACGCCGGCGGCAGGAGTAGCGGTGGTGCTAGGCTCGGTCTTGACTCTCTTCGCCGGGGGTCGGCCGTCATGGCGGTCGTGGTCGTCCTCTTCGGGGCGGGTGCGGCGGGATGAGCTGGGTCTCTCGTCACCATATGGCAGCTCATCAACATCGCGATCCATTACTCGCCTACGATAGATTCTCTCCCTGTCCTCATCGCGACTGCGTCGTTCCCGGTCATAGTGGTTGAGCTCGTCGTGGCGAGGGCGTCGATCGTAATCGCGGTCGCGGTCACGTTCACGGTCGCGGTCTCTGTCCCGGTGATCGCGATCTCTCTCCCGGTCTCTCTCCCGGTCTCGGTCCCGTTCTCTGTCCCTGTCTCTCTCGCGATCACGGTCACGATCACGGTCTCTTTCCCGTTCACGATCACGGTCGCGGTAGTCACGACGATCACGATCACGCTCGCGATCGCGATCCCTATCTCTGTCTCTAATAGAGTCATGATGACCATCTACTGACCTGCGGTCCGAAAGCAGGCTCTCTGCCATGCTGGACTTGCGGAAATTGCGTTCCCGCTCGGCGATGGCCTTGCGGCGGTCCGCCTCGTACGGATCGTGTTCTGGACTGCGGCTGCGAACGGAGCGTGCGCTGCTGCGGTGAGAGCGCTCACCTCTGTCCCTATACAGGTCGCCGCGATCACGACGACGCAGTCGGTCTCTTTCGGCCTCTTCTTCCTTTTCCTTCAAGCGGCGAATGTGTTTTTCGAAGGCACTGCGGCGAGCCTCGTCGGAAGTAACAGCCTTGAACTCGTTGCTTTGAGCAATGCGACCCTCTACCTGCTCGTAAGTTTCATTGACCGTGATGGGAGGTTCCAACCTCTTGAGGTACGAACGAAGATCGTCCAAGGCACGACGCTGCTGGCGTTCAGAATGCTTGTCGTCATCTGCTGACCGTTTGGCCTTCTTTTCTTGAAGCTGTTTTTCAGTAGTCAGATATTCGTTCCCGCATTGGGTGGATGTAGGTCACTTACACGCTCGAAAATAAGCTCAAGAATATCGCGCTCAATGTTAGCGGTGCGGCGGTCATCTTTCACAATTGCTTCAAACTCTTGGAAAGTAGTCTTGGGAGTGACCTCAAACCGTTTATCCTGCCATCCTGCGTTAGCGGAGACCCGAAAGTAGGCTTTTGGTTTCCAGTGTACTCACATCAATAGCATCCAGGATATCATTCCTGGTGGTTCTCAAGGCACGTTCTTCTTCCTCGACGACGTCCCAGAACAATTCCATGGGGGTAGAGCCGGGCTGACCGGCCATAGCCAAGTACCTCTCATCGTGTTCGAGAAGAGGGTAGACCTTGGACCACTTGGATCCTGCTTTGATCTTACCATCCTTCCTCAACTCAGCAAGAAGAGCACAGAAATTGTCGCGGTTCTTGCGCTCCTTACGAAGCTTCTTGTTCTTCTCCTCTTGTCTAGAGTCGTTGAAGGTACGTTCTAAAGCCTTGACGTGGTTTTGAAAAACGGTCAGGATATCATACTTGCTGAGGGATTTGTACTTCTCATCCTGTTGGAACTCTGCAGTGCTCTCAATGGTGCCTTGAGCTTCAGACCACCTGGTGTAGGGCTCAAGGTCAAGTTTCGGAAGAAGCTCAATCAACCCGTCCATGGCACTCTTGCGCAAAGCGATCTGTTGATCCTTGTGTGCCTTTCTAAGCTCAACCCGGTAGTCCTCAAACAACTGGCGTCGCTCATTGTCGTCATTGGTAGATCGGAAGATGGTCTCGCCCTCGATCATGGGCCGAGCAGTTTTCCAACGTGTGTAGTGCTTGATTTCCGGGTGGCTTCGTAGCATCGTGGCGAAATCGGCGCGTAGCTTAGTTAGTCTCTCCTTTGCACGCTCCTTATCCTGAACAATGACATCATGGCAATACTTCTCGAACGCGGCCTTGCGATCCTTTGGATCCTTGATAGCACGGAACTGAGGATCCTTGACAACAGCTCGGAGAGTTTGTTCCCAAGTCCAGTCGGGCTGGACGCCACTGCGTTTCAGAAGTTTGACGAAGGCAGCCTCTGCCTCCTCTGGTGTCGCGTATTCCGGATCGGCGGTCGCAGGAACGAAAGCTGGAGCCGAATTGTTGTTGCCAAACGTCAACTGACGCGACTCTCCCAGTGGCTCTCGGTAGTCGCGGTGGTCGCGGTGATCACGGTCCCGATCCCGATCCCGATCGCGATAGTCACGATCACGGTCGCGATCACGATAGTCACGGTCGCGATCGCGGTCGGGGCGGTAGTTGTCAGATTGACCGCCTCCATATCCACCTTGATGGCCACCTCCGGGAGCCGAGAAAGGACCTGTAGGAGTACTGTTGAGAAAGATGTTAGTTACTGAATTGCCTGACCGAGGGCGCATGGACCAAGGACTTACGCAGCGCTGGTCGGTGTCGTGGTTCCGACACCAAGAGCTTGCTTGTAGACTTCAGGCATCTCCCACGAGCTTTGCTTGGTTTCAGTGTTGTACCAGTACTTTTTGCCGCCCTCGGCTGTATATTCTTTCCAGGGCTGGTTGGCGAGCGCACGCTAGGAGCTTGTTAGTACTTCTGTTTCGGCGATGGACTGTGAACGTCATTAACATACCTCGGCGGGAGTCATCAGCTCCTCCGGCTTGGTCCATTGCGTGACCCTCGTCAGGGAGTTGTAGTAGTATACACGTCCATCAGGTGTACGGTGTTCTTGCCAGGTCAGGCCTGGCTGCGGGAACGGCCCGCCGGGCAGCGGATTCATCGTGACTGAGTATGTGGTCGATACTGGAAGATATGTTCCTTTCCGTAGATATTTCCGCCCAGTTATAGGTGGTCGGGGATCCGGAAGCGATGCGGTCGTGGGGTTGAAGAAATCTTTCGAGGCTGCGAATTGGAAGAGGCCGGGACCCCAAGAAAATGCCGGCGCGACAGGCGAAAGAGTGACGGTCGGAAAATGCACGGATCCACTGCAGTTTGGCAGTTTGCGGTCCAGCGATTCAAATGCCAAGACCATTGCTGGGGAGTGCGTGGCACAGACCATTCCAGCTTCCGTGGGGCTGTGGATTGCTCAGGCTGTCACTCCCGCTAGGGTCGCCCCTGGCACTTCAGGCCTGTCGCTCGCTGTCACTGCCGTGCCCGGTTCAGAAGACGCCGGCCGGGCCCTTGCCGTTCGTTGTGTTGTGGACTTGCGGTGTTACTCAACCTCTCAGTCGGTCCCGGTTACCTTAACACCGGCGCCCGATTCAGCCCACACTTACGACCCCTGAATGCCTTCACTGTAGTACCTTCCACATAACTGATCTAGTGTACTGAAAGAACACTGCACGATTTATGACGGGGCATCTTTAGTATACTCCGCCATTGGACCAGCAGGAAACACGGTATTCAAACCAGAGGAGCGGAAATCCATCATCATAACCAGCGTCCACCGTAACTGGCCAGCCAAGTACCCATACTGCTGGCCTCACACAAAGACCCAGGAGAGGCAAACCACCGAGCCCACGACACTCACTCATATCTCCACAACGCAATGGTTAATAACATGAATGACGACGACGACACCCACGATGATGGCCAAGCATTTTTGGAACAGTCCTATTTCAGTTACATCATCCCCTCGGCGTCCAATTTTAAGGCAGACACAAATTCACCACCAAGCTTGCTAGAAGGCATCAGTCAACGAGATGTGCTGTTTTTCGGTATGAGGTTGGCATCACGTACCCGCACTGTCTTCTCACTTTACTTATTCCCTGACTGCAGATGAGACGGCTGATGTCTATCTTGTACTCCGTACCCCTCGCCAATATGAGGACACACTACGATCTTCGCTATCCCGTATAGTCGTTACATTAGAGGCTCAGATCGTGAACGGCCATGGATCCGACCGTGAAGGTCCTCCGGCAGCAGAAATTATCTACACTGGACTCGTTCCAGATCCAGCCGATGCCATCATCTTGAGTACTGGGGGGGAGGAGGAGAATGAAAAGGAGAAGGCCGAAGAGGATGGGGACAGCAAAGCCGATAATGGAAAGGATTTATATGTTTACGCCATCTGGAGGATGCCCGTCTTCGTATCACGACCAAGGATCAGACTACAAGCACCCTCTATTGTCTTTGCAGCAACTGCCGGCTTGAAGCTCCTTGATCCCAGGAAATCTCGAGACATGACCGACGAGGGCTACATGCAAAGTTGCGCACCAGCAGGCCTCAACCTTCTCGAGTCCTTCGCCGACGACCCAATGTTAGGCGGGATTCAGCCCCGTCTTTCCGCTCTCCGAGTATCCAGAGTCGCTCCCGTCACACAAACAAAGCAACCACTACGTCTGTTCAGGGGCATGCAAAGCCTCAGACTTCGAGTCTATCCCGTCGTCCACACGCGGGTACGCTTCGCGCGGCCCAACACAAGCCCACCAAGTCCAGCGTTGATCGCCCTTCTTGAGGTGGACTTCACCCCCTTCTTCGACTGCGAAGCCGCCTTGCAAAAGATCGACCTAGCCGTAACCGACGGCACAGTCGACGATCTCAACAACCAAGATCTTATGGCCCTCCCCCTGCACTGCGTCGCCCACGACCATCTCACCTTCCTTTACCGACTCGCACCACGTCAGCTCGAGATCATCAGCAAGCACCCTTCTCGAGAGCTCATCATCACAGTCGAGGTAGCCGTCCTCGTCCAGCCTAACGGCGCCGACCCCTGCACCCCGAAACTGACCATGTCCTGGACCACGCCGCTGGACTTTACACTGCCCGTCAACCCGGGCTTCGGCACGCCCATGACGAAGCCGATCGAGCGCAGACACAAGCCCAGCCAGCTTTCTATTTCGGGTGGCGTCGACTCGATGCCGCTCGTCTCGCCCTCCGTCACCCGCCCGGACGCGCTCCCCTCGCTCGAGGCCTCCATCACCACGCAGCGCATCTTCGAGACGCCTGTCCCGGACTTTGGCATCACCGTGACCTTTGTTGGGCCCGACCGGCCCGTGTACGCCGGTGAGGAATTTGCCTGGACGGTGTTCGTCGTCAACCGCACTAAACCCGAAGGCGCCACTGGCACCTCTTCGACTTCCACCTCCACCGCCACCAACACCACCACTACCACCACCAACGGCATCATCACCACCCGCAGCAACAGCATCAGCATCACCAACGCCATCAGTGGTATCAGCGGCATCGGCGGCGATGGCATCCCCACAATCCTCACCACCCCGTCCACCACCACCAACACCACCAACACCACCTCCGCCACCTCTGGCTCTCCCGCCTCCCAGCGTAAACTAGCCCTCTACGCCCTCCCTAAACGTCGCCGGAACGAAGTCCGTACGCACCGCGCCTTATCCACCGCGGCGCCCTCCAACAAGCGCGACCCGCTCATCGCGGACGCCGTGCTGGACGATAACGTGGTGCACGCGATGCAGCGCAGCAGCGTGGTGGACAGCACCGAGGTGGTTTGTTTGTCTGCGGACGCGCGCGTGGGGCCCCTTGCTCCCAATGCGTGCGCTGTGGTGGAGCTGAGGTTTTTGGCGCTTAAAGAGGGAGTGTTGGGGATTGAGGCGGTGAGGATTGTGGATTTGGGAAGTCAGGAGCATGTGGATGTTAGGGAGTTGCCTGTTATTGTTGTCAGGGCAGGGAGGAAGGATGGGGAGAAGAAGGAGGAGGAGGGGGATGATGCCGAGGGTGGTGAGAAGGAGGTGTTTGAGGAAATATCTGTGGAGTGAAATGATGGTTTTGATGGGCGCTAAGTGATCACAACAGTGAGCTGGTTGTTGGTATGACGGATGGAAGCTAGTTGAGATTGGTAGACTGGGTGGTCAAAGTAGATATCAATGCTATTGCGATTGTTTTGTAATGATACGGGCCGGCGAGGAATAGCACAGCGAATGGCGAGGTGAGGGTGGAATGATCAATCGGGTATGGCAACTGGGTCATTCTCAGTAGAATAATCATTGTCGTCCATATTCACACACTGTTGTTGTTAAATATTGTGGAAGATTCCTATGGACGAGATAACGTCATGAAAATCAGAGTTGGATTGAGTTGCTATATCCTCAGTTGGGCCAGGAAGCCTAGTGGGTCAAGCATACTCAACTATCTGATATACTTTAATATAAGAAGTGTTCGAAGCGGTTCACGGCCAATATCGGGGATAGCACTCTTGGGAGGAAACCAGGGATTAAGCATAGAGAGATCAATACAGCCATTGAGGCGGTCACCCCCCTCATCCTGTGAGGTTGGGGTGCCAGAAGCGAAAGTACCTACGAGCTGAAGTGCCTGAAGAAATGAAACACGATATAGCTGGCCTCATGCTTCCAGAAAAGAGAAGAAAGTTGTTTCTCTGCTGATGTCGCCGTCAACACAGGTATACATCTGCACCCAGCCTGGAAGACATGAAGAGCTAGGAGTTGAACAGGGGCCGAAGAAGACCCGTACATCAATAGTCAAATATAACACGAGGTTGCGGAAACATGGAAGTGAGGCAAGATAGAAACTGAAGCGTCGCCGTAAAGGATAATCCAATTTGAGAAGAGCGTACCCTAAACCGCTACATGGTGCGTTATCCAAACAAGTCCTTGCTGACCGAACAAAACCAAGGAAAATTTGTATTCGGAAAGTGAATAAAGAAGGGGTCATAAAAAAGCCAGGGAAGAAGAGTCGAAGCCAGACCCAGGCGCAAAGAAATACATTCTGCCACCGCAAAAAAACAGGGTATAACACTCGTATGTGACCAAGAAACCTTTCCTTCCTCCTGTCTCCTCGTACCAAGCACTGCAGGGCTGAGAACCCCCGGGAATCATATAACGGAAAGCCATAATAACCACAGAATCGCCAATCACCCGAGTTTCCGAGTCGGTAAAAAGCTCATGTGTACAGCCGTTGAGTACTTCGCGAGTTGGGAAAAAAGAGAGTAGGGATCTGGAGAGCCAGCAGATCCAGCACGCCAACAAAAGAGGTATCATCCGAAAAAAAGAATAAAAAGGAACCGACAAACATGCTACTAGCCCTCCACCCACCATGCACTCCTCTATGATCCGATATCGGAAAACCGAATGCTGCAAACCAATTGCACGCCCGCCCAACGAAAGGCTCGCTCGCCTCTCCAATGAGTCGAATACTGGGGTATCTTTGAAACGTTTGGATCTCGGAAATCGAAGGATGACCGGGCGGCAGGCGTGTATATTTTAGCAATCGTTTTCCCCTCCTGGAATAAGGCAGAAGTGTCACGAATGGCGCCGCATCAACGACATGGCTGGTCACACCGAACCAAGTGCGCACCATCACAGCGTCGTCCTCATCTACTGTGGTTGGTTGGTCCACCACGTAGCAGGAGTTTGCTGTTGTTGGGTCCATGGCTGCGAAACAGCCGGGGATGGTGCGCTCTGGTGCATGTATTGGCGCGGAGTTTGGTCATTTGAGTACATCCCCTGAGAGGGAGCACCATAGCCTTGGTTCATGCTGGGCATAGTCGAGTAAGACATGTTATTTGGCTGAACCTGGCTTCCAGAACCCGAGTGTCGCAACTGGGGAGCAGGGGACTGCTGGGAATGGGGCTGTTGGGGCTGGGCAGTGTAGGCTGAGTAGCTGTGCTGCGGCGTCTGGGGCGTCGGGGGCCACATTTGGGAATTGGTATAACCGTAGTTCTGGCCGGGTTGCGGCATGCTTCCGCTAGAAGCTGACGAGGAGTTTGTTGGCTTCGAGCTGTTCTGAGCTGGAGCTGGAGCCATACCTCCTCTCATTGTACCTTGAGTGGCCGAAGCCTGTGCATGAAGGGGCTGCGAGTACGGTGCCGCCGTCATCATCATTTGAGGGCTCTGGTTTGGCAGGATGGCAGGTTGCTGTAATCCAGAACTAGGGGCATGAGATGATGCGGCTGGCCGGCTGGTAGGAACAGCAGATGCTTCGGAACCGACCGGCTGGTTCAGGTTCGTGGCAGTGGCTTGATCGTGCGGCCTCCGCCACAGGTTTTGCAGGTAATCACCACGCATCTCACGTTGCTGGTTAACGGCCCGGTTGAACTCGGCTGCATGGTGAGCTTGCGCATGCAGTTCGGATAGAGGCGTAGTCTGGGTCCGATCCTGGTACGGCGGCCCAGTGATCTCTTGTCGCGGGCCAGTCTTCAAAATAGTTGAGTAGTCCCGGCTCCTAGTATCATGGTAATCTGGTCCTAGTGTTATTACGGGCATTCTGGTCGAGGTTGTTGGCGGCGGTCCAATCATACCTGGTTGTACGAGGGGCTGAGGGGCGCCATACGGGCCTGGGTTCGTGTTGTAGATGATCTCCCCGTGAGGTCCTCCGAGCATAGAGTTCTGGTTGGCTTCGGCGGCTGCTTCCCGGGCCTTGGTTCCCCCAGGTCTTTTTTCTCCGGCCAGATCAGCCTCGGTGAAGCCTTGTTTCCGTGCCTTTGTTTCCCAGTAATCGTCCCTGACGCGGCGGCCGTTGGTAATCACCCTGCTACCAAACTGACGGAACATGCTGCGGGCCGTGACGATGGCAATCTGGCGTGACCTGTACGAGAAAGGCAAGATCTCCTGGTTCACAAGGTCGTCTTTTTCCTCTTGATTCGCTATAATCTTGTACAGTGACCTGTTCTTGTTGAACAGCAGATATGAGTCGCGGTAGCCGAGAACTCGAGCACATTCGGTGGCCAACATGAAAAGCTTGTCCCCTCGGTTGGGCACCAGAAAGGTTCGGCATCTGTATTCACGATTTCCGGTAAGTTGCCCATTTGGCATAACCTTTTTTTCGCCGGCCTCGTCAATCTCCCTTGGCAAGTATTCATCTCCGCCAGGCCCAAGCTGGTCGGTTGTGTGGTCGCGAACGGTCGGCAGGGCTTTCAGGGTCGTCTTGGTTGGGGTCGTCTTGGGAGGCGATGCCTGGAGAGGCGTGGCTGCGGGGGCGGGCGCGGGTGCGGGGGCATACGTGGGTGTTTGTGTCGGGAGTGGGAGAGGAGCACTCTGGCTCTGTGGTGTCTGTGGTGGAAGTGTCTGTTGGATAGACGGCGCAACGGGGCCCTGGCCGACGGGCTCGGGGACACCCCCAGATGGTCTGGACTTCATCGGTCTTCCTCGCTTTCTAGGCTGCTTATCACCACCTGTTCAGGGCGCAAAACGTTGTCAGCGTGTTCAACGGCAGCACCTCGTAGCACGACTAGACATGTAACAGGGACGAGGTACACCGAGTTGCAGACGACACAGATACACAGGATCAGGATGGAATGCACAACATACCGTCATCACCAGTGGACCCTGGCGGTCCTGAGTAATGATAATCGTCGGGAGAACGTTCCCGTTTGAGATTCCGTGGTGGCCCGCTCAAGTCTGGTCGGACACGCACGTCAGTATTTCACATGCAAGGATATTGCGGCAGCGTTTCAGATGAAAGAAGAGAAAACGAGATTGCAGAGCGATTGGCAAATCTAACGACGCGACGGGGATGAAGTGCCTAGACGCGAGCAGTCCGCGAATCCTGGGGAGCGGGGAGGGGGTGCTGGTGGATGCCGAGCGGACGGGGTTTGCGGGGCGATGACTTGATCATTGTCGCAGACCCAGCAGGCGGCCTAGGCCCAGGCAGAGCGCATCGCTGGGCCCGCGAGCACCTGTAGAATGAAGGCACTCCCCGCTTCGATTCCATCCCGTCGCCGTATGTAGTAACCATGGATACGGAGGAGAATGAGAAGAATTCAATATCGTTGCCGTCCGGATCCCGTCGAAAGGGTCGGCATCAAAGTCGGGTTGATGTTGGACTGGATCCACCCTTGCCCGGGCCTCGTCCGGCACCAACACCACCGTCATGGTTCACGCACACGCAAACGCAAACGCAAACGCAAACGCACCGTGACACCCATCACGCAGTCCCGGTCGCAGGGGCAGGCGCGCACACGCAAGGGACCAGCGACACGGGGGTAACTGTTCGGGAAATATTCCAAGACCCCAGAGCAGGGCAGACACTAAGGAAATGTGATGGTGGCATACCTGTGTTGAGCGCGGCGGGATTGATCGTTGCACTATCAACGCCGTTTGGCTGTGCTGCGTACATGAGTGCAGGCGACGTCAACCACGTCAACGGGTCTGCGAAACAACGTGTCTTGATATAGTTGGGTTGGCCGGGGGGTGGAAGCACTCGCGCACCGGAGGAGGGGGGGAGGGGGTAGGGAGGAGCCAAGGGCGGGACCAAGTGTCACAGCCGAGTCCAAAGCTCTGATTTCGGATTTGGAATGCACGAGCGCTGGGTGATGCAGAAAGAAAGTTAGGTTGTGCATATGGGGTTATAGGATTTGCAAGGAACTGAAAGACGCACAAGAGTCAGCTAGGTAGCTGGACCTGTGAAACGGTTGGTTGGCGCAATTCAGAAGAACCACGAGCTGACCAGTCGAACGAAACTTGTTGCAGTGATGGCACGGCGAAGGGGGGGGGACAGGCTCCAGATATGATGATAGGTAATGGAGTTCGTTCGCCTGGTCGAATGAACGAATGAAGTGAAGGAACAAGAGGCAAGATGGATTTTTTTTTTTTTAGAAATAAAAGTTCGGGGGAAAAGAAGTACGTAAAGTCCGGTCGCTCACTCAGCTTTTGGAATCTCATGTTCCCGGGTCCCGCCGGGCGCGCCGTCGGGTGTGTCTATCGCTTTCTCTGAGAACTTGAACTTGTAACTTCACCTTCATGCTTGGACGGATCTTGATACGATAACCTCAAACTACACTACCGTGTGCTAGTTCCCCGGGGTGTCATCCTTCCCCCCCAAAAAGAGCACGGGAGCATTATCTAAGCCTTGGCTTCAAACTTGATAATATCAGCCTTTTTTTCTATTTTATAGCTTCATGTTTCCAAGTATGTACGGTCGCCATGTTCCTTCCACGATCATTGCTCGCAAAGCACAATGAGATGCGCAAGCGCACAAGGATTTGGGTGGGCAAGTGCAGGCAGGCGTAGCTTACAAGGTGGGGCCTTGGCATGTGGACCGCCTTCTGCAGGCAGTTGCAGCCCATGTTCCAGGCTCCCCCCTGTCAGACTGGTCATCCTAGACAGAAGTGGAGAGTGCGAACATGGAAATGCAAGGGAGGGGGCGTGTACATAGCAGTCGCCAGGCCACTCATAACAAGGCAACGCCGCGATGTGATACGTAGAGCATCCAGTAAAGCTCCGAGAAGCTGCCTGTATGATGTCGTACCAAGGCGGGCAAGGTGAGATCAGGTCGAACTCGGCCTGCTTGGTAATGGGGTACTAAGTCATATGCCCGCGAATCTCGTCTCGCTGTTGGCTGTGGCGGTTTAACCGAATGAACGGGCGGGCGCGTGGCGGGACAAAGACAAAGTTAGAAGCTGGAACCGAACTGAATCTCTTCTTTCTCCATACGCATTAGAGTTGGACAAAGCTACAATCTCGAAGTGGTAGGTAGCGGTTGCGGTGCCCGCTGGGAAGGGTCCAAATGCTGGAGGAGGGTGGTTCGGGGCGCCGAGGTGTGGTGGATCAAGTACCAGTGTCGCGTCAATGTGGTCGAGAGATGGACGGCTTGGACGAGCACACTACATACTGCACTAAATGATGGTGAGGATGGGCGGGAAGCAGTTCTATCAGTCTGGAGAAAGTGGGGTTCGTGCCGTAACGAATGGATCTGGTACGGTTTCAGTGACAGCAGCAGCATGGTGGTCCATCAGCCCGGCTGTGTTAGTGTAGGTTTTGTCCAGGATTGTCAAGCTCGGTTGGCTCCAGCACCCTGCTACCATTGTCTTGGTCCGACCCGAGATGCCTACATCTATGCTTTCCTTGGTAGCATACGTTACGCTGTTACGATCTGAATATACAGATGTAAGCCCTACCAGAGCCTACCTAGAGGGTCTCCAGTCATTAAGACTCTAGGCGAGGTGATATCGACAGCGACAGCGAGTAAGTCTATAGCATCGATCGTATTCGTGTTAGAACAGACACTCCAAGAGCGGTGTTAACGGCTTGTGCCAAGTGCGAGTCGGACTGTTGTCCCTCTCGTGAATAATCCTTGTAGGCGCAGTTGAGTATGGCGGCAGTGTGACTTTGCAACCTTGACGTGGAATAGGAGGGTGCGGAACGACCTGCTGGGACGTCTTGGGACGGGAGCCGGGTAGGTATGCTGTTAGTGTGGACGTCGAATCTGTGAGACCACGAGCTTTGTCGGCAAATTCTCGAATAATGCAAAGGCCCAAACCACCTTCCAAGTACATATCCACCTGCAGGGAAGCAGCGGAATTTCCAAGTACACTTTGCATACTGCACCTTATTCCCTTGCTGCATCCTGACTACCACGCGACATACATATCATGGGCCCAACGTTCGCAGGAGATGTGTGATCAAGTACAAATCGAGACCCTTTTCTAGTTCTCTGAGACTCTACTTTCATCCATGGAACTGTCGGAGAACGAAGAGTGTACCAGATATGGGTCGCACAATATTCGCAAAGATACAGGGAGTGAAGCGTCACGCCGTCAGCTGCATCGTGAATAATATCACAGGACATGATATGAATCCTACCCTGGCCTGGAACACCTCCCCGCTTACAATGACGAAGCGCTCTAGCCAATACAAGTGGGGCGACCGCATCTGTTGAGAAGATGGAGACATGGGGAAAGGTGGCCCCTACAAGCCACGATGTTAGATAGACGCCTAGAGCTTCGGAGGATGTGCTATGTAAACAGCTACCAGCGACCCAAACAATACAGAGTACAAGGATACCGTCACTGAGTGTATCTGATAAGGTGTAAGTATACAAATGGAGTCAGGATAGTTGTAAGGAGATGGAAGACCGCTGCGATCTCAATCTTCGATGCAGATGTAGGTACCATGTCGAGCATGTGCAGCAAAAGCATTTGCTAGGGAGCATGGACACTGCTACCTCATGTAGTGTAGTCATAAGAACAAGACTGTGATTGATAATGACCTGCCAGGTTTTTGCCGTTGAGAAAATCCCGCTCAATAGCTTCACAGCGGAGCCAAATATTGAGTCGTACAGCATTCACTTGCTGAGAATGAAGCCGTGACAGGAAAGGATCAAGAAATTGATGACCTCGAGGTCGTCTGAACGTAGGAGTATGTATAGCCTTGAGATTTTTGGTGGATGCTGGGGGAAATTTTGTGGGGATGACAGAAGTTGTAAATGCTGCGATTAGCCCACAGTATCAGCCGGAGACCCTCGTCAACGAGACCAAATCCACAGAAAGGGCATGCCAATCTCCACTCTACTAACACGTTCTCTACCCGCCATGGCACGTCGAAAATGCCTTATCAGGTCTGTTCATTGAAGCGTGCTTCAACTATGCAGAGGTGGGCGCTTTTCAGTCTGGAGGGGAATGACCTACTGCGGAACATCGAGAGGTAGATACTGTCTATGTATGGATTCAACTTCATGGTGTAGACTAGCAACCAGGCGTCAAATCGAATTCTACCTTGATTCCTACCAGCCTTGTTGACGTGCAGATTTGTGAAGTGGTTGGCCGGCCGCGCCCGGTTCCACTTCTGATCAGCGCAGTGGGGCATCTGATGTCTTTCCCTGACAATCCTGGCTATGCCTTCCACTTTGACTTCGAGTTCGGCTTGACAATGTCTGATTGTTGAATGCACTGCCGACCTCTTCTGCCTCTCGTTAATCGCTTCCCAGTCGCTGCGTACAAATCAAGAGATACGAACTCAACAACCGATGGTGTCTTTTTACCTCTTTCTGAACATAAACAGGCAAGTTACTGCGGTTGTCCTACTTTAGCGGCGATTGAGGAGCTCGCAGGTATGTAACCCGGTCGGTCGTGTAGTGTAGCTGATCTCTGCGACTGGCTTCCCTGGCGAGTAAATTGCGCGTTGCCATTGGTTAAATCCAGCTTCAACACTGCGTCCTGCGCGTCACAGTTCAGACAACCAGTGTCGTCTTAACATCCAACAATCCCGAATGGGTATGACTGCCGGATGGCTCGAAAGCGGGTATTTGACGCTCACTCCGAGCGAACAACATAAGTCCGACTAGAAATGTGACCCAGTGTTTCGACTCAAGTATAGCCTTCACTTGGATGGAAAAAATTGAACCGAACCGAGTGGGAGTCGTCCCGTAAAGCCGTTTGAAACTCGAGCCGACCAGATGATGTCAGCTCGGAGTGGGAGCTTTCCACGATCTGCACTCTCGCAGGTCCAGCCGAACATCTTAAACAAATGTTATTTTGGCTCAAGGTTTTTGTGACGGTGCATAGTTTACGCTTCCTGTCTGTATGACATACGGCGGTATTAATATGACTACAGTAGGACCCGTTCGCTATAGCCACCATGTTTGGTGCTTTGATTCAAGGCCGTGCTCTTTCATCAACTCGAGATAGTAAACTGGTAAATGGTCCAGATATCTCAGAGGCTTCTAGACACGCTTCGCGTGCTAGATACCGTTCGATGGTTACACGACATCACCTTTCCATTCCTCACGTTGGCACCAATGCTGCAGCTGAGTTCAAAAGGTGCGCCTTTTAGTCTCTGTGCATTTTGGGCTGTCCCTCCCTTGTCTTACTGTGTAGTCACCCCAGTTTGGATCCGGGCCCTGCTAACGACGTCTAGAGACTTGTGGTGCATCGGTGCGTGACTTACAAAGATTTACATATCTCCGGATATCCGCCAAGATGACTTGGCGGATATAAATTTAAGCGAGAGTCAGTCAGGGCAGCCTGTCTACTCTCAGCTATGCCAGGTGCTTAGGTCAAGATGGACATGATCATGATGAGACTCATATACACGACTGGAAAGGTTCAGATCCAGGGGTCAAAGCCTCCAGTAGGCAGGCCTATCATGAAGAAAGCACATGTTGTAAGGTTGCAGCCCCGCAAGGTCGAGCCTTGGGCCAAGCCATTTGCAAGTCGCATACCATCATATGAAGGGCACACGAAGCCTTGGGGAAAGTAGGGGATTGATTAGCTGCCGACATACATGCGATAGGCTGTTTCACATTACAAGAGTACGGTTGCCTGGTTGCCTAGGCACGATAACGCTCCATCCGGAGGAATAACCTGAAAAGGTTGACTCGTTGCTGCAAGGCAAGTCAGAACTCATTCGTGACGGCAAGCACGACTATTCTGGTCATCTGTCCCGTTTTTGCCTGCTAAGTCGGCTTTTCCTTGTTCACCGAGCATATGAAAACTAGAACTCGCCGGTCGACCTGCATATCAAATATTCATCACAATGATTTGCGATCCGGGGAGCCGAGTCAACAAAGAATGATGTTCCATGAACCCTGGAAAGTAATAATGCCGATTGAAACAAACCAGAGCCCAGCGCGGAAAATTGAGATAGAGGGTGTGGGAGAAGCCGCGAGGCCTTATTGAGGGGGTGGTTTTGGGAGCTCAACCCTTGATTTGTTGATGGAGGTGAGGGGCCGAGCAGATGGTCGAAGCCAAGGAACCGTGGAGCCAGGGAGCCAGGTGGTGTCCATGGTGATGCATTGCATGTGGAGCGGCAGGGGTGAAAACGATCAGTCATGACTTGCGCAGATGCTGATTGGCATGTTGTCTGCAACAGCGGCAAGCAGCTGACGCAGACTGCAACTTGCAAATCACGAACGACACCGTCCACAAACCAGTACAGTAGAAACCCCTGCTTTTGCTAACCCCCCCTTTTGCAAATCACCCTCTTTTGCTAAGGATTTCTACTGCCCGCATTCCCTCTGGTGGCTAGGACTGCAAACTGCAATTCGCAACGCTGGCGGCCCGGATTAGCAAAAGCAGGGGTCAGATTTTGGTGGGAGAGAGCACTTATACCCTTGTACCGGGGGGCAGTTGGCTCAAGTGGCCCATTTTTGGCCCACTTTTCTAGCCTATCAGTGGGCGTCTAATGGCCAAGAACCTTCTTCCTGGTCTGTGCGCAAGCACCCTCTTTTGCAAAACCCCCCCTTTTGCTAGAAAATCTGGCTGCCGGGATTATTAGCAAAAGCAGGGGTTTCTACTGTAAACCACACTCCTACTGCCGCGACCTCCACCACCACGGCGTGGCAGCCGGGGTTGTCAACCCCAGCTCCCCATGCGGACTCCAACCTTCGGAACCTTGTGAGCGAGTGTCTGAGTGGAACCTCCGGATTCCCTTTGTCCCGCGTGGCCCGCGTGACTACTTGGACTTCATCCAGATATCCCCGAAAAAACAGAAAAAAAAAAAATTCGGGTGAATGTCAGCATCAGCGCCGAAGGTTTCCATATCCATTGAATATTATTTCTGTGGCCCTGCGTAAGAGAAGGCAGATGCTAATCTCATACAGAAATGTGTGAGCGGAAATTCTGCATGTGAGGAAACACGACGGTAAGTCAGAAAGGTTGGTAACGATGCCCTGTTCATGAGATTCATTCCCCTTCCATCCTCACTAGGTACGCGACTCTTCTTTCTGAAAGGCCAACTCTCAGTTTTAACAGCCAAATAACTGATACCCGAAAGTTCCCTGAATTAGCATCAGTTTCCCGGAAATATCAAGCCTCCAAAAAAAAAAAAAGATTTCAGTCCGGGATCCGAAGGCATGCATCACTGGTGGTATCAGGGAGTAAGCAGCCCACCTGGATTTGGAAGCACTATTATATTCGATAACTTCCGGGACCCTAGCATTTGAAGTTATAGGCTTGCACCCTCTTCTCATGATGGCGCCTCTACCTACACTACATATGCAACTCATGTGCATATCATGGCTGCATGTCACAACATCCCTCGCTGATCCAGTGCCTCGTCCGACCAACATCGGAAAGCAATCATTGGAACGGCACCGCACGGCACAATGGACCTAACTTTGACCCTTTGGTTTCTTTGCTCTCCCGCAATTTCTTCTGGAAGATTGCCCTACCCTTGCTCACCTCTACCCCCAGTCATCCCTTATAGCTATCCCATCTTCCAGACATGTACCGTGAACTGTTGGTTTCGAATGCCGCGATGTCCTCAAAGAGCAAGGTGGAGTTGAGCAGATCTGGGCCGGGATGGCCGTCTGATGTTGCTGAAGCGTCTATGGGGGTACTGTACCTAAGTCAACCGGCCTATTAGGCTCTGCCCAAACCTACGAAGATACCACTGCTCCCGAAATGAGGGTAAGATTGGCGCGAGTGATGAACCGGTTCCATCGTTACATGTCCATAATGTTAAGCTTCCGTCGGCCATCATGACCTCGTCTTTGCTATTTTCGGCGCTTTCCAAGGCAAAGAAGCAAGCTCATAGTTCACTTGACGGGCAAGAAGATCGTTTCCGCTACTGTATCTTTTTGTCCGACCGTCCTGGCCATATCAGAGGGGCTTTGCTATACTCTACAGAGCGAATGCTACAACAAATGATACCAGCAGTCTCCCAAGCCGAAAAAAATAATGACGAACGGACCGACAAGTTGAGAAAATCTTGAAAAATTATGCCTCTTGCATCGAAATGTCTCAGACAGAACAAGCCTTCCATAACTCTTCCCATGTGTGGAATGCAAAGAGTCACAGGGATATCGTGAAGCCTACGGTACCACGAAGCACAGACTAGACTACCTGCCAGTCCACACCAGCGTGGTTAGGTCTCAAAAGCATGTTGCGGAAGGGTTACACCCGACTTGACCGGCCTAGCGACCCCTTCCGCCCCCCCTTGCCCTCCCCCTCCGCCTCCCCATCTAACAGTCCCTCCCTGCTTACCGTTATACCTTCAAACTACCTAGGCTACTGAATAGGCGAGACAAATGCAGCACGTTGTAGTGCACACACCTCCCAATCTCTACGTACCATGCTTACATACATCTTCATCACATCCTGACATCTTATAATGCCCCAAGTCATGTCTCAAGTCTTCCTGGAAGCGAGTGAGTTCCGCACAGGCACCGACCGCACTGCAGTGGGTTGTGATGATGCGACCATGCCAACAACCACCAAGCTTTAATCTGGAAAAATAGACCGGTTGAAAGTTGAATGCAGATCATATGATCTGGGGGTCCGATTTTGCTAGGTAGCTTGAACTGCGCAGAAATCGAAGAAACATTGACGCTTTATGATAACGATCTCTGAAAACCTCTGTTACAAATTGCCCGAACGGAATGGTAAGGTTCAATGTGGATAGATCAAGGCCGACTGTCACGGGGTCAAGGGGTCCACTACTAACCTACGTATCAGACCGAGGTGCTGATTTTGTAACACGAAACAGGTATCTAGCATCTTTGGGAAGGGGGAGCTCATGCAGATGATATTGACAGCTGTCGTAGTTATACTGCATATAAGATGTGTAACATGATGGGGGTATGCATGACCGGTTCAGCAGGTCTTGTGGATGGATGGATGGATGGATGGATGGATGGATGAATGTGTGGGTGGGTGGGCGGATGAGAGGTTCGATAACGGCTCTAGGAGATAGATATAATGCCGCTTTTTGACATTGGTTACTTTGACGCGACTGACGACAAAAGGGTAGAAAGGCAATTGGAAGTCAAACCAACCCCTACTACCCATGGTCGCTATAGATGGAGATTTCTGAATGGACATGTGTAGCTGAGTAGGTCTATAGGAGATAAACGCACAGTCCACGCTGGACAGACCTCCTATCCTCATCCTATCTATGATGGATTGCCCAACACCAAGCATGTCGTATTATGGCCAAAACTTGATCTGATCTGGACTCATCTAATAGAACCAAGAGAATGTTTTCACCACATCCAGACTATAAGCCCAATAGATTTTGTACAACATATGTCTCCCGCGGTATAAGCCATTTCTAGGCTTCGGGGCATGTTGGTCAGGACGATTCCATCGCCCACGAGTCTGCGTTTTTAGACACTCGGCGGGTGCTTGCATCCACTTGCTGAGGGTTGCTATGTGCGTGCATGTGTGAGGTGCCGAGTCTGAAGTTCGAGATGTGCGACTGTAACCCGGGTCGGTTTTTAGGTGGCCTGTACCCTATTGAGGTATGGAGGTGAGGTGTGTGTGAGTGGGCCAGCGGCCGGCCACCGAGATGAGATGATTGATGGTGACAGGATGGCCGAGAGTGACGAACGGCGGGAGTGTCCGTTTGTCACCTGTCGGGGAATACACGTGCTGCCCGTATTTATGTATTTTTGGTATGCAATACGTACGTCTTGGTGGTGTGTAACTTGGAGCAGGTCCCAGTGGAGCGGCTACAAAGACGCGTCTAAGTCAAGCGCGGACCGGTCGCTGATTAGCTGGACAAGCGCCCCCACCATTACCTAAGTCCTGGTTTGATAGTGCAGGGCAACCACCTCAATCGTCCATGCGGTAGTGGCGGCAGCCATCACCACCTAAAAATTCCATCTCCAGATCAACAACTTCAACTTTTCCTTCCGCCCGTTTGCTGAACCACCCGGCTGTCGTCAACCCTGACGACAACGACTGCAACCATGGCGAGCTTAAAGAGATCCTTCGAGTCCGACCCGTTTGCCCAGAACATTTCGAGCAAAGTCTACGTGCGCTCGACGAAGAGTGGCAAGGTGCAGAAGATTGTGCGCGAGGTTTACCTGCGTCAAGATATCCCCTGTTCTTCCAAGCTCTGCAATGCCTGCCTCAAGATTGCGCCCAGAGATGCCGCCAACCGTCCGATTCCTTTTGTACTCTCAGAGAAGCCCGCCGGCACCAGCGTCTTCACGCAAGGCCATTACATCGTCCCCGACACCAACGCTTTCCTCAGCGCCATGGACCTCTTCGAGCAGAGCTCTGCATTCTACGATGTAATCGTCCTACAAGTTGTTCTCGAAGAAGTCCGAGCCCGCTCACTGCCGCTGTACAACCGACTCGTCAGCTTGACCAAGAGCGAAGACAAGCGATTCTACGTCTTCTTCAACGAGTTCCGCCTTGAGACCTACGTCACCCGCGAAGAGAACGAGTCCGTCAACGACCGCAACGACCGCGCCGTGCGCAAAGCCGTCAAGTGGTACAACGAACATCTTTCCAAGACATCCAAGAAGGCACCCGCCGTGGTTATGCTGAGTAATGATCGGGATAACCTGCGGAAGGCCAAGGAGGACGGTATCCCGGCCTACTCTCTGGCTAACTATGTCAGCCAGCTCAAGGATGGCGAGCAGCTTCTGGATATGATTCCAGAATTGGAGGAGCGCGATGCGCTTATCGAAAAGAAACCCGGACAGTTCCTTTACCCCGAACACTATACCCTGTCCAAGATGAACACGGGCGTCAAGAATGGCTTGCTTCACCAGGGCATCTTCAACGTCTCGCCTTACAACTACCTGGAAGGCTCCATCAGAGTTCCTGCGTTCCCCAAGGCGCTACTAATATTGGGCAGAGAAAACATCAACCGTGCCGTTGACGGTGACTTGGTTGTGGTGGAAGTTCTGCCAAAGGACCAATGGAAGCAGCCGTCAACCCAGGTCATTGAGGAGGAGGCTGTCACTATGAACGAGAATCCAACGGAAGAGGGATCTGACGTGATTTCAGAGAAGGAGCGCAAGGTGCTACAAGAAGAGGCCAAGCGGACGTTGGCCAAAACCACCGAAGGTCATGCTCTGCCAACCGCAAAGGTGGTCGGTGTAATCAAACGGAACTGGCGTCAATATGTCGGCCATATCGACCAGTCTTCAGTCAGTTCATCGGCAGCGCAAGGTCGGAAGCAAGACAGTGTCTTTGTTATTCCGATGGACAAGAAGATTCCCAAGATCCGCCTGCGTACCAGGCAGGTCGCCGAGCTTCTAGGAAAGAGGATTCTCGTCACGATTGATGCTTGGGACAGAACATCTCGCCACCCGACTGGTCACTTTGTCCGGTCTCTTGGTGAGCTCGAAACGAAGGCTGCTGAGACCGAGGCGTTGTTACTTGAGTACGATGTGCAGTATAGGCCCTTCCCCAAGACTGTCCTTGACTGCCTTCCCAAGGAGGGTCACGATTGGAAGGTACCTGCAAGTATGGACGACCCGGGATGGAGAGACAGACAAGACCTTCGCGACCTTCTCATCTGCAGTATCGATCCTATCGGCTGCCAAGATATCGACGATGCGCTCCACGCTCGCGCTCTCCCCAATGGCAACTTCGAGGTTGGTGTGCACATTGCTGACGTGTCCCACTTCGTGAAGCCCAACAATGCCATGGATACCGAAGCCAGCATCCGTGGCACAACGGTCTACCTGGTCGACAAGCGCATTGACATGTTGCCCATGCTTCTGGGTACTGATCTATGCTCGCTCAAGCCCTACGTCGAGCGTTATGCTTTCTCTGTCATCTGGGAGATGAATTCCAACGCCGACATTGTCGGATCGAGATTCACCAAGTCGGTCATCAAATCTCGTGAGGCCTTCAGCTACGAACAAGCACAGCTGCGCATCGACGATGCTTCGCAACAAGATGAGCTCACAAACAGCATCCGGACACTGCTTGAGCTTTCCAAGAAGCTGAAGCAGAAGAGGTTGGACGCCGGTGCCCTCAGTCTCTCCTCCCCCGAGATCAAGGTCCACATGGAGTCCGAGACTTCCGATC
Organism: Neurospora intermedia; assembly: GCA_037102815.1. NCBI lineage: Eukaryota > Fungi > Ascomycota > Sordariomycetes > Sordariales > Sordariaceae > Neurospora > Neurospora intermedia. Next base: position 1,714,613 of record BTPP01000003.1, on the reverse strand, counting down.
CCATCGACGTCAAGACCAAGGAGCACCTCCCTACCATGTCTCTCGTCGAAGAGTTCATGCTTCTCGCGAACACCAGCGTGGCCGCCAAGATCTACGAAGCCTTCCCACAAACCGCCATCCTGCGTCGTCACGCGGCCCCACCCAAGACCAACTTCGACGAGCTCGCCAACCAGCTGCGCGTCAAGAAGGGTCTCGACCTTTCCGTCGAGTCCTCGCGTGCCCTCGCCGATAGCCTCGACCTGTGCGTCGACCCCAAGGAGCCCTTCTTCAACACGCTCATCCGCATCATGGCCACGCGCTGCATGATGTCGGCCGAGTACTTTTGCTCGGGCACCCAATCCTACCCGGAGTTCCGCCACTACGGCTTAGCCTCTGAGATCTACACGCACTTCACGTCGCCCATCCGCCGCTACGCCGATTTAGTTGCCCATCGGCAGCTCGCCGCCGCGATTGAGTACGAGGCCGTCCACCCGGCCGTCCGCTCCCGTGGCCGCCTCGAGGCCGTGTGCAAGAACATCAACGTGCGCCACCGCAACGCCCAGCTGGCCGGCCGTGCCAGCATTGCTTACTATGTCGGCCAGGCCCTGCGCGGCAAGGCTACGGAGGAGGACGGCTTCGTCATGAAGATCTTTAGCAATGGCTTTGTTGTGCTTGTGCCGAAGTTCGGTATCGAGAGCTTGATCCGTCTGCGTGATCTGGCGGAGCCGGAGCCGGCGGCGACGTATGATGCCGAGACGTACACGCTGACCACGTCGGGAAGCAGGGAGCTTAAGGTGGAGTTGTTCCAGAAGGTCAGGGTGAGGGTGACGGATCAGAAGGATGAGACGACGGGGAAGAGGGGGGTAAAGATGGAGCTTGTTAGTACTTATTAGATTTGTTGAAGATGGATGCTTCAATATTCGAGATGGGGTACAGGTTAGGAATACCCATGATGGAACTTTTGTAGGGCAATACATTGTTTTTTTTTTTTTTTTTTACTTTCGGCTATCTAAACGTTCATGAAGTCATTTTCGAAATGTCGTTGCTTTCGAACTCGTTGATAGGCCATTGAAAACCAGTTCGGTATGATGAACGATGCACGAATTGTCAGAAAGAATTGAAAGCTTCACTTCCAAAAGCCTTTTGTCGTAGAGGTGTTTAAAATCAGGCTATATTTGACCTATTTTTATGCCAGCCAGCCTGTCTCCCTTTTTGCTCTTTCCCACCTTGACGCCAAAACGCCTCTTCACAAAGATGTGTCCAGCTCCGGGGTTCGTTGTATGGTGTTTCTGACATGCAAAACAACAACATACTCATTACGACATTGACCACCGACGCAACCGAAAACAAAAAAGAAACAAAAAAGCGAAATGCTCAACAACAACTGTCAACATACAGACCAAGAAAAGGGGAATAAATCGCTTTACTGCATCTCAACATCCGGAGTCGCCGTCTCCTCCTCATCTCCCCAAAGACCATCCAGCTTGAACTCCTTGGCCCACTCGGTCACGATCACCTTCTGATCCGCTAGGGGCTCATCAGCGGTAGCAGACTTGCCGCCAGCAGGAGCAGGAGCAGTGGCGGTACCAGCCACGGCCAAGACGGGAGCATCGATCCAGCCCTGGATACGACCGTCGCGCCAGTCGGTCACGACAGTCATGGCAGCGGCCTGAATATTGGGGATACCGCCCCTGCCCAGCCTGCCGCGCTTGCGGGCAACCTGGACGAGGAAGTCCATGGTGGGGTCGCCGTTCTTGGGGTCGCGCAGCAAGGGGGGAAGGTCGTACACCTTCATCATCTTGTCCATCAGCTCGGGGGTGGCTGACAGGCGCTTGAGCAGCAGCGTCACGGCGGGAACCGGGTCCTCAATCTGCTTGGGCGGGATGGCGTTGAGGAGCACCAGGTGGGCGTGCGCCTCGGTCTGGTTCTTGGGGGTGAAGGTCGAGTTGCCGGCAGTGGAAGGGAACACGATACCGGGCGAGTCAAGCAGCGTCAGCTTGCTGTCGATCTTGACCTGGCGGATCGAGGTGGTGACGCCGGCCTCGGCACCGGCAGGGCAGGCGTTGTGCTGGCCGCGGCTGTTGCTGAGGCGGGACAGGAGGGCGTTGATGACGGACGACTTGCCGACGTTGGGGTAGCCGATTACGCCGACCTGGATGGAGCGCTTGAGGTTGCGCGAGACAGCGTACGACTTGAGCGCACGGAAGAGAGCCGCGCTGGTGCTTTGGACGGTAATGTCGCGGTGCTGGAAGGTGTGGGCGTTGGGAGCAGGGTTAGAGGCGCGCAGCGGCAGCGTGGGGAAGTAGCGGCGCAGGTGGGTGAGCCAGCCGCGGAGGACCGGGGGAGGGATCAGATCGACCTTGTTGAGGATGAGGATGAGGCGCTTGCCACCGTGGGCGGCAGCCATGACGGCGCGCTCAACGTCCCTCGAGCGGGTGCCTTCGGGATCACGGGCGTCGAGGACGTAAAGAATGACATCAGCCTGCTCGACAACCTGCTTGAAAACCTTGTCGAAGGCCTTGCGCGAGGAGGCACCGCCGGGAACCTCAATAACGCCGGACTGTGTGGGTTCGCCATCGGACTCGTCGTCGGACTCGTCGTCATCGTCCATCTCGTCGCCGCTCTGGAGCTCGCGGTCGTACTGCTCGGCAGCTTTCCTGGCGCTGGCCACCAGGGCAGCGAGGGGGTTCGACTCATCGTCAACGTCGCTACCATCCTCCTCCATAGCATCGTCGTCGTCCATCAGATCGTCATCGAACGCCTCGACATCGCCCTCGGCGTCCGTCTTGTTGTCCTGGCCGGTCTTGGCCGCCTTGGCCATCTCACGACGCTTCTGCTCCTGTTCCTTTCTCCGAATGCGGTCCTCCTCGATCTGGTTCAACAGCTTCTCCTTGTAGGGGAAAAGGTTGGGGATACCCGGGTCCTTCTTGAGCTTGGAGCGCCATTCTGGGTTCTTCTTAGCGAGCTTTCTGTCCTTGCGTTGCTTCGCGGCCGAGGCCTTCTGGATCTTGTGCCTGAGGCGTACAGGTGTACGCTTCGATTTCGGCTCTGTTTTTAAGTAACGTCAGTCAATATATTTATTGAAGGAGTTTGTATTGTTCTCAGCGAAAGATTGACTAACTTTTGGGCTTTGTTATCGATCCGGCCATTTTAAAGATATGCTGCTCCTAATATCAAAAAGGAGGTACAGGAGGAGAATTGAGGATGGGACAGCAAGGTAAAGCAGCAAATCCGGTCGCTACTATGGGCGACTGTACTGATTGATGGTCGTCAAAAAATTAGAGTGGAGGAACGGTTTGTGCCACTGCTGACCGCCTAGATAAGCTCTGATAAAGCAGGGATCCGCCGTGTTGAACTCCACCAAAATTCCAGAAGTCCCCGCTTCGTATGTGGAGATACGCGTGCCCGTAATGTACAGCCGTATTGTATGTTTGAATTGTGTATAACCAAACGTGGAATGTAAATTACAATGATACACTTATGGTGTGGTTGCGCTTGTTCTCTATATCGAGGATTTATTGCTACTCTTTACGCAAGAACTTGCATTGCCTTTCCAGAAAGAGGACTTGAGGTCGGTCCGTCTCAACAATCAAACACTTGTTTGCCATGACGATCATCAAATCCATCGGACCGTCCGTCAAGGTGCAGTTCTGAATGCCATTAGTTCAGTCGTCAAGCACTTGTTCATACCACACACGTATGGACGTTGTACGCTTTTATTTTTTTGAGTTTGGATCATCATGGAATCGGCAGAACACCATGATCGCTCGTGTGATTGATCGTCGCTTAAGCTGACAATGGCATTGCACTGTGCAATGATTATCGGCAGAGCAGACACTCCTAACATTGGATCATCTTGGCCAACGCAGACAAAGTCCTGAAGCAACATATCATGTTAGCATCGAATACGCATCAAGGAAGGGCGTTGTGGTGGTGAGGTAACATATCACCCAGAAACTACGCTTATCACGCTTCACATGAGGGAGTATCTTCAGAAACTGTTCCGTTGGTATCCCCCATCTAGCATAGAGAAAGACGGAAGACACCGATTTTCTCCCAAGTTATCGCACCCTTCAATCGCTGTTCTCTTGTAACTGCATCCAGGTCTTGCGAATCAATTGTATCTCTGATTTGATGAGACCTACCAACGCGTTCAAGGAGCTGATTTGCTGCTAGTTACAAGAACGACTCATCCTGACGCTGCTGAGACAGTTGATAGTTGACCATACAGGGGTTTCCGATCGACCGGCACGCGAACCATTCCGCCTAAAACTCCTTTGCTGTTTTATCCTGAACCCAAAGCATACGCTTTGCATCATCCATCAGGTCCATGGACCGATAGATAACACCAAGCTCGCCACTGGCTTCGTCGCGCAGCTCACTTGATTCCGACATGGCCATTGCTTGCTCGAGCAAGTGTTTTGCCTGCTCATACTTGCCAAGGCGTCTGTATGTACCACCGAGTTTGGTAAAAGCCAACTGTTTGTAACGGTCACCGTTCAGGATGGCACCGGAAGCAGCCCCTGATTCGCAAAGAGCAAGCGCACTGATGAAGTTACGCAGCGCCATTTCCAAATTTCCGCTATGCATACCTCGCTGTCCTTCTCCCATCAGTCTCTCAAAGGTGCGGACTGCCTCCACCATGTTGGCGAGTGACGAAGGTGGCTGGCTACCCACGTCTCGATATTGTTTGTAAGATTCTCCATTTGCAGGCCCAAGCACTGGCGCGTCTTGTATGAATCCTCGGCTGGAATCAAAGTAGAAGAGAGTCGCATGCAAGGTATCCGCTGGCACTTTGGTTCTGTGGAGTACACCGGCTCCAACAGTGTAGCTCATATCGCGAGTATGAACCGCAGTCTCAACCTGCTTGATATGAACAATCTTCTCGGTGTTCTCGACGATAGAGTAAGACTGATGTGGCACATAGGCTGTCCCGTGGCTTTTCCCTGTGCCGCTCCAGGCGATCCTGTATTGGGCATATGCCGTGTCCAGCGCACCTTTGGCTTGCGGGTCTGTAACCGCATATTGGTGATCGCGGCCTTCACCCGCAAGAATCCAGCTTTGAGCGAAAGGTTGGTGTGAATGGATAGCAAAGTCACGGTTTCCTCTGTGACCATCCGGCAGCCAAACGTGCAGTCGCCAAAGCTCGTCAATCCTATTGTCTTTGATGAGGCTGCAAAGAGGAACGCTGAGGAAGCCTTGTGCACTACGGGACGCGCCCGGTAAAAGTGGCGCAAGGACTGGGTCGGTAACTGCGTCTCTGACAAGTCCCCATACAAAGTCTAGGTCGGCGCCATCAATAGGCTGGCCCTGTCTGGCCTTGTGACGCAGCACTGAGACACCAAGTGCGAGATGGATCAGTTGCCATGATGCTTGCGAATCGGGTGAGTTATCTTTGGTTCGAAGAACGGCATTATCGAGCCATTCCCTTATCGTAAAAGTGTCCCTCTTCGGCTGGATGATGAGCCCGGTGTTTGATATGATCGATTGTGCGTGCTCTGAAATACCTTCAGACACTTTTGTAGCCGCGATAACCCCAGTGATAATTTGGTTGAGCGCCGAGCGTGAAACATCAAGATGTTGAGCATCGTGGCCTTCATTATCAAGCTTGTTTGAAGTCATGGCTGCTGAGAGCGGGGAGATGTCAGCAATGCCATGGAGACAAAGTACCGGGACTCATTCACTGCGACTTACTGGAATCAGGCCCAGTCAAGTGAAATCAGTTGGGGTATCGAAAGCGTACCTGTGCGTGAGTTCGGGTATCAGAAGTGGAAAGGGAGATGAAGAGGACGGCCATCGGGTATCTTTTCAGCTGTTCATGGGTTTTGATAATGCCAAAAATGAAGAGTCACAGTCTGTCCGATGCCCAAGGCATAATCCCCCGTTGGCTTTGAGCGGCTTCTGACCGTCCATTTCGTCTGAGATGTTACCAATCGTGCCACACAACAATGGTGCTCAGCCTCGGAGGCTCCAACTAACGAGGCAGGGCAGCAGGCTCAATTGGCCATCAACAGCCTGGGCGAAAAACGTAGCGACCAACGATCTAGAAAAGCGGTTGAGGGTCATAATGGCAAAGCTTAACTGCTACTCTTCAATATTTGAAAGTTCAGCCTTGGGGGTAATCGGCTTGGCTGCCTGAGGGCTGACGTGATCAAAAGTGGTTGTTCACGGGTGGATGACCTAAGCTGCCATGCGCTGCGGATTGCTTAATGCCGAGTAAAAATGGCAAGTGCCTGTGTCAGGAGGCGAAGAGCCTGCGCACCGAAGTACTCCAACGGTCGTTGCTCCGCTCCGTCGGCCGAAGCGGCGGACTAATAACGGCAGCGCCCATATCGGGTCGGGCTCGCGGGAAGGATAATCCGGTACTGTATCGGGGCGCTAAACTAGTACGGAACTCTATAACGCTTATTAGCGGATGAATAGAGTTTATATAGGTATAAAAAAGGTTCAACGAAGCGTAATTTATTATAGTCGGTAACTATTAATACATCTTTAAATTAACCCCTAATTTACCGTCCCCTACGTATAGCCACGACTATAGTCACCTTAACCTACCTTTCGCCTACGTTCCTAATAAATTAATAGCTTTTCCTCCGGGAGTTGAACCGATACTATTAAAATATATATACATAGCGGCTAATTTACTTTTCGTATCGCCGAGGCTACTCTTTATCCTTCTCGTACTACTACCCCCGTAATTACTACGGTTAAAACGATTCAACCTCCTCCGCCTTCTTCGCAATAGTATTAACCTATTATAGAGTCCGTTAAAGAAGATAATAATAAAGACTACCCCCCTATACCGCCCTAGGCTCCCTATTTGTATCCCTAAATTTTGGAAATTAACGAATTTGTATATAAGTAATAATTATTCGAGTCCTAATTTACTATAATTAAACTTCTCCTTAACTATTTCCTTTTGTATATATCCCAATAGGATTAGTTCGCTTTTATAAACTTCACCGAATAAAATTTAGTAGGAAATTACCCCCCTATCTCTACCGGGTTTTATTATTAGGACTACTTCTTTTATAATTAAACTTATATTTTTACTATACCTCCCTTTACTACCCCTTTATTAACGGCTATTATTGTAATTACTCTTTTATTAACTATAATTACGCCGGCTTATACCGAATATTACCCTAAATATAATATTATTAAATTTATTGGCGAAAGTTTCTTATAGTTATAAAACTACCTCTATAATATTAATACGTATTTTTAAAAGTACCCTTATACTTCCCTTTCGTTCGCCGTTAATTATATTAAAAGTAATCCTAAGAATATATAAATTAAATATATATTAATTCTTTATAGTAAGTTTAAGTATAATATTATTTATAATACGCTTATATAGAGTAATTTCTATACTTTTTTAGAGATTGAATATAATAGTAATATTTAAATTATTAAATAATCTACTCTCAATAAGTTCGAACGTATATAATAAAGCGCTTTAAAAATTATTTATAACTTCTATAACCGTTATTATACCGAAGAATTTAATCTATCGTACGATTAATTGGAATATATTTGGGTTATTATTTAGGTTAACCGGTTGTGCCCCCTTTTTAAATAAAACGTCCTCTTAACGGTTAGTATTAATATAATAAACGAAATAATAGTGTATGTAGAACGGTTAGAAGGCCTAAAGAATATTGAACCGTCCGTATTATATTACTAAAATTAAATATTTTTAAAGTATATTCCGCCGTCTTCTTTATTTTTATACCCTCCTACTTCCTCTTCGAACATCCTTTTTTAATTATCCTATAGTACTAACCCCTCCGATTTTCTCCGTCGCCCCCTTATTACTTTTTAAATAAATCTTAATTTTATTTATTCTTTTTATCGTTAAAAAGGTTATACGTATAATTATTATACTTAGCTGAAATTACCGAATACTTACTATAAGTATAATATAACGGGTTATTTTATAGTAGCGTACTAAAACCGAACGTATTATAATTACGGCTAGGTCGGTTATTTAGTATAGAATTGTATTATCCCCGTAGGTACCCCTTTATATAGAGCGAACGCTAAATTAATTGCGGCTAGAGCAATAGCTACAATTGTTTAGGATAATATAGGTAGATTGTAATTGTACTTAGAAATAAGGTTATTAGTAAAGATTTATAGAAATTAGCGGAGTATATAAGGGTTAATAAATTTGAGCGCGGAATTAAACTTAATTAGTAAGTATTTATTCCCATTGAATGTAAAAATTAATTTAGTACCCTATTGTTTTATTAATTTCTCTCTTTAATTTATTCTTATATATAGTACGACTACCTATCTTATTAAAATACGTAATTCCTATAGTATTAAACGGATAAAGCGAATTACTTTTATTATAATTAAATCCCCGGCTATAAAAATTATCCTTAATTACCCCTAACTTTATAAGTAAAACCCCGATATTAATTAGCAGTAATAATCGTTTTATTTTTATATTAAGGCCGGCGATCTTATATTAAGCGTAATACCGGTAAAGGAAGTATATAATATTATAATTATCTTAGTAGGGTTATAATAAGATTCAATTCTACTATTAAACCCCTAGGAAATAGTAAAGGTAAAAGAGGGTTTCTACCTTCCTACGTATATAAATATCCTATTCGAAATCCCCTTTTCCTTAGTATTAAAATTTATAACCCCACCCATTATACTAAAATCGGCCGAAATACTTCTAGTCCTTACTTCCCTAATAAAAGTCTTTCGGGTAGCGTTTAATAGCGTTTACCCTACCTTAATACCCCCCGTAGAATTAGTATTGCTGCAACCCCTAGAATTATTAGAGGAAATAGAAAGTAAATTTATTGTCCCTAAGCCGATTTTCCCGCTAGAATATAAAGAATTCCGGTCGGTATTCGAAACTTTAACTATACCCCTACCCTAATACAATTAATTAGAATATTATATTAATTTAATTGAAGGAGAATCGGCGCTTTAAGGACCGATTTATATATTAAACGTTAAAGAGTTAAAAGTATTATATAAATAATTAACGGAGGTACTTTAGAAGGGATAGATTCGTCCTTCTATTAGCTTAGCGGACGCTCCTATTATTTTTATTCTAAAGAAGGGTAGAAAATTAAAGTTCTATATCGATTTTAAAATATTAAATAAAATTATAAAAAAGAATCGGATAGCGTTACCCCTTATCTAAAAGATTTTAGATCGATTATTATCGGCTAAAGTCTTTACTAAATTAAATTTAAAGGATGTATACTATAAGATTCGGATCCGAAAAGGAAACGAAGAGAAGACGGCGTTTCGTACGAAGTATAGGTACTACGAATTTTTAATTATACCGATAGGGTTAGCGAACGCGCTAGCGATATTTTAAATGTATATTAATAATATATTAGTAAAATTAATAAATACAATATATATTACTTATTTTAATAATATTCTAATTTATAGTAAGAACGAAGAAAATTATATTAATTATATTAAGGAAGTCCTTTAACGGCTATAAAATTAGGATTTCTATATAAATTTAAGTAAGTACGAATTTTATATAAAACGGATATTATTCTTAAAATATATTATTTTTCTAAAGGGTATATTAATAGACCTAAAGAGGATTGCGGTAATTGTAGAATAGGAAGTTCTAACGAATATTTATAATATTTAAATCTTTTTAGGGTTTATAAAATTCTATTAACGCTTTGTAATATTATACTTTAAAATAACGGCGCCCCTAATAGAATTGTTAAAGGGCGATAAATAAAGGCTATTCGAATTTATAAAAGAAGCGGGGGAAGTATTTATAGAATTTAAAAAATTATTTTAGGAAGCTCCTATATTATATTACTTCGACCTAGCGTTATAAATCCGAATAGAAATAAACGTATTGGACTTTATAATTAGGGCGGTTTTTATATAATTATATAGTAATAAATAGCACCCGGTAATTTTCTTTTCGAAAAAAAAGTCGCTGGAAGAAATAAGGTATAAGGTTGGGGATAGAGAATTATTAATAATTGTAGGAATATTAAAGGCGTAGAAGTAATACTTATTATATACGGATGAATTATTTCTAATAATTATAAATTATTTAAATTTATAATATTTTTGAAATAAGGAGTAGGTTAGTGCGAAGCAAAATTGGTAAACGTTAAAATTAGCAATATATAACTTTAGGATTGAATATCGGCTGGGAAAATTAAATTTAGCGGATAGGTTATCGAGGAAGTTGTAATTATAAGGAGAAGAACCGGAAATAAGGGGCAACTACTTATTAGTAAAGGTTATTAAAGAGAGCGAAGAAAAGGGCCGGGTAATAAAGGAAAATTAAATATTAAAAGTACTAGTAAGATGGGTAATTTTAATTAGAAAAGAAGTTTAAAGGACGGCGGCGGAGGAGAAAGAATAGTAATAGGATATAAGTAAAATAAAAGAAAATTAAACGTCGGAAAATAAAAGAATTGAATTGTAGGAAAAAAGGTAGGGTTCGAAGGAGGAGGGTAAAGTAAATAAGGAAGGGAGAAAATAAAAGGAGGTCGAAGGCGATAGTAGAGAGGATAGAATAGTAAGGAAAAAAGTGAAATTTACGGACGAAGTTATTATTAAATTAAAGAAGGAGAATAAAAGTATTATAGTAGGGAATATAGGCGGGTATATAGTAATAGCAAAAATATAGAAGGACGAAGAGTAATTACTATTATTAGAATAGTAATTACTAGAAGTGTAGAAGGAGGATTTATTTATTATTAAAGAAGTATAGAAAAATAACGAAGGGAGGAGACGAATAAAGAATTAGAAAATGGGGGAAGACGGAACTCTATAATATTAATATTAGGTCTATATTCTGAAACGTATATAGGCCGAGCTACTCTACGCCTACTATAATATAACAATAGTCGGGTACCCGGGTTAAAGGAAAACGTTAAAGCGTATTAATTAATTCTATTACTAACCTACTATTACAACTAACGTCGAATTATATATCTACGAATATCTAACGTATTAGAAAGTTAAACCCCGCAATTATCGACTATATAAACTATTAGGGTTGCTACTTATCCTTACTATTCCTTAATAAAATATTTTATACAATTTTATTACTAAACTACTAAAATCGTTCAACCCCGTATTTAATCGGACTTATAATATAATCCTTATTATTATTAACCACTTTACTAAATACGCTTTATATATCCCTACGTAGAAGACGATTAACGCCTAGCAATTTATATTCCTTTTTTAATAAAACGTCTTTTAGTAATTTAACCTTCTAAATTCTATTATATTAGATAGAGGCAGCTTTTTTACAAACTAATTTTAGAAGATTTATTATAAACTCTTAAATATCTATAAACGCTTCAATACAGTCTAGTACCCCCAAACGGACGGATAAATAGAAAAGTAGAATTAGAACTTAAAATTATACCTTTGAATCTTTTATAATATAGAGTAAATCGATTAGGCCGAAAAAATCACGTTCGTATAGTAAACGTACAATAACTATTTCTATACCGCTATTAGAAAATCCCCTTTAGAATTACTCTTTAAATATTATCCTTAGGGACTAGTAAATTTAAAACGAAGGCGAAGGATAATCCTTCTTATAATAATTATTAAACGGATTAATAAATTATTTTATAAATAGTTAAAAATTATAATAGCCTTAGAAGTTGTTAACTAGGGGTATGCGAAATAATATAATAAAGTTTAGAAGTTAAAGGAATTCGACGTTGGGAGCTAGATTCTATTTAATACGAAGTATATTAAATAACGCCGCTTAAGTACTAAATTAGTAAATAAATTTTTAGGACCCTTCTAAATTACTAAAATTATCAGGGAAAAAAAGATAGTATACTAACTTATACTCCCTATATATTACCGAATTTACTTAATATTCCTTATTATTCTACTAAAACCGTACTATAAAGATCCTGCTATAGCGGCGCTGTAAAGGGAAATTATAAATATTGAAAAAGATAATATTTAGTATAAAATTAAAGCGATTATAAAGTATTATAAATCTGGCCGCCAATATTAATTCTAAGTTAAATAGAAGGGGTATTTGAATAACGAGAATTCGTAAGTATTATAAAAGGATATAAATTGCCCGAACCTTTTTAAGGAATATAAAACTAGGGAAATATAATAGCGGTGTACTAGCGGCAGGCCGACTACTAAATTAATAAGAATTAATTAAATAAAAGTAAGAGAATAGTAATTACTAAGAAACGTAAAGTAAAAATGTAAAACGCAGACGTAAAACGCAAAATACAAATGTAAAACGCAAATGTAAAATACAAAACGCAGACGTAAGACGTAAATATAAAATATAAAATATAAACGCAAAATATAAACGAGAGACGTAGACGCAAAACATAGACGCAAGACGCAAACGTAAAACGCAAATATAAAACGTAAACGTAAAACGCAAAGTAGAGATATAAAGCAAAGATATAAAATAGAGATATAAAGAGGGGATATAAAATAAAGATACTAAAGTAAAAATATAAAGTAAAAATGCAAAATAAAAATATAAAACGCTAATGTAGGAAGTAATATAGAAATGTAAAATATAAATGTAAAACGTAGATATAAGATATAGAATAGAAACGTTAAACGGGACGAAGGATAGGGAGGGGAAGTAACTTAGATTCTTCGTAAAAAATTAATAAAGTATTAGGAAGAATATAACTCGTATTATCTATTATTATTCTAAATGAAAAATCCCCGGCAACATCTACTATCGTTAATATAGGATTAAAATCTATAATTTTAAAAGAAATATTCCCGTATACTACTACGCCTATTAATAATATTCGTAGATATTACCTTATACTATCTATTCGTAGTCTTTCTATATAAATTCTAATAATTCGTCCAACTTTCCATTTAGTAATACTAGCTTCCTATCCACCGACTAACGCCAAAGGCTATAACTACGACCGGGGGAAGGGGGAATATAAGTAGGAATATTCGGTATAAAAATATATATAAAGGAATTAACGGGGGCTACCGGATTGGTATTAATATTAGTATTACTAATACTATAATAGTCCAATCTCGAATAGCCCTTACGAATAAAGTTAGAAGCGCGAAACATCCTAAGTAATATTATAGGGAGACTATTATTAATTAGGCGCACTTATATAGCCGTTTAAAACGCCGCCGTAGAACGTTGTAACTATTATAGGAAGGGGGTAAGTAGGGGGCTATCGGTATTAGTAAAATATATAATTTTAACCGCTATATCCTATATAGCGTTCTACAAATTACAAATACCGTAAGGGACTTCGAATATATAGCGGCGCTACAATAATAAATACTATAATATTTTATTAAACTCTAAAAGAAAAAAGATATTAGCGAAGTAAAAAAAAAAAAAAAAAAAGGAAATATACCTTTAATTTAGTAAATATTCTAGCTAATCTTTTTAAAAGCTTTATACAAATTTAAGGTTAGGGCGTTTACGAATATTTAAACGAAAGTAATATTATATTTTAAGTAAATAAAGGGACGGATATTGTTAGAAAATAAAAGAGAGAATAGTTAAACGAAAGTTAGTAATAAATATAAAGTAAGAGGAAAGGGAGGATAGAATAAGAAAAGGAAAATAGAGAAGGGAAATAAACGTACTAATTAAACGTTTTAAAAAGGCGAGGGTTAATACGTAAATATATAGTAATAAAGCGTATATCCGTAGGGGGGACGGGTACGGACGAAGGGGGGACGGATATAATAGTAAAAGTAAGGATAGGAAGAGGAAGAAGAGGAGAGGTAAAGAAGGTAAGTGGAAGGAATATTATATAAACGAGGGAGGAGGTCTTTATACAAATATAAATTAAAGTAAGCGAATATAATTCTAAATAAGTAAATATAAAATAATATAGGGTAGAAAAACCGTTAGGCAATTATATAAACGGTAGGAAGGAATAAATAGGAGGATAAAACGAAAATAATAGTTAGGAGGGGAAGGACGGGATAATTAAATAATAAAGCGGCCGTAAAAAGATAGGAGAGAAGGACGAAAGTAGGAAAGTATACAATTCGGATTTTAGTAGGGAGAATAAGGATAGCGGTTAAGAATTATATTATTAGGATAAAGGAGTAATATAAAAGATAAAGCAAGGATAACGGAAGAGTAATTAGGAAAGTATAATATAAGCGAGGGGGCTTACAGTAAAAATAGTACTTAGAATTATAGGAAGCGAAGGAAGGGAACGAGGATTCCGAAGATAGAACCTATAAGGAGGGGGATTATATTTAAGTATTACAATAGGCTATAGTAAGTACGAATAATAAAGAGCGTCTAACGAAAGAAATTCTAAGGAATAATAATACTAGTATTCTTAAAGTAATAATAAGTATAATAACGGGCTTAGTATAAATAATAGAAAATAAACTACGAAAGGAATTACGGAGTATAATTATAATAATATTCCAAAGTACTTATAAATATTCTTAAATTTAATATAATATTTATCGTTAAATAAAATAATATTTACTACTTCGTACACCTATAGAGTGCTAATTATAGTAATGGTCGGGAATTTAATTAACTCTTTAAATTTAATACTAATTTCGTATCCGTATTTAGAATTTACGAGAATAGATATTATAATACTAATATTTTAGTAGGCGGCTCGCTATATTAAAGTTTATAAGGATAGATATTATAATATTAATTTTTTAGCGGGTAGTTTCGTATCTGTATTTAGGGCTTATAAAAATAAATATTATAATACCGACCTTCTAGCGGGCAATTTCGTATCTGCATTTGGAGCTTATAAGAATAAATATTATAATACTAATATTCTAACGGCCGTATTTAGAGCTTATAAAAATAAATATTACAATACTAATATTCTAACGGCCGCATTTAAAGCTTATAAAAATAAATATTATAATACCGACCTTCTAACGGATAATTTCGTATCTATATTTAGAATTTATAAAAATAAATATTATAATACTAATATTCTAATAGATAGTTCGTAAATGAAGAAGCGGCTATAATATCCAGGATATAGCGTCGGCGACTATTATAAATAACGGTTTACCGAACTAATAAGTAAAGATATTGTACCCTTACCGATAATATAGCCTAATAACGCTATAATAATATAATACTAATGCCCTCCGCTACTAACCGGGATTTACTATAAATCGTGGAAGTTCTAAAGACGGAATTTATAAAGGGGGGGGTCGTATTAAAAAGCGAAGAACCTATATACCGAAGCACTCCAACGGTCGCTACTCCGCTCCGTCGGCCGAAGCGGCGGACTAATAACGGCAGCGCCTATATTGGGTCGGACTCGCGGGAAGGATAATCCAATACTATATTAGGGCGCTAAACTAGTACGGGACTCTACAACGCTTATTAATAGATAAATAGAGTTTGTATAAGTATAAAAGAAGTTTAACGAAATATAATTTATTATAGTCAGTAACTATTAATATATCTTTAAATTAACCCCTAATTTACTATCCCCTACGTATAGCTACGACTGTAGTCACCTCAGCCTACCTTTCGCCTACGTTCCTAACAGCCTAGCTGTTCCTATACTTAAACACCTATATAGTCTTAGCAAGAGGTGTGTGCGTGCACACACACACACACACACACCGCACTTCTATATTACACAACTTCGTTAAAATTTATTATTTTACAACAATTTCTATATCAATTTGAAGCTATTTCAACGTACAAAGTAATTATAATACTAGTAATTAATTAAATCTATCGCGATAATGCCCCCTAAAACAATCCTCAATTTAAAATCCGCCGGCGTAAAGCGATCTTATATTCGAAGCGGCGCGCTAGTAGTTTACTTTAATAAAGATTAAAACTAGGAAGATCCTAGCCTAATAATTCTATAATACGCCTCTTCCCGCCCTAGAAAGAAGAGCCGTAAAGCCGAATAGTTTATTAAAGTTATTCTTAAGATTACTCCGCCTAAGAAGAAGGCTGCTCTTATTAAGATTATTAAGAAGGCCGCTGTTAAGAAGATTGCTGTTAAGAAGGGGAAGGTTACTGTACTAGAGCTAGAGCTAGAGTTAGAGTTAGAGTTAGAGTTAAAGTTAGAGTTAGAGCTAGAGCTAGAGCTAATCCTAGAGCTACCGTCGTCTCCCCCCAAACCCGCAATACCTGTTGAAATTTCTAGTAGTGAAGAGGTCTCTAGCGACGATAATAAAGTTAAGTAACAATTCCCCGTCCGCCTTACTCCTAAAAAGCAGGCTCTCGATATTTTATTTTATCTATCGGGCGATAATAATAGCAATATAGCCTCCCCAACTAAACTAATTGCTTCGGTATTACCGGCCCAGCCCTACGCTACCCGTAAACCGGTCGTTTTCGCGCTACCGCCGTATCCTAAATACCCTAATTCAATATAAGTCCAATTTAATATAATCGGTTTATATATTACCGCTAATTATAATAAACTACCCCCTATCGAAGACCTTAATTTATTTCGAAAGGTTAAGGTCGAGTAAGATAATAGCGAGTTCTATAAGTAGCGGTTTAGGACGATACTACTTAGGGAGATTATATATATATATAACGAAATTATATATAAAATATTATTAATAATAATATAGCTATAAAAATAAAATAGTTAGTCTCTTTATATAATATTATATATACCGCCGCTACCTACAATAACCGCTGCGCCCGGATTATTTTATATAATAAAATTATCTTTAGGAGGGATTTTTATAATAAGTATAATAACTTTAAGTATAAGATTATTATAAAATTGTACCTCTACTATACTAGCTAGTACTATTATTTTATTATATTATTTAAATTTCGGTTAATCGACCCGCCCGCTAGTAAAATCCTAATTACCCTATCCTCCCGTAGCAATATACCCTCTACTCTTACCCCCTCTCGTAATTTAATTAATCCTTTTATTGCCCTAACCCTACGAACGGTCAATATACTATTATTATAAGAGTTACAAACTCCAGCCAGTACTGAGAAGTCTAAGTGCGTTATAATAAATACTATACTAGTAGAAATTAAAAAGAATTTAGAGGAGGACCGGTAGTAAAAGGAGTATATAAGGGTAAAACTATACGGTACTATATATTAGGAACTAGTATAGGTATAAGCGTATAGTTTTAATTATAAGTATAAGAATTATAATAAGGCTATTAAATATTAAATATACTATATTATAAATAAAAGTATAACCTATTATAACCTTACTATTAAAGATATAAGTAAATAATATTAGGAACGTAGGCGAAGGGTAGGCTGAGGTAACTACGGTCGTAGCTATACGTAGGGGACGGTAAGTTAGGGGTCAACCTAGAGATATATTAATAGTTACCGACTATAATAAATTACGCTATATTGAACCTCTTTTATACTTTATATAAACTCTATCTATCCGTTAAAGAGTATTATAGAGTCCTATACTCGTTTAGCGCTCTAATATAGTATCGGATTATCCTTCTTACAAATTTAACCTAATATAAACACTACCGTTATTAGTCTACCGCTTCGGCCGATAGAGCGGAGTAGCCGCCGTTGGAGTATTTTTAAATATAAACTCTTAACCTCCTAATACGACCCCCCCCTTATAGGTTCTATCCTTAGAACCTTTATAATTTATAATAGATTCCGGTTAAATAGTAGAGGGCGTTAGTATTATATTATTGTAGCATTATTAGGCTACGTTATCGGACTATATTATTATCCTCGTTTACCGGTTTAGCGAACTATTACTTATAATAGCCGCCGACGCCGTATCCCGGACATTGTAGCCGCTCCTCCATTTACAAACCGTTTATTAGAATATTAATATAATAATATTTATTCTTACGAATTCCCAATATAAATACGAGACTACTTGCTAGAATATCGGTATTATAATATTTATTCTCGCGAGCTCTAAATGCGGACCCGAAGCCGCCCGCTAGAATATCGGCATTGTAATATCTATTCTCGTAAACTCTAAATACAGCGAGCCGCCCGCTAGAATATTAGTATTAGGATGTCTATTCTTATAAACTCTAAATACAGCGAGCCGCCCGCTAGAATATCGGTATTATAATATCTATTCTTATAAATTCCTAATACGGCGAACCACCCGCTAGAGTATCGGTATTAGAATATTCCTTCTTATAAGCTCTAAATACAGCGAGCCGCCTATTAGAATATTAGTATTATAATATCTATTCTTATAAACTCCCAATATAGCGAACCGCCCGCTAGAATATTAGTATTATAATATCTATTTTTATAAACTCCTAATGCAGCGAGCCGCCCGTTAGAATATCGGTATTGTAATATCCGTTCCCCTAAGTTCTAAATATAGGTATAAAACCGGTATCCAATATAAAGAGTTAGCTAGATTCCCGACCGTTACTTAAACTAGCACCCAACAGACGTACAAGGTAGCGAATATCGGTTTATTTAACGACGGGCGCTATATTAAATTTAAAAATATTAATAAGTACTTTAGAATACTAATACCCTTTTATTCTTCTCGTAGGATACTCTCTATTATTAATATCCGCTATACGGTTTAATACTTTTATAAAATACTTTCTATTATTTATACCTACTATAGGATACTTATATAATCGAACTCCAAAACGCTTTTCGCTAAACCTCTTACGTACTTTAAGAATATTATTATAATTAACCCTCGGAGTTCTACTTATATAGTATTTTCTTTAATTTGTACTTATTATAGTTTACTATAATATTTGAATATAATCCCCCTCCCTATAGGTTCTATCTTTAGGATTTTCGCTTCCTTCCTTCGCCTCTTATAATTTTAAGCGCCGGTCCTACCTTAAGCCCCCTTACTAATATTGTACCTTCCTAAATACCTTTCCATTACCTTCGCCTTACTTTTTATATTATTCCTTTTATTTTAATAGTATAATTTTTAATTATAATTTCTATTCTCTCTATTATAATCCGAACTATATACCTTCCCTTTCCTACCCTTCTCTCTTACTTTTTTATAGTTATTTTATTACTTATTTATCCCGTCCCTCCCCTTTTAACTATTACCCTCGTTTTATCCTTCCGTTTATTCCTTCCTACTACTCTTATATTTACCTAATATTTTTCCTACCCTACATTATTTTATATTTATTTACTTAAAATTATATTCGTTTATTACAATTTATATTTATATAAAAACCTCCTCTTTCATTTATATAATATCCCTTCCACCTACCCCTTTCGCCTCTCTTCTTCTTCTTTTTCCTATCCTTACTTTTATTACTATATCCGCCCCCCCCTCGCCTACGCCCGCCCCCCTTACAAATATACACTTTACTACTATATATTTACGTATTAACCTCCGCCTCCCTAAAGCGCCCAATTAATACGTTTATTTTCCTTCTCTATTTTCCCTTTCCTATTCTATCTTTCCTTTCCTCTTACTTTATACCTATTATTAATCTTCGTTCGGCTATTCTCTTTCCTATTTTCTAATAATATTCGTCCTTTTACTTACCTAAAATATAATATTATATTAACTTAGGCGTTCACAAGCGCCCTAGCCCTAAATCTACGCGAAGCTCTTGAGAGGATTGGCCTAAATATCTGCTAGACTAAAGGCCCGTTTTTTTTTTTTTTTTTTTTTTTTTTTTTTTTTTTTTTTTTTTTTTTTTTTTTTTTTTTTTTTTTTCACGTCGCTAATACAGTAAGGTCCCCTGTTCTGACACCCCCCAGTTGCAGCAACCCCCCCTGTAGCGGCAACCCCCAGTATAAAATTTCGATTTTTTGGCTTAGTAAGCGCAACCGAGCAACTTGCAACAAAATATCAAAAAGTTACTCGTAAATATACCTAGTAATTAGGGGGTTCCCTACCAAAATATCCCCAAATCGCACGCAATCTAGCCATTTTGCACACTCTCAACCACTTTTATAATCCTACAACTCTATTAAACTAAGTAATTCCTTAATTCTAATAAGAGATCTAACGTCGCTAATAGTTCTAATACTCTATTCAGACTCCCTTTCGGTCATTTTGTCCGTAGATTCAATTATGGGCGTCTCTATTACCCTTATTTAGAAGAAAACTATTCGCAAATAGTATAAGATTCAATTGTTAAAGCTATCCCTTAATGCGATAACCAATTGGGCTACTAAACAATACTAGCTTCGTTTTAATAAAACCTAAGTGTCCCGTATCTTTAGCCTACGTTACGATTGCCTTGACGACGATCGTTTAATTAAGGCTATTAATTTCGAGAAGCGAACTAAGGTTCTTTGTAGTTAATTCCTAGTATTGGAGAAGATTTTATATACTTAGTAAATCGAGATGGAGTTTTACGGCGTGCCTACTAGTATAGAGATTTTATAATACAAGGCTATTTAGATTTAGAAAGATGTGGAGGAAGCCTGTAAGGGTAGCCCTATCGAACCCTTCCCTACTTTTAGGAGAAAGTAGTCCATCTTATTTAAAAAGAGGTTTAAGATTATGGGTAGGTACTTTTATAGGGAGGTAGTATTAGTAAAGACTATTAAGGATGTAGCTTGCTAGATGGAAGCTATTTGTATTACTATTGTTATTACCCCGCCCGGTAACCGCTACAATATGGATTAGATAGCGTATTTTTAGAAGATATTCCTATTGTCGGGTTTAACTACCGCCTAACGCCCTAATTTGAAGCAGGATAAATTACGTATTATGCTAGCCTTCACGAACAATAATACTAGTAATAACCGGTATAAGATTTAGGTTATTAATAAAGCAAAGGTCCTTATCGCTTTAAGGAAATTCAACTTTAATGCCTATAAAATCTACTAGTATAATAATTAAAAGGCATAGTTCACAATAGGGTTAATAGAGATGTAGTATAAAGACTTCTTTGCCTATTTTGAACGTACAAAACTAGGCCAATTATACCTCCTTCTATTCGATAACTTCCTTCCCTATAAGGCTGTACTCGAGCTCGTCCCTCCCCTTAATTATATTAAGATTATATTTATCCCCCCAAATAATACTTTACGATATTAACCGTTGGATTAGGGTATTATCTTTTACTTTAAGCGTCTATATAGAAGGGAATTCTTAAAGTGGATTATTAATACTATCGATAACGATCCTTATTTCAACCCACTAAAAGAAATAAATTTAGTAGTCGCTTTGCCGTAGATATTAGAAGTATAGTTCAATAATATTTATTGTAATACTATCGCTGCTTGTTGGAAGAAGTTAATTGTATTGGGAGTGCCCGTTACCCCGTTAATCCAATAGTTCTCCTAATAATAGGATAGGATAGTTAATCTCTTCAACCAAGTAGTAGTCTTGATAAACGTTACAAATCGGTTAGCTATAGCTATTAATAACTTCCTAAATCCCTTTAAAGAGGAGGAATCCGACTGCGAGCCTATTAATCCTAATACTATACTGGAATTAATAATCAATAGATTTAAAGACCTTTATATAGATAAAAATAACGATTAAGATTCTAATGAAGAACTCTACTACCCGCCCCCTATTATTATACCTAAGTAGGGTATTAGTTATATTAACGACTTTATCCTTCTTCTTAATACTATAGATATTTATAATACTGATAATTTACGTATAATCCGTACACTCAAGAGGAAGCTGGAGGAGGATATTAGGAAAAAGATGGAATAAAGAACGTTGGATAGCTGGCTGGGAGGTAAAAAAAGCGCTTGAAATTATCTGCATATTATTTATTTTGGTATAAATTTACTAGAAAATCAATGTTCTGGTAGTGCGGCCCGTGCACCCTACCCTAGTCCCAGCAACCCCCTCTGTTCTGGCAACCCCTTTACCCAAATTTTGGGGGTTGCTGGAACAGAAGACCTTACTGTATCTTTTCTTTCTAGAATTCAACGAGACATCGCAATATTCGCTATCACTGCGCCGCTATATATTCGAAGTCCTCCGTAGTATTTACAATTTACAAAATACTATATAGAATATAGCGGCTAAAATTATACACCTTACTAATACCGATAGCCCCCTACCTACCCCCCTCTTATAATAATTATATTATTCTACGGCGGCGTTTTAAATAATTATATAAGTACGCCTAGTTAATAATAGTCTCCCTACAATATTACTTAAAATACTTTACGCTTCTAATTTTAATTATAAAGGCTATTTAAAGTTAAATTACTATAGTATTAATAATATTAATATTAATACTAATCCGGTAGCCCTTATTAACTCCCTTATATATATTTTTATACCGAATATTCTTATTTATATCCCCCCCTCCCCCGGTCGTAGCTATAGCCCTTAGTATTAGTCGGTTAATAGGAAGTTAATATTACTAGATAGGAAGTTGGACGAATTATTAGAATTTACGCAGGAGGATTATAAGTAGATAGTATAAAGTAATATTTACAAATATTATTAATAGGTACAGTAATATATAGGAATATTTCTTTTAAAATTATAGATTTTAATCTTATATTAACAATAGTAGATACTATTAGGGATTTTTCATTTAGGATAATAATAAATAATATAAATTATATTTTATTTAACGTTTTATTAATTTTCTACGAAGAATCTAAGCTACCTTCCCTCCCTATCTTTTATTCTATTTAACATCTCTATTCTACATCTTATATTTATATTTTACATTTATATTTTATATTTTTATATTACCTTCCCCGTTTATATTTTATATTATTACTTTATATTTCTACTTTATATTTCTACTTTATATTTCTACTTTAGTATCTTTACCTTATATTTCTACTTTATATTTCTACTTTATATCTCTACTTTATATCTTCTATTTTGCATTTTATATTTGCATTTTATATTTACGTTTTACGTTTGCGTCTTATCTTTTTATTTACGTCTTACGTTTATATCTTGCATTTTACATTTACGTTTTACATTTATATTTCCCGTCTACGTTTTATATTTATATTTTACGTTTTACGTTTGCGTTTTATATTTCTACTTTACGTCTTTTAATAATTATTATTCTTTTACTTTTATTTAATTAATTTTTATTAATTTAGTAGTCGGCCTACCGCTAATATACTACTATTATATTTCCCTAGCTTCGTATTCTTTAAGAAAGTCCGGGTAATTTATATCCTTTTATAATACCTACGAATTCTCGTTGTCCAGATACTCCTTTTATTTGACCTAGAATTAATATTAATAGCTAGATTTATAATACTTTATAATTACCTTAATTTTATACTAAATATTATTTTCCTTAATATTTACAATTTTCCTTTGTAGCGTTACTATAGCGGGATCCCTATAGTATAGCTCTAGGAGAATAATAGGGAATATTAAATAGATTTAGTAATATATAGGGAATATAAATTAGTATACTATCTTTTTTTCTCTAACGACTTTAATAATTTAAAAAGGTTTTAAAAATTTATCTACTAATTTAGTACTTGGGTAGCATTATTTAATATACTTCGTACTAAATAGAATTTAATTCTTAATATTAAATTCCTTTGATTTTTAAATTTTATTATACTATTTCGTATACCTTTAGTTAATAACCTCTAAAATTACTATAATTTTTAACCGTCCCCGAAGTAATTCGTTAATTTAATTAATAATTATTATAAGAAGGACCATCCTTCACCTTCGCTTTAGATCCGCTAATCCCCGAAAATAATATTCGAAGAGTAATTCCGAAGGGGACTTTCCAATAGTAGTATAAAAATAATTATTATACGTTTACTATATAAATATAATTTTTTTAGCCTAATTAATTTATTTTATATTATAAAAGATCCGAAGGTATAATTCTAAATTTTAGTTCTACCTCTTTATTTATCCGTCTATTTAAGGGTATTAAATTATATTGAAACGTCTATAAATATTTAAGAGTTCGTAATAAATTTTTTAAAATTAGTTTGTAAAAAGGTTATTTCTATTTAATATAATAGAATCCGGGAGGTTAAATTATTAAAAAATATATTATTAGAAGAGGAATATAAATTGCCGAACGTTAATTATTTTTTATATAAGAATATATAAGGCGTATTTAGTAAAGCGGTTAATAATAACGAAAATTGTATCGTAGGTCCGATTAAATACGGGGTTAAATAATTTTAGTAATTTAATAATAAAATTATACGAAATATTTTGTTAAAGAATAATAAGGATAGGTAGCGACTTTAATAATCCGTATAGTCGGTAGTTATAGGGCTTAGCCTTTTAATACATTGGGTATTCGCAAACGTATACCTCGACGTCGGTTATAATAGTAGGTTAGTAATAGAATTAATTAATATATTTTAATATCTTCCTTTAGCCCGGGTATTCGGCCGTCGCTATATTATAGTAGGCGTAGAATAGTTCGGCCCGTATATGTTCTAAAATATAAATTTAATATTAATACTATAGAGTTCCGTTTTCCTCTATTTTTTAATTCTTTGTCCGTTTCTTCCCTTCGCTATTTTTCTACGTTTTTTTAATAATAAATAAATCTTCCTTCTACGCTTCTAATAATTATTATTCTAATAATAGTAATTATTTTTTATCCTTCTATATTTTTACTATTATTATATACCCGCCTATATTCCCTATTATAATACTTTCGTTCTCCTTCCCTAATTTAACGGCGGTTTTACTTACGAATTTTACCCTTTTTTTTATTATTTTATCCTTTCTATTATTACTTTTAACTTCCTTTCGCTTTTTCCCCTCCTTATTTATTTTACTATCCTCCTTCGAATTTTACTTTTTTTCTTATAATTCGATTCCTTCGTCCTCCGATATCCAACCTTCTTCCGTTTTGCCTATATCTTATCGTTATTCCCTCTCTTCTACCGCTATTTTTTAAACCTCCTTTCTAATTAAAATTACCTGTTTTATTAGTACTTTTAATACCTAACCTTCTTTTATTACCCGGCTTTTTTCTTTACTTCCTTTAATAATTTTTATTAATAGGTAGTCGCCCCCTATTTCCAATTCTTTTCCTTATAATTGTAATTTCTTCGATAATTTATCCGCCGGATTTAACTTTCCCGGCCAATATTTAATCCCGAAGTTATATACTACTAATTCTAATATTTATTAATTCTATTTCGTACTAACCCGCTCTTTATTTCGAAAATACTATAAATTTAAATAATTTATAATTATTAGGAATAATTTATCTATATATAATAAATATTACTTTTATACCTTTAATATTCCTATAATTACTAATAGTTTTCTATCCCCGACCCTATATTTTATTTCTTCCGGCGATTTTTTCCTCGAAAAGAAAATTATTAAATACTATTTATTATTATATAATTATATAAGAATTATTCTAATTACAAAGTCTAATACGTCCATCTTTATTCGGATTTATAACGTTAGGTCGAAGTAGCGCAATATAAGAACTTCCTAAAATAGTTTTTTAAATTCCGCAAACGCTTCCTTCGCTTCTTTTATAAGTTCAAATAACCTCCATTTATTACCTTTTAATAATTCTATTAAGAGTGTAATTACTTTAAAATATAATATTATAAAGCGCTAATAGAATCCTATAAACTTTAAGAAAATTTAAATATTATAAACGTTCGCCGGAGCTTTCTATTCTACAATTATTGCGACCCTCTCTAAATTTATTAATATACCCTCCAGAGAAATAATATATTTTAGAAACGATATCCGTTTTATATAAAATTTATATTTATTTAAGTTTATATAGAAATCCTAATTTTATAACCGTTAAAGGACTTCCTTAATATAATTAATATAATTTTCTTTATTCTTACTATAAATTAGAATATTATTAAAGTAAATAATATATATTATATTTATTAGCCCTACTAATATATTATTAATATATATTTAAAATATCGTTAGTACGTTCGCTAACCCTATTAATATAATTAAGAATTTATAGTATTTATACTTTGTACAAAATACTATTTTCTCTTCGTTTCCCTCCCGAATCCGAATCCTATAGTATACGTCTTTTAAATTTAATTTAATAAAGACTTTAATCGATAATAACCAATTTAGAATTTCCTAAATAAAGGGTAACGCTATCCGATTCTTCTTTATAATTTTATTTAATATTTTAAAATTAATATAAAGTTTTAATTTTCTACCCTTCTTTAGAATAAAAATAATAAGGGCGCCCGTTAGGTTAATAGAGGGACAAATCTACCCCTTTTAAAGTACCTCTACTAATTATTTGTATAATATTTCTAATTCTTTAACGTTTAATATATAAATCAATCCTTAAAGCGCCGACTCCCCTTTAATTAGATTAATATAATATTTTAACCGGTTATATTAGGGTAGGGGTGCCGCCGAAACTTCGAATACTAATTAGAATTCTTTATGTTCTAGTAAAATAATTAATTTAAGGATAGTAAATTCGCCTTTTATTTCTTTTAATAATTCTAGGGGTTATAGTAATACTAATTCTGCGGGGGGTATTAGGGTAGGGTAGATACTATTAAATACTACCCGAAAGACCTTTATTAGGGAAGTAAAGACCGGAAGTATTTTAACCGAATTTAATATAATAAGTAGGGTTATAAATTCTAATATTAAGGAAGAGGGGATTTTGAATAGGATATTTATATACGTAGGAGGGTAGAAACCCTCCTTTACCCTTACTATTTTTCGAGGGTCTAATAGTAGAATTAAATCCTACTATAGTCCTATTAGGACGGTTACAATATTATATACTTCCTTTACCGGTATTATATTTAATATAAGATCGCCAGCTTCGATACGAAATTAAAATAACTATTACTACTAATTAATATTAGGGTTTTATTTATAAAGTTAGGGGTAACCGAGGATAATTTCGACGGCCGGGGATTTAACTATAATAAAAATAACTTACTTCGTCCGTTTAATATTATAGGAGTTATATATTTTAATAAAATAGGTAGTTATATTATATATAAGAATAAACTAAAGAGAGAAATTAATAAAATAATAAGGTATTAAATTAATTTTTATATTCGATAGGAATAAATACCTACTAATTAAGTTTAATTCTACGCCCGAATTTATTAACCCTCGTATACTCCGCTAATTTTTATAAATCTTTATTAATAATTTCATTTCTAAATATAATTATAATTTACCCGCGTTATTTTAAACGATTATAATTACTATTTTAACTATAATTAATTTAACGTTTACTCTATATAAAGGGGTACTGTCACAGGGCTAGCCTGTGTGCCTTGTGCCTGGTACCAGCGTACAGCAGCTTCTAAGACTACTATACGCTATCATTACTGCCGGCGAATTGCTGGTAGCTAATTGGTTAGAACGCTGCCTGCCGCGGGTCGGTTAGACCCGCCGACGGTCGCCTTTATAAGGCCAGCCTTCCGGGCATTCGGCTGCACTTCTCTTCTTTTCTCCTTCGTACAATTACGTATAATTACATCTACTATCTACCCTTTGTCCGTAATAGTTAATTATACCTTTTAACTATTATATTTATAATATAAAACTTTTTTTTTATTACGCAATTAATCTTTACTATTATTGCGTACGTATAGGAATCGCCTCGTTAATAAATCGCTGAGTCTAATACCTTAAAACCCCGACCGATAATTGTAATTATAATAATTGTAGTTTTAATCCCGCTCCCTTTATTTAATAAATAAGGGTAGGTATTCTTTATTTAAGGGATAAGAGATTGCTTTATACAATTATTTTTCTTATATTTAATAATGAGAGTAGTAATTGCGCGTCCTTCTCACCCGTTAGTAGTACTAATGATTTTATTAACCTTAGTACCCCTTTTAGAAATATATTATTTAATTTGAACGATATTTATAAAATATTTAATAAAATTATTAATATTATTGATATTGCCGTTTATTAGGTAATATTTATTAAACTCCTTCTATTAATAGCGGTCAATGATTTTCTTATCGGTATTAATAACGATAAGGAAAAGAAGGCTATTCCCCGCGCTTATTTCGATGTAGTTAATAATATTATTTAAAATTCCGCCTTCTACTCGATTATTATTCTATTCGGTCGCCTTTATTATAATAACCTTACTTAGTACGAGGATATCGCCGTCGATTTTAAATATAATGAGGACGAATTAAAAATTATCTATACGGTAGTTATTAAGGTTTAAAACGATTTTAATTAGAAGAACTTTAATTACTTTAATTTAATAATTAAATTTAATACCTTCTAAAAAAAGTTTAATAATCTTACTATAGACTATACTATATTTAAATCCTATAGTACTAATATTAGGACTTTATACAATAATTTTACTAAAATATTTAGTACTAGTATTAATACTAGTAAAATATCGTCCTTAAAATAAATTATAAAGAATCTATTAATCTTTACCGGCAAAGAAAACGTTAATGCCGTTCGCAAGTACGAAATTTTTAAAGTATAGTATTTTTATATTTAGTCCTAATAAAAGTACGACTTCCTCTTTTATATTAATGAGGATATTAAAATTATTTATACTGCTATACTATTAGGTCCCGAAATTTTATTAAGTATTTAAAATAATTTAAATATTATTTAGAGTAGAGGAAATATAGATTCCTAGCGTTAGAAGATAGGCGCCGAATTTATAGAGTATTTAATTACCCGTTTCCAAAATATTAATTTGAAAATAGACGTTAATTATCGCTTCGAGGAGTTCTTTATAAAGAATATATCTTTTATAAAATTTAAATTAGAGTTTACTAATTTAATAAACTTTTATAATTTTAATAACTTTATAAAGGTCTACTACTTACGTAATAAGATTAATAAATACTTCTATAATGTTTTCGTATATTGTAATCTCCCCGAGGCTAACGACTTTAAGAAATAATTTGCAATCTACTGTATAATCGCCGGTAATTTGGAGGATACTAACTACCGTTATAAAATAAATGCTTGTATCTTTAATAATAGTACCCCCGCTAGTAGAAATTTTAATAGTACTAATACTAATACGGGCGGCGCTAATTCTTACAGTATTAATAACGTTCTTATTAATTAGGGTAGTAATAAAATAGACTTCAATATTATTAACCTCGCCGTTTTTATTTATAAAAATATTTTCGATTAGTGTACCTATAAGGGTAAATACCGCCGCTATAATAGTAACGGCTATATTATTTGTAATTACTTTACTTCGATTAATTATAGCTCCTAAAGTCCCTAGTATAATAAAGGTAAGAAAAATAAGGGTAGAGGAAGAAGTAAGGATCGTTATAATAAGGAAGAAGTCCGTACTGCCGAAGCCGCGCCCGCTACTACCGTTATTACTACCCTAATTGCAATTACTACCGCCACTACCGCTATAGTTGGTAATAAATATTATAATAAGCCGGAAAATACTTAACCTTTATACTTAATTACGTATAAAAGCCCTTCCTATCGTTATTATAAAAATAAATTTTAGACTTTTTAAAATTAGAGGATTTGGAGGAGGTTAAAATATAATTGTTAAATAGTTCTACTTCCTCAAATTTAATACTCTTATCCTCTTACATTATAATTAAATTATATAAAATTTATTATATCGCCTTTATTAATTCTAGCTACTTTATATTTACCTTTATTAATTATTCTTTTATTATTAAATATAACCTCCCTCGTTTCTACCTCCGTTAAGTAAAGAAGTTCGTTCTTACTAATAAAGTAATTAAAGGTATTATTTTTAAAAGGGTAATAACTAAGCTCTATATCGGGTACTATACTAAAATAATTACTTTTTTAATCTATAATATTTCGAGGAATTACCTAATTATTTTAGGATTCCTATAAATATAATATTATAAATTAAAGATTAATTACAATTAATACAAAATATATTTTACTAGCCTAATATATAGGGGACGATATTTGTCTATTAACCTCTTTAAAAATTAATTAGAAGCGCCAAGAACCCTTACTAACCGGATTTCGGCCGCGGCTATTTATAGTAAAATCGCCCCAACTCCCTAACTTTTACTAAAATATAATATAATTAGGGAAGTACTAATATTAACGACGGTAATAACCCTAAGGAACGAAATTGTAAGCTTTACTAAAAATATACCGGTACTAGCGTTCCCTTTATAAAACGGAGCTACTAATTCTATTTAAATAAAATTATTACCACCGCTACTACCGCTACCGCCGCTACTTTTTAGGATAGAAAAGGTTATAGTAATTTTACTTACTATTTAAACCGGCTACTAACCTATTTCGCCCCCCGTTAAAGTATTAATAACTAATAGGGTTAGATCTAAGGTTAATATTACTAGTACGGCTACTCTTCTAATTAAAATTAAGAATTTAGTATTCTACAAACCTTATATCCGCTTTAATAACTAACGCGTCTCTATAAGTATAAAGCGCCCCTATACCGGTTACTATTACAATTTTAATATAAATTCTTTTACTAAACTAAATAATATTAGGGAATTTAATACGGCTACTTTCAATTTTATTTACGAATCCTAATAATTATAGTTATATATTACGAATTATACTGAATTTGAGAGGTTAGTTGCTGCGGCGGAAATCCGGAATATAAATTTAATCGAGGAAATAATTATAAATATTATAACCGGCAACGATTAATAGTATAAGGAAAGTCTCCTTCCCTAACTCTACCCTTTTATTAATAATTTAATTAGCGTTTATTTATCCGAAAAATCCCGAGAAGTAGCGATTTTAGCTAAAGCAATCTACTTAACCGGCGTATTCGATTAAAATGTACTTCTTTACGAAAAAACAATTTAGTACGTATATTTAATTAAAATTTCTAACGAAGACGCAAGGAAATTCCTTAATAAAGCCGACCGTCCAATTAAAATAAGAAATGAAATTATTACTATCCTAAAGAAGATAGAAGGATAGCGTTATATTAATAAAATAACGGCCTTCCTTCTATCCCTAGCTAAAAAAATTCCGCCTAATTAATCCTACAATTATAAAATCGAACTTTAATTAGAAGCGACCCTACTTAATATAAGGCCGCGCTATATATCCCTAATTAAAATTAATATCGTTAAGAAATAGATTAATAATAATTTAAGAAAGAGTTTTATCTGTCTATTTTAATTGGCGGCTACTTCCCCTATCCTCCTAATAAAGAAGCCGGACGGTAGCATCTATATTTATATTAATTATTAAAATATTAATAATGTAATATTAAAGTTGTACTATCTACTACTATTAATTAAAGAAATATTTAACGCTATTTACTGTATAAGGATTTTTATTAAACTTAATATAATTATTATATTTAATAGAATCCGTATAAAGGAAGGATATAAATAGTTAACTATATTTATAATCCGTTTTAACCTTTACAAATTTATTATTTACCTATTCGGTCTCTAGGGCGCTTTAGGAACGTTCTAGAACTATATTAATAACGTTCTATATAATATCTTTAATATATATATAATAGTATATTTTAATAATATTCTAATTTATTTAAATAACGAAGTAAATTATAAAAATTATATTAAGGAAGTCCTTTAACGGATAATCCGAACGGAACTTCAAATTGATATTAATAAGTATGAATTTTATATTATAAGGATAAAATACTTAGGTTTAATTATTACGCCGGGAGGATTTAAAATAGACTTCGATAAAATTTTTACTATTATAATTTAGGAAGCTTTAGAAATTAAGAAAGTACTATAGTACTTCTTAAGTTTTACTAATTTCTATTAATAATTTATTAAATACTTTTCGATTATTACTAGTCCGTTATACGAATTAATAAAGAAGTCGGTTAATTAATAATAGACCGACTAATATTAAAAGTCCTTTAAGGCCCTCAAAAAGGCCTTTAATAGTAGCCTAATACTTTGAATCTATAATTGGTCTAAATAGACTATTATTAAGATGGACGCCTCAAATTAGGCTTATAGTAATACATTATCCTAGTATAATAAGAAGGGAATTTTATACCCGGTTATTTACTTTAATTAATAATATTCTTCGGCCGAATATAATTATAATATTTATAATAAAGAATTGTTCGCTATCGTTAAAACCCTCGAAGAGTAGTACTTTAAATTAGAAGGTACTTAAAAACCGTTCGAAGTCTTTACCGATTATAAAAATTTAAAAACTTTTATAATTAATAAATAATTTACCCTCCGTTATATATATTAATCTTAATTCTTCTCCTATTTTAATTTTATAATTAAATATTACTCTAAATTTTTATAAGTACGTCCCAACGTACTAAGTAGGAAATTAAAAAATTTACCTAAGGATAAAACCGACGAAAAGTTATTAATTAAGAATAAAGTTTTATTTAACTATAATATTTTTATTAATAGAATATTTATTCTAAAGGACGGGGGTAAGGAGGTTAATATTAGTATCGAATATATTTATAACCTAAAGGTACTAGATGAAAAATTAATAAATAATTTAGTAGCGGAGGGTTATAAAAAAATAATAATATTTTAAAATATTATTATATATTTATTAGACTTTAACCGTCGAATATAATTTAAAGAAATTAAAAACTATATAAAATAGATCCTCTTCGCTAAATATCGAACAATCTAAGGATAGGCGTACTTTTATAATACTATTTTCATCGACCTTACTAATATAGAACTTTATTTTTTACTCTTCTAATATATTTACAATTCGTCCGCCGCCGATTACCCGGATTATAAAAAAACCTATTTATTACTATTATATTCTTTCTTTTAGCCTAAAATATACGTTATAATCCATTCGTATTATAAAGTTTATTTAGTATATACTAAGTTTAAATTATTATAATACGCCCCCTATAGTTTTTTAAAACTATTAGTAATACTATTCGTACTATAGAAGGATATTTCAATCGATTATATTACTCCGCTTACGCCCTATTTATACTACGGATAAGATTTTAAATATATTACTATTATTATCGATCGATTAATAAAGATATAGTATTATATCCCTACTATAGGCCTAATAGCGGAAGAATTAGTAGAACGTTTTATAGAAAGAATTTATAATATTTATAAATTATTAGATTCTATTATCTTTAACTACAATATTTAATTTATTTCGTAATTCTAAAGAGCTTTATCGTTACAATTAGAAATTACCCTCAAACCCTCTTCTACTTTCTACCCTACTATTAATAGTTAAATTAAATGTATTAATATTAAGATAGAGAAATACCTTCGCTTTTATATTAATTAAATATAGGACGATTAAGTAAATTAATTATTAATTGTAGAATTCGTTAGAAATAATTTAATTTTTAAAACTATTAGTATTTCTCCTTTCTTTATTAACTATAATTTCTACCCCTATATAGGTATTGAACTAGTTAAATTATACCCGCTAAAAATATTAGCGGTACAATAAATTAAATACTTTAAAGTTAATAAATTAATTAATTAATTTAAATAAGTATTAAACTTCGTTATAAATTAAATATAATAGGTTTAGTAGCGTTATAAGGATAATATAAATATTTATTAATTAAATATACTGAAATATAAAAAGGGGGATAGGGTCCTTCTTAATATTAAAAACCTCGATATTGGCCGCCCCTATACTAAATTTATACCCCTCTTTAAAGAACCGTTCGAAATCCTTAAAGTAAATAGCTATCGAATTATATTTAAACTCCTAATTAATATAAAGTATAGTTTAACGTTCTATATTAATAAAATTAAATTATAGAACGAGGAGGGTTTATTAGAATAGACGGACGTAGAGGAATAGGACGTTTGTACTAACTATAGTTGAATTATAAGGAGGACCGATAATAAAGAGGATTTTGTAGAATATAAATTTAAGAGGATTAATAAATATTAGAAGAATAATAAGGGTCGTTAGAAATACTTTGTCGTCTAAGTACCCTTATATACGCCGTTATAGTAGCCGTACGCCGATATATTTATAGCCCCCGATACCGTATAAACCTTCTACGACGGATACCTAGAAGTGCCGTACCTACCGGCCTAGGTAGTAGTAGAAAAGAGGTAGAAGGAGAAGGAGAAGGAGGTAGAATAGGAGGTTCTAATTCTATAATAGAAGTTATAATAATAACCGCCGGCGGTAGTAAAGGCTTTTCAAAAGCGGACCGCTCGTTTAATAGGGATTTCTATTATTTTATATAATATTAATTAACTATATAACTTCTTTTAATCCGGGGAAGTATTATAGGGCTAATTTATATACCTTATACTTAGTACTAACGTATAGTAACTTCTAAGATTACTATACGCTATTATTACTACCGGCGAATTGCTGGTAGCTAATTGGTTAGAACGCTGCCTGCCGCGGGTTGGTTAAACCCGCCGGCGGTCGCCTTTATAAGGCCAGCCTTCCGGGCACTCGGCTACACTTCTCTTCCTTTCTCCTTCGTGCAATTACGCATAATCATATCTACCATCTACCCTTTGCCCGTAATAGGTACTTACGGAGATAGTACAATTCTATATTAAATAGCCAACCTAATTATAATTATAGTAAGCTCGGTTCTAGTATATTATTATAAAATAATTTATTATATTATATTTATAATAGGTATTTAGTAGCTTCGATTAGGTATAATAGTTATACGTATAACCTTTTTAATAATAAAGAGAATAAATAAAATTAAGATTTATTTAAAAAGTAATAAGGGGGCGACGGAGAAAATTAGGGGGGTTAATACTATAAAATAATTGTAAAGGAATATTCGAAGAGGAAGTAAGAGGGTGCGAAAATAAAGAAAATAATAGAATATACCCTAAAAATATTTAATTTTAACAATATAATACAAATAATTTAATACTTTCTAAGCCTTCTAACTATTTTATATACGCTATTACTTCGTTTATTATATTAATACTAACTATTAAAAGGATATTTTATTTAAAAAGGGGGTATAATTAATTGGCCTAAATAATAACCTAAATATATTCTAATTAATTATATAATAGATTAAATTCTTTAATATAATAGCGGTTATAGAAATTACAAATAGTTTTTAAAGCGCCTTATTATATACGTTCGAACTTATTAAGAACGGACTATTTAATAGTTTAAGTATTACTATTATATTCAATCTCTAAAAAAGTACGGAGGTCGTTCTATATAAGTATATTATAAATAGTATTATATTTAGGCTTACTATAGAGAGTTAATATATATTTAATTTATATATTCTTAGGGTTACTTTTAATATAATTAATAGCGAACGAAAGGGAAATACGAAGGTACTTTTAAAAGTATATATCGATATTATAAAGGTAGTTCTATAGTTATAAGAAATTTTCGTTAATAAATTTAGTAATATTATATTCAGGGCGGTATTTAGTGTAGGCTAATATAGTTATAATTAGTAAAGGAGTAATTATAGCGATAGCCGCCGACGAAGGGGTAGTAAAGGGAAATATAATAAAAATATAGGTTTAATTATAGAAGAGGTAATCCTAATAATAGAACCCGGCGGAGATAGGGGGGTAGTTTCCTATTAAATCTTATTTAACGAAGCCTACGAAAACGAACTATTTTTATTAGGATATATACAAAGGGAAATAATTAAAGAGGAGTTTAATTGTAGTAAATTAGAATTTAAATAATTATTATTTATATATAAATTCATTAGCTTCTAAAATTTAGGGATACAAATAGGGAGCCCGGGGCAACGTAGGGGGGTAATCTTCATTATTATTTTCTTTAACGGACTTTATAGTAAATTAATATTATTATAATAAAGGTAGAGGAGGTTGAATTATTTTAATTATAGTAATTACGGGGGTAGTAGTATAAAAGGGACGAAGAGTAGCCTTAATAGTACAAGAAATAAACCGGCCGTTATATATATATATTTTAATAGTACTAGCTTAATTCCCGGAGGAAGAGCTATTAATTTATTAGGAACGTAGGCGAAGGGTAGGCTAAAGTAACTACAATCGTAGCTATACGTAGGGGATAGTAAATTAGGGGTTAATTTAGAGATATATTAATAGCTACCGACTATAATAAATTATATTGCGTTGAACCTCTTTTATACTTTATATAAACTCTATCCATCCGCTAAGGAGTATTATAGAGTCCCGTACTCGTCTAACGCCCCGACGCAGTGCCGGATTATCCTTCCTACGAGCCTAACCCGATATAGGCACTACCGTTGTTAATCTACCGCTTCGGCCGATGGAGCGGAGCAGCCGCCGTTGGAGTGTTTCTAAGTATAGGCTCTTAGCCTCCTAACAAGTAGGTACGCGCTATATCATTAAAGAAGGCTATAATAATTAGCCTACTATTTGAATTAGTACGAAATATATTAAATAATAAAGTAATAGCCGCCTCTAGTACTAGTAATAATAATAATAAATATAAAGAAGGAGGTAATAATTTACTAGTTAATATTAATATTATTAATAATATTAATAGTAGTAATAGTAGTACTAATATAGAGACTATAAATAGTCTATTATAAATTATACTAAAGAGGGACAATTTTAAAGGTCTATACCAACTATACCCTCTTCCCTTATACCTATTATACTTACTACTATACTAGTACTTCTCTCCCTACTTTCAATATCCCTAAATCCAACCACCTTATACTACCGGCGGCTCTATTACTAATTCGGCAATTATTAACGGCTATAATTATAATATAACGGGCGTTCTCCCCCTACTAAGTAAAATAGTAACTATCGATTCGTATACGCCGTTAGAGTATTTTATTATTACGTTCTATAAGTATCCGACTAACCGTAAGACTTTTATTACTAAGCGTACTAATACTAATATTAACCCTCTTCCTATTTCTATAGTAACTATAATTTTTATTTAGCTACCGGTACCGCCGTTAATTATACCGCCGTCGGTAGTAAGTAAAGAGGATAAGGGTAAGGAGGAGATTAAAGAATCCCTAATAGAAATTAGAAAATTATTTATATTACGTCCGTCCGTACCCTCAACTCTCAATCTCCGTTTATTACCGCTACCCCCCGCCTTACTTAATTAGCCGGCTAAAAAAGTTATTATTAAATTCTTTAAAGCGTTCTATAAGCGTTACTATATTAAATTATTAATTAAAGTAATACTAATATATAAAATTCTATTCGCTTTAAAGAATAAACTCTAAAATAAAGAAGCGCCGCTTAATATATTCGTACTTAAAGAGTAGCCGGTAGAGTAATTTATAAAACTAGGGTTCAATTATAACCTTTATATAGTATTTAAAAATAGTATTAAAAATTTCCTTAAAATTAAATATATAGTACTAATAATATAGTTAAATTATAATAAATATACTTTCTAACCTCTATTACTATAATTTAACTAACTAATATATATTCCAAACCCGCAATTTAATATTATATTCGAGTATAGTATTACTAAAGCTCTCGCTTCTATAGCGGGCAATACTACTACTAGCGGTCCTAGCGAGGAATAACGATATTACAAATCGATTTATAGCGAAAGAGGAGGGTTTTTAATATTTTAGTATTATTATATAGATAAATACAATTTATAGTACTTTTAGCATTTATAGTATTTCTAATATTTTTAGTACACAATTTAATTTAATACCTATAAATCTATTGCTCCTACCTATACTCTCTACCGCCGCCTAAATATAGTACCCGTCTTTCTATACTTAATTAGTTCGTTAGTATATAGCTCCTTATACTCTTTATTAATATTATTAAATCGATTTATTACTAGCTTCGTATTTTTAAAATAATTACGAATTTATTATACTCTATACCCTATATCCTACATAAGTCGCTTAAAAAATATAGTAAAATCGTTGTTTAATATCTTATTACTACCTTTATTATAATATACCTACTTGAATTACCGCTTAAAGTCGTTAAAATATACCTCGATAGGGTTGAATTCGGAAGAGTACGGCGGTAAATACTATAATAGAACCCCCTTCTAATTGTACGCATACTAAAATTTAATATAGGGGTATTAATTAGCGTTATTTATTACTAAAATACTATTACGATTAGAAAATAAATTTATTTTAAGGAGTAAGTATTTTACTATCTAGTCCTAAACCCCGGCTAAATCTATTATACCTCTAAATACTAATATATTAAATAATCTATTTATTATAATAACTAGAAGGAAGTAATACTACGTACTACGTACAAATTTGTTTAATACTATTATAATAGCGCTATAGAATACCCAATTAATATAATAAGCACCATCCTTTCGATCTATATTAAATTCGTTATAGAATATAAATATCTCTATAATAAATAAAGAAATTTTTAATATTTATTTAATTACTAACATAGGGGATTATTATAATACCTTTATATAGAATTGCTTTTTCTTCTACTTATCCTATCGAAAGTACCGCCGTACAGTCTCGATTGAAATATATACGTCGTACTCGTTAGTTAAAAAGGTATAAATTTTATTAAAGTATAAATCAGGTTTCAATATAAGGAGGTTTATAATTTCCTTTATAATATTAATTACAATTAATAAAATATAAAGAGTAATATTATATACAATATACCTTAAACGCCTATATAGGAAGCTTTTTAGTATTTTAAGGGGTTCGCAATAGTATAAATACCTTACTAATATCCGCTAAAATATATTTATACTTCTATATACTCCTTATACTAATACTAATAATCTTAGCAACGTCGTTAGGATGCTCGTTATTTACTAGCATTATTATTATTAATACCTTCTAGCGGGTATTAGGGTAGCGTACTATATTAATAATAATTTAAAAGACAATATAAATATTAAAATAAACAATTATACAATCTAAAGTATTAAAATATCGACTTTTTACACTAGTTTTAGGTAGATTTCGATATTAAACGATTGAGTTGAATCGTATAAAGCGATGTCAAATAGCTAGATTTGTCAAATGCGGTGTATGTGTGTGTGTACGCACACACCTCTTGCCAAGACTGCACAGGTGTTTGAGTGTGGGAATGACTATGAGGGGTTCGTCAATCGGGATAACGACTGCCGATTCGATGCGGACAATGCCGCAGAGGGTTAGGGCTCTGGCCGATGTACTTGGCTGCCGATGCCGTCCGCCCGCCCCGAGTCATCCACGACGTCTCCCCCGATTCCGTTTTCACAACCCGGCCCCGTGTCAACCGATCTGATCACCGAAGCTAGGTGCACCGTCACTTTTCTGAATCATTTGGATAGCCAAGCTACTAGCCAGTCCGTAGGGAATAGTAGCTCAAGGTACGTTGACACCGACATGACTAATAGTCACCCAAATGCACCGTCATGCTGCCAACTTGGGTGTTCTATCAAGATCGCGACACAAAGCGAAAGACATGCAAAGGCGCAATATCAACTATCTTTTCTGACACTTGATATAGGCAAAATGGGAAGCACCTTTATAGACACTTCGGGCGCGGACTTCTCCGCGCCCCCCGTTCAGGTCACCTTCGACGGCCTTCTGTTCGACATGGATGGCACCATCATTGACTCTACCGCTGCTGTTGAGAAACACTGGGAGGCGTAAGTCTAAATTCCTCTTACGCCTACATGACGAAGAACAGCAAGTATGCTCGGTTTTACGAGCCCAACATGGAGATACACTCGAGTGTCTGTCCGGCCGTGGAAGTTGCAGATAGCACAAGGCAGGACAGTC
The DNA here is from genome assembly GCA_037102815.1 of Neurospora intermedia. Taxonomy (NCBI): domain Eukaryota; kingdom Fungi; phylum Ascomycota; class Sordariomycetes; order Sordariales; family Sordariaceae; genus Neurospora; species Neurospora intermedia. Next base: position 1,675,151 of record BTPP01000003.1, on the reverse strand, counting down.
AAGAAGGGAACCAGAGTATCCTTTACCACGACGATATCAGGAGTCACCAGTTCGTGGATTTGATCTCGTATATACGGTTTATGAGACTTGCTGACAAATTTCAACATAAATAGCATCGGTAAGGAGATCGGACACTCGCCCGAGGTCATCCTCCAGTAAGTCAATATCACCACTACCATACCTCCCGGTCACTCAACGATTACCAATGATTGCCAGCTGACTCGTGAATCTCATATAATCCAGGACCTCCCATGGCAGAAGATCCATTGATATTCTCAAAGAACTTGCCCCGGAGAAGGCAACTTTGGAGTGTAAGTCAGTTTGAAGTCCGAGCCGCAGGTTGGCCTGCAGCTGGTCAACCAAACCTAGGCAACACACCGCACTAACAACACTGAATCATGCCAGACGTTCAGCACATGGAGGGTCTTCTCCCTAAGAAGTATGGCAACGACGCGGTTGAGATCCCCGGTGCCCGCGCCCTCCTTCAGGACTTGATAGATCGTAAGAAGCCGTGGGCCATCGTTACTTCAGGTACTTTGCCGCTCGTTTCTGGGGTAAGTGAACTCGCTGTTGTTACTCTTCATTCACTCCCCCTGTTAAACTTTTTCAAACTTATTCGAATATGTTCTTCACTCTCCATTCTTGCACATCATCACATATCTCGCTCCACATAACCTCTCTCATTTGACATAATCTTCATTCATTCTCTTGGGAGTCGCGCATCATTTTATCCGTGCTTTTTGTTATCAATGGCCCTCTGTTATTCATCTGGGCTCCTCAATCCTTCATACAAGTTACCGCCCTTTTTTTACAATGGTCTTCTTGCCAGAGGTGCTATTGCTCTCCCGCATTCGCCCATCAGACTCATGTTCGAATTATCTCTTTGAACCACTCATTCTTCTACCAACACTATTGATCGTTTTACCCTTGTTCTTCACTACATCCCCGTCCTATCGACTTCCAACATGGCCCGCTACATTCTCCCGTACCATACGCTCCAATATTCATCATCGTTTTCACGGTTCAAATTACCTTCTCTTATGCCATCCCCCTTTCCACCCTTATACACCCACTCACCTACTTTGCACCGCTCCCACCCAGCTATCAGCACCTATCTGCTCACCGCATCCACTCCTGATCTGCCTTTACCTTAACTTCCCTTACATCCCTTCCATTGTTCTTTCTCCATACCGACCTGGTACCTGATAACCACTCAATTCTTAACTATCTCCCACATCACTTCCCTAAACCCATCCCATCCCCGTCAAGACCTCCTTACCACCTCACACTTCACCACCACTTTCCCACTTGCTCGTATCCAACCTAGAAGCTAACCCCTCAAAAGTGGTTAGACGTCCTCTCCCTCCCCCACCCCGAGCACCTCGTTTCCGCCGAATCCGTCGCGAACGGCAAGCCCGATCCCGCCTGCTACTTACTCGGTCGCGAACGCCTCGGCCTCTCAAACCCAAACGCCGAGGTCTTAGTGCTGGAAGACGCGCCCGCGGGTATCCGCGCCGGCAAAGCCGCGGGTTGCAAGGTCATCGGCTTGGTCACCAGCCATACGGTTGAGCAGGTGCTGGAAGCAGGTCCGGATTGGGTGGTGAGGGATTTAAGTAGTGTTAAGTTTGTGCCGGAGAGCAGCGGAGAGGGGAAGGTTACTTTGGAGATTAGGGATGCGTTGGTCTTGAAGAACTAGACCTGGAGGTTGGCAACATAAGAACGGAAAGGCTGGGTTGATTGTGGTAAATTAGACTTTGGAGTTGGAATTAGAGGAGAGTGCTGTCGGTGAAGCCATGTAGAATAGAGGTTACTCCTTGCTTGCAGACGAATCGGCTGTTGTTGAGATTTCAAAGGAGAGGATATGTCTACCGACTGGGACGGTCGGTCGAATACTCTCTTGGTCTTTCATTACCGTCAAGTGTAAGAAACGCTCCCGAAGTGAGGCCGAAGCTCTCATCCCTCTCTCTCATCTCGTCTTATCATTGGCTTCAGACAACATACACTCACATTCTGGATAGACTCGTCTCCCACTTAAAAAACCCTTATACTGTACTCCTGCTCACGGACTGATGTCGTACGAGACAAAATCACGCCAAGGCTCCGTCATCAGACACCAGACAGCCGAGCAAGACAAGATTATTTATCCAGACAGGCATACCGACAGGCATATAGAGAGAGACATACACATTAGACAGAGGCAAACAGCCAGTCAGACAGACACCCATATACCTCTAATTAGACACCAGTACGGCTTTCCGAGAAATAAGGGTTCGAGACACGATCGCACCACCACCAAGACGAACAGGTGTTCTGTAGCCTGGTGGTATATCCGCTCCCGAGTCTCTCTGTCTCTCATGTCGATTTTGCGTTCGCCTCACATCACCTGTTTCTCAAGTCCGACCGATTCATCTCAATAACAAAAAGGATGCGAAGTCACCCAGGTATCAATCTTGGCCTCATTCAGAATTATGTGTTTCCATTCAACCGAGCTCAGTTTGTTATCAACGAATGAAGCGAAGGTAAGCTAAGCTTTTCTCAACCTTTCCCCATCCAGGCGGTTCATCCCAAGCGAGCCTCCCGTTACCTACCTTAGTGTAATGACCACGGCTTATGCACCCGTGTGTTCATCATTTCACCTTCACCTTCACCTCTCTCTTCCGTCGGTCCTTGGAAGGGTCGATCTCGTTCACGAACAATGAGGGGGGGCTTTTTCATCTTAGTGCCGGATTTCGGTCGGTAAAACTCAATGTCCTGTGGAAACCATGTCTCCGTCATGAAGCCAGTGCCTTGGCGTTGAAAAAAGAAAAAAAAAAGGAAGGAAAGAAATAGGAGACTTGATGTCAGAACAACTCTCACTCCCCCGTTTTCTCGGCATGAAGTGGCTGGCACCCTTTCGTTTTCCTTTTGTACGTTTTCGGCTTCCTTACCTTACTCACCTACCTATCTTACCGAGGAGTTCCAGATGAGTTTCTCTTCTCTTCCTCAACAACTTCAAAGACTCGGAGAAACAATCTGGGAATTGCTGTGTTACCTACCATACGGTAATAGCAAATGCTCATCTCTGCTCCTTTGCTTGCTTGCTTGCTCGTCTACAAAGATGGATTCAAGACATGGCAAGACAAGGAAGAGAAGAGAGCACACCCAGCCACCACGTACGAGGCTCATCTGGATCTCCTTCCTTGCCCCTTCCCCCCATGGTCTAGTCCAGTCCGCGCTTCCAATACCCAACAGAGCGCAATGTACGCATGAAGGCGCGCATCGTATATGGACGAAAGAAAAACCACTTTCAACTTTCCCAATCTTGAGCCCTTTTCACACTCGATGAATTCCCAACCATCGGTATTCCCTGTACTGACTGGTACGTGGTCCAATTTGCGAGGCCCAGTAGTCTGGTCCTTGTGCAAAGAGAGAGTGGAACTAAGGGTGGCGAATTACAGACCACGCTTCGCTTCATAGGTAGAGAGAGGTAGGCTGGTAGGAAGGAGTGGAAAACGGGACATAATAGGACAGAAAATAAAGAAATAAAAAAAGAAAAGACACCAAGACAGAAGAAGGAGACGCGCGAAACGAAGATTATCCACAACGGCAGTTTGTTTTCGCCTCTACGAGAGAAGGGTTACATTCTCACTCATCACTAAAAAGTAGGTAGAATTTTTTTTTTCTTCTGTTTGGACCAGCCATGTCAAGAAGGTAAACACACAAAAAACACCGCACCGTACCGCACCGAACCGCATTGGAACTTGTGACAACGTGAAGTGTGTGTACATAGTGCAAGGAAGTGGAAAGGGGGGAGGGGGGAGGCTTGCGGTAAGAGGCTTGCCAGACATTTAAGCATCGCGGCATGACGATGGTCATGTGTGTTTAACCAAAGTTGCCAACAACACCCACCACCGCGACTCACCCAACCCGCGCAAACATAAATCCCTCAAGTTTCAAGATTGCAGTTTGAGTGTATGTACGAGTTCTCGCCGCTAGCGTGTCTCCGTGTCTCTTCGCAAAATCTCTTGCTTTCCAACATCCCCCCAAGCAAGCAAGCAAGCGAGAATCAGCAGCCGTGGTTTGTTTCCGTAGGGCGCGACTCTCATGCCTCCGCTTTCCTAGATACGATCCTAGAAGTAGGTACCGTCTTATCGGTAGGTAGGTAGGTAGGTAGGTAGTCAAGGGTTATCGTTATCAAAGAAGCCCATTTTCCTCTGACAACCGGAACATGACGCCCGGGTTTCCTCCACTCAATCTCCCGAATGGGGGCCCCAGATGCCCTCACCGCCTGGCCCCCTTCTCCACGACACAAATATACCGGAATTTCGGGGAGACCCAGCAAGTGAAAACGACAACAGCTTGGGTTTCCACAGCGCCTTGTCGTCGTAATTGCTATCCTGTTTCGAAGCTTCACCCGATCCTTTTTTTTTCCTCCGTACTGTGCAAGACGCCGCCTCGACATTTACGACGTAGCGTAGCGTGGTCACTACTCTGTCGCCTCCTCCCACCTGAGTTTTCCATTCAAAGTGTGACGCGACGATAGGTGATGGGCAGGCAATCAGCTCTTGGCGTGCTCCCGTCTAACGTATGTTGAACTCTTTTTGGCGTCCAGGCCGATGAGATGAGGAGGCAGAGTAGGATACTGATCATCCACCGGTCTCCATCTACACCCAGCCGAAAGCCAACTGGGCCCCCCTCCCCCGTCCTCCTCATGTAGGTAGCTGTAACCAGGTGTACTAGGCAGCCAAGTTGTCAGGCAGTTGAGGAGAGAGGCATGTACACAGCACTGTGTGTGTGTCCCCCTGTCCAAGTCAGTGTACTTCTGTCCAGCATCCATTATCCGTCCATTCAACGCTCACCACCTAGCCTCCATAAACTCGTCAGTGTCCCATACCCCTCTTCCTTACCCGCCGCCTCGAAGCAGGAAATGTGGGAAGGGGAAAGCTCCCTCTGACTTGCCATTCGCCAACGGCCTCGAACTCCTTGCTGAAGATGGTGTCATTGGCGACAGTACAGGCTTAGCCAATGCCGCCGACCTTTGTGTGGCTTTGTGGGGAGCAACAACATGAGGGGGGGTTAGGTCACATCCGGATACTCCCCCCGAGACAGCACTCAGAGCCCGTTCTCTCCCTCCATCTGGTTGTCTCTTCTCTCTCTTTTCGTCTCCGCTCTCGGTTCTGGGTGCCGAGACATAGGGTAACACGGGTGAGATACCGTGTTGAGACAGAGCAGGCGACGAGTAGGGCCAATCGTGTTCGGAGATGTATGGATATGAAGGCGAGAAGAGGGTCCCCGTATGGGGTACAGATACACCTGGATGAGAAAACACCATGCCTCGTGGCCCATGTTTGGGCGAAGGGAAGAGCTTCTCCTTTCAGTTACCCCTGCTAGCATATTGTTATGATTTCTGGTAGCCACTGAGCTCTGAGTTGTGTAGTGTATGTACGCTTACCACCCCCGTATTGAAGAGCAAAAGGTTGATCTAAGGATCTCTTCTTCCTAGGCTGATGCTGATCCCGATATCTCCCAGAGCATGAGGTCGGAGCAATCACTTTGCCCCCCGAGATCTGAAGCTGATCAGCTGAGCGTTTTTCAACCGGCTGCGTGAAACAGTATCTGTGGGCTTGCTGAAGCCCTACCAGGCTACCCTTCGAGCCCGGGTCTGGCCATGTTGTCCGCTGGAGAAAAGACGGGGACTAGGAAAAGACCTTGTGTCAGAACGCGGATTTTGAATTGCCCCCTCAAGCATCGTACGCACTCTTCTGTTCAATTCGCTGAACAGCGTGCTATGAACACAAAAAGAGAAACGAAAGAGTGGAATATGGTTGCAGAGCAGATTGACACGAATGGCTGGTGAAGAAAGTTTCGCGCCGTTGTCATGCCGGTGATGGTCTTCTAGACTGCCCTAGATGTCGACCTTGCGACAATTTGGGGAAATTAAGTCGTCCTGGTGTTCCCGGAGGAGGAGTGGCGGTGGCAACATCATTCGAGCCCGCAGCCTAGACTCATGTCCCGGGATTTTCGTTTTACCCGCAACATTGTAACACTAACCAAACGAGCCCGTTAGCAGCGATGAATTTTTTTTCTTTTTTTTTTCTTCTCTTTCAGTTGTTTGCGGCTGAGAATCACGCTGCCATCTCAACGGTTTATATCCACTTTCCGGGAAGCCTGTGATATGAGAATCGCGTTCGCGCGATGAATATTCGGCCCAAATTGCGCTTGCGCATCAATCTCTGCTCGTCTACCTCATAGCAGATATTTGTGACTGCCAATGATCGGCAGTGAACGACAATCCAACCAAACGGCAAGCTAGAATTTTGCCCCCAAAGCTCGCCAGTCAGCTTGTACACAAATTTTACGACGTTTGTCGAGAACTTGTAGAACTGCCCTACGACCAAAAAAAAAAAAACAAATGGAAAAAGAGAACAGAGAAAAGAATAATAAAAAGAAAAAGAAAAAAAAAAAAAAAACATCGGGACTTTCAACCCGCTCACGCCGTTGGACTGGAGAGCCTTCTTCATCCAGATAGATGCCTGTATGCGTGTAATTGGTCTGATATACGGGCTGCGATCTGTTCCGAAAGCAAGTGTAAGACATTTCGGACTCAGATTGGTGGCTGTTCCTGGAGCAGGTAAACAGCCGCCCAAATTTATCATGAACTGGATGGAGTATGCCTTCATATTTTGGACACTGTCGCACTTCCGCCTGTCTCGACAGGGATGAACATAGACGGAGGGACGACATCGGCCGCCCGGTCCCGAAGAACAGGCGGGCGTCAAAGATGAAATGACACCGGAACAGCTCCTGCAAGGTCCCGACTGCCTTTCGTAGTGTAGGTGACAAAATTGCCCTGAGCTGATCAACCATCATTTTAAGAAGCTGAATCGGTTCGTGCGCCAGAATCGGCCTTCCACGGGCGCGACGGAGCTTGCGAAATTTGATGCCCAAGAACTATGACCCCCCTCGGGCAATTGCATGCTCCAATTCACTCGTCGACCGTAAAAGAGAGGGGCTGAGCTTCTCGCGAATAAATGCTGTGAATTAGTATCTTGACGTTCTGGAGAGGACGGAGAGGTGCTTCTGTAGTGTAGCGTTGAGAGCCCTAACTGGTCATTGTCGAACCTCTACGAATGGGAAAGAGTTGTTCTCTTCCTTAGATCAAAGAGGTCTCTAGGTTGGCCTTGTTCCACCCTTGTGTTGCCTCGTCAAAAGAACCAAACTGACAAACAAATTAGGGTTGCGTTATAGACGGTGGTATAGATTGACATCATACCAGGAACGGATACAGACAGATTGCCGGAAATAGTCGGCGCTTTGCGTAACCGCCAGTTGACATCTGGTTCTCTTGAGTGATCAGTGGATGTCCTATGGTAGTAACTTCTACAAGCCCCAGAGTGAAGTCCAGATGGAAGTAGGTATTTCCATCTCACACGGTGCTAGCAAGCACAACCAAGACCGCTGTAGCAACTGTAGTGGACATTTAGCCAACATAACAGAACGCCTTGTGGCCTGGAGCCTGGCCCTATAATGACGCCTCGAAAAAGCTCGCTACGCCACCTCTGCAAGCTATCGTGATCGACGGCTACTGATGTCCTGCTTCAGTCGGGCGTTGCTTGCTGCAGGAACATGAAACAGACGAGCAAGCTGCGTCAATCTTGATATTCTTTGCGGGTAGTTGGCGATTCAATGATATTGCTTGAACCACTTGACCGAAGGATTGCGTGTTGGGGCATGCCGAAGAGCTAGATTGCGGCTCAAATCGCGGGACGAAATTAGAGTCGATGTTGTGTAATTACATCTGTCGTACAACGGCCCCCACGCCTGCAGTGACGACCCCTACGAAGAGGCACATTCTCTCGGGTTTCTCTGTCTCCTTCAGCGTCCAAATATCCATATTTGAGTGTTCAACCTGAGAGGTCCGTCGTCACGGCTCCCCTTATCAAGGCCGAGCTTTTGCGGTGGCATTTTCGGGCAGAAGAGGCTTGATGCGTCCGCGCACTGAGATATTCGGAGGGATTGAAGTTTTCCCCTCAGAACCACGTGGCCGCCCTCAACTTTTGTCGAATATCTTGCAAGGGCGTGATCAGAGGTGCAAGAGAGCGAAATGTCGGACCACTCATTTGCGGGCAGGGTCCAACAGCTCTGTAGTTAAGCAGCTGCGCTGTTCAAGACCGACTTAGTCGTATACTGCATACGAATCCTATCACCGGATCCTACCCTTGGATCATGAAATGGCCACAAGAGAGATGCGCGCGGCTACGCTGGCTGCGATTCGCTCCTCGTTGATGAATGTACCAATTACCGAGATCAGAGCAGCGGCGTTATCACTATTGCAGCAATCAGTGAAGAGCAATTCACTGCAGATGTTCCAAAGCTCCCTCAGAGCCTTGAGCTTTGGTAGCTTTCAAATACTGTTTGGATAAACAGACGCTCAAGATCCAGTGCATTGGTCTATCGCGCATCATAAGATGATCGATGTTTGGCTAATGATTCGATGCGAAAGCATATTTCGCTTGTTGGTTGAGGTGCCCCACGTTTCTTGATCATCTTCAGAGCGGGAAGAACCGTACACCACTCTAGAGTCTAGTCAGGGTCGTTCAGTTGCAATACTGTGCAGCGCCCCGGGAATAAGAGCTTGCCGTTGCCTGTCCTTATATGTTGGTTGAGCGTGCTAAGCTTCGATGATGGCGAATACACATTCTCGGAGCGCATAGTCAAATTTGTACGTATAGAACAGAGCGGCCGACATGGGTGATAAGGACGTGGGGGCTTCCCCGCGATCAGGCTACCACAATGGGACCAGTGATGAGGAGCCTTTTGCCTATTGAAGACTGAAAGACTATCTCATATCCCAAGGCAGCTTGTTTAGTCAGGGGCTAACAACGGGATGGGAGAAGAAGAAGGTTGTCCACCACGCGGTACCGGAGATATCTCTTCAGATGCGAAAACGGTTGGTCTTCCGCGTCCCTGGCATCTTTGACATGATCATATTCTCCGTGTGGGTGTTGAAGGGCCTGCGGGTGAGAACCTGGTAGCCTTGACTGCTAATCATCAGCGGTATGGTGCAGCTGTCCGTTCATGGTAAACCTCGATGTTGGTGCTCATCGCGGGCAGAGGTTTGATGCGACGCAGTGAGCCGATGAATCTGATCCTTTGGTTCTCCAATCATGGAGTCTCTTCACCCCCCTTTCCGGAGAAGCCATATATGAGTGAAGGCCATAAATAGAAGTGTAGCCCTCAATGCGGGTGCATAGATGTTGTATCACATCGCCGCGTCGCGCCGTGTCTCTTGCGTGTGCAGCGGTAGAGCCATAACAATTAATGACGGTCAGCAGGACGCTTGAATACCGCGGCTCCGGTTCGTCGGATCTAAACTGCGGCTCACAGGGGTCATGAGTGTTCAAAGTCATGATACTTCCAAGGCTGTGTGCAAATACCATGACTTGGTAGTCATCAGCGAATGGCACCAAGCAATCTTGGAGCGGCGAACGACCTACCTTGAGGCTGCCTGGCAGAGCAACGAACACCACAATGGCTGTGCAACCAGTCATTTCCAAGCACAGTTCTCTGGACGACAAGAAATTGACAGTGAGATGCGACTTGGTGGTCAGTGACAACAAGAAGTGCTAGAGATGTACGGACACTGTACCGCATGGAGTATGTATATATTCATGTTCATCGGGAGATGGGAGCTTTTGAGCAGGCTTCAGCTTGCTCAGCCATGACCGCAACTGGGACGGGCCGGGTTGCTGCAGAAAAAGCCCCGAGTGCGAAGAAACGAATCAAAAGTGCGAGTAAGCGAACTGGTCCACAGAACACCAGCCAGATTCAGCATGACCGGTCAAGACAAAGTGTGAGGCCCAGACAGAAATGTAGACAGTGAGCAAGTGACCAGCGGAAACTTGATGTCCCGAGTCCTTTGCCCTTCAACAGCCATGTAACACAGCATCGGGTTATGCAAAGGTAGCTGCCGCCGGGCCGCTGTGCAACTTCAGTTCAACGAATCACCAGTCTCTCTGTTGTTCCCGAAGGATGAGCGATGCGCATTGATCGAGTAATGAGGAGACCGGGCTGTCTGTCAAGCATGGACTTGACTCGTTGGCTTCAGATTTACCTCTATGTGTTGGTATTTTAGGGGATTCCCATCTCTTGGCAGGATCCTGGGCCGTGTGGGCGTAGAAACAGTAACCTTTTTGCGCGAGGTGGCCCAGTGTGAGTCTTTTGACCGAGACCCCCCTATACCATAGACCCCTACCAGAGAAATGTTGCCGTAAGGTGCGTGGATCGAACCTTGGGAGGGTTGCCGAAGCATATGTGATTGTTGTGTGTCGGTGGCGCCACGCCATCAGCCAGTTTCTACCCGTGGCCAGTGGGAGAGAAAGAGTGCCTGACTGTTGTTTAGTTGAGAAGTGGTGCTTCTTTTTCATCTGTCGATACGACATGTAAGCGCATCGAAACTGTCCTACCCAGAACTGAAGCACGTCGAGAAGATGGATTTTCCTTGCACGTGATTCACTTCACAGCAGGAGCATGTACCGGTACGTAAGATGCTGAACCCCATCTCCTAGTATGAATTGGGTTCTGCTTGCGATTGGTCGCCTCGTCAGCTGGTGCGTATCGTGTGGCATCTGGCCCGTCTCTTTCTGTTGGTGCGAAGGTCCGAGGCGGTCCCGATCGCACATCACCAGCCCAGCGTCCCATCTTGGCTTGCTCCGCGTTGCCAAACAGTTGATTGGCTTGAGCCTTTAACGGCCCCGTCATCTCCAAGCCGAAGGTGGACCGGCGAGATGAGCAAAGGGGTGTAATAGAGATCACGATCTAGGTACTTGAGTGGTGAGCAGAGGCGGAACCAGGGATACGCGGTGAGGTCAACGTTCCCACTTGACGACTTGAAGGCGTGCGTGGTGTAAGGAGGACTGCTATCTAGTGTAGATGCCATCATCCATGACTCGTGAGGTTGGAGAAGCCCAGAATGGAACTGATGAAGGACCAAGGCGGGACATCTTGGCAGAACTTGAAATGGCGGGGATGGCCTCTGAGAGAAGGGAGGGAAGGGGCCAAGGGAGAGAGGATCGAAGAAGAAGGAAGGGACTGATGTACTGCGGTAGATGAGGAGGAGGAGGAGGAGGAGGAGGAGGAGGATGGTTATGATGGATGTCCCTTGTCAAGCTGGACGGACGGGACGACAAGCTTGAAGACGAGGAACTAGGAAGGGACCGTGACTGAGTGCGGGAGATCGTAACACTCCGACTCAAAGAGGGAAGTTCCAGACAGGAACGAGGAAGGTGCGCTCTGCAGTGATTGAACCACTCCAGTGGCAGTCAAGAACGAACCCAAATCGCCCGACTTGGACAGTGTATACCTACGACTCCACCCATCCCGCACTGGCAACCGAACTGTAGTGCGGTGCACGGCTCTGTAAAATCCGTCACTGAATGCCTAACCATGTGCCACGCAGGCATTTCAATCGATCATGATTTGAGGCTAACTGTGCGGACACAGTGTGGTAAGGCTTGAGATGAAATTTCGGAAACTTTGCAAGTACACCACGGAAGTCCGGTATGGTAATTTACTGGGAGCTCGAGCATTCCCTGTACTCGGTACGGGCACCTACTGCGTAGGTACCTCTAGACTAGTACACTAGTGCCTGCCAGCTCCGTGTCTGGACCTGGCCCTCCGGACCGACTTCATGAAGGACGGCGGTCATCCCTTCCTCATCAGAAGCAGCACATGGCGGCATGGCGCAGACTTTGACAACGTCATCGACTTGGAGAAAATTCTGCACTTGGAAATTGGTATTGCAATTGAGCTCGACAACTGAAAGCTCGCCAAACTATCTCATTGAGCAGACGGATCGACCATTCAGTCCGTCACCTCGTTTCGAAAGTTCAATCAGCCTTTTGGGGTGCGATTGACGGGCACACGCGCTGCACCGTACCACACAGCAGGCGCCCACTTTTGGTCCGCCATCACAGTCTCCCGATTGGGCGGTTCCTGCGCAGGAATCGTCAAGCCGTCTAGTCTAGGTAAGCCAGTCAACTCCTCCAAAAAGGAAATCTCAGAGTTCCGCCGTTCCTCATCTCGCTCAGGTAGGTCTCTGCCTGCCCCAGTCATCAAGCGGTCCCACACCCCCCCACCGGCCGCAGCACCGCGGACCACAACGGTTTTTCTCTTCAGCTCGGGCCATATCAGCCATGGTTCCCTTTGGCCAACGCTCGGGCCGTAGTTTTCCCCTAGCGCCTTGGTGTTGTCGGCTTTGCACTTGCATCCGCCAAGAGCCAATGTACCGTTTGATCTACCCTCTCCACCTCCAAAGCCAAGAACCAATAGAGATTAGACTTCTGACTCGATCTTCTTTCTGTTTTCCTTTGGCTCTGTTTAGCGACCCGGATAAAGCGACTGTGCTCGATTCCATATGGCCTGTGTGGGGACCGTCTGACCAATGGCACAACCATATCAGCGCCCGCCAATTTCCCACCAAACTAACATGTATGCAACATCCACACCAAAATTGCACAAGAATTTACAGACGAAGCTTTCTAATATACTAATTTACGTGAATAGTATTAAAATCGTTGAGTTTATATTTATACTAGTATAATTATAGATCTACTAGTATTAATACTATTAGCTCGACTAGGATTACTAGTACAACTATTGAGACTACTATTAGTTAGATAGTAGCGGTTGGTACGGATTTAAATATAATTGTTACAACTATTATAAAGGAGGGGGCGGTATTATTAATTGGCGGGTAGGTTAGTAATATTACTATTATTAATACCTATAGTATATTAGTAACGGCGGCGGTAGTTGAATTCGTTATTATTAATTCGTAAGCTCCCGTAGTTATACTTCTAATTATACCTCTCTTTACTATAATTCTCTTAACTCTTAGAGTTATACTTTTAATTTCTCTATCTCTAGCCTCGCGCTCTCTATAACCGTCTTGGCCTCTTACTTTCTTTAATTAACTAGTACCGCTTTAATTATCCTTTTCTTCTTAGCCGGTTATATTAAAGCTTTAGGGGGGGTATTATAAAATAGATTATATCTAACGCTAGAGGAGGGGAGTAGGGGAAGGGTAGGTATAAATTAAATACTATTACGAACCTTCTAGCGGTTCATTACAATAAGGAGGGGGTCTCTCTCCCTACATAGTATTAGCCAATTTACGGATAAAGGCTATAAAAGTCTAGTTAGTATAGTAAATAAATAAATTAATAGAGGATTACTTACCTTCTTTAGTTTTAACTATTAATATTTATCGATTATATTCTAAGGTATAGTACTGTCCGTCTTTATAATATCGAATAAATTATACTAGTACGGTAATTTATATTACCGGTTAAAGTTAGTAGAGTACTACCTTTATACTTTTATTAAATTACACTATTTAATAATAGTATTATTAGCGAGGGTAGTTTGCCGTTAGAGTAATTCGAAGTACGTAAAACTCGTAACGAACTTTACCCTCGCTAGCGTAGTATAATTATATTTAATTATACTCTTTAAAATCTAATATATATATTTACTAGCGAAGTTGGTCTTAAGCCAGTTGAGAGTTTCGTTAATAGCGCCCAATAGTTAACTTAAATTAATACAACGATTCTTAAATAATACTTTTAATACGCTGTAGGCACCCTCTATATAGGAGGTTATACGTATACTAAAATTGCAATATAACCGTATAGCGAAGTAAATAAATTCGTACTATAATAGAAAGTAAATAAAAAGGAGGTAATTAGTTATAATTATAAAAAGAGGGATTAGTAATTATATAAATAATAATAGAAAGATATAATTAACGTACCTTTTTATTTAGGGAATTCCCTTAGTAGTACCTTCTATTACTAATAGAATCCCTCCTCTATATTAGAGTAGATAATTAACTTCTATACCCTTAGAATACTATTTATATTAGCGAGCTATTTACGGTCTAAGTCTTTAGGAGTTTTACTACTATTATCAATAGGCTGGTTATAAGGGTTCTTAACGCCTAATTTTAAATAATATTCGCGATTATCCCTATTTAATATTATAGCGGTAATATAGCGGGCGTTAATATCTTCGTTAGCGGGGTTAATATTTATATATAAATAGTCTTTACGTAAATAACTCCCGTTACTACTACGGTTACCTAGTATAATACCCTCTAAATTACCCTTCTACTTCTTTTTAATATTAAAAGTAACGTTCTTTATTATATATTAGAAATAGATTTAGTATTGGGTAATAGGGAAAATTGCCCGGCAAGCTCTCTTATACGCTTTATTGTAGTCTATAATAATAATTAAAGGGTGGGGGATCTTATACTTAAAAAGTATAGCCTCGATTTGCTAGAATATTTATATAAAGTATACTTCCTTCTCCCCGCTAAGTAAATAATAACCAATATTGAAAGTCGTATATATAGCTATTATACTATATATTTAAAGGAGAGGTATATTGAACTTATTAACTTTATATATATAATTTAAACTTATAACTTCGGGATTCTTTTTTAATTATTTAATATACTAAGGATAATTCTAAAATATCCTCTCTATTAAACTATTTTCTTCGCTATTATAACGGTAAACGTCTTTAAAAATATCCTTAATTTTATTAAGATTATCTAAAAATTATTAGGTAGGTATAAGGGCACTAGCTAGTCTCTATTTACTAACTACTAATATATTTAAAACGTTGCGCCTTATAATAATAATATTAAACTCCTTCCGGATAGTTAAGGCGATATTAGTTAATAAGGTTTTTAGTTATTTAACTATTTTTAAAATACTAGCTTCTACCTTTCCAATACGTTAGAGACGACGGTTAGCAGTGTAATAATATACGCCGTTTAGATTGAGGTTGTAATAATAGTTAGACTTTATAAGGCCGAATTGCTATACCCTCGTTTTAGTATAGAATATTAGCTTTGCCTTCTACTTACAATTCTTTTTTATATTAGCGGCTATAGGTTATTAAATAGGCGCGTCGTCTTCGTACTTCTAACCGGAGTAACTCTTACTTTTAATATATTCTAAATTGTATTATATTGGCTTACTATTATAGTAATTACTTAAGCGCCTCTTAATAATACTAAACCCGAAGTCTCTAGCAACGCTATTAATTTTAATAAAAACGGTATCGATATTATTCTAGAGATGAGAAGAAAGGGTAACGAGAGCGGGCTTATCTTTTTTAATATCCTTCTTATTTATTTAGTTTTGGTCCGACGATAACGACGAAGAGGAGGAGGAGTTTAAGTTCGAATTTAAGGTCGATAGGGAGTAGCGGCGGCGGAATAGAGTACGAGTTAGAATAATAGCGGGAATTAAAATTAGGGATAGCTTTTCTTCTTTAACGAATTTATTAATATCGAGGAACTTATAATTATCGTTGCGGGGTTTAGTCTTAATCTATTTAATCGAAGCGATCGAGAGAGTTAGGCTAGGGGCGCGGGCGGGCGCAAGTATAGGGGAGGAGGCGGTTAAATCTACGATTTTAAACATTTCTATAGCGTACGGTTAGTTACTATACTAGACGAGAACCCCCCCTTTAATACTATACTTACTAACTATAATAGTAAATAATAACGGCGATAGCGATGTGTTCAATTACTTCAATCGTTACTACTGAGGTATAAAAATATTATACGATATCGCTCGCTAGCAAATTTGGCGGGCGCTAACATAGTTTGCCATTGGCCAGACTGCCCCCACACAGGCCATATGGAATCGAGCACAGTCGCTTTATCCGGGCCGCTGTTTAGACGATTCGAGCAAGAGGCTCCAGACCACCATGACGTTTACAAGAAAGTGCACAACAACATCGAGCACACAACGACGATACTTTGATTCTACCCCATCCAAGCTCCACACTCCCCAAGTAGTGTACCCAAAACCGCGTGCACTCGCCCCGAGAACTTCTGGCCGATCAGGGCCCAAGAAAAAACCAACACGCGCTCAACGGCGAGACTAAAAGACTCGGCTGTATCCACCCAGCGGATAGGCTGTCTCGGCTACATCGCAAGAGCTACACTACTACCACATATGTACAACTCATCTAAGGTACTCACCACTTCTGTTGTACGTAACCGCGTAACCGCGTAACCGAAGCTCTCTCCAGGTCCGCAGCGCCGTCTCGCGCCTCCAATGGCAGAGCTGGCAAGCTGGCTGTTGACACACACTGCCAGGTGACTTCGACACCCTCCGCAGTTCGGCCTGTCTCTTGGACTCGCCAGTCCCCAGCGTGCCCAGTCAGCTCCAGCCCACACATCGGTCGTCGTCGTCCACGGTGTTGCGAACCAGTTGCTTGCAAGACAAAGAACACGGGCCTGCACCCATGCATCTCCCTGAGGTTCAGGACTCTTCATTGAGCTGCATTGAGCCTGCATCAGGGCCAGGGATACAGTCGCAAGCCAGCGTCAAGAGTCGATCCCCAAGGGTTGCTCAGCAAAAGCCGGGACTGGTGTCTACATACCGTAGTAGTGTAGTCTACCATGTACTATGTATATTGGGCCTGCTGTGCGATGGTTGCGGGACGGTGCTGTCTCCAGTCTCTCCAATCGCCAGGGACGAGATGCGATGCACTGGCCGGTTTGGCACTTTGGACTCTGGAGTGCCTATAGCCAGCCTCCATCCAGATGATCAGCTCGACCCCTGATGCCATGTTCGTCGTCCTTCACTCTCTGGGCTCTGCAGGTGTGGGATTGCTGTTGCCAGGGCGCAGTGATGATGCATGTCAAAGGATCCGACCACCGTCGCTCTCTTGTCTCTTTCAGCTCCCCTTTAACCCTTCCATTCCCCCATTGTCCCCTTTCGCGGCATAACTCTGGCTGGCGAAGGGTAACGTTTATCCAGGATACAAAAATCCATGTACCTTCTCGCCTTTGGCAGCGCCCATCCCGCTCACTCCTACTAAATGTTTTCCTCACAACTGCATCAAGAAACTTAATGCACCAGAAAGATTCAGCGCGCCCAAATCGGGGGGTTTCGCTCGGCTTGTAACGAGCTTAACGCCGTGGGTGGAAGAAAAGTTGCCAAAAAGTGTCCAGGACATGGGGGCTTTTGCCTGGGCGCGAAAAGGTGCGTGCGTTTTTTAAATCTCGATAATCGTTCCCTGATGACTGAAGGTCTCTCGACCTCGCAACCCCAACCACACCAACTACACTAAAGTAGCTTCAGTTCCCACACCCCATACCCCCTTCTTCATTACACACACTGTGTTACGTCCTTGCCAGCCATGTACCGGTACCCGGTCTTTCCAGCCTCTGGTTCTCATCCATCAGAGCACGAAATGCCCCGGGGAGCTGGTCAGCGGGTCGGCTAACCAACCCAAGATGTCGTGATGACTGGTAAAGCTATCCATGTGCTACTCTTACAGACCAGAGACCTTCGATCCGGCTGTCCCGTATTGTGAGTCTAGTCAGCCATGACTTGGAGATTGCAAAAGGTGTGCAGTACCAATGCCTGTATCGATGACAAGACACTTCACAGATGTTTTGGGATGTTATAGGTGTGTATACGCACGGAAACTTTGGCCTGGAGCGCCATCCCGTCTTTACAGTACAAAAGTCAACAAAAAAAAAGTATCTCACCAGAACGATCAGGGCGACAACCAGGGCAGTCCCCCCCCCCCCCCCCCCCCCCCCCCTGCTCCCTCTCCGCGGTGCCCAGACGTGGATCACTTGTGATTCCCTGTCCATGAACACCCACACTGCTTGGAGCACTTTCCCTCCCGACCATCCCATTCCACTTTCCGCCCTAGAGAACCCCCCCGGAGGCTCCCACGTACGAAGTAGTCAGGTACCGGCCTAGCGCCGCCTCAACGTGTGTTTGCCTCTGCGCGTTGGTCGTCGACACTAGGCCAGCGGTACATGTTGACTAGACCTGCACAATGTACAAGACTCCGTGGCGTACACCTTGCTTGTGTTGCTGTCTGGATCCTCTTCTTCCTGCTCTCATCCCCGTTGAGCTGGCAACACCTCACACGGCGCAAATCACAGCACGTCTTGTCATCAAACCATCTCCTTCTTCTTCAACCGCCGATATCACCACTTTAGGTTGCTTCTAGGCCAGACAAGACTCGCTCCCTCACTTCTTCTCGTCCTGTAAGTCCCTGTTGTGATTTGTCTTTCTGGATTCAGGTTGCCTGTCCTTGCCGCCTTCAGTCTTACTAGGGATCCGCGAGACCAAGGTGAGCCGACACATCGTCACTTCGCCCGTGTCTCGCTCTCCCGCTCCCGCCCGTATCTTCCCAATCTCATCGAACCCTGTAGCCCCTGTCAGCTCGCCCCTCCTGGCGGCTTGCTCACTCTTAAACTGGTTAAGCCCCCTCCCCCCGAACAGTTCACCCCCTTGCTCCTTCTTAGCCCTGGTATTCTGCTTGACCCACACGTTCTTTCATAACAACCGAGAGTCTGCCGCCTTCTCGTTCATCTGACCCTCAGTCACTCCTTCCTGCAAACCCATCAGCCCTTTATCATCATCCCAGCCCGAGACAGAGAGTCGTCTAAGAGAACACTTGTATAGACACCAACTGGTTTCCTGGGTTTCCTTGACTGACAACAGGATCGCTCTTATGCTGTAGTTCTGGAACTCGAGTCTCTGACTTGATCGCTCATACTGCCATATCTAGTCGGCAGAATCACTAACCTGCTGCCTCTCGCCCATCTCCGCGGTGTCGACGAACTAGGGACAATGGATCCGGAACTATTGAAGTATTACCAGCAGCAATACTACCCGGGCATGGGCTTTGCTGGCCCACAACACACACAACACCATGGGCCCCAGTATCAAGTCTGGAGTCCAAACAGCTACCAATGGACGGTTCTTCAACAGCAGAGGGCAGCGATGATGGTGGGACCAGGAAGCTTACACCCTTCGAAGCAAACAGAGCCCAAGCCTAGGTTGGCAAAGGACGAGGTCGAGCTACTGGAACGAGAGTTTGCCAAGAACCCGAAGCCAAACACCAGTCTCAAACGTGAGCTGGCTGAACAAATGGGTGTTGAGGTTCCAAGGATCAATGTTTGTTCTCGCGAGAAATGTTGCCCCGGTTGTGTCGTGAGCTAACATCCGTTTGTTAGAATTGGTTCCAAAATCGACGAGCGAAGGAAAAGCAGATGAGAAAAACAGCCGAGTTTGAAGCACAACAAGCGAGAGAAAGAGCAGAGTCCGAATCCAAACCCTCCGACGATCAGGACCAAGGCACCATCACCGAGTTTTATGGTCTAAGCAACCGCCATCAGCCCCTGGGCCTATCAACCGCTTCCATCGGGAGCGAGGATGGCGTCAACAACGACCAGTCTGATAGGCAGCGCCCAAATCTCGAGCAGTCAGATCTGGCTTTGGCTGGAAATGTGTCGTCGGCGGCGGCTACGCAAAGCAACGCCTCCCCATCTGGATCGGATAGCGATGGATTTGCTCCTGCTGACTACAACACGCCACACTCGTCCGGACCCCGTGGATACGGGCTTGTCAGCCTTGCTACACCAACACCCGTCTCGAATTCGTACGGCTCAGCTTCGAGCCATATGCAGTATTCACAGCCAGCCCCATTTCCATATGGCCTAAATGAGCCATCACGACCGGTGGATGGTCTCCCAATAGCCACCACCATGCCACAGCATAATGGTCTGCTTGGTGAAGCGAATCAGTTTGGATCTTATACTGAGCGGAGCATGTTTATGCACCCTTCCGACGGACCATTCTCATCGCAAATGGGAGGCCAGGATGGAACCGGAAATGGCACTGCTGAACATCCAACGGTCCGTATGTCGATCGAGGGTGCGATCAACTCGGAAAACATGTCTCCTTCATCGGGCACTAGTTCGTCTCCAGTGATAGCGGACCTGCGCCTCAGGTCACCGCCTCCGCCTTCCGACATTGCCAGCCGCAGAAACCTGCGGCGTCCAGCGCCACTGGGGCCTCTGTCGCTCCGCACCGATTGCGTTGGAAACGGACCAAAGACAGGTATCGACGTTGCGCCCCGACGGATGGACAACGCACGTACGATCAGGAGGATGTCGTCAGCGACCGGAAGCTTGACAGGTCGCATACAAAAATCTCTGGCCCTGAACTCAGGAGGACCACGCTCTCCGTTTCCCATCGATCGAAAGAAGGAGGCCCTGCTACAGGGCATTCAGAACGTCCAATCTCCCCCTATCATGGCGTCTCTGAACAGCGCCATGTCCCCGATGACCAATGGTGGTTCAGATGATGAGCAGGCGTATACCTTTGGCTCTTGTGGGGCGGTAAGTGGGATGTCGTCCCTGCCGCCATTTAAATCCGAAGCTGGAATCAAGACACCGCCTGGGACTCCGGGGCTAGGTGTTCACTTCCGTGATCCATTCGCGTACTCTGCCCCGGCTGACAACGCTTGGGGTTACGTGTCTTCGGACGAGCCTCTACCCACCCCTGGTCTATGCAGCAATGGGGGCTCTGAGCTGGATTACTCCATGGCGCCGCAGCAGCAGTTGTCTGGTTATGTTACCAGTCAGCCTGTGACCCCTTCATTTGCCGCCGCCATCGGACCGACCTATAATAACGTATACGGAACCAACGGCGGAACTCATCTGGCTAGAAATACCGAGTATACCTTCCCGGAGTCGTACCAACCCGAATCTTCGTCACGGTGCTCGCCGGCTGGCCAGTTGAGGGCAAAACAACAACAATTCCAGTTTGCTCAAAACGTCACGCCTCAAGACTTTAGTCATGAAAAGTGAAGAAGCAAAAGAAATAGCCGGCCGGACTGAGACGCAGCTTGCTGGGCGTTTTTCTTTCAGGCTGTTTTGATCACACGATTGGGATGGCAGACTCCTCTGGTGAGCTGCTGGTTTCCCTCCCCACGTGGGTTGACGTATGTTTTGAGATGCCGTCATCTCATTCCTGTTGTGGTCCTCTTTCGGACGCAATATGCCAACACTTCCTCTTTGCAGCATCTTATCTTGCCCTCACTACTACTGAGGCGGATATAAGTTGCATACCGCCATTATCGTCTCATGAGGCTGCTCTCGAAGATCAGGTGATATTTGTTCCAAGGCAGGATCGACTTTGTCCCTCTCTCTGCATGGGCCAATTTTTTCCCCGGGACCGAGAGATGCCATTCTGCGACGAACCCCCTCTCACGTCATTAAGTTGAACAGATAAGGGAGCGTACCCGCAAACGCGAATACACGGGGCTCACGAGTCTTCAGACAACATCAACCGCAATACATCCCGCTAGGATAGGGCAAGGTCCAGGATTAGCGAAACAGTTTGAGAGGGACGTGAGAGAAGGGATGGCGAGATGCGAGGTTTTCTTGTGACAAGTCCTAGTGATAAAGAAGCATTTTGGATGCATTGATACGACGGGCTACATCAAAAGACACATATATAAACGACGGGGCTACTTTCTGTGGGCGCCTGTCCACACTCCTCTGGGTTGGAGACATATGGAGAACTGGGTTTTGGCCACGGATACCCGTACGCAAAGGAACTTGGGAGGGGAGTAAAGGGAGGCAAAGGAGCCTGTGGGAGGGGTTTTTTTTTTTTTTTTTTATCTTTTTTTGTGTATGTGTGTGTGTGTGTCTGCCCGGTGTGGAATTTAATGCCGTGATTAGCCCATGATGGGCCTTGAAATAATGGGCCTTGAAATACGGAAGTGGAAGGAGAGAGGGATAGTGTCTGTTCTTTCTGGCAGGACACCTTGGTCCGTTCTGCTTCTCGCGTTGTATTATTCATCTCTTTCGGCTGCCCTTTTGTCACTGGCCATGAGGGAGCGGAATCAAGAGATGAACAGGCGAATATGAAAGATATTTCGAGCATGAAAGAAGAAAGGAAAAAAAGATCAGATTTCATACCATCGAGCTCGGCGGTTTGACAATTATGTGACGCGCCATGGTAAGGTCAACTGAGGTTCAAATTAGGTTCGGAGGTTCGCGCGGGGGGGGGGGGGGGGGGGGGGGGGGGGGGGGGGGGGGGATGTAAAGTAGTTAGTTACCTTACGGGGCCGGTGGTCGATTACAATTTGCTGCTGGATAAGTGGTCTGAACGCGTTCGAAGCATCCGGTTTAGGTATCATCCTGTTCGATGATCGACTTGAGGAAACCTCTGGGAGAAGTAATCAGTTCGAATATCAAAACATGGGCGACAAAGGAAGTGGTGAAAACCATACATACTTGACCTTAGGAGCTTGCTTGACCTCTTCAGCTTCCCAAACACACTACACCATATACCTGTGACCTAGCTTCTGATTCTATTCTTCATGAACAGGCTTCCATAGGTTTTTGGCTGTGCTTGGGTAACGTCAGCTCTTCAGTCAGCTCGTCGAGGGGTAAGGTTAGGTTGAATAGATAGTGGGGCCGAGGGAGAGGGGGGATCCATCTGAAACCCATGGAAAACTTGCTGATCATTTTCTTCCAACCAGCTTCTTCCAAGTTTTTTCAGCTCTTTCTATTTTTTTGGGAGGATTCAGGCAGGCAGGCAGGCGAGCAGGGGCTGTGCGAGTTTTATGTAGTGTAAAGAGGAATGGAATTTTGCGGCTCCGGACCCGAACGGGTTCGTAACGGGACGGGATCGGCATACATCGATAGGGGGGAGGGAGGGTGCCTGGGTGGTGGGAAGTTAGTAGTGTAGGGTGGGAGCGGGGAAATGGAAAGTGCGGCGGCGGGATCCTCTTTTGACGACATCCATCAATGCGATGCGATGTGTGTGTGTCGTTCGTTCGCGTTCGTTCGTGTTCGTCCCGAAAAAAGAACGAAGGACGAACGACGACCACGTGAAACCTAACTTAACCTAATCTTGACGACACTAAAACAACGGGACGTACCGAGGAGGAGATCGGAAGGGATGGGATGGGATGGGATGGGATGAACGGTTGATTTAAGCTTTTTTTTTTTTTCTTTTTTTCTTTTTTTTTTTTTTTCCGAGAATTTTTTTTTCTTCCTTTTCTGGTCTATCGATCCGCTTTCCAGATTTGTTCTTTTTTTCATTTTTTTTTTTGTTATTCCCACGTTTTTTTTTTTCCTCCCACATTTCGCGTTTTTCAATAGTTCCGGGTAACTATTGAAACTGATTTATCAGATCGTGAATGATCGTCATCGGGTCTTGCCGTTTGTGGGGTTTACCGACCGACCGACTACCGAACCGGACGAACCTCCGGGAATATTGCAAATGTACCATAGATAGGGTAGAACATCCCGAACGATCCCCGGATGCAATCAATCAATCAATGTGCATGCCAGTGAAAACTGAAAAGAGCGTGCCAAATGCCTGAATGCCTGGCTCGAGCTTGGTATGGTGTGGAATGGAATGGAACGATGAAACTGAAATGAAAGCGAACGAACTTAAATCGCTGAAACCGTCCGTCGCGATTCAGGAAAACCGAAGGTGTCTAATGGTGGGTGCAACTTGCCTGTATTCTATGTATTCTACAGTACAGAAGAGCACAAAACACAACTTGACTAACGAACGAAAAGCTTAAGTTGATCGATGCGTTAAAGCCACACACACACTCACCAAGCCACTCTCGCCCACTGCACCTTCTCCCATGCGCACCTCCGTACTGCGAGAAGGGGGGGTCTTACGAACTCTTTGCGAGCTATCTTTGGATGATACGGTATTCTGCGACCTGTACGTAGAGTACCCAGCATTTTTAAGATATTTGAGAACGTATTGACAATTCACCTTCAGGACATATAGTAACCTTTGGACTAGCGAATTATACTTACTCTATGGACAGTCTGAATATTTTTGGACGTTTCGAAATCTGGACGTTTGGCGGAGCGGGACAGTCAACTGACGGTAAATTGGCAGTAAGGTTGTAACCAGTCTAACACTGGGGGTTTAGGAGGTATCTAAGTACAGATCGAAAGACCCCCCCTCCTCCCAGTACGGCATGCGCACCTTAAGAACATCTGCCGCCTAAGTAGACTTGCAGTTACCCTAAGCTGTCCATTTTTACGTCTTGGAAACATCACTCACTACGTACAGTACCAAACTCTACCTGTATAAAATGCTATAGATGAAACGCCATGGGCAGGCGTCTGTGGCGAGGGTGGTTAAGTTGTCTGCCTTTATCCGAACCCAAACCGTAAGTACCCTCGAACGAGAGTTTGTAGTACCATAGTAGATGAATAATATATTCCTGCCATGGTTACAAGCACCCCATTTTACTAACCCCTGCGGGTATGGATGCATATGGTGCCGAGTCGGGCGGGCTGCCCCGTACCGTTGCCGTACCGAGCCGAGCCTAATATAATACCTACCGGTCCCGGCTACATAAGTAGCTGGATATCTATTTCGGTAAGGTGTCCCTGGAAGTTCTAGACATACAGTGGGTACCATTTAAAAACGCACAACCCCGAAATTTTGGCCATTTTTTCCCCAACCCTGGGAATGACCACCTGGCTTCTAAAGTCTCTGGCAACCACATTTCTTAGTAAAAATGGCCAAAACTCGTTAGAGGGGTACTTTGGAAAGCGGAGAATCTTCTGATCTATTTTTAATATTTGGTATACCATCCCTTGGCCTCCCTCACCGCCCGGACTCTGGCAGGCATACTGTCAATGAGGCGATTTACAACATCGATTTCAAAGTCCAACCAAACCATAGTAGCCACCTCCTATAGTAAATCCAATAACTTCTCGTTCTTTAGCATCGTCAAAAGTTCTAAGCATCTTTCAATAATCCTTTCTTTTAATAAAGACTATAAATTCTCAATCGGATTAAGATCGGGTAAGTAAAGTAGCCATAATAGAACCTTAAACCCCATCTCCGCCAGCTACTCCCTCAACAACTTCGAAGTATAAATAGGGGTATTGTCTTGCATAAAGGTAATATAAGGTTCCATTAGCCCTGGAAGCTCTTCCTCCAAAATTTACTTATAAACTCGGGCAATTACACCTCCTTTTTTAGCATTAGGGTCTCCGTAATAGATAGCGAAATCACTCTTCACTCCATAACGAATTACACCCCAAAATATTTGAGATTGGCGAAATAACTTATACCTCGGCTGAACGAAGGAAGGATCTATAGTTAATGAGCCTTAAACGGAGAGAAATAGTTAATTTTTAGGCGAGATATTTAAAGATGAAAATAAAGAATTGCATTTACCCTTGGAGCGAAAAACCTATTTTCGCCGTCCTCTACCTCCTTTTTCAATTATAGATTTATCCGTAAAAAGAACCGTCCTCTAAAAGGATAAGGGACGATCCTCATACTCTAAAGACCAAGTATATCTTAATGTAGTATACTCATTAGAAAGATATAACCTTATAGTTGTAAAATAGTGACCGATCTTCCACTTCTTGAAGTTATTCGTAAGGCAGCCCCTCTTTACGTAAAGGCATACTCTTTTTCGCAAACTCTCGATTTGAATAAAGGGCTCTTTGGTAATAACAATTAGAATCCGTCTTTTATCGTACTTATTTAGGAGTGGTGGTCGTCTACAACCAGGTTTAGAGATACCATAATCTTAAGCGGTGAAGCGGCGAACTACACCTCGGACGTAAGAGACAAACACTTCCTCATACTCGGCCACATCCTTAGCGGAGGTTCCTACAGAGTAGCTGGCATATATCCAATTCCTCCTCCGGGGAGTAGAGTGCTTAAATTTTGCTTTTTTAATTGGGCTGGAGGTAATGGGGGCCATTTGAACAAAGAGGGTGGTTTTTGGTGTTTTGGTCAAAGTCGAAAAAAAGGCGGGGTTGTGCGTTTTTAAATGGTACCCACTGTATGTAGGTACTTGCCGTTACCGGTATCCTTCCTTGTGTCTCGTGGGGTTGAGATGTACACTACATGTATGCCGCGATGCCGTATCAAATGCCGTGTAATGCAGTGACGGGAACATGGAAGGACCAGACCGGGAGAACTGCCGAATGAACAGAAGTCGAAACCTGGTACTACAAATCTTAGATGAAGACATATTGCATAGCAGTATGTATCTAGTAATCACCAGTCACGCTACCTGCGGAGCTGTCGTCTTGGTGAACTAATAGATAGGGAAACCATAAGTGGTCGAAGAAAGATATTACATTTGCCTTCTATACTTGCTTGGTGACATTTTAGACATCGTCAAGTTGTCCACTAACGCTGCCTGACAACCCCCTTCGTTCCACACACACACACACGCACGCACACATATAAAACATAGTACTACTAAAGCCAGGCGCGAAGTGAACCCTGCCATTCAATCCATGAGTTAAAGATGCACATGCAAGAAACCTCCGTCCCACCACCCTATCCCCTCCTTTATCATATCTTAAACGCACGAATTATCGGATGCCTCCCTCCTCTGTAGTAGAAAAAACTCCAATCGCATCTTTTTGCCCGTCCTTTGAGTTTTTGATACCCTTTCTTCCCTGGCTTTCACCTACTCCCCACCACCCAAAGCAACATTGCCGACCCAGTCCCTTCAATCAAAGGGCTGCTCCACTTATATTGTCTTCTTGCCTTGTCATCATCCTCAAAACTTTCACAGCCCTTTTGTGATCTTGTCATTCTCTCTGTCTCTCATCACCCAAAAAATAATAGATAGCTAAGGGGGTATCGTATCCGCGCATGTACCGTTCGAAAAAGGATGAAATGTTTGTTGGCGCTTGTCGTGTTACATAAGAAAATAGATGGGGCGGTTAGAGGCTGGTCAGGTAGTGAAGGTAATCGTTGCTTGGAGCCATAGTACCATGCAATTGCCAACACTTTATCCTCCTCTTTCTATTCACACACACTCTCTCTTTTTCAAGTCAGACCCCGGATGGACTCGCAGCACTTCAGAAATCATCAGTACATCCCATCACCAGGAAAGCCGCCTCGTGAAGAATTGCCCGGGTTGAGCGCGCCTTGACTCGTTGTTGAAGAACCTGCGTCGCTACTAGGGGTGGCAGGCTCGACAACTCTGTTCCTGATGGTCATAATCCATTCATGCTGCAACAGCTCCATGGCAGTTGCGCGCTTGGTGGAATCCCGCATGAAACAACGTCTCAGGAAATCGATACCCTCAGGGCTGAGCTGGTCTTGGCTGGGTAGCTGGGGCGGGTTTCCTTGGGCAATGTTGTACATGATAGCCCACTCGTTGTCCAGGTTCGCCCATGGCCTTCGGCCAGTTGCCATCTCAAGGATGACACAGCCGAGAGACCATATGTCAACCGCTCCAAAGTGACCGGCATTCTCACCCTTAATCACTTCGGGCGACATGTACATGGGCGTACCTGTCATCGACTTGTTGGGCTTGGTGCTGGCAATGTCTTGTACTAACGTCCGTCCCTGGCGGGCGATGAGTTTGGCCGCACCAAAATCGACATACTTAATTATGCCGTTATGATCGAGGAGAATATCTGTTAATACGCAGTTAGTACAGAACAACTAGACAGCAAAAGCAACTGTACAGCAAACTTACTTTCTGGTTTGATATCACGGTGAGCAATCTTGAGCTCGTGAAGGTACGCAAGACCTTCGAGAAGTTGCAACGCGTAAACCATGATAACTTGTTCGTCCTCGATTCTGCCATGCTCCAACAAGTTGGCAAGAGAGCCTCCAGAACAAAACTCCATGAACATGTACACGCGGTCTCGATGGACCTCGATACCGTAGTAAGAAACTACGTTGGGATGGTCGACCGTCTCCAGAACCCGCATTTCATCCCTGATCTGACCAGCAATAGTGGGGATCAGTTTAGGGTCTTGCAGGCGAATCTCCTTCACGGCCATCAGCTGGCCGGTATCAAGGTTCACAGCCGCGTACACGTTGCCGAAAGTTCCACCGCCCACAAAGTGACCTTGCTGCCATCTCATGGTGAAGTTGGTCGCTGTGGAGGAGAGCCATGCAAGCGACCGATCCACCTCGTTAGAAGCCTCCAAGACTCTGCCCATGGCAGATTGTTGAAGTAGGATCTCCTTTCTGTAGTTGTCGACTTTTGCCAACTCTTCGAGGCGATGTTCTTGGTAGTACTTGGCTGCTTCGTTGTCATCCAACATTTGACCTTTGTTCAGACGCTTGATCTGGTTGACGAGTCCCTCCAAGCGCTTCTTCTCCGCCTGGGCCGCCACGCTGGATCTGGCACCCATGATGTCGAAATGAGATATCAGAAGCGCCATGCACCCGGCAACCTTGGCCCTCAACCTTGCATACTCGTCTTCTCCGAGGCCGAGAATGTGTCTTCCACGCGTCATTCCCATGGCAAACTCCAGGGCCTGCACGGCCCAGCGGAAGGTTTTGCGGTCTGAAGAGATGCAGTCGTCACAGATGAAGCTTACCCAGTCCAAAGCAAGCTTGGTGAGTTTCAGGTTATTCATTGTGCGTCGATTGTTGTCCATGTACAGCAAAGACCGCTGGCCGAACTCGGTTGCAAAGATGAAGCATGTCTGGATTAGTTCTTGGCAATTGAGACCTCGTGTTTGTCGTCGGATGGCTTCCACACTGTCCATGAAAGCGTTCGAGAGCTTGAAGGCAACCTTGCGAATCTCCATGAGCCTGAAGTTGACCTTTTGCAGGTTTGACCTCTGCTCTACCACTGGGTCGACCTGCATATCGATCCTGTCGACAAAGGCCTTGCGCGCGTTCAATAGTCTGGGTTGGCAGCCGCCGGCAATAAGTCGCATGTGCCCCAACTTGATGTCCAGGGGCTCATTGCGGACTCTAAGAGTGTGGACGGGCCCGAGCCACTGAGGTGGATCTTCGGCTTTAATGATGAGAAGGTAGGGATCCGATGGGTCCTCAATAGCGGCCTCATATGTGAAAGTGCCCATCAGCACTTGGATCTCATCGTCGCGGTTATGAAGTGTCGGGGAGGCAATGATGAGTATGTCTTTGTGTTCGGGACTGGCACTATAAACCTGGAAATGGCCCGTCTCTATCAGGCGGTCGTACAGTTGGTGGAGCATTTGAGGCTGCTCAAACGCGATTGTGTAATCGCATGCATTTTCATAGTTGTCGCTCAACATTCTAGAGAAACGCTGCAGCATGCGCTGCCGAACCCGAACGGAGTCGAGGATCTGTTTATATCGCTTGGTCATCTCAGCCACGCTTTCTTTTGGCCTTCGTTGAACCTCCTTTTCAAAAGTTTGGCTCAGTCGGTTCCAGGCTTTGTAGGTTAGAGAACTGAACTGTTCCGCGACTTCCACATCGCCGTGTGCCAAGTAACGCCCGATTTCGTTTCCAAAACCCCACTCTTGGAATAGCAGTTCGGCCTCCTTGAAGGTGTTCTTGTTGCCGCTGAGCTTCCAGTTCAACAGTTTGAAGTAGTACTTGAGCGCCTCCAGGATGACACGGTCGAAATCCTCATCAATACATGGGGGCAAGTCCCAACCGGGCTCCGGTCGAGCAATTTCCATGTACTCGCGCTTGATTTTGATGGCGAGCTTGAGAAGAACTTGGAACTGCGAGATCATTTGATCCTGCATCATGGGGTTTTGTTGTGCCGAGTCCTTCATCTTCTTGGCATAAGCCAGCCGCATCTTGATGATCTCCTCAATGAGGCGAGAAGGGAAACTGATAAGGGTGAGCAGCTCCTCGATATAAGGCGGGAGATGGCGCTTCTGGAAACCTTCGGCATTTTGAATAAGTGTGTCCTTGGCCTTGGTAATGACACGAGAGATGCCGTCGAGTCTGCTCTTCTTCTTTAGGCTTTTCGGTTCGGTGCCTTTGTCTTCGTGCAGTGACTTGAGACCCTCCTCCTTCATGAGACGATCCAGGAAAGATGATTCATCGCTGAGACCATTCCCGCTGGGCGATTTTTCCTTGGTGCGGGAAAAGTCGAGAGCATCGTTGCCGACCCACTTTTTCAAGATCGACAGCTCTGTGTTGATCATCTCATTGACGTTGTACCATGATATCACTGCGTCGCAGGTCTCCTGATAGGCCGAATAAACACCAGGCTTGAGGGCGGTCATGAGTTCCCTACTGGACGGGTAGAGGCTCTCGATTCTTTCGATTTTGTTAACCACATCGCGAACCTGTTCAAATGGCGGTTTCCCTGCCTCGCTTTCTCCGGCAATCGCAAAGTTGATGATGTCGTTAATGGAACGGTCCAGCGCTGCACGGGCATCTTCGACGACCCTTTTCTGGACTGGCAGGTGTCTACCACATAGCCTTGCCCGAATCCCAAGCCATAGCTCTACATTGTGGGCTGACTTTCCAAAGGCCTCATCATTGGAGCCAATGAGACGCTTCTTCTCTTGCCGCACAACATCACCGGTGAGCACAGCCTCCAGCATGCCGTGCCATTCTAGTCTCTCGCGGCTCTCGGGATCTCTCAGGTCTTCCTCGGTAATCTGAATATCCTCGTTACTGGCGAACATGATATGCGCATCATCGTAGCTGTCGAACGCGCCCTCAGAAGATGGCGTCTCGCCTTCGGAGTCGGAATCGTACTGCTCGCCGGAGCCGTAAGCGTCGAAGTAGTCGTTGTTGTAGTCCTGTTGTCGTAATCTGCGCACATATTCCCTCTCCTGGGCTCTGAAGGTTGAAGTGCCGGCCAAGGGGCGTGGTCTGGAGCCATCACGGGCGTGGGGATTATTCGCCATATAGGACGAAGGCTGACCTTGTGGGGGCCTGCGCTGGTTGTAGGGCTGATAGGTGTTGGAAGGCGTCCTGGCAGGGGCGGTTGGGCGCTGTGGTCGTGACGGAGTCCCATTGGCATAGGTCTCTGAGTTAGCACCGCGGCGACTGCTCGATCCATTGGCCAGGGGCAGGGAGCTGGTCAGGGACCCGGGCACCAGAGAAGGCACCGAGCCAGAATGACTCTCGACATATCGACTTAGAGAACCCAGCTCGTCAATCTGCTCTCGGACGTGGAGATCATCGTGGGCGTCCGTTGAGGAATTGGAATTATCCGAGTCGTTGGCACGGGGGTTCGGTCGGGACACGGTCTTGTGCTTGTCGAGCCGGGCAATCGGCTCATCGTCCGTCTGCGAGAAGCGCACAGCACGGGGAGAAAGCTCGCTGGCCATGGTGGGTTGCAGGGATGGAATGAGAGGTTGGATGGTTCGATTGTCAGCGGATGGTCGTCGACTGTTCACCGCCCGATGCGATACGAGGCCGTCCGTCCCGGAGAGGTCGGTCGCGGCCGCGGTCGATGGCGGTGTCGATGTCAATTTCGGAAGACTGGTATCAGTCAATGTCAGTGGCTGCGTGTGCTGTGAGCGTGTGTGTCTGCGTCTCGTGCTCGGCGTGTGGTTCTGTTGTTGGAAATGATGGTCGTCGGGGTCGTCGTCTATCTGTTGGAGTCCTCGGTGGTCGTCGTTGTCGATGTCAAGTCAAGGAATGTATGTATGTCTCGCTAAAGAGGCTGCAGCAAAATCACCCACTGCTTGGGGAAACAAGGCTGACACCAGGGCCCTGCTTGTCCATGGGGTGCAAGCCAGAATGAGGGGAGGGCCGTCAGAGCTCGATCAATTGATCGGGTATGTCAGCGAGCGGCGTGAATAATGGAAAAACGGCTGTATCCAGTGTTTCGGGTTCGAAGACTGTCGCGGCCTGGAGCCCCTAGTGGCGGCGGAATAGGGGGAGTCCTTGCGTCGGGATGGAAGTGGATGAATGCAGCGATGCAAGCGACGTCCACGGCGGTCCCGGCCGTCGTCACCTCCAAGGTCAATTGGGACCTGGGCGCTTTCCACTTGTTAAGGTCGGGCTTAGGCAGGTCAGATAGGTAGGTAGGTACAGTACTACCACCAAAGTCCGTCCGGCTTAGTCCAGTTTGGTCCGTGCCAGGGGCAGTGCGGTAGTGCGGTCGAGGTAAGGAGCAGTCGTCAGGCGGTCTGTCCTGTGAGGTAACACTGGTCCCACCATAGAGATCGATATCGACAATGGGGCCGTCGGACAGCAGTAGGTGTCTAGTGTGTCGCCGACAAGTCGAGTCAAAGGAGAGAAAGTTCGTGACAAGTCTGGAGCTCTGACAGAGAACGGAAGGTGGAGAGAGGTGAAAAGTCCTACTTTGAGTAGAGGTCCAGTACAGGTGCATAGGGGGCAGCCCAGATCGAGGTAGGTACCACCTCACTGATTGGGCCTTCGGCTCCTCATGGCTCAAGCTGCCCCTGTACCTTCTTAATAATCCGGGGTGGGTTTGACAGGCAACAGGAATGCAAGTTGTGGCCCGACGGCACCCATACATACAAGGGAAGCACACTGCAGGCCAGCTCGGCGGGGGTTAGGTACGAGCGGGCAGCTAGCTCCGTCCGTCTGCACTGATGGCACTAAAGAGCCCATAGTGTGTGTACACTAGTACAGTAGTGTAGCAACATCCCAACGGTGACCGACTTGCCCGAAATCATTGGGGGCAGGTTGTGGAGATTGGCGGAGTCTTTGTGTTGGTGTGCTTCTCTTGGCTCTATCAGTCCAGCTCGTACAGCCTTGCCTTTGTTCGCGAACCAACAGGAGTCTCTGCAGGCGATGTTAAGACAGTTGGGAACAGCCTTGAAATGAGGAGGCCTTACTAGGTGGTGTACTAAACACTCAAGCGATCACGGTACAGCGGCAGGGGGTGAAGCAGACCTCGGGAGCAACCCTAACCTGCCGCATCGTGACTTTCACCTGCCGCCTCGCTTTCTGGGCAAGAGCAGGAAGGACATTGCCCCTGGCAAAGACTGGTGGGTTAAGTTGACTGGGGGTGATGCGGTCGAGATGGCTACAGTAAGGTAGTTATGGCTGATCTTTGCCGGGCCCTCATCCGATCAAGGGCGCATGGCATTCTGAATTCCCTTGCTTTGACTCGACTTTGTCTTTCTACTTGCTTCCTCCTGGCAACGTCCTTGAGAAGGCCGGAAATGAGATGACGAATGGAGGATTGAGTTCTGCGTGCACTAACGATATGATGCGTTCTGACCAGGTTTGTGGTTTTGGCCCAAATAGGCAATAGGAAATTGTCTAGACCTGGATAACGATCCCACGGTTTGGTAGCCAGTCACTGCCAGTCCCGGTCGCGCAAAAAGCAAAACACGTGCGACAAGGCTGGCCGGGCTAGTAGTGCGTGCCGCTGAGCCCTCCACTTCAGAGCCGGAGTCTCCCAAAAGCGCCCAAGATCTCAATTCTGTAGGGGAATCGGACATTGGACCCGGCCGACATGATCGATCGGGAATTGCCACCGCGTCCACCAACGCACTTGACCACAGCATCGTGATCGAACCCGAGGTTAACGAACCATCTAGACCATCTAGACCATCTAGCCATCGTATCTGCCTGGGAGATCCAAAAGAATGGGAATTCTGATTTTGTCGTATTCGATATGAGCCTCTTGAAACAATAGATAATGTATTTGACCGGCTATCTCCCCGTCCAGCGTCCGACCTTTGATTGGATCGAAGCTCTGTTGTCGTTGCTGTGGAGGAGTCGACTTTTGTTGGGTGAGATCGATGGGAGCAGTGCCGCAGAAGCTCTCAACCTCCCCTGCTGTGGACCCGCAAGAAGACTGACGGAATCCAAGCCTGCAAGCTTCCTTCTGCTAAGCCACACGGAATTGCGGAGCACGCCGCAGTCTTTTTAACTGAACCAATCAACGTGATCATCTCCACATAGACTCAGTTAGTGTACATGGCATTGCGCGTACTGCGTAGATGTGGCGGGAGCTTGGGCTACATGCGCTTTAGCAGCGCACGCACAAACCTATGACGCTTTGGCAGTTAAGCGCAACGCGTAGTTCTTAATTGGACACTTCACTGCGCGTCGAGCGCGACGGAATGGGGAACCGGCCACAAGGTGACCTGAGGGGCCGACCAGACCATCCTCAAGGCGAGACAATAGTACCTTACAGTAAACTACCTACCTAGCTTAGCAACGAGAACAGACACAGCTTTATTCGATTTCCACGGATTTGCGCACCCGGTCATCGAGCCTTAATCCAAGTCGCCATGTCCATCCTCAATACGAGTTAACAAACAACAACATTAATGGCGAACATATTTAGCATATCGATATGTCCTCTTCGCTTAGACGCACTTCTGGCGCGTCGCGTCCAACTTCATCCAGATCTATATCTGCACCGACGCCATCCTTAACGACCGCAGCAGGACTACCGTTTCCAGCACTACCTGCATCACCTGTAAAACAACCTTCGCCTACAAGACAAAGTCAGGCTTTCTCTGATGGCAGGAAGCGCAAGAGGGAGGCAACGGGCTTCTCCCAAGCGGGAGATGGTCTTTTGAAGGCTTCTGTTGTGCTCAGGGTATGTTTACGCCTTTCTGATGTCCCCTCACTTTTTCTTCAAGCAACTGACCGTCTATTGTCTTCCCAGCCACATCCTTCCACCCTGACCGACAAGCCGCGCATTCTATCACCCTTGATGCTTCTTCCACGAGAACACTTGCCTTTGTCTGCCCTTGACCTTGTTCAACCGCAGGGCGATTTCCCTCCCAGCCGCTTCTACGAATCGCGTATCAAGATCTTGGACCTTGAAGGTCGATTGGGCTCAAACATTCTTCTTGCCCGATCTGAGGCCAATCGCATGCTGTATGCGATTGAGCGGGAAAGCGATGGTCTATACACACTATGCAAGCTTGGATCATGGGTTGACGTTGATGTTTTGGCCCAGGCCGCAACGGTCGTATCGAGCCAACGAATGAAAAGTTGCAAGCCATCGCAGCTGGAGGTTGCCACCCCAGGGCCCCTCATCACACCACAAATGTACAAGGAGACGAAGCGTCGAAAGCTTGCAATAGAGGAGATACAGTCGTCACTCACCCGAAAGCGATCCAACACGACAATTACTGAGCAGGAGTCTTTGTCTCACCTGCCTACACCAACATCAGGGAGTCCTGAATCCAAGAGCTGTGAAAATCAATGCATCGCGGAACCAGCCGAGGTACCGACAGTGTCGAACAAACTCGATCTGCCCGCTACTCTTCCACATCCTGCGGAGGACGTATTGTCGCAACCAACCGCCGAAGGGATTTTCCAAAACATCAGAATGCAATATTTTGAAGCTCTATATCATTCAAAGGGATCCTTGGCGTATTTTGCAAAGGGGCCGCTCTCTAGGGCACGAGCGGCATTCCACTTAGACTGCGACTCGACCCTCGAAATGAGCCATCTCATTGACTTCCTGAGAGGTCTTGTTATGACGACAGCTTTAATAGACAAGAAGTATCGGGAGACTTTCCCCGAAATTATCGGAAAAATGAAGACTATCGTGGAGGATTCCGAGCAAGGGCATGCACGGTCAAAGCCCAGAAAGAAGAGAGTAAAAAAACCAAAGCTAGGCAAAGATGGACTTTATCCGTCGGAAGAAGAGCATATCGAGCGATGGTGGGTGACTCACAAGCCGAGTACTACACAGGAGGATGAGAAAATGGTCGCGGCGACCGAGGCCAAACACCACATCTCGGCTCTACGGCGTCGGGAGACTCAGCTGCAAATGATCATAATACTCGAGATACTGGCTCTTGAGCCTTTGAACAGACCAGTAGTAGCTGCAGAGGACAACGAATTGCCGGGCTTGGAAACGCAAGAAACGATAGGAGGCACCAAATCAGAAGGAAACAAGAAAAAGAACAAAACGGCCAACTTGCCGCTGTTGCTGGATATGCATGCTGATCGTCTCTGTATTTGGCAGAGCACAACTTTAGACGAGGTCAAGGCATTGACAGAATCACAGCCTTCTGCTGAGGAACAAGATGCGTCAGCAGAGAATAATAATTCAGATCCTTTACGAGATTTCTGTGTCGACATCATCGTCCCTTTGTAAGTCATGGCCCATTTCCGTCTGAATAACTCGGATGCTGATAAAACCACGACAGTTTCTCTGCTCGTCTACCAGAGCTCTGCGATTCCATCAACCGTAAGCTAGGCGGTCCGGTGATACAAGCTCCCAAAGAAAAGGCGAAAACAGTTGCAGCAACCAAGCCAAAGCCTGGGGCCCCTGGGAAACGAGTTGCAGCTACCAAAAAGGAGAATGAAAGAACTCTTCAGCGCGTGCTCTCCAATGAGCGCATGAGACGAAGTGTCTCAAGGGGTCCGTCTGGGACAATCGCACTGCTGCGCTCGGCGAGTGCAACTGCAATCCCGGGCCTGAAAAGAGAGGGTAGCGAGCCTCTACTGGGGATGGTACCCAAGACCGAGGCTGTAGCGGTCAAAGAGAAGAACGTTTCCATATTCTCGCGGAGTGCTGGGCCTTCGGCAAACAGTGAAGACGCCAAGGCGAAAAAGAAGGCTCGTCTCGAGGCCGAGCTCAAGGAGGCCATTTCTGCTCTCAAAAAGCCAAACCGAGCCTTGGCTGGTAAGGAGATTGTAGAAGAGGCTGAGAGACGCACAGCTCAGCCAAAGAGTAGTAAGTATTCTCTCGATACCCATCATTATCGGGCAAGTCTAACAACCCTGCCAGAGCTTAACAAGAAGCAACCAAGAGCCGCCGGCGTGCAAATCAAGGCCACCCCCGCGAACAATCGCTTCAAGGACGTATTCGCCGCAGAATCGCAACCTCTACACCTGAATCATCTCTTCGAAGAGGACGGTCCCCCCATACCGTCTAGCGCCTCAGTAGTCCCTGCGTCCACTTTACCTCGCAAGTTCACGAATGTGTTTGCCACTTCCACTACCCCCAACATTGGCGCCAACCCATCTTCTGAAGGAGGAGGGAATGAAGCCGCACAGCTCCCGCCGCGCCAGCAAATGCAAGAGACACCTTTAAGGAAGAAGTCCGTCCCACATATCTCGCTCCCTCAAATTGACGAGGAAGTCGAAGAGGCGACCCCGATACCGCCAAAGAACAGGGAGCTACATGTTCAAGCAACGCCAATGCGCAAACAGCAGCGATTTACACAGCAGAAACTACCAGTACCTTGCCCCGAGGGGCATCTACAGGTACAAGCAACAACAACAACAACACCTCAACGAAAACGAGCCATTCAAGGAACACCTATGCGCAAGAAATCTCTACAGTCACTGCCTCAGATCGTAGAAGAAGAAGACGACCCCCTTACCCACAGCATCCCTTCGTCCTCTCCGATCTTCGCAGAAAGGTTGACGATCGCGTCCCCATGTAACAGGGCCGCTAAGCAGCAGCAGCAACAACAACAGCAACAACAGCAATACCTAGTCCCTCCAACACCCCTCGGCAACCGCTCCGGTAATGAAGGAGCAGCTGCGATGACAACAGCAGCGGATTTCCCTCCCTCCTCCCCTGGGTTCGCATTCTTCGAGACTCCGCTGAACAACGCAAAGACGAAGACAGCCATGTCGACCACCGCCGCCGGCGGCGTTGTTGATGACACCCCCATCAAGTCCAGACTTCCGAATGCTTTTACCTCCATGACGACGGGGGCAGGGGGAAGTGAGAATAACGGCCTATTCGGCAGCAGTAGTAGTAGCAGTCGTCGTGCTAGTAGTGGCGGTGGCGGTGTTGGAGGAGTTACGAAGATCAAGAAAGAGAAGGACAACTCGCCGGTTAGTATATACCAGCACCTGGGCTGGGATGATACAGATGATGATTTGGCATGAATCCCTGAGGGGGGTATATATGTTGTGGAGCGTGGTTCAAGACATTTTTCATATACCCATACCCAATAAAGCAGTTACGTACATTCAGCAAGTCTCAGGGGGTTAGAAATCAAAAGGGAAGGCCGAATAGCTGCATAAAGATAGATGATAACTATACGAATATATGAATATCAAACACCTTGTATCATGGCATCTTCATTTTTTCTAGCTCCATGACGTTCTAGTAAGCATCCGTCTGTGTACGGATGATATGGGGCTCAGGGTATCTTCCTCTACTCTCCAGCCCACCGCTCTCCCTTTTCTTTTCCTTTTCTAGCCCTAGTTCAATCCCTCGGCTTTTGCAAAAAAAACCTCATCAGGGCTCCCCGAGCCCTCCCCCCATCCCCAATTCTCCTCCCCAAGCTCACTACCAGTCTTCAACGACCGACCAACTAATTGTGACGTGACTAATCACTATCATCATCAAGCGCCTCATCCTCGTCCGGCGGTCCCGCCCTCTCCTCATCATCCTCTTCCTCTCCTTCTCCTTGTTGCCCATCCTCCCCCTCCTCCTCATCATCCTCCTCCTCCTCTTCCTCGTCCTCTTCCGCCTCTTCTTCCTCTTCCTCATCCTCCTCAACCTCTTCATCCGGAACCGTCTCCGCATCCGACGGATCTTGGTCTTGTTCTTCTCCGTCTACTTCCATCTTTGATGATGACGACGACATATCCACCTTGGCCTTCTTGGCTGACCTAGGTCCAGCTTCTCTTTCTCTGTCTGTTGTCGATGTCGTCGCGGCGGTCGAGTGGTTTTGGTTTTGCTGGTTGCTACCGCTGTCGTCGCCGTCGCCGCCAACAGCTCGCTCGTGTGATTCTTCGCCTCCTCCTGGTTCGTTGCTGCCGCCGCCGTCACCGCCGCCGCCGCCGGCTACGCTGCTGCCAGGACCGACACCGACACCGGAACCGGAAACGGAACCGCCGCCTCCGGCCTTTTTGGCTGCGGCTACTTTTTTGCGGTAGACTGATCGTTTGGAAGTTTGGATTTCGTTGAATTCTGTTGTTTTTTTGGTTGTATGCGATTAGTATATGTTGTAGATACGCTACTATGAGCCTGGGGTTTCCGTGGAGGTGCACAGGATGGAGGAACATGGCGAAGGAAGGGAGAAAAGAAAAGGAAAAAAAAAGATGAGGGACAAGGAGAGGGTATGAGGGTTAAAACGTACTCGCAAACTCGGCTTCCAACTTATCCCGCATGAACCCGTACTCGATCTCGTCTAGAGCCTTGAACACGTCCGCCGGCATGATGGTTTTCTTTCCTGATGAGACGGTATGTTCGTTTGCACTGGTAATTTTTTTCAAGTCCGTCAGTCAATAAGTAAATAATAGAGGGGGAGCAGTCTCCCTCGTCCTCCTCCTCCTCCTCCTCCTGGAACCTGTATGCAGAAAAAAAAAAAAAAAAAAAAAAAAACATACGCATTGGCCAGATGGCTGATAAACACCGTCGCGCTCTTGGTCATAGCCAGAATTGCATTTGCCTGTATCTGCGTATTCGAAGGCAACACCCCCTTGGCAAGACGGGTGATGATCGATTTCGGAAGCGTGAGGTCTTCAATTGTGATGGCATCGCGCTCTTTTTCCCTTTCCCTTTCCCTTTCTCGTTCCTTATCCTTTTCTGATGCCCCTCCTCCTCCTCCTCCTCCTCCTCCTCCTCCTCCTCCTCCCCGCTTAGACTCTGATGGTGATGTTGGTCCTCCTCCTGCTGCTGCTGATCCCGTGGTTGACGAGGCGCGACCGGCAGCTGTCGAGGGTGCTGGGGTAGACTGCTTCTCGGAGGTTGTGGGTACAGGTGGAAGACGTTCATCCCGCTCAATGGCGGCCGCGGCGAGAGCGGAGGCTGGGTTGGCAGAGAGAGTTGGTTCGCCTGTGGCCATTGTCGTGTCTTCGTCGGCTATGACGAAGCGCGCTACAGAGACGTCGCTGCGCCGAGTACCGTCGGTCTTTTTTGGTGGCATTGTGACTTGGTAGTAGTTTGAAATTGTTTAATGGAGGGGTACGTCGTCGATGGTGAGATTCGGGACGAGCTGTTCGCAATGACGATAGTTGTGGATTTTTGTAGCGGTTATCTTACGGAGAGAAACTGGGTAGAGGGGTTAAAGGTGCTGAAGTCCCGGTGACCGTTGGGATTACAACAATTCTTTGCGATTTTCCAAGAATGACTTCAATTGCGACTGGGGGTTATGGGAGAGGAGCATTGGATGCGATGGGTTGGAGAAAATTGCGGCGCGTCACCACGCAGAGGAGGACGCGTTAAACAGCTAGGGACGTTAAAGTGAAGGGTGTTAGTGGCGCACGAGCCAATATCTGTTTCTCCTGAAACTAGTAATAACCCTGAATGGCCTCGAGTTAGCCCAGACACTTTGTTCGCGCGAAACCTTCTAGTCAACTTACCTAGGCGTTCAAAACTCAGGTTATACATCCTATCCAAGCCAATTGACATTGCTGAATGTATGTGATTTGGGAATAAATCCAGATGACGTATTTCATCAGCTGCTTTTGCTTTTTCAAGTGTCCTCGCAGCAATCAAGAAAATCTCTTTTGAAGTACCGGGCTAACACATAAATCAGCACAAGACTGTAGTTTCAACAACGATCGTGAGGGCCCATCTCTCACCCTTTTCCTCTTTACGTTCAGCAGTTTAAATACTTGAAACGATCAAGCCAGGATCAGGCTCCCCGTCTAGACGCAACTGATTTTGAGCGCGTCTGATTCTGGGTCATATTCATGATCAAGTTATCTCTCAGCCACCTGAAATCTCGAGTCGTCCTACTATCACCGCTTATTTCACACTCACAAACAACCACATGGTCAAACCTCACCACAAATGACACCCTCAATATACCTTGATCATACAAAGTAAACCAAAAGACCCGCGGCATACATGGAGGTAGTCAATTGAAATTGTATTTGAATTGACGTCCTCCTCTCCTAGTAACAATCTTCCCAACCAACCCCAAGGGTAGGGGAAAGAAGAAAACAGGCACGAAAATTTTGAAACGAAATTATATACAATAAAAGCAAGAACGTCTCTCAGCAAAGGGTATATCCAACATCAGTTTCCTCATCCTTCAAAAAAAAGCTAAAATAAAATTCCAACAGCCAGTCAAGGCTAGCCGTTTGTCATCCCGGAAGACACAACAAAAGAAAGGCAAAAAAAAATGTTCCTGCATTTTGGCAATGAGCCAGCATTAATGTGTCCAAGGCATAACTAGGCCTCAGATCCAGAGAACTTTGTGTAAACTGAGTAAGGTAGCTTCCAGCACCTCGGTGTGAAGAAGTTGGTCGACCGATCATGGAACTGTAGGGGAAAAAGACAAGAATGAACATGGCTTTCCTGCCAGCCGGAGATGGAGATGGAACTGGAAGAGGGTAAAGCGTAGGTAGGCAATAACTCAAATCACCCAATTGCCCGTCCGATTTCTTCTTCTCTCAAAAACTGTCTCCTTGAAAGCGCATCATCGCCAAGCGACAGCCTCGGAGGCACTGTCACTCCCGATTGAAGACGTGAGTGGTGCATGCTACGGGTGCGAGCGTGGTCGATGGAATGTCGCCCAGGAAATCCCTTTCCTGTGTCGGATGTATAGCCTCCGCCTTGGTAGTATGCCGCCCTGTTGTTGTGGTAGTTGGTGAAGTTTGAGTAACCGCCTATGCTGCTGGTGCTGCTCTTTGAACTCTTCTTCCTCCCATGTCTCGGACCTGGTGATGATACGACGGCATGTGCACCTGGCGGTAGCTTGTGCAGCCGAGAGGGTTGGCGCTTGGGCGTCAGTATGAATGGAACATCACCGGGTACCGCGTCGTCTGTGAGCCCGGCTCGGGAGTTGGGAGCCCTTGCGAGGATAGGGGTTGGTGGTAGTGGCGTGTGGTCGATGCTCGTTCTTCCGTAATAGCCGCTGTGGGTGCTATGAGCGGCGGACCGAGGCATGAAGCCTTCGTCGAATGATTTCCGGGTTTCTCCAGCTGCTTGATCTTCAGGGTTGATGTAGACAATGACGCTTGCCGGCTTCTTTACCGAGCTTGTTGATGGCTGTTTCCCATGGCTGGTGTTTAAACGATCCCCTGTTGCCGATCTGCTCTTTCCATCTACGTCGGTGTCGTCCATGGTCGTAAACCCGGCCTCCTCACTCTTTGGGATTTTCCATGTTGCAATTTCCTCATCATCGACAGGTGTAACGGTTCGCGAAAAGACTCGTATCTGCCGTCTTTTCTTCCTCCAGCATAGACAGAGCACAATAGCCGCCAAGGAGATGGCCACGACTGGGATTGCGCTGCTTAGGATGATGATGAGCAGCCTTCCTCCTGTGTATATGCTGGTGGCATCGTCGCTTCCGAATGGCTCTCCCCTTTTCTGATTTGTAACGGCGTCGACAAACCTCGCCACGGTCGTGATCGGGGGCATAATAGGGACATAAAGTGACGTGTGGAGAGAAAAAGACAGATGGAAGCCGAGGACGGATTGCCGTATTTCTCATAGAAACGCGGCGCAAAAGAGAAACCTTGCCGTTCAGAAAGTCGACTTTATCGAGACTTGAGGATGCTGATTTCCTTGCCAGCTGCTAGAACAGCCTAAACCGGACGGAACAAAGAGCTTCGTAAGTATGACTAGCGTGAAAATGCCTGATGACAAAGACGTTAGCAGGTTTGATCGGTCATACTAGGCTATTGAACAGATATGTTCATTGGTGCCAAATCTTTGCTTGAACTCGGACCTGTGGTCTTGTTGGGTTTTTTTTACATATGATTCACCTCTTGGCTGTTCGTAATATACGATGCTTCGCTTAATATAAGCGACGGGAAAGATTAAGGAAAGCGAGCCATGGGTGAAGGGTGGATTGGAGAAAATAAACTATGTTTTACCTTTTCAAGATGTCATTGAACTTTGTCTTGATTTCAAAGAGCAGCCCTGTATATCATAAGACTTGATTTGATGAAGCGGATCAGGAACTCGAAAGCAAGAGGAGCGGTGATGAAAGTAGCCTGTTTGAACCGTGCAGGGAAAACCAGAAACCAGGAGTCGAATAACTCGAGGAGCAAACCATTGGCACCGAGGCCTTGTGGTCTGGAGTGCTTGGAAGAGAAAAGGTGAAAGAGTGGGATAAACGGGAGGAGAGGGATCTTTGATGTTCGAACCGCTTGAAGTACAGAGCAAGCCTGATCCCCAACCAGTTGACATCCAGTGTACGCAACAGCAAGAAAGCAGCCACGAGGTCGGAAGTAGGTGGCGTATCCTGTACGGTTATAGCGATTAAAAAATAATGACAAAGACTTGGTGTAGAAAAGGAATGACCGGCATGTATATTCCCAGTCCGTGATCCAGGCGCATCAACAAAGACGGGCACTATCCCATCCTGGGCAGGAGTGGCGGGCTAGCCGGGCGGGGTGTGGTGAGGTGTGCATATTGTGATGGATACCAGGTGGGTGGATGGTGGTGAGCCCACCAGGAAGACTCGAGATCCTAGTACCTTGCATATCTCCCATTCCTACCCCTTTCAGGGCACCCGCAGTCCCGCCGTTTCTTTGTGGATGTGTAAACCCAACGTCGGAGTCTCGAGATGTGTGGTCCTCGACAATATCGTCGTAAAACTGTTCAGAGGTTGTTGGTCAAGATCCCCCATGTCTGGCTTGGGCCGAGTGCACAATGGAAGCATTGCGTGTGCCACAGGCCTGCAAAGTCAGCTGCAGTGATGGTCTCGGAATGGTTGGTCAAGAGCAGACAGAGAGATATCTTTGGTCGTGGGATTAGACACGCCCCGCTTGAGGGACAGGACAATGGCACCCTCCCGGGCACTTGACCGAGACCGGGACGGTACGCCGTTAGGTATACCTACGTTTGTACGCAGTGTACATACAATTCCAAAAGCAACCCAAAAGGCCATCTCCACTCTGACTTGGGGGAATTTCACGGGACCAAGTGTGTAAACGGCGGATGATAAGTCAGTATCTAGACGAGTCCATTGTCAACAGCGGATAATTTCGATGACAGACTCTCCGTGCGGTCTGCCAGCTGCGTAAATATGACAACAATGATAGCTCCAAGCAAGATGCAATCGTAGGAGCACAGCAGACAACAGCCGGCTTCATGCGACCACGGCGAGGCGGCGCAGGTCACTGCGTGGCACCGTCACTGGTGAGGTTGTGGAAAACTTGAAAGCTGCTACCGTCCGATTCATTATGGCGTGCTTGGGCGGCGGCGGGGTGTATTCAAAGAAGAAGAGAGGGGGGGGGAGGGCAATTGAGCATGGTGACGGGAACTCGACGGACGTTTCAAGAAACAGAAACGAAATGGAATTATGGAGCTTCCCAGGCACTGAAACGTCGTGTTCCCTTGTTGATGACATTGCGAACCCAATGCAAGCAAATTTGTCTTTCTGTTCAATGATGTGATGTTTGCTCACCGCCTCGGAGACCTGGACCGACCGGCCAAGCGACCGACCGACTGCACGAATTATTGCTCACAGATGTCAAAAGTCGTCCATGAATGGTCAAAAGAGAGGCTTGAATTGGTGGATGACAAGAGGCAATTCCTGAAACAGCAAAATCCAAGGGCCCGCTCTCTGTCGTGGATGTTGTCCATTGGCTGGTCAGCCCAAGGTGGGGGAAGAGAGAAAGCCCGCGGCCAGGCCTGGTCTCTTGCTTCGTCGCTTCCGTCTACCTCTATGGTAGAAAGTGGGAGTACGTGCTGGGCCGATTACATACTGAGCTCAGTTGCAAGGAACAGAAATTTTGTTATCAGAGCATGACCGGGACGTGAGATGGAT
Source organism: Neurospora intermedia (assembly GCA_037102815.1). NCBI lineage: Eukaryota > Fungi > Ascomycota > Sordariomycetes > Sordariales > Sordariaceae > Neurospora > Neurospora intermedia. The sequence goes on along the minus strand of BTPP01000003.1, from coordinate 1,630,993 downwards.
CCGACAGCGGTCTCAGGCTCCTTCATCCACGGCACTTCGCTTTTGTCCAGGGTCACTGCTGGGGTCCCTGCCTGGGTGTCGCTATCCGGGTACGGCATCATTTTTGAAGTCATCGCCGGTTGATTCGGATCAAGGGACGTGGACAAAAGTTGAACAAATCTCCGAGGAACGATGGAGATTTTACCCCATCTGGTATCGGCAACCTTAACAGCCTTAGCAAAACGTCTGGGGTATGTGGGGCCAGTTCGGGCGAGCTAGGCCTGATGTGGTAAGATTCTGGATTGTGCAGGATAACGGACAGGCCAGGCAGGGCACTGTTTCCAACTTACCCCACCGATCCACACCCGTTCCTGACTACTGCTACATTCAAAGCTTCGGTCCATACCGTCACAATACCTACTAGCAAAAACATCGTCCCATTTTCTTTACCTCATCACCTTGATAACAGGTTTTTCAGGAGATTGACATTCCGGTGTCGTGGTTATTCCCGATAAGCTTCGGGGTATTACTTCACGATACGATACGCCATGATAAACAATTGCAAAAGGAGACACGGCTTACAATTCACCGACCGACCTGAGTCCTGATGCAAGGGAGGGAGAGCCTTGACTGACAGAAGGAACGGGCGCAGACAGAAAGAAGCAATGGAATCGATCCTGTTCCTGCATTAGCAACCGTCGCCCGCAGGAAAGCGTCAGTGTGTATTGGCCGAAGCCTGGGTTGTCTCAACGACATCCTTTGTCCCCCCGCGCTTACGGATCCCATTTGGGCAAAGATCGTTTGGTCCCATTGTTGTGCAAACGTTACTTTGTGCTCGATACAGCTCGGGTTAGGGTACGCTTGGAGTGGATGTTGTTTGATCCGCTGCATGCTTACCCCATCTTCTAGGTGGTTACCGTCCCCAGAAGTTTGTTGGTGATGCTCTCTGAACCTGGCTGCATGATAACATCTTGAATCCACGTCTTACCCCCTTCGTCTATCTCGTCGTCTATATTGAGGCAGATTCATATGGAAAACGGATGTTTGCACAGTCCACCTGTTCCCGACGACGAAGAGGGTTACCGAAAAACCCCACAACCTCCTCCATGACGCTGCTTTTGGCGGCAGCATTCCAGTCCGGTTCCCCAAGCGCCCCTGCGGTTCATGTTTGCTCCCGTCGATATATATTATAGCATTCCCATTCGGCATTCACACGGACTCAGGTTCGACAAACTCACAGTTAAACGTTCCTCCTGACCGGCTGCTGCTGTCACAAGTTACACCACCATTGAAAAGGATGCAAAGGATCTAGTGGGGGCATAATGGGACAAGTTTGCACACATCAACATGCTCGAATCTAGCGAATGGCTGTTGTCGATCCCCGGGACAAACTCGAATCACTACGCCGGTCAAGGTGGTCTTTGCGCGCGGTACTGTGTGCTAGATGTAGTCATTCAGTCTCACCACAACCTACATGTGTTGGACTGGTAACTTGGATGTAGACGGCAGAGGCTCCGATTGACTGGTGTCTACCCGTAAGGTTAACTTTTGAAAAGCCTAACTGCCCCTGGCGAGTTGCGTATGGCGGTTCTCTTGATGCCGAAAATTGTCCCGAGTAGAAGGACCTCTTTTCAGCTTTACAATCGTTCTTTCCGACGAGGCTTGCAACTCATCATTCGAAACAGCACATGACGTTTTCTACGGTTTGTGGGTTGTCAGATTTCTCCGACGGCTATCGAAGCCCAAGATGGATGGTTGAGCAGTTACTCCTGCAATTATACATCCAGCTCCTCTTAACCAATTGTCAAGCTTACCAATTATTCCCCTCTTCGACCGACTATAGGGCGCCGGGCCGAGCCATAGCCCATAGACCAAGTTGATCAGTTTGCTTGCACTTTACCAATCAAACACATGCCTGGACGGGAAACCCTCCGAAAGAACGACTGTGGCCGGGATCCCTGCGACTGTTTCTGCATGACGTGGTCATGTTCGAGAGGTCTGGAGAAGCGAGCTCATGAGCCAACCAGACGTCTCAGACGCCATCTCACGTTGTCGATTCGCCGTCTCGCCTCTTTTTAGCCTGTGCCTTGTGACGGCAAGCCTGTCAGGGCTGAACATGCTTCAGGCTTATCGTCAACCGTTATACATAAACACCATGTGGTGATGGTGGGGTCCAAGTTTCAAGTGGTCAAGTGGTATTCAATGCCGGCCTCGTCTTATGTCGACGGCCAATATAGGTAACGACCCTGGTTTGGAGGGCTCGGGAGGGTTGGTGAAAGGATCCTGCTGCGCGGTGATTCGTCGTGGGAGTGATCCGCTTCACACCCTCTCGTTGTACTATCGATGCACTATCTTTCTCGTGAAAGCAACAAACAAAAGATTCCAGTATCAAGGACTAGTCTGGGGCTTGTTTCCGCTGTCACGTCGGGTTCAATCGTGAGGGCTGGTACTCAAGTCTGTTTTGAGAGGGCTGGACTTTGGAAACCGCATATCAGTGCTAGAACGACTAACTTGGACCACCAAGGAAATGTCAGCATTACGGTCAGCATGCAGGGCATCCAGCTCTCTCAGCACCCTCGAAGAAGCGAAGAAGTCACGAAGGAAGTGTGTAGAGATGTACCTGGTCAGACGTAATGTAGAGCATTGATATTTCTAGCAAAGGCACTCCACTTAATTCATGATCGAATGTTGTACTATTCATTCAACTTTAATGAGAAGAGGAGAAGGAGGTTCACACCGTGAGGTCCAGATCGTGGTTCCCATCTTCACGAGTCAGACACTTGCATGATGCCGCAGGTATGTGTTGCTCCAGCGGACCGCCCCCGGACTACAGTGGAGCTAGGAGGGAAGGGGCAGGTGTCTCAGTGCCCCACCTCCGAATCCATCAACATCGATCACAGTTTAGAGTCTCGTCAACGGAGAGTCCATCATTCTTTTTTATTTCTTTGAACACATTTTGCTTTGCTCATGAGATTCCCTCCTTGAGTTTGAATCTTTAGCTCTGATCATATTTCATCGCAAAGCGCTCTGATGACAGCGTCCATCTCCTTTGCGATGATCTCTGGCACCGATGATTTTCAGTTGTGTAGGGGGGAGGTATTACTGCTCCCGCTATCATGTAGTATCGCATCTCGGCACAAGCAAACCCGGTGCCTCCGAGAACCGGCTTTCGAACTTTTAAAAGAAAAAAAAAACCTTCCAGACTGCTTCAGTGCAATACGCTGAGGGCTGACTGAGGATTGAAGTTGAAGTTAAAGTGCCCTGTGAAGCTCGGCTTCTAGTCGAACGATAAGATGATAGCCGGAGGGCAGTCGGCGCCAGCACCCTTGTTATCGGCTTAGCATTCAGACAGCGCCCCTGCTTAAATGAAGTATTGGCCAATAAGAACGCCCCCAGGCCCCGCACGAGAACGTCAAAAGGTGAAGGCGTTGCAGCTTAATATATCTAAAGCCGTCGCAAAGCGATGCATCAATCGCAGAACCTGGCTGGATTGGTTGGCAGGGATGACAGGGGCCGGCTGAAGGCATTCATACAGGACACAAGCAGCCGTTTGTGAGGGGAAGACGATGATACATGGTTTCCAAAAGGCCGATGACGGAATGGTCTAACTGTACTCTTAATTCAACTCCAACCTCCATCGTCTAATCTTCAGTTCTACATATAACTGTTTCCTCTAGGCAGCTCCAGCTCGAAAGTCCAACGTCGACATCACGCACGAAGGACTTCCTGTACTACAATACTGACCTGAACAACGGCAGTTCCGATCCTGTGCAACTGCTTCCCCTCTGCAGCTGGGATCTCGAAAGGCATACAAACCTACACAAAGAGCCGCTTGGGTCGAAGGTCAAGTCAAGGTCAACAGAATGTCGGCACGGAGGCTTCAGAGGCTGTCTCTTACCACTTCGAGTGGTCTGAGATCAGCTCGCGCATCCTCGTCTACCATCAACTCTGCGTTGTTAAGGCCGCAGCTACATAGCCAGAGATCCAGGACAGCCATACCCAGCATCGTCAGGCCGAACTCTACCCTCGCAACCTTCAAAGTCCCTACAGTGGCCAACGAGCCCAATGTGAGTCTTTCCGGGCCTCGTATATCCGCCATATCTAACAATTAGCGTAGCAACACTATGCCAAAGGCTCAGAATCACGACACAAACTCACGGAAGCTTATACGGCGCTTTCAAAGAGTCTTCCTGTCGACGTTCCCATTAACATCCGTGGAAGGACGGTAAGCGTGTGCACAAAGATGTCCATTCATCCGAAGCCGTCCGCTAACCATCGCCCATAAACGTAGCTTAGCAAAGCAGACACCAAGTACCAGGTGAACCCCGCCGATCACAAACAGAAAATAGCCGATTATGCCGTGGCGACCCCCGAAATGGTCAACCTGGCTATCAATGCCGCCCTGAACGCAAAGCCGGCATGGGAAAGCTTGCCCTTCGCTGACAGAGCGGCAGTCTTCCTTAAGGCCGCCGATCTGATTAGCACCAAGTATCGCTACGAGTTGATGGCCGCAACAATGTTGGGCCAAGGCAAGAACGCCTGGCAGGCCGAAATCGATGCCGCTGCCGAGCTGTGTGACTTTCTCCGCTTCAACGTCCAATATGCGGAGCAATTATATGCTCAGCAACCGGCGCATAACTCTCCCGGTGTCTGGAACCGTGTCGAGTACAGGCCACTTGAGGGCTTTGTCTATGCCGTCACCCCGTTCAACTTCACTGCCATTGCGGGCAACCTTCCAGGCGTGGCAGCACTGCTGGGCAATGTTGTGGTCTGGAAGCCGAGCGATTCCGCGATCCTCAGCAACTACCTTCTGTACAAGGTCCTTCTCGAAGCGGGACTCCCACCCGATGTCATCCAGTTCATTCCCGGCGACCCTGAGTTGGTGACAAAGGAGGTGCTCGCGCACAAGGACTTTGCGGCTCTACACTACACAGGCAGCACTGCCGTCTTCCGCAAGCTCTATGGCCAGATTGGCGCTGGCGTTGCTGAGGGTAGGTATCGATCATATCCTCGCATTGTTGGCGAAACCGGTGGCAAGAACTTCCATCTGGTTCACAAGTCTGCCGATCTACGAAACGCTGTTGTCCAGACGGTCCGCGGTGCATTCGAATACCAGGGCCAGAAGTGCAGCGCCACTTCCCGACTGTACGTTGCCAAGTCGATTTGGCCAGATTTCAAGGAGCTTCTTATCCAAGAAACGGAGAAGTTGAAAGTTGGCCCACCTCATGACCACGGAAACTTCATGGGCCCGGTCATTCATGCCGCCTCTTTCAAAAAGCTGAGCACGGCTATTGACGAGGGCAAGAAAGACCCAGACCTCGAGCTGATTGCAGGAGGAGAATACGACAGCTCGGTTGGCTACTACGTCAAGCCAACCATCTTTGTATCCAAGACGCCAGACCATAAACTCTTCTCGACGGAGCTGTTCGGACCCGTCTTGACAGTCTACGTCTATGATGACTACGTAGACAGCACTACCTCTATCTACGATATCGTCGACGGAGCTACGGAATATGGGCTGACGGGCTCAATCTTTGCAAGTGACCGGAGCGTTATCCGCTTCGCAGAGGAGAAACTCCGCAACTCGGCAGGAAACTTTTACATCAACTGCAAGAGTACGGGTGCTGTTGTAGGCCAGCAGCCATTTGGTGGCAGCCGAGCGAGCGGGACCAATGACAAGGCCGGCAGCATCAACCTCCTGAGTCGGTTTGTTAGCATGAGAAGCATCAAGGAGGAGTTCAACTCCACGACCACGGTGACATATCCCAGCAATGAGGTCGAGTAGAAAGGGCCTTGCTGAGATTATGGAGAGCAGCGTATACTCGGACGATAGTTGGGAGGATTTCTCCCGGAGGACTCGCTCAGGAGGAGTTTTGATGCATCAAGCCGGCATCGGCGAATTCGTTCTATAGGTGCGGTTCGACGGAGTTGTTCATGAGAAGCGTTCAGACGGGTGCCATGTTATTGGTCTAGGTGTCTAGCGAATCAAATCACTACCCGATGTTGAAGTTGCATTGTGTTTATGGCTTCATATGGCACAGGTGCTTTATCCCGATTTTCTCCTGATGCTGTGAGTCAGAGAGAATTACGGACGGCCCGTCGTTCTGCCCCGTGTTGAAGATCGTCCTGACTGTCAAAGGCCACGTGCGAAGTGCCTTAAAAGAGCTTGGGTAGCGGCGGGGGCTGTGGAAAGGGTCGGGGACCTTGACGATCACTGACGATGTACTGAAGACACCATTTGGCCAAAGGTGGTTGTGGGAGTAGAGCATAATGACAAGCACTTGGCAGGTATCCATACTTCCTGTAGCCGGCGTCAGACAAAGGTCCAGAGCCAGAGGCACAACCTTGTACGGCATTGCTTACAGGCGTTCTTTTGACACCTTGTCGAGACACTAAGAAGCACGCTGTCCAATCAGCATCAAGGAATCCACCTCGTGCCGACTGGAAAGGAGCTGGCACGCGACTGCTTCGGGACTTGGGAATGCACTTCAGAGATGGAGACACCAGTGTTCCATGGGACTGCACGTTACGATTACCGACTTCCTACGTCCGTCTCCCCGCCCTCTGCTGAACCGCCAATCCCTTGGCCCATTTCTCTGATATGGACCGTAGATTAGAACGAGCAAGCGCAATGTCCATATATTGCCCGTGATGGCGTACCCAGATCCTGAATCCCATGCTGGGACATCTGTGCCTCTCGACAACACCTGAGCGAACTCACCACAAAATCGTGGAACTCGAATCTGCTTCTTCTTTTGCTACCAGTGCAAGGTGATACTCGAAAGATCGTTTTATCGTTCACTCCACTTGACCAGACACAGCCAGAAGCACAGTGAAAGCCACGAATTGAAGAATTTCCGTCATCTTCAAACCCAAATCTTGTACAGAACCTGCAACGTCAGTCGTGCCTGACAGTTACCTATTTCGTCTAAGCAACAGGCAGCCGTTCTGAGCTTCCCCGGCTCGACTTGGACCTGACTCTGAAGCTCAGGGTTCTATGCACCTAGCGCTTTCATACACACCCACTCATTCACTACCAAGTTCGCCTCTACCTTACCTGTTTGCCGGGTGGCCTTAGGTCATTGCAATAGAACGACAAGCCAATCACGATGCCTCCGAGGTCGTTGCCTACACCAGTATCATCAGCGGATATGAAAGCCCAGGAACCTCCATCCCTGGCCTCCCTTCAGATGCTGTTCGAACTACCACCACCTGCCATTATGCCATCCAACGCTGCAGGTACACCTCCACAGACTCCAGAGAAAAGATATCCGATGCAACCAAGCGAGACAGTCAAGTCACGAAGGCGTGCAGCAACCGTCACAGGCCCATCCAGGAACGATTTTGCACTCCCTCCCCCTCCTACGAGATCACGCAAAATCATCCAGATGAAGCCGCGTGAAGTTGCTGTTGCCCCACGACCTGCATCAACCTCCAAAGATTCAACCACTGGCCGATCGGGCTCGGATCTTGTGTCCACCACAACGAAACCAGTGTCGACCACACCACCAGCGACAACGGGTGGCGCCACAAAGAAACAATCGACTGCGGCAGGAAGGAAGATAGCGAGAAAAACAGCACATAGCTTGATCGAGAGGAGAAGGAGATCCAAGATGAACGAAGAGTTCGCCTTGCTCAAAAGCATGATACCGGCATGCACCAGCGAGATGCACAAGCTGGCCATCCTTCAGGTTAGTATTATATTTCTTGGATTGTATACTTGGAATCGAAGCTGATGAAGTTACCTTAGGCCTCAATAGAGTATATCAGATACTTGGAAGATTGTGTCGCTAAGCTCCAGGCCCGGCATCAATCCAGTCCATCAGAGGAAGAAAGTGGGATAAAGAGTCTTCCAACACCCTCTGGTCATGAACCTTTCCATCCTGAGGCTGTCTTTTCCTTTGCAGCAAGACAAGAAGTTCGTTTAGATGGCGACGTAGATATGTCGGACTCGTCAGGGGATGATTCACCGGCCTCTTCGCCTCCACTTGCCGCGATCACCTCTTCCCACCAGCCATCCGCATCCCCGGGAATACCACCCCAGCAGCCGTTAAGGGATCGACATGATTCGATCTCGTTAGCTTTGACATCGACCGATTACCAAAGACACTACAGCTTCAGTGGCTCATCTGTTATGGCCTCGCCTGCCGGCTTTGGCTCTGGCTCCGAGGGGCAGCATCTATATGGCGGCAACAGCAACATGCACGACACGCGAGCCGCCTCGATTTCGGGCCTAACACTGACTAGCCCTTACCTGGTAGCGCGAAATGACCTTGACCATGAAGCAACGGCTGCTCTTCTCATGTTGAACCAACAGACGCAACCGGATAGGCGGATGTCAACGACGAACATCGACAGGCCCGCTGAAGCCGCAGCCACAGCCTCTGGAACCGTGAGAACAGGGCGGGGAATGAGTGTCAGAGACTTGTTAAGCGCATGACGGATCTGGAAGGAGATCGTTCGATGGCGCCTCCACGTTCGACTGAATAAGATCATTTACCCTTGGGTCTGTCTGTCGGCTTAGACTCGGGGCTCGGCTTCGCAATTCGAGCGGTTTACATTGCACACATGCTGGATCCACGGCCACTAGTACCGGCAAGCAACCGAGCGATCACCGGACCGGAATATGCAGGGTCTTGGGGTCCGCCAGGGATAAGGATGCCCATGGGAAGGGTGAAGAAAAGCGGCCTGTTGGGGCTTTGGAAGTCCTCGGAGAATTTCGGCACCCTCTTCCATGTTAAAAAGTTTCAAATTGCAGCATCGCTCCATAGATCGAGTCGTGAGTGACTGGGATGCGTGTTATATTCTGGGCTGAGGATGCACAAATGAATAATGCCTCAGCTGAGGGCTCTGGTCGTCACAGAATGGTTCGAGATGAATCGGTGATACAGGCTTTACCTAAGCGAGAAAACGCTCTTCGAGACCGGTAAGGAAAAGACCACCGGGGAGGATATGGCAATCGATAGACGAAAGACAGACGTTTTGAATTTATTCGATAGATTCTCAAATGCCAATAGTAACATGTCGAAGAAAACTTACCATTTATGAAGATTATGGAGCCAGTTGGAGGGTAGTTTGACGGTAAATGTTTCATCTTGATACCAGTTGCGCAGAGGTGACATTGACTGCGTTGCGCTTTGACCCCTGGAAGCGAACGTCGACGACACCGAGCGCCCGGGTGATGCTTAACACCCAAGGTTTGAGACGGGCGCGTCTAGGCGCACAACAGTTCATTCCATCCCGGAATGGCTTCATGGGGCCTACATTGCTACCGAACGCGCTGTTTGATCCTCTAGACGAAGAAGTTGCGTATGTGACAATGGAAAAGCCGGAGTTTCGCACTCGTCAGTCGTACGAGAAACCAATGGTTCGCCTCCAGCTTCAAGCATCACCCACGGACCCCAATGCCCCTGTATCGCCCTATGTTCCACAAGATATCTGGGCCAGGGGCACGTGATATCCCTGATATCGAACAACAACATACCGAAATGGTCCTTGACGATGGCCGGACAAGGCCGGTGGTAACACTCAGCAGGATGGACAAGACCGAGTCGATCTCCCGGTGTCCCGGGGAATCCCAAGGAGGAAGCCACCGACTCTCTCCACCTCCCGGATCAATCTGCTTATATATACTGTCCTCCGCTCGCCCAATGTAGCCTTTCATGTCCTGTATCAGTCAAGAACAACTTCCACCAAAGCCCTTTAAACCAGCTTCTTTAAAACAGCCTCGAATCGGCGTGGATTATCTTCATCAAAGACAACCACCGCCCACTCTCTACCACAAACAGTCCGTAAGACCGCCTCCTTACCCTCCTCTCCCGGTATCTTCGCGGCAATCCACCAAACTTTTACCACCGCCACCACTTGTACCCTCCCGTCCACATCCCCGGACCGTCTTTAGCTCGAGCAAGCCTCAGCCGCTTCGTCTCGTTCAGGAGTCACTCAACTCGCGCAAGCGCAAACCACCTGTCTTTTACGCCCAGCACACACGGACTCTGGTTCAGTCCGTGACTTACATAACTATCCACCAGGACTCTTCTTCTTCTTCTCTTTCCTACTCGCCAACCGCGACAACAACAACCTTCAAGATGTCCAACGCCAACCCTACCATGCCTAAGGTCTCTAACCTCCCCCCTGTCCCTGCCGGAGCCCGCTCAGGTTATCTCTCCCCAACGAAGGAAGAAATGCTCGCTGACCTTCGACACCAGGTAAATACTTGAAAACTCCCTCAGTCCCTTGTTTTTTGTGTTTTAGTTTTTCTTTTTATCCTTTTTCCATGGATTTAGTAGTAAGAAAAAAAACCAAAACAAAGGGAGAGAAGATCTGACTTGGATATGAAAAAAACCAAAATAGCTCGACGATAACAACACTGACGGCTCCTCCGTCGACTCCCGCGGCCGTCGCCGCCGCAGAAACAAGGGCGCCCTCCAGAAGCAGGGCGGTCTCGCCGGCCCTCAGACCCTTCCCCGTCTGGCCGACACCAAGCCCGTCCGTCTCCAGCTTGGCTTGAACCTTGACGTCGAGCTCGAGCTGAAGGCTAGACTGCAGGGCGATGTGTCGCTTACTCTTCTGTAAGTCTTTTTTCTTCTTTCCTCTACCTATCCAACTACCTACCGAACGGTGGGGGCTAATCCCATCTTTTTTATTTATCCAGTCAATAAATTTTATACCTTCGCCCCCTCCAATCCCTAATTCCTAATCCCTCCCGTTTTTTTCTACTCTCCCTCTCTCGTTCATGACCATTCTACCGTCTCTCAAAGATTCCAAATTCCAACGCGAAGCAAAACCCCCCAAAAAAACAGAGTCGAAAATAAAACACCGCAGAAACGACCACCATCATCCACCCAACTCCACCTCAACTCCTCCACCCACTCCGTCACCGTCGACGAACTCTTCCATCTCCGACTCGGCACGCTCCGCCTGCATCAGCGCTGGCTCGACCACGACGTCAGCCCCAGCCTGACGGCCGCCGTGGCAGCCTTGATCGGGATGGGCGGGTTTTTGTGTGGGGTTTTGTTGGCTTCTTCTACGTCTAGCTGTTGCTACTCATTCTCATGGCCATGGTCTTGGCCTGATTGGTCATGGATATGGATATGGGTGCAATTGCTTTGGGACGTAATGATGATCAACACCATTTCCACGATGGTTCCTTCTTGGATGACGGGGATGGCAACGACGATGACAACGACAATGATGGAAATGGGTTCAGTGGCGATGGAAGCAGCAGTAACAACATCAACAACAACATTAACAACATTAACAACGACAACGTCCTGGTCGTATTTTCATGTTTTGCTTCAGCAGGGCTTGACGTCGGCGGCGTCTTTCGAATGGGTTGGCGTTACAAACATCATTGGGGTTGGGGTCATGGGATGAGTCTGAGTCTGGGTTTAATCGCCTTTATACCATCCAACCATTCTCTGGTTTGGTATGGTTTGGTCTGGTCGAGGAAAATGAAAGGGAAAAAAAAAAAACAGAGGGGAGGGCTGGGGGGAAGGCAAATGCAAGGAAGGGTTTGTAATGATACAACAGGGCGGATTGGGGCATTCACATGGGAATGGATATGGGAATAGGAACAACAAGAAGCACAAGACGGAGAGGAAGGCAAAGGAGAATAGTACTTTGGCCCTTCCCCTTCATACTGTGTCATTCTTGGCTTGTCTTTTCCTAGAGGGATTGGGGGGGAGTTTCCGTGGGTTGTACGATACATGTGGGAAGCGGATAGAACAGAATGCATTTTCTCTCTCTTTTTTTCATCACCTTCATCGTTGTGCTCAGCTTTGTAATACTACCCGTCCGTCTTTTCTTTCGAGCTTACTCTGGAATCAATTGTCATATCCGTTTCTCCCTTTTTCCTTATACTGGTCCTAGTACGATGGTATGGCTCCCTCAGGCTCCTTGGACGGTGTAGCGTGGCAAAATTGTAGGGGCTAATATAGACAATCGAATTAATGTTTTGGTTCCATCTGCCTGTTGATACTCCGGTTGAATTGAGGCAGTGTCTTCATTCTGGCTATCAGATGAGCTTGAGACTTGGGACATTATTGATTATGGGAAATAGCGCGGAACGAACATGTTGGCGTACCACAAGACAGAGCTATGGGCCCCGACTGCGGTAAACATGATATATACTTGGGGGCTGGGCGAAGTGGGACCTTTTGTCAACCCCCTCTTATAAAAGAGGGGGGATAAAAATTATGGGACAAACTTTTATTATGGGACAAGCTATATAGTAATCTACTAGTAAAGTAACCTATCCCTATAGTAAATTACTATATTATATATTAATATAACGTCTTTGAGAGCTCGGTATATTGCCCAGTTAGGTAGTAAGTAAATAAAAGATTGGGTTTTAGTCTTTTTTATTATTTTCTAGCACTAGTATAGTCGCTAGTATAGTCGCTAGTACGGGTATAACCTCCTATACAACCGCTTCCCGCCTTACTAGTATATTCCTTATACGTACAACCTCCTTTCGTACCTATATATAGGGTCTTATAGTACTCTCTACAAACCTTATAACCCCCTAGTATAGTATTGACTTTAGAGTTTATAATTGTAATAAAGTAGATAAGAGGGTAGGAGTTAGTATTGAGGTTGAGGTAGTTGGTATTAACGGTCTAATTTGTACGGGAGGTTTAGGCGTAGCGGGCGGGTTAAAAAGACGGTAGTTAATTGGGGGGTAGAGTATTAGTAAGTTTTCCTCTTTATCCTCCTTATTATTATTATCCCTATTATAAACCTCCTTAAGGATAGTCTCGTTTTTATTATTATTATTAAGAAGGGTACTCTTATCTTTAAATATCTTATCGACTATCTATATATTAAAACGAGTAATAATTTGAAAAGCCGTCTTGATAATTGGGGGGCGAGGGTATAGAGGCAAGGAGGGGAATTCTAGTGGGCGCGGGCGAGCAATAGAGGAATTATTATTTAAAATGAGTTTAATAGAATTATTAAATAATAAATTAAAGGGGTTACCCTATACCCGCTTATACAATTCTAGTATTAGTATACTATATATATTACGTATATATAGTCCCCCCCCTTCCTCCTCTTCGTTTAACGTATTAAGTATATCTTCCTTATAAAGCGGTATATACCCTTCTTTTAATTGCTCCTTCTTTTAATTATTAAAGTAAACCTTCTACGTAATTCTACCCTTACTATTAATAGTATTATTAACCTATTATTTATATAATTATTTTTAAATCTTTTTATTTTCTAATTTAATAGCCAGTATTTACTTCCTTATATTAATAGTTTACTCTTTTTATACCTATTCTATAGTTCTTTAATTGAATTCTCCCTTAGAAAAGGAGAGAGATTCGCCCTCTTATAAAACCTTATATACCTGTTTCCTTATTTTGCGGTTTAAATTAGCGGCCTTCTCCCTATTTTATTAATTATATTTTTAAATAGTATTGTATATTAACGGTCCCTCGTAGATAATGGTCTTAACGGCGGAATAATATTAATAGGTAAGCGAATTGAAAGTATAGTAGTATTTATCTTTAATATAAGTAATAACTTTTATTACCTTAGTAAAGCGGTCTTCGTTAGGGAGTATCGAGGGTAGTGCGGGGTTGGATTACTTCGGTTACTTTATTTGGATTTGAAATAGGATTTGAGTCTAGTTAATTAGCTATATCCTAATATTAAAAAAGCCGTTGAAAATATTATATATAATTATACTACCGTCGAGGATACCCTAAAAAACCGGAGGCGTTATAATTAATTAACTAGCGAAATAAGGGGGGCGAATAATAGTAATTTGAATTTAATTTACCTTTAATTTTTTAACGAAGGTAGTACGAGTAAAGCTATATTCGTTTCGTTATATAAACTACCTTAAGACTTTCTAGTAATAGGATTTAAATAAAGAGAATACTCTAATATTAAATAGTTATATTATATATATTAAATAGGGAGGTAAGCTTATTAAGATAATATTAAAGGTATTAATATACTCTTTAATATTTATATTATAGTAACCGTTAAACCTATTAATAATTAGGATATAGTAAATTAATTTATATAGCTTCCTTAATCCTACTCTATATACTAAATTTAAGATTTTCTAATTAAAAGCGTTATAGTTATACTAATTATACTTAAATTATTTAGTAAAAGAGAACCCTTCTTCTTTTAGTTTATAGCCGTCCTCCTCTCTTAATTATATAAAAGTCGGTAATAAATAAAAAGAATAATAATTGAAGTACTTTAATTAATTGAAGGTAAATTTTACGTTCGAAAAGTTAATTAGTAATTTAGTAAATCTAATTCTATTATTTAAATTATTAATAAAGAAGTCTTCTATTAGGTTGGTCTTAAATATTATATACGCTAGTACTATATACCCCGCCGCGCTTATTCCTACTATAAGGGTAGTAGACTTGCGGTTAGTAATATCGTTAATCTCTAGCTTTTACTTTATTAGCTCCCTCAATACAATTACCTTTACTCGCCTACCCGCTATATAACCGAATTTTACCCCTATTTCGTCGTAGTTCCAAATATCGCCTTTTTTAATTTTATACTTCTTAATAATAGCCTCGTACTTATTAAACTACTTATTAACAAACTCCTCATTCAACTCCTAAAACTTCTTCTTAATATCGACCGTACGGTAAATAGAGGTTTTAAGTTCTAGATAGTCTTTGAAGAAGCTAGCTAACTATATCGCGTTGTAGGTCTCTAACGTACCCCGCAATAAGCGTAGTCGATTTACCGCCGCAATAACTATCTAGTACAACGCTAGGAACCGTCCCTAAAAGTAGAATATTACGTACAATACGATAGCGCCTTCCTCGGCTTCTATTAATATACGGGGTCTTCCTACTGGGCGTAACGAGATAGCGGGCTTTTGGAATTCGTATAGCAATTTAATATAACGAGAGATCGATGTACGGGATTTACTAGTAATAGCGGTAATGTCCCTAATAGTTGGTATGTCACAGGGTTAGCCTGTGTGCTTTGTGCCTGGTGCTAGCGTACAGCAGCTTCTAAGATTGCCGTACGCTGTTATTACCGCCGGCAAGTTAATTATTACCGGCAGTTGATTAGTTAGAACGCTACCGGCCGCGGGCCTATTAAACCCGCCGGCGGTCGCCTTTATAAGGCTAACCTTCCGGGCACTCAGCTATACTTCTCTTCCTTTCTCCTTTGTACAATTACGTATAATTATATCTACTATTTACCCTTTACCTATAATAGTTAATTATACTTTTTAATTATTACGTTTATAGCGTAAAACTTTTCTTTTATTGCGTAATTAATCTTTAGTATTAGTACGTACGTATAGGAATCGCCTTATTATCGAATTATTAAGTCTAGTACCCTAAGACCCTAATAGTTATAGTTATAATAGTTACAATCCTAGTCCCGCTCCCTTTATTTAGTAAATAAGGGTAGGTATTTTTTATTTAAGGGATAAGAAATTGCTTTGCGCAATTATCTTTCTTATATTTAATAATAAAAGTAGTAATTGCGCGTCCTTTTTACCCGTTAGTAGTATTAATAATTTTATTAATTTCGGTACCCCTCTTAGGAATATACTATTTAATTTGAATGATATTTATAAAATATTTAACGAAGTTGTTAGTACTACCGATGTTGCTATTTATTAAATAGTATTTATTAAGCTCCTTTCTTTAATAATAATTAATAACCTTTTTATTAGTATTTATAACGATAATGAAGAGATTGTTATTCTTTACGTTTATTTTAATATAGTTAATAATATTATTTAAAACCCCGCCTTCTGTTCAATTATCGCTCCGCTCGGTCGTTTTTATTATAATAACTTCGTTTAATATAAAGATATTATTATTAATTTTAAACGTAGTAAGGACGAATTAAAGACCGTCCGCGCGGTAGTTATTAAGGTTTAGGACAATTTTAATTAGAAGAACTTCGATTATTTTAATTTAATAATTAAATTTAATATTTTCTAAAAGAAGTTTAATAATCTTATTATAGATTATATTACGTTTAAATCCTATAGTATTAATGTTAGGTCCTTATATAATAATTTTATTAAAGTATTTAGTACTAGTATTAATAAAATATCGTCCTTAAAATAGATTATAAGAAACCTGCCGATTTTTATTAGTAAGGAGAATATTAGTACTATTTGTAAGTACGAAATTTTTAAAGCGTAGTATTTCTATATTTAATCTTAGTAGAAGTACGACCCCTTCCTTTATATTAACGAGGACGTTAAAATTATTTGTACTATTATATTTTTAAGTCCTAAGATTCTATCTAGAATTTAAAATAATTTAAATATTATTTAGAATAGAGGAGATACGGTTTTTTAGCGTTGGAAGATAAGCGCCGAATTTATAAAGTACTTAGTTATCCGTTTTTGAAATATTAATTTAAAGATGGATGCTAATTATTATTTTAAGGAGTTTTTTATAAAGAATATATCTTTTATAGAATTCAAATTAGAATTTACTAATTTAATAAACTTCTATAGCTTTAATAATTCTATAAAGGTTTATTACTTATATAATAAAATTAATAAGTACCTCCGGAATATTTTTGCGTATTGTAACCTTCCTGAGGCTAATGATTTTAAGAAGTGGCTTACAATTTACTATACCGTCGCTAGTAATTTGGAGGATACTAACTACTATTATAAGATAAATACCTATATCTTTAGTAATAGCGCCTTTACTAGTAGTAATTCTAGTAGTACTAATACTAATACGGGTAGTACTAACTCTTATAATACCAATAATATTCCTATTAATTAGGGTAGTAATAAAATAGACCTTAACGCTATTAATTTCACTGTTTTTATTTATAAGGATGTTCTTAATTAGCGTACTTACGAGGGTAAGTACCGCCGCTATAGTAGTAATAGCTATATTGCTTGCAATTGCTTCGCTTTAATTAATTATAGCTCTTAGGGTCCTTAGTACGATAAGGGTAAGAAGAATAAGGGTAAAGGAAGAAGTAAGTGATAGGGGAATCCCTGGATTACCCTACCTTACTGTACTATAGCTTAGACTAGCTGTGACAGCCCAAATTAGCTAGGCTGCCAGAGGCTTCCTTGCCGTGCCGTGCCCAGTCTGGGCACCCAGACTGCAGTGCCCGGGCCACCATGTGGCCCGTGCTCTGACTCAACCTCAACTATACAGTATATCTACTGCGTGCAGACGGCTGGCTGGAAGCCTCCCTCCTTCTTATAACAACTTCTCTTTTACCTTCTATACTACTAATACGGGTAACCGGAGTGCTCTGCAAATAATAGTATGATGATATTTGAAAGCGTTGTAAAAGATGATACAGAAGGAAGAAGCAGAAGCCAACGGCTTGCCCAGAAGGCGCGCCTTATAAGGCTTCCTTATCTTATCGTAGACCTATTTAATTGGGCCTACGACCTGCCTACCGGGCCCGGTCGCCCACGGCGCCGGTCCCAAGCACGGCAGCCTACATACACATCCGGCCGGGTTAGCCAATTATACGTAACTAGCTACCCTATAGCCTTATCTAATTTATATATATAAATATAAATGTCCGGTATTAAATCCCAGCTTACAAAGGAGATCTCTAGTATTCTTACTAGAATACCCTTACTTCTTAGTTTAACTATACGTAACGCACTTAGTATAACGCTTATTATTGCGTCCTCCCTTTCGAGCCTAATACTCCTTAATTAATTCCTTCGTATTATATAACTCCTCTTCAGTTTTCTATCGGTTGTATTAGTAGTTATACCCAAACTATTTTATACGGTATTCGTACGTTCTATCGCTTTTAAGTTTGTAATTTAAAAGGATTTTAATTTTATAGCTATTACCGTCGTTATTAGAGTCTTAGGAGTCTTCGACTAGTCCGGGGGGCGGAACGGTCCGGTTGAAAGGATCCTCCCCTTTTAGAATAGGTTTCAAATATATAATAGAAATAATTAGATGAATTTTTATTTTTTTAGGAAGGTCTAAATAGTATATAAATTTACCAATTTTCCGAATGATTTTAAACGGTCCGATATATTATTATAATAATTTCTTCGAGGGACGTTTTAAGAGATAGTATCCTTTGTACAACTTAAAGAATATTTCGTTACTAGCTTCTAATTCAATTTGTCGGTAATTAGCATTATAACGACGCTTAGTATCGGCGATAGCGAAGTCTATAGCTAAGCGAATATCTTTATAAATATGGTTGCGAAGGATTTTATAATTTTAGGCTTCTTTAATAGTAGTTTTATTAGTAATTAGGTCGATGGGGGCTGCTAGTTTATAATTAAAGAGGTATTCGTAGGGGTTAGTTTTAATAGTTTTAATATAGGTACTATTGAGGTTCTATTATAAATAGATAACCGTATTAAACTATATTCTATTTAGGAAGTAAAATATATAGAAGTGTAGTACTACTTCAACGGTCTAATTCTTACGTTTAATTAATCTATCTCCCTAAGGGTAGTAGGTAATAGTTATTAGTAATTTAGTATTTAAAGCTTTCCATATACCTTTCTATAAAATTAATATAAATTTGCGGTCGCGGTCTAAAATAATAATAATCGGTATTCTCCAATTATAGAGTAACAATAAGCGAATAAGGATTCTACTCTAGTTTTCTACCGTATATATTAAATGCCCGGGAATAAGTAGAAATCGTTTAAATAATTTATTAATTACAGGAGCTATATAATCGAATATATTATAGCCTTCTAAATACTAGGGGGTACCTACAACTAATACTTCTAGAAGACCTATAATAAAGTCGATAGCAATAGTTCGTATTAGCAAAGTACTTTCTAGGCGGATCGGTTAATAGTCGCCAATAGGTACACTTCTATCGGTTTAATTAAGGTTATAAGCTAGGTATTTCTAAACGTAGTCCTTAATTAACCGTATTTTATTAAAGAAAGAGAGGGCTTTTAAGTTATATATTATTCAATCTCTACTAAAATAATACTTTTCGTTATAAATTATATAAAGGACTTCTTTTATATAATTATAAAATATATATAGGCTCTTTAATCTATCGTTTTATTAATTGTAAATTAAGCCTTATTTATCTATAAAGAATAAATATCTAGGCCGGCGAAAAATACTACTATCCTTAGTAGTATAGTCCTTTAAATCCTTAATAATAACCGAGAATTTTGTATCCGCCTTATACCTATCTACGAAGTGTTAGAGAGTACCTTCGTTTATTTAGGCTTTAGTATATACGTAGAAGACTTTTCGATTATATTGTTCTTTATTATAATTATTAGCGTACTAAATATTATTAAGTATTGCCTCGCCTTCGGGGTTACTATTATCGCCTTCTACCTTTAGCTAGTTTAGTATATTTAGTAGGAAATTTAACTTCCCGGGTAGATAGTAGACTTTAATATTATATTAGAATAGGTAAATTAAAGCGTTAATCAACCGTCGATTTACCCTATCCATTAAAAATATTCGTAAACTAGTTTGTTTAATAATACCTTTAGTTATAGAATAGTCGGTTAGTATAATAACAGTCTTATTATAAGAATAAATTTAAGTATACAATTACTTAACAGCCCAAATTAAATATACAATTTCCAATTCAAATAGTCTATATTTTATTTCGGCTAATATTAATACTTTATTTAGAAATATAATAAGTAAAATTTAATTAGAAGGAATATTTAATCTAGGGGCCTAAATATAATCGATTTTAAGGTAGAATATTATAACGCCGAACCCTCATTTAAAAGAACCGTCGATTTAAAGGAAAGCCTACTAATTTAGATTGAAATAGGTAAATATAATTAGGTTATCGTAGATAGCGTTTTATAGCGCTTTAAATACGGTAAGCTCCTAGTTAGTTAGTTCGAACTTTATTTTTATATAATAAATTATACATTTTCTATAACTATCTATTTTACTCGCTTTTCTTCCTTCCGCTAGTAATACGATTTTTCTATTTTATAGTAGTTCGACGAACTACGCATAGTATAATATTAGGTAACGAAGGAAGCCAGTTCCTCCAATATACTACTCGAAGGCTTTTAGTTAGTTTAAGAAGGCTAAATTACGTATAGCGGCGATCCTATTTATTATTATTAATAGACCTAAGGAATCTATTCGAAAACCTAAGAGTTTAACGTTGGGGTACCCTAAATATAATTTCTTAAGCGATAATACAATATTCTTATTTACGAAAATTTCGAAAATTGTAGTAAGGTAGGTAATATACTCGTTAACTATATTAAATACAATTATAATATTATCGATATAAACTCGGCAATACGCTTTATAATCTTTAAGTAATATATCTATAAATCGTTAAATATAGGCTAGCGTATTCTTAAAACCTATTTAGGCTACTATAGGTTATTCTAGACCGTAGTAAATAATAAGGGTAAATCTATTATAGTACTTCTACTAAACGCCAAATTAATAAAAGAAAGAAATAGTATTAATCACTATAATAAAGAGTTTACTTCGAATAAAAACGATAATTTCGCTTTATAATAGTAATAGATAGTTATTAAGTATTATTATACTATTAAACATTCTCAAATCAATTATTAGTCGTCCTTTAGGACCGAACTTGGTCATCCGCTAAATTACGAATATTAAGTAGGTAAAGGGTATAGTACGGAGGACGTATTTTATTTTTCCCTATTTGTAGAATATATTAAAAACTTCATTAATAATTACTTAATCCTTCTTACTTAATAGGTATATTCTTATTACTACTCTTTACTTCTATTAGTCTTCTACAAACGGGACCCTTATTATATTTTCCGGAAGTATATCGACGATCCTTTCTTCTTTCTATAGATTTAGGAAGGCTACTACTACTTCCTTTAAAACCCTAACTAAATTTAAATTAGCTATATAGATATATATACCTTCTTCGGTAATAACCTCTAAAGTTTCCTCTATACGGATACTTAGCGTTAAGTATTTTTTAAGAACGTTCGGAAGCTTCGGCGTATCCGTAGGGCCTTAGTCTTATTTAGTTATTAGTTTGCCGGATAGAAGGATCTCGGTATTTAATAGTAGTAAGAGGTCTTTAGTAACTTAGTCTACTACGTCCGCGGGTATAATATTTAGGTTACTTTCGAAGACGGTTAATATTTATTTAACGACTACTACGGTACTAAAGTCTATCTATAAAGTTAAAAAGAATTCACTATCTTTATATTCGCTAATTAATCTAATATAGAAATTTTTTAGAATATTAATAACAGTTTGAAAAGTATTCTTAATAGGAATTAATTATAGAAATTTCGTATTAACGATCGCGTAGGGAATTACTACGTATTGTAATATAAAAGTAAAAGAATAATCTTTAGGGAGGGGCTTATAATAGACTAGGACTATAGCCTATTCTCCTAATAGTAATAAGACTTTCTTACCGATAGTTACTTTTCTATTATATTTATTAGATTATTTTACTATTAAAAAGCTTATTACAAAACTATCCTTTAGGAATCGGACCACTTCGGCTTTATAATTAATATCGGTTTAGCGCGGGTATAAAAATGAATTTACGAATAGGATATTAAGAGCTAAGTTATTTATTACCTATATACTTACTTCTATTTTTAATAATATATCTTCACCGTACTAATTAACGCCTAGGAAGTATATTATAAAGGTGGCCTATTCTTTTAGCTTTATTAATTTATTGCCCACTCCTTAAACAATTGTAGAATAGCTTATCGAAATAGAGTATTGCAATCCGAATAGGATTTTTCGGTCGATAATACTACGCCCCGCGCCCGGGTTAAAGTAAACTTCGAAGTCCTTACTATTAGGGGTGGTTCTTACCTTAACGCGTAAATAAATATAGTTTAAGAGTAGATTATTAACTAAATCTTCATTTAGGTAACTCTTTACTTCTTTAACCTTATAATTTATCGGACTACTAATATAGTAAACAATATTTGGAGCCCCGTCTCTTTCCTTATATATATCCGTTAAAACGTACTTACATTTTTTAATATACTTAAATATTATATTATACAATAGGTAAATTAAATAGTATTAATTATAAGTCCTTTTAACTTTAGGGATTTTAGAGAATAGTTATATAGTTTCGCGTTCTATTACTTTATAGGGTAAACATTACTTTATATAGCACTTCTTTAATAAAATGGAATTAAACTCCTTAAAGTACTTATAATAAGTTAATTCTCTATTATATATATAGTAGGCTTCGGCGGTACTACTATTTGAATTAGAATCTTCTACGAATATAATATTATTCTATTTATTAATTTCGTTAGGATTATCCTTCTATTCCTTAGTATCTTTAATATAATAAGCGTAATCGCCTATTCTATTATTTCTACCTCCCCTAGCCTTATCGTTGTAATAAGGCTCTCGGCGGTTATTATAGCGGTCGGTACGTCGATTGTCGCGGCGGTCGGTACGTCGGTCGTTACGGCGGTCGGTGCGTCGATTATTACGGCAGTCGGTACGGTAGTTATTATAGTATAAATCGCGGCCGGAGGTCCTAGACTTACGATTATTAAATCGATTTCGATAGAAGTTATTATATATAGAATTATTAATAGTATAGTCAATAGAACTTTAAATAATATAGGTAAACTTAAGGGGAATATTAGGGTATTTATCTTTAGCCGTAGATATAAGGAGCTCTCTAATATTATCGATCTCCGCTATATAGTTGGCTAAGAAGCCTATTTTACAAGAGGGTTACAAGAGGGTTTTAATACGTATATTTATATTAGCCTAAATATATATCGCAATACTATACTAATTATCTTCTATCTTAGAAAGCATACCTATTGTACGAGCCAGACGGAGCTTTTTTATTACGTACATTGAAATCGCGTTTTCATTTATTATAATATCCCGTAAAGTAATAGTTCCTTAATTAAATTTATACATAACGGTTGTAGAATCTAGTCTAAAGCGGGCAATTACCCTATTATATAAACTAGTAAAGCCTTTAATTCGTATTGCAAATCGCTAATCGGGTTTTAATTAATTATACTACTATAATAGTATAACTCCCTATAATAGCTAGGGAAATAAATAGACTAACTAATTCTCTACTTCGGGCTTAAAAATAGTAAAGTTTTCTATTATTAATAATAGGTAATCTATAAATATAGTCGTATTAGTATAAATTATATCCTTTCTATTTTAAATAATATTGAAATTGTTAGGGTTAGAGTAGTAGGGGTTAAAGTAACCGACTTCCTTCTTCTTAATTTTAACGTAATTTCGAAGGTAATTTTTATAGAATCCGGCGGTAAGTTCGTCGTTAAGCGGGAAGCCCCCTCCTCCGCCGCTAAATAGAAAGCCTCCTCCTCCTCTAGGGGGGAAGCTTCCTCTACTAAGTAGGAAGCCTCTTCTACTAAGCGGGAAGCCTCCTCTACTAGGCGGGAATTCTCTACTACTAGGCGGGGGTATCGGAGGAGGTATATTACTAGTATTATTAATATTAGGAATTTTACTACCTAAGTTCTTTATAGCAACCGTAAGTCTAACGGCTTTATTTAAATAGGATGTAAGTATAATTTACAATATAGCGATCTAAGTGTTAATATCCTTCTTTATTACCTCTATATCTTTAGCTACTTATTTTAAATTCTTCTTTAATTCTTCTAGTATAATATTAGCTACACGGATAGATATAGTAGCTAATTTATAAGTATTAGGGGTAGGGGTTGAAGATTAGTAAGGTTTTAGTAAGGTTAGGGTAAATTCTAATCTTTGTAATTGGACGGGGATATATTAGAAAAGCGTAGTATAAGTAATAGCTAGGTTAGTAAGTAGGGGCCTTAGGGTATTTTAGCTATCTTTAATTATAAGTTTAGGAGGCGCAACCTTATACGTACTAAAATTAGTAGGGTTAAAACTAATATTGCTAATTAGAGGACTTTTGGACGTTGAGTATTTACGCTAATCTTTGGCCAATATTAGACCGGGGGGTAGTTTAATAAAATAAAGTAAAGGACTACTAGCGGTAGGGGTATAATATTAGGTAACTACCCGCTTAGAGGCTTTCTAAACTAGCCTCGTTTTTAAGGGATATAATTCTTCGTCCGTAAAAGAGTTTAGATAAATACTAGGGAGGGGGGGGCGGGGGGTTATACTAAGTATCTTAATAACGGACGAGAACTAATCTTTAATATACTTATTTAATTCGTTAAATTATTTAATTACTACTCTAAGCGTAGCGAGATCTACTTATATTAAAGTAACTTTATTACTAATTATATTAAAATTAATACTAATTTGAATTACTTTATTTCCTATTATAGTAACTTTCCTATTGATAGCATTAACTTTCGTTTGAATATTATTATTAATTAGCCGGACAGTTTCGAAGCGGTTATTTACAAAGTTAATTAATCCTTTAATATTATAATTAGTTATAATAATTTAATTAGATAGGGTAGTAAAGTCTCGGCTTTATCGGTCGTTAATAAATACCGTTTTATCGATTAGAAATTATATAGTTCTAATATTTACTCTAAAACGTTTAAGAGTATTAGGACGCTCTAAATTGGACGTAGATTCCTTTATTTCGTATTCTAATTTATTGGCTACTACCGCGTCCTCTTCGGTATAGTTGTAGAAATTATCGCATCTTATAATTATAAAATTATAGTTATAACGCATCGAGGGGCGGTCTTTTATAGGGCGGTATTTAATATACGACGTACTATCATCGTTATTAAAACTAGGCTCAGGGGGTATAGTCTCTTTACTACCTTTAAATATACTCTTCGTAAAGTTTGTAATATTCTTAATTTTTAAAGGAGAGGGAAGTTCCTTCTTAGGAGCCTCGGCTACCAATTCAGTAGGTTTATTAAGAGTTATAAGGATAAAAGCCAGTCTTATCGGTAATCCATTAACTATAGTTATTAGATTATTCGGTATAGTAAAGATTATTTTAACTAAAAATACCGCGGGGATTATTTTAGTAGGTAATATTGTAGGGAGTAATTGCAGCTTCGGAGGTAGAAATAGGGGCTTTAGTAGTAAAGAGAGCGACGGAAGTAATAATAAATTTAACGGCTACTAGAATACTTTAAGAATATTTTATTTAATTGAATTTAATTATTTAAAACCGGTTATATTCGACTATTTAACTTTATTAAATTAAATTACTAGACTAGGAAATAATTAAATTAATTTAGTAAAGGGTAATCTATTACAAGTTGAGAGGTAATTTACTTACCCAATAATAGTACCGTTATAATTAATTAGGCTATTAAAATCGTCGACGAAGCGATTTTCAGTAAGACGATTTTCTTATCGGGATAAATTGTTATATATTAGTAAATTACTAGGCGGGTCGTTGGCTAGGCTGGGATCGGCTAAGTCATAGTCGGCTATAGTATTAAAGTTAATTACTTAGTTTATAGCGTACCTAGTTGCGATTACTAATAAATAATAATATTAAGAGTAAAAGTAATATTTAATAGGATTATAAATAGGTATTTAAAGGTATTTAAGAGTTGGGTAACTAATAAATAGGGTTACCCTTCGTATCGAGGCCCGTAGGTACTCGGATTAGGGTAGTATAATATAATATTCTAATCGATGCGAACCGATACAAGTAAATTGGTATAGTATGAAGGGGAAGCGCGGGGGGGAAGGTGCAAAGGAAGGATAGGAAGTAATTTAGAAACGTAAATAGTAAAGGATTGTTTATTATTAGTGCGATCGCAGGGTCGGTATCGAGCAATATAGGGTCTTTGCGATTAGAAGCTTAAAGAATTTAGGAATTAATTAGTTTACTTAGTTAAAGGCTTTAATCGGGGGTCTAGTTTGGTTAATCAATTTTTAATTGTAGCTACTATTTAATACGGGTAACCGGAGTATTTTGTAAATAATAGTATAATAATATTTAAAAGCGTTGTAAAAGATAATATAGAAGGAAGAAGTAGAAGCCAACGGCTTGCCTAGAAGGCGCGCCTTATAAGGCTTCCTTATCTTATCGCAAACCTATTTAATTAGGCCTACGACCTGCCTGCCGGGCCCGGTCGCCCACGGCGCCGGTCCCAAGCACGGCAGCCTACATGCACGTCCGGCCGGGTCAGCTAGTCACACGTGACTGGCCACCCTATGGCCTTATCTAATCTATATATATGAATATAAATATCCGGTATCAACTACGAATCGCTTCTAGCTAACGTAGTATCTAGAAGTAATGGTCCTTATTGTATGACTAACTATATTATCTATCCCCGTATTAAGTGGTAGCTGCAATTAAACGTTCAGTGGCCGCTCGATTCAAACTATATTATACTATTAGCTCGAGCGATCTTCGTCGACCGATATTACTATTAGGCGACGTAGGGTATTATTACTAGTATTACTACTAGTAACGATACGAATTATTTATTAGAACCTAGTTTAAAATAACGGCCGTCGGCTATTATCACTAGTTATTAATCTACCTACTCGTTACGAGATAGTATTATAGATTCTCCCTACTAAAGTAGTCACTTAAGTGCGCCGACCGACCGCGAAGTTAGACTCTCCCTAAAATAACGAGCTTTACGACCGCTCTCTCGTGAGTTAAATTCCCTATTATATTTCACAATTCTTTTTAATTCACCCTTATTGCGACGAAGATATAGGCGTTGTAGTGAATCCTAAAATTATAACTAAGCGCTTCCTTTTAAGAACTAAAACTTTAAAATTAAAACTTTTACTATAGGTTATCCTTAGTATTATTCCATTTGCCCGCTGGATAATTATTATCCTTACAATTCTATATTTAAAGACCTTAGAATACTTATAAAATAGCTTAAATATTACGACTTTTATTAATAAGAATGGGGTTTTTACTCTATAGTTCCTATTGATTAGTATCGTTAATTTCGTAAGGATAACAAACTCCCTAATAATGTACTTCTCTTTCGAGAACTATCGGCCTTATTTTACCGGCCCCCTTCGCTTCTAGCCCTCTCGATTTTAACCGTTTAGACTATTTATTCTATTGCGTTAAATTCCGTTGGCGTTTATAATGATTATTTCATTGTCCCTAAGAAGGCAATCCGCACCGCTAAGCAACAAATTCGAACTACCCGCGATACCCTTAGAGCTCTAGATCCCTATATCGAAAAAAATAAGACTATCAATAGCATCAAATTAGCATCTGAGCCGCCGTCTCCCCAGTCGGTTAAGTATACGTACCGCAAGTATAAAGTAGCGTTTCGCTCTAGAAATACCCTCTTTAACTACATCTATTCGAATACGTATAAACCTACTAGAGTGGCTACCCCTAGTTTAAAGCGTTCAAATTTATAGTCTTTTATTATTACGGTTAATAATACCCTAATTAATTAAATTACTCTAATTAATTAGACTGCTAGCCGCCTTCCTTCTTCCTTAATAGTTATACCTACGAAGGCGCCCGCTTCCTATACTCCGAGTACTTCCGATTCTTATAGCCTATTTATATTAATTAAGATTCGGCCGGTTTTGCGGCGTAGGAATAAATCTCCTATCCTATAGGAATTCAACTATTTACTTCCCTTAGATAATTCGTCTCTCTTTGCTTCTTTAATAACGGTTATTCTAACCCTATCCCCAAATAGTAGTCTAGTAACTATTATAATTAAGTATAAAGAAAATAGTTATTTCTCTACCCCCAACGGTTACTACGGTAATAAGAAGTTTTTAACTTTATACGGCTACCGTATTTATTGCTAGAATTTTACTTTACGAAACCTCCTCTTTACCTACCTCTATAAATACGGCTATTACCGCTTAGTAGTTAATCCTTTAAAGGCTTTTAAAATAAAGAATACTAATTAATATAGTAGTAAGACGATTTAGATAGACTTTAGTATACTTAGGGATATAATTAACAAGCTTACCGCTATAGCTTTTATAGTTTGAGTATTGCTCTTTCTCCCTCCCTCTCCCTTTCTATTTATTTACTTAGTAACGAGGTTGTCGTTTTCTCTTTCTTGTGTGCGGGCAGCTATTGCTACAAATTAAGCGGTTTTTAACAACTACGACTACGGTTCCTTCTTACACCCCGAACAATACTAATTCTTATAGTTTATTTCCCCTATTTAAGACTTGGTCTTTTTCGGCGCCCGGAATGTAATCTCCTTTTTACAATAAGGTCGTTACTCCCTTCTTTCGTATATAGGTATTTAAACGGTTCTTAATAATAATATTAATATTACTAGTTAATATAGTTATTACCCCCTTGCTAGCTCTTTATAGCTTTAATAGCCGTACCAATTCCTTTATTAGCTCCCTTAATAATTCTTCGCAATTAGTGCTAGCCAATTAGAATTCTACCGTTTATACCCCTTTTCTTTTCTTTCTATTTATCTATAGAACTAGTATTCTCTATAGTAATGGCACTTTTGAGTACCTTTCTCTCGAATACTAGAGGTTACTAATTACCCTTTTAAGTACTAGAGATTGTTAATTACTTTCTCGAGTGCTAATTACCTTCTCGAATACTAATTACCCTCTTAAACTTCAACCTCCTAGTTAGTTAACGAAGCTCCTATACCCTCGCTCCCTCGGTATAGACTAGCCTTCCCTAGCCGTTATCTAACTTCCTAGAATTTATTAGAACCCCCCGGACCTCGACCGCTTTCGCTACTACAATAGTAATACAATACCGATGCGTTCCAGCGCCGCCCGAACGGATAGATGGATCGGAGGAGACTTAGGAAATGTTGGAGGAGACTTAGAATATATTAGAGAGGACCTAGATATTATCGGAGAAGACTTGGACGACCAGGCCCATCGAGGACGATAGTTTCTTTCTCGTATGAGCCGGCATTTGATAGGGGAATCCTTAAATTACCCTACCTTACTATACTATAGCTTAGACTAACTGTGACAGCCTAAATTAACTGGGCTGCCAGAGGCTTCCTTGCCGTGCCGTGCCCAGTCTGGGCACCCAGACTGTAGTGCCCGGGCCACCATGTGGCCCGTGCTCTGACTCAACCTCAACTGCACAACATATCTACTGCGTGCAGACGGCTGGCTGGAAGCCTCCCTCCTTCTTACAACAACTTCTCTTTTACCTTCTATACTACGAATCGCTTCTAGCCAACGTGGTATCTGGAAGCAATGGTCCTTACTGTGTGACCAACCATATTATCTATCCCCGTATCAGTAAGGGTCGTTATAATAGAAAGGAAGTTTGTACTATCGAAGCCGCGCTTACTACCGCCGCCGTTACTCTAATTATAGCCACCGCCGCCGCTATAACCGGTAATAAATACTATAACGAATTGGAAAATATTTAGCCTCTATATTTAATTATATATAAAAGCCCTTCCTATTATTATTATAGAGACGAATTTTAGATTTTTTAAAATTAGAGGGTTTAGAGGAGGTTAAAATATAATTATTAAATAGTTTTACTTCCCTAAATTTAATACTCTTATCCTCTTACATTATAATTAAATTATATAGAGATTATTATATTACCTTTATTAATTCTAATTATTCCATATTTACCTTTATTAATTATTCGTTTATTACTAAATATAACTTTTCTTATTTCTATTTCTATTAGGTAAAGAAGTTCGTTTTCGCCAATAGAATAATTAAAGGTATTATTTCTAAAGGAGTAATAATTAAATTCTACATTGGGTATTATATTAAAATAATTACCTTCCTAATTTACAATATTTCGAAGAACTATTTAATTATTTTAGGATTTTTATAGATATAACATTATAAATTAGAAATTAATTATAATTAGTATAGAATATACTTTACTAATCTAGAATATAGAGGACGCTATTTGCCCGCCGACCTTTCTAAAGATTAGTCGGCGGCGCCGAGAGCCCTTATTAACTGGATTTCAATTACGGCTATCCGTAGCGAGGTTGCCCCAATTCCTTAACTACCCCCGGAATATAATATAATTAGAGAAGTATTGATACTAATAATAGTAATAACCTTAAGGAATAGAATTATAAACCTTCCTAAAGTTATATTAATACCGGCGTTTATATTATAAAATAGAGCTACTAACTCTATTTAAATAGAATTACTACCGCCGCTACCACCGCCGCCGCTACCTTCTATAGTAGAGAAGGTTATTATAACTCTACCTATCGTTTATACTAATTATCGAACTATTTTACCCCCTATTAAAATATTAATAGTTAGTAGGGTTGGGTCTAAGGTCGGTATTACTAGTACAATTACTCTTCTAATTAAAATTAAGAGCCTAATATATTACGACCCTTATATCCGTTTTAATAGCTAATGTATTTTTGTAAGTATAAAGCGCTTCCGCGCTAATTACTACTGTAACTTCGATATAGATTATTCTATTAAATTAAATAATATTAAGAAATTTAATACAATTACTTTCAACTTTATTTACGAGTCCTAATAATTATAATTATATATTACGAACTATACTAAGCTTAAAAGGTTAATTACTACGGCGGAAATTTAGAATATAGATTTAATTGAGGAGATGGTTATTAATATTATAGCCGGCGACGGTTAGTAGTATAAGGAGAATTTCCCTCCCTTTCTCTACCCCTTTATTAATAATTTAATTAATATTTATTTATCTGAGGAATTTTGGGAAGTAATAGTTCTAGTTAAAGTAATTTATTTAATTAGCAATTTTAATTAGGACGCGTTACTTTGTAAGGAGATAATTTGGCGGGTATATTTAATTAAAATTTCTAATAAAAATACGAAGAAATTCTTTAATAAGGCCGACTATTTAATTAAAACGAAAGACGAGATTATTGCCTTCTTAAGGAAGTTAGAAGGTTATTAATATATTAATAAAGTAATAGTATTCCTCCCCTTCCTAGCGGAAGAAGTCCCACTTTATTAATTATACAACTATAAAATTAAATTTTAATTGGGGGCGATTTTTTCTAATGTATAATTGCGTTAGATATCCCTAATAGAAATTAACGTTATTAAGAAGTAAATCGATAATAATTTAAGGAAGAGTTTTATTTGCCTATTTTAATCCGTAGCTATTTCTCTTATTCTTTTAATTAAAAAGTTTAGTAGTAGTATCCGTATTTATATTAATTACCATAATATTAATAATATAACGCTAAAATTATATTACCCTCTACTATTAATTAAGGAGACTCTTAATACTATTTATTATATAAAGATTTTTACTAAATTCAATATTATTACTACATTTAATAGGATTCGTATAAAGGAAGGATATAAATGGTTTCCTATTTTTATTATTTAATTTAGCCTCTACAAATCTATTATTTATTTATTCGGCCTTTAAAGGGCTTTAGGAACTTTTTAGAACTATATTAACAATATTTTTTATAATATTCTAGACGTATACGCGATAATATACTTTAATAATATTCTAACGGGTCCTAGACTACGCTAGAAGTCCACCGAACCCCGACCGTCCACCTAATAATTTTGAAAATACTCTACTAGAATGTAGCGAAGTTATATAATAGAATAAAGATCGTACTCGAAATAGAAGATCGCTATAATATTATAGCGATATAGGAACCAGGCCGGAGCGCAGCTACGGGCAATATACCTAATACTAGGGCGTCTCACTATTAGGCATTAGATAGCGCTAACTAGGGGCGCGTAGCAATGTATATTAGTAAGCAGTTCGCAACCGAATAGTAGGACTACGAGCAAGGAGATGACTAGGTAATAATACGATTGGGAAGAGGTACTAAGGAAGTACGAGTATAGTTTATATACTTACCGATTTAGAATTCCAAATCCGAAGCGAATTAGTAAACCCCCCTTAAAGAAATTGCGTTGAGACTAAGAGGAAGGAATATTATAATAGGCGATATAAACCTCTACTATCCGAATTAGAATATTTATAGAAGAGAAAATTGTAGTAGTAGAATATTTTTAATACTAGTAGCTAATTACCGACTAGCCCTCGTAACGCTGCGTAGTAAACTAATAAGATTAGGGAATATAATAAGAGGCGAATTCTATAGTACGATCGATTATATTTAAGTTTTAGAATTGCTATATACTATATACCAAATAATAAAAGACGGGGTGCTTATTAAATTGGACTACTAAATATAATCGGTTACTATTTATACCGGAATTGTAGAGGAGCCTAAGGTAAATAATATAAAATATAATTAAGCGTTTATAAATACTGGGAAGGTTAAGGAATTCGCTAATAAATATATTATAATCCTATAAATAATTTTAATAATAGAGGAATTAGAAAAAGCGGTGAACTAACTAATATCCTAATTAATTAGAATTATAAACGAAGTAGTACTAAAATAGAAGAAGGGCGTTGGTAGAAGGGCTAATTAGTAGAATAAGGACGTAAAGGAAGTAATTAAATATATAAGGAGGATAATCTATATATAAAAGATAAGGAAAATATTAATAAGGAGACGGGAATTAAACGAAGCGAAGTGGAAATAAAATAAAGTTATATAATTTATATAAATAAAGCGGTAGTAAATATTTATAGAAAATGTATTTAAAGATTCGAAGAAGTTATAAGCGTTAGAACGATAAAGAAGGATATATAGTTACTTACCGTTTAAATTATTTAAAATATTAATACTATACTAAGAGGGTAATAATAAAGAGTTAAAAAACTATAAAAATAAAATTAAAGTCCTAGCGGAAAGGTTCTTCCTAATAGTCGACGTATTAACGGGCTACCTATTAAATTAATATATAAAATAAGAAATCCAATTAATAATAAACTATATAATTAGTACTAATAATATAATAAAAACAATACGGTAGATAATGCCTAATAAAGCGCTAAGAAGCAACTAAATCTCTAATAAACTCTTTAAAGTATATAGGTATAAATTAGTAAAAGTACTAATAATAATAATAATAGGGAGCTTTATATTCGGTTCATTCCTAGTACAATAGCGATATATTAAGGTAATAATCCTAAAGAAACCTAGTAAAACCGTAGTATAATAGAAAACTATAAGTATATAGAGGCCTATTATTCTATTAAATTATATTAGTAAAGTACTAGAAGCTATAATTGTAAAACGGTTCGTATTTGCGGCGGAGGAGTATAAATTCCTACCCGAGGGCCAAATAAAAAACCGGAAAAGAAAATCAACCGAATTTATAATAAGGGTTATAATAGAGATAATATATATAATATAAGAATTAGGAATAGTTATATTATTACTCCTCCTCGACTTTAAGGGGACGTTCGACTAAGTAAATTATAAATAACTTTTATATATACTTTAAGAGAAAAGATTACTAATATAATTCTTATACTAAATAGTAAACTTCTTATTAGATAGAATAAATAGTTTCTACTTTAATAGGGTAATATTAAGGGAGTTCTATATAGCCGTAGGGGTACTATAAAGCTCTCCCCTCTCCCTAATCTTATTCCTCCTCTTTATTATAATATTATATAAAGTATTAAAAAGGTTTAAAGGTATTATTATAGTAGGATTTA
Organism: Neurospora intermedia; assembly: GCA_037102815.1. Lineage (NCBI taxonomy): Eukaryota > Fungi > Ascomycota > Sordariomycetes > Sordariales > Sordariaceae > Neurospora > Neurospora intermedia. The sequence continues at coordinate 1,597,633 of BTPP01000003.1, read as the reverse complement.
CTAACGATACTAATATTTTAGCCTTTTTAAAATTAATAAGAGAGAACTATAAGAAATTAACGGTTGTATAGAGGATTTACTACGAATAAGCAACGGAAAGAGGGATAGAATTTAAAATAATAAAGTCGGAATTTATTTACTTTATAAAAATATAATAGCCTAAATAAGAAATAATTAATTTAAAAGGCTACTAATTAGTATTTATAGAATTAGTACAGTTTTTAAGTATATAGTTCGACTGTAAATTTACCTATAGGGTATACCTCTAAATAATAAAGAAGAAAATATTAATATAAATATACGCCCTAGTACGAATTATAATGAAAATATAAGGGTATAATTTCGTACGCGTATAGGAGGTTTATACTAAAGTAATCCGGGCGGTAATAACTTATAATATATTAACTTACTATATTTTAACGGAACTAATAAAAAAACCCCGCGGACTAATACAAAATTTTACTATAACTTAAAATAATTACCTTCGGGTAATTTCCGGCGTATATAAAACAGTATTAATATTCAACCTCGAAATAGAAATTTTCTACCCCCCCCTCGACCTCTACTTTAATAAAAAGGTCCGGGCGTTTAAAGAACAGTTAGTCCGCTCCCTAGTAGTAGTTTTTATACGGAGTATATTAATACGGGTAATAATTAAAATCTAAGAATGAAGAATATAACGCTTATTATACCCGGCGCTAATTAATAGAAGGGCGAAGGCTAAATAAGCTGTATAATAAACGTTATTCGAAAATATATTAATATTATAAAGAGAGACGAAAGAACCTATATTAGGAAAGAAGGAGAAGTAATTAGAAAAAGTAATAAGAAGGGAATAGGTAGTAAAATAGTATATAAAAGTAACCGAAACTATAAGGAAGAGAAAGTACTTTAGCGTTATAGAAGTACGTATATAATTTAATAGAATTATATTATAATATTATATATAGCCTAATATAAATAAGAATCCCTTACTGTACTACCTATTGAAGGTTATAAATTCTCTACTAATATAAGTAAGAATTGGAAAGATAAACCTATATACGTTCCTCTTCGAAAGAAGGGTATTAAAAGTAATAATACTATATTACTAATATAGCGTAAGGAAGGAGACGTTCGAATACTTAGTATTAGAGTACCGGGAGACGGAATAAACCTAACTATAAGGCGAAGATATATTTATATAGCCGACGAATAAAGAAGAATTCTATAATAAATTCGAAACGAACCCGGAACGAATCCTATAATAGGCCTTATAGCTAGGGAGACTATAGGAATACGAATTAATAATTAAAATTAAGAAGGCGAAGGAAATAGAAGAAATACTTAGGGATATAAATTAATATAATTAATTATATATATAAAAAACCCGGCTGAAACTAATAGTTATTTAATTAGAATAGAATTATATTAGAACCGATAAGAAGCCGACTAAATATATATTAAACGTATCGATAACGACCCCGGAAGAAAATTAAATTATAATTAAATTAAGGGAAATAGAGTACTAATTATTCTATATCGCTATCGTTCAATACTATATCGACGCTATCGTAGGTATTAATTTCCTTATTATAAATATCCTCCAATTCGGAACCTCTATTATTATCTTTATTAAAATCCTTAATAATAATATTAGTAGGAACTATCTTTATACTATAGTAGGGCCGAACGGAAGAAGATTCGTCGATTAAATTTATATTTGTAAAACGAATATAAATATTACGAATAGTTTATTTAATACTAGTAAATTATATTAAGAAGGTTAATAGTAGAACTAATACGGAAATAATATAAAGTATTTATAAAAGAGAAATAATTATCGAAATTATTCTACTGGGCGCGGACTACTATTAAATTCTTATTAATACGTATAATATTAATAGTAGCCGTATTAACCTTTTCGGAAAGAAGATAAATAGTATCCTCAATTTAAGTAATATAAAAACGAATTATAGTAATATTATTATAGAGTATAGTAATATCTATAAAAGAATTAATAATAGTATAAACGAATTTTCTCTTCTTAATAAAGGATTTAACTATAATTAACGAATCTAAAACTAGAAAATCGCTAATAGAAGAAAGTTCGGCGCTAATATAATCCGCCGCAACCTATATAGCGTTCGTAACCTCTACTTTACTAACGAAATTCTTAAAATTATTCTTAAAATTAATTTAAGTAGTATTGTAACTACGTAGAATTATAACGGCTTTAACGAAAGTACGTACCAAGGGAATAAGTTCGCCCTCTAGGTATTCCTTAATCCTCTTTTATATCCGATACTTATAGTAAGGAGTATAAAAATAGATTATTTTACAGATTAGAAATAAAGACGCTATAACGATAGGACGGAGATTTATAGGGATTTTAAAGGTATTAAACCTAATTAAAAGTAATTCTAAAATTAAATAAATCCTAATAAATTATAAAGAAGATATATATAAAATTATAAATATAAGATTTATACTATTTATAATTCTTGGAAGGCCGGAAGTACCCTATAGTAGCGCTTTTCTTTTCTAGTATCTCCTTTAATAAGTACTTCCAAACCTTTTTAAGGGTAATAGGTTTAATAGGGGTATCGCCCTATAGTAAACTACCAAGGCTAATATTAAATACTATAACGTCTAAAGTAATACTATCCTCTAAATTATTAAAGAAGGTTATAACCTTCGCTACTTTAAAGCTAAATATCTTCTTAGTAGCGCTAGGGGGTTTCTTATATAATATAGCAAAGTATTAATAATATTAAAGTAAATTAAATATAATTGTAAAGCGGCGGCGGATTCGGTAGTAGAACGGATATAATACGGCGGGTATAATAGTATAGTGTTAGGAACGTAGGCGAAAGGTAGGCTGAGGTGACTACGGTCGTGGCTATACGTAGGGGACGGTAAGTTAGGGGTTAATCTAAAGATGTATTAATAGCTACCGACTATAATAAACTACGCTTCGTTGAACCTCTTTTATACCTATACAAATTTTATTCATCCGTTAATAAGTATTATAGAGTCCTATACTAGTTTAGCGCCCCGATATAGTGCCGGATTATCCTTCCCGCAAGTCCGACCTAATATAGGCGCTACTATTATTAGTCCGCCGCTTCGGCCAACGGAGTGGAGTAGTAACCGTTAGAGTACTTCGGTGCGTAGGCTCTTCGTTTCCTAATACGACCCCCCCCCTTATAAGTTCCATCCTCGGAACCTCCGCAATTCGTAATAAATCCCGGTTAATAGCGGAGAGTATCGGTACTGTATTATTATAATATTATTAGATTATATTATCGGTGAAGGTACAATATCTTCGCCTACTAGTTCGGCGAGCCGTTATTCGTAATAATCGTTAATACTATATCCCGGATATTATAGCCGCTTCTCCGTTTACGAGCCGCCCGCTAAAATATCGGCATTATAATATCTATTCTTATAAGCTCCAAATATAGACGTAAAGCCGCCCGTTAGAAGGTCGGTATTGTAATATCTATTCTTATAAACTCTAAATATAGCCGCTAGAATATCGATATTATAATATCCATTCTTATAAACTCTAAATACGGCCGTTGGAATATTAGCATTATAATATCCATTTTTATAAACTCTAAATACAGATATAAAACCGCCTACTAAAAGGTCGGTATTATAATATTTATTCTTATAAGCCCTAAATACGGATATAAAACCGCCCGCTAGAAGATTAGTATTATAATATCCATCCTTATAAGTTCTAATATAGCGAGCCGCCTACTAAAATATCGGTATTGTAATATCTATTCTCGCGAATTCTAAATACGGATACAAAACCGGCATTAAATTTAAAAAATTAACCGGATTCCCGACTATTACTATAACCAGCACCCTATAAGCGTACGAAGTAGTAAATATTATTTTATCTAATAACGAATACTATATTAAATTTAAGAATATTTATAAGTACCTTAGGATACTATTGTAATTATACCCTATAATTCTTCTTATAATCTATTCTCTATTACTCGTACCGAATTTGTTACTATATTTACTATTATTTTAAGAATATTAATACTATTATCCCCCGGAATTTCTTTTGCCGGACGCTTTTTATTATTTACGTTTACTACGGCCTACTATAATACTTAAATATAATCCCCCTCCTTATAAATTCTATCTTCGGGACTTTTATTCCCTTCCTTCGCTTCTTATAATTTTAAGTACTATCCTTACCGTAAACCCCCTTACTTATATTGTACCTTCCTAATTACTTTTCTATTATTTTTACTTTATTTTTTATATTATTCCTTTATTCCAATAGTATAATTTTTAACTACTATTTTTATTCTCCCTATTAGAATTTGAACTATATACTTTCCTACTTTTATTCTTCTCTCCTATTTTTTTATAGCCGCCCTACTACTTAATTATTCCGTCTTTCCCCTCCTAACTATTACCTTCGTTTTATCCTCCTATTTATTCCTTCTTATTGCCTATATAACTACTTAACGGTTCTTCTACCCTACGTTATTTTATATTCGCCTACTTAAAATTATACTCGCTTACTTCGATTTATATTCGTATAAGGACCTCCTCCTTCGTTTATATAATATTCTTTCCGCCTACCCTCTTTACCTCTCCTCTTCTTCCTCTTCCTATCTTTACCTTTACTATTATATCCGCCCCCCTTTCGCTTACGCCCGCCCCCCCTATAAATATATATTTTGCTACTATATATTTGCGTATTAACCCCCGCTTCCCTAAAGTGCCTAATTAATATATTTATTTCCCTTCTCTATTTTCTTTTTCCTACTCCGTCTTCCCTTTCCTCCCGCTTTATATTTATTACTAACTTTTATTTAACTATTCTCTCTTTCGTTTTCTAACGATATCCATCCCCTTACTTACTTAGGATATAATATTATTCTTATTCAAACATTCGCGAATACCCCAGCCCTAAACCTACATAAAGCTCTTAAAAAGATTGGCTAAAATATTTACTAAACTAAAGGTACGTTTCCTTTTTTTTTTTTTTTTTTACTTCGCTAATATCTTTTTTCTTCCAAAATTTAACGAAATATTATAATATTCGCTATCGCAGCGCCGCTATATATTCGAAGTCCCTTATAATATTTGCGATCTATAAAATACTATATAGAATATAACGGTTAAAATTATACACTTTACTAATACTAATAGCCCCCTACTTACCCCCCTCCTATAGTAATTATAATATTCTATAACGGCGTTTTAAACGGCTATATAAGCGCACCTAATTAATAACAATCTTCCTACAATATTACTTAAGATACTTCGTACTTCCAACTTCACTCGTAAAAACTACTCGAAATTAGATTACCGCAATATTAATAATACTAACGCTAATACTAATCTAGTAGCCCCCACTAACTCCCCTATATATATTTCTATATTAAATACTCCTACCCGTATCCCCCCCTCCCCTAATTGCAATTATAGCCCTTAACGTTAGTTGGTAAATAGGAAATTAACATTACTAAATAGAAAGTTAAACGAATTATTAGAATTTATATAAGAGGACTATAAATAAATAATATAAAGTAATATTTACGAATATTATCGATAAATATAGTAGCGCACGGGAATATTTCTCCTAAAATTATAAGTTCTAATCCTATATTAACAATAATAAACGCTACTAAGGATTTTTCATTTAGGATAATAATAAATAATATAAATTACACTCTTTTTAACACCTTATTAATTTTCTACAAAGAATTTAAACTACCTCCCCTCCCCATCCCTCATTCCATTTAACGTCTCTATTCTACGTCTTATATCTACATTTTACATTTATATTTTACATCTCTATATTACCTCCCACATTAATATTTTATATCTCTACCTTATATTTCTACTTTACATCTCTACTTTAATATCTTTACTTTATATCCCCTCTTTATATTTCTACTTTATATCTCTACTTTATATCTCTATTTTATATCTTACGTCTACATCTTACATCTACGTTTTACATTTATATTTTACGTCTATATTTTATATTTATATCTCTCGTCTACATCTTATATTTACATTTTACATCTTATATTTATATCTTACATCTACGTCTTATATCTTACGTCTACGTTTTATATTTATATTTTATATCTTACGTTTACATCTTATATCTCTATTTTACGTTTCTTAATAATTATTATTCTCCTACCTTTACTTAATTAATTCTTATCGACCTAATAATTAGTCCGCCGCTAATACGCCGCCGCTATATTTCCTTAGCTTCGTATTCTTTAAGAAGGTCCGGGCAATTTATATCCTTTTATAATACCTACGAATTCTCGTCGTTCGAATACCCCTTCTATTTAACTTAGAATTAATATTAATAGCCGGATCTATAATACTTTACAATCGCCTCAACTTTATACTAAATATTATCCTCCTTAATATTTACAATTTCCTTCCGTAGTGCTACCGTAGCGGGATCCCTATAATATAATTCTAATAAAGTAATAAAGAATATTAAATAAATTCGGTAATGTATAAGGAGTATAAATTGGTACGCTATTTTCTTCTTCCTAATAATTTTAGTAATTTAAAAAGGTCCTAAAAATTTATCTATTAATTTAATACTTAGGCAATATTATTTAATATACTTCGTATTAAATAGAACCTAGCTCCTAACGTTAAACTCCTTTAGCTTCCGAACTTTATTATACTATTTTATATACCCCTAATTAACGACCTTTAAAGCTACTACAACTTCTAACCGCCCGTAAAGTAATTTATTGATCCGTTTAGTAATTACTATAGGAAGGACCGTCCTTCGCCTTCGCTCTAAATCTACTAATCCCTAAGGATAATACCCAAAGAGTAATTCCGAAGGGGATTTTTTAATAGCGGTATAAAAATAATTATTATATATCTACTATACGAGCGTAATTTTTTCGGCCCAATTGACCTACTCTATATTGTAGAAAATCCGAAGGTATAATTCTAAATTCTAATTCTACCTCTTTGTTTATCCGTCCGTCTAGGGGTATTAGGCCGTACTAAAGCGTCTATAAATATTTAAAAATTTATAGTAAATCTTCTAAAATTAGTTTGTAAAAAAATTACCTCTATCTAATATAATAGAATCCGGGAGGCTAAATTATTAAAAAACGTTTCGCTAAAAAAGGAATATAAATTGCCGGATATTAATCGTCTTCTACGTAGGGATATATAAAATATATTTAGTAAAACGGTCGATAATAATAAAAATTATATTGTAAGTCCGATTAAATACGGGGTTGAACGATTTTAGTAGTCCGATAATAAAATTGTACGAAATATTTTATTAAAGGATAATAAGGATAAGTAGCAACCTTAATAGCCTATATAATTAATAGTTATAGAGTTTAGCCTTCTAGTATATTAAATATTTACGGACGTATAATTCAACGTTAATTACAATAGTAGGCTAATAATAGAATTAATTAATATATTTTAACGTTTTCCTCTAACCTAGGTACCCGGCCGTCGTTATATTATAGTAAATATAAAATAGTTCGGCCCGTATACGTTTCGGAATATAGACCTAATATTAATACTATAGAATTCTATCTTCCCCTATCTTCTAATTCTTTGCTCGTCTCCTCCCTTCGCTATTCTTCTATACTTCCTTAATAATAAATAAATCCTCCTTCTACGCTTCTAATAATTATTATTCTAATAGTAATAATTATTCTTTATCCTTCCGTACCTTTACTACTACTATATACCCGCCTATATTCCCTACTATAATACCTTTATTCTCCTTCCTTAATTTAATAGCAGCCTCGTCCGCAAACCTTACCTTCTTCCTTGCTACTTTATTCTCTCTACTATTATCCTCGACTTCCTTTTACTTTCTTCCTTCCTTATTTACTTCGCCCTCCTCCCTTGAACCCTACCTTTCTTCCTATAATTCGACTCCTTCGTCCTCTAACGCCCAACCTTCTTCCATTTTACCTATATTCTATCGCTATTCCTTCTCTTTTATTACTATCCTCTAAACCTCTTTTCTAATTAAAATTACCCGTCTTACTAGTATTTTTAACGCCCAACTTTCCTTTATTACCTAACCTTTCTCCTTACTCCCTTTAATAACTTTTATTAATAAATAGTCGCCCCCTATCTCTAATTCTTCTCTTCGCAATTGCAGCTTCTTTAATAACCCGTCTGCCGGATTTAATTTTCCCGGCCGATATTTAATCCCGAAGTTATATACCGTTAATTCTAATACCTACTAATTCTACTTCGTATTAATCCGCTCCTTATTTCGAAAATACTATAAATTTAAATAATTTGTAATTACTAAAAATAGTTCATCTATATACAATAAGTATTATTTCTATACTTTTAATATTCCTACGACTATTAATAATTCTCTATCCCCAACCCCGTACTTTATTTCTTCCAGCGACTTTTTCCTTAAAAAGAAAATTACTAGGTATTATTTATTATTATATAATTATATAAGAACCGCCCTAATTGTAAAGTCCGATACGTCCGTTTCTATTCGGATTTGTAACGCCGGGTCGAAGTAGTATAATATAGGAACTTCCTAAAATAGCTTTTTAAATTCTACGAACGCTTCTTCCGCTTCCTTTGTAAGTTCGAACGGCCTTTATTTATTGCCCTTTAGCAATTCCGTTAAGGGCGCTATTACTTTAGAATATAATATTACGAAGCGCCGATAGAATTTTATAAACCTTAGGAAGATTTAAATATTATAAACGCTCGCCGGAGCCTTCTATTCCATAATTGCCGCAACCTTCTTTAGGTCTATTAATATACCCTCTAGGGAAACGATATATCCTAAGAACGATACCCGTTTTATATAAAACTTATATTTACCCAAATTTATATAGAGATCCTAATCTTATAACTGCTAAAGGACTTCCTTAATATAATTAATATAATTTTCTTTATTCTCACTATAAATTAGAATATTATTAAAGTAAATAATATATATTGTATTTATTAGCTCCGCTAATGTATTATTAATATATATTTAAAATATCGCCGGTATATTCGCTAACCCCATCGGTATAATTAAAAATTCGTAATACCCGTACTTTGTATAAAATACCGTCTTCTTTTCGTCTCCCTTTCGGATCCGAATCCTATAGTATATATCTTTCAAATCCAATTTAATAAAAACTTTAACCGATAATAATCGATCTAAAATCTTTTAAATAAGGGGTAATACCGTCCGATTCTTCTTCGTAACTTTATTTAATACCCTAAAATCGACGTAAAGCCTTAACTTTCTACCCTTCTTTAAAATAAAAATAATAAGGGCGCCTATTAAATTAATAAAGGGATAAATCTATCCCTTCTAAAGTACTTTTATTAACTATTCGCGCAATACTTTTAATTCTTTAATATTTAATATATAAATTGGTCCCTAAAGTGTTAACTCCCTTTTAATTAAATTAATATAATATTCTAACCGGTTGTATTAGGGTAAAGGTATAACCGAAGCCTCGAATACCGACCGAAACTCTTTATACTCCGGCGGAAAAATCGGCTTAGGGATAGTAGGCTCGCCTTTTATTTCCTCTAATAATTCTAAGGGTTATAGCAATACTAATTTTACGAGGGGTACTAAAGTAGGGTAAATACCGTCGAACACTACCCAAAAGACCTTTATTAGAGAAGTAGGGACCGGAGGTATCTCGGCTAATTCCGGTATAATAAGTAGGGTTGCGAATTCTAACGTTAAGGAAGAGGGGATTTCGAATAGAATATTTATATATATAGGAGGGTAGAAACCCTCTTCTACCCTTATTATTTCCCGGGGGTCTAATAGTAGAATTGAATCTTATTGTAGCCCCGCTAGGATAGTTATAGTATTGTACACTTCTTTTACTAATACTACGCTCAATATAAAATTGCTAACCTTAATATAAAAATAAAATAATTATTGCTACTAATTAATATTAGAATTCTATTTATAAAGTTAGGGGTAACTGAAGATAATTTCTACGGCTAGAGATTTAATTATAGTAAAAGTAATTCGCTTCGTCCGTTTAGTACTATAGGAATTATATATTTTAATAAGATAAATAATCGTACTATATATAGGAATAGGCCGAAGAAAGAAATTAATAAAACGATAGGGTACCGGATCAATTTTTATATTCGATGGGAGTAAATACCTACTAATTAAATTTAATTCCGCGCCTAAATTTATTAACCCTTGTATATTCTACTAATTTCTATAAATCTTTACTAATAATTTTATTTCTAAATACAATTATAATTTACCCGTATTATTTTAGACGGTTATAACTACCGCTCTAACTACAATCGGTTTAACGTTCGCTCCGTATAAAGGGATATTTATAAAGATAGTACAATTCTGTATTAAATAGCCGACCTAGCCGCAATTGTAATACGCTCGGTTTTAGTATACTACTATAAAATAACCTATTATACTATATTCGTAGTAGGTATTTAATAACTTTAGCTAGGTATAATAACTATACGTATAACTTTTTTAGCAATAAAAGGAATAGATAAAATTAGGATTTATTTAAAAAACAGTAGGGGGGCGATGGGGAAAATCGGAGGGGTTAATATTACGGGACGACTAAAAAGGGATATTCGAAGAGGAAATAAAAAGGTATAAAAACGAAGAAGACGGTAGAATATACCCTAAAAATATTTAATTTTAATAATGTAATATAGATGGTTCAATACTTTCTAAGCCTTCCAACCGTTCCGTATACGCTACTACTTTATTTATTGTATTAATACCGGCTGTCGAAAGGACGCTTTATTTAAAAAGGGGGCGCAACCGGTTGGCTTAAGTAACGACCCGAATATATTCCGGTTAATTATATAACAAATTGAATTCTTCGGTATAATAATAATTATAAAAGTTACGAACGGTTTCTGAAGCGCCTTACTATATACGTTCGAACTTATCGAAAGCGGATTATTCAATAGCCTAAATATTACTATTATATTCAATCTCTAAGAAAGTACAAAGGTCGCTCTACGTAAACATATTACAAATAGCATTATACCCGGGCTTACTACGGAGAACCAATATATATTTAATCTATATATTCTTAAAATTACCCTCAATATAACTAACAGCGAACGAGAGGGAAGTACGAGGGTATTCCTAAAAGTATATATTAACATTGTAGAAGTAATTCTGCAATTATAAGAAATTTTCGCCGGTAAATTTAGTAATATTATATTTAGGACGGTATTTAGTACAAACTAATATAACTATAGTTAGTAAAGGGGCAATTATAGCGACGGCTATTAACGAAGGGGTAGTAAGGGGAGGTATAGTAAAAATATAAGTCTAATTATAGAAAAAATAATCCTAATAACGGAACCTAGCGGGGATAGGGGGGTAATTTCCTACTAAATTTTATTCAGCGAAGCCTACGAAAACGAACTAATCCTATTAGGATATATATAAAAGGAGATAATTAAAGAGAAGTTTAATTGTAGCAAACCGGGATTTGAATAATTATTACTTACGTACGAACTCGTTAGCTTCCAAAATTTAAAGATACGAACGGGGAGCCCGAAGTAGCATAGAGGGGTAATCTTCGTTATTATCTTCTTTAATAGACTTTATAATAAATTAGTACTACTATAAGGAAGGCGGAAAAGGTTAAATTGTTTCAACTACAATAATTATAGGGGTAATAGTACAAAAGGGACAAAGAGTAGCCTCGGCGGTATAAGAAGTAGACCGGCCGCTACATATATATATCTTAACAGTATTAGCTCAATTCCTAAAGGAAGAGCTATCAACTTATTAGGAACGTAAACGAAAGGTAGACTAAAATAACTATAGTCGTAGCTATACGTAGGGGACAGTAAATTAGGGGTTAATTTAAAAATATATTAATAATTACCGACTACAATAAACTATACTTCGTTAAACCTCTTTTATACCTATATAAACTCTATTTATCCGCTAATAAGCGTTGTAGAGTCCCGTACTAGTCTAGCGCCCCGATACAGTGCCGGATTATCCTTCCCGCGAGCCCGACCCGATATAGGCGCTACTATTATTGGTCCGCCGCTTCGGCCGATGGAGCGGAGTAGCGACCGTTGGAGTGCTTCGGTGCGTAGGCTCTTCGCCTCCTAATATATAGTATAAAGAAGAAAGAAAGGAAGGAAGGAGGAAGGCGGGTCAGGGTTTTTTTTATAGGAAATTTAAGCGACCCGGAATAATATAATTAAAGAAAGATAGGATAAAAGGCTATTAACCGCGGGGAAATTATAATAAGAAGGACGGGGATAGGACGGCGATAGGCCGGGGCCGGGACGACTATATATACAATATAAATTTATAGCCTCGGTTATAATAATAAAGTTATACCGAGAGGAAGAAAAACGGGACGGTACGGAGCCGATACGGTGCCGTTGCAATAGCGAAGCGGAGGGTTTTTATCCGACTATAATAGTACGGTTTTTCCCACCGACTACGAACGAAGCAGTACCGTATGCCCACTGGGCGGACTATGTATATAGTTAGCGTATATAAGACCAATAATAATAATAATATTCTAATTTATTCGGATAACGAAATAAATTACGAAAATTATATTAAGGAGGTCCTATAACGGATAATTCGAATAGGGTTATAGATTAATATTAATAAGTATAAGTTCTATATAACGAGGACGAAGTATTTTGGTTTGATTATTACTCTAGGAGGATTTAAAATAGATTTTAATAAAGTATTTACCGTTATTATTTAGGAAGCTTTAAAAATTAAAAGAATACTATAACGCTTCTTAGGCTTTATTAATTTTTACCGGCGCTTTATTAAATACTTTTCAATTATCGCTAAACTATTATACGAATTAACTAAGAAGTCTATAGAATAATAATAGACCAATAGTTACTAAAGGTCTTTTAAAGTCCTTAAGAAAGTTTTTAATAGTAGTCTAATATTCCGGATTTATAATTAGTCTAAATAGACTATTATTAAGACGGACGCTTCGAATTAGGCCTACGGTAGTACCCTTTCTTAATATAATAAGGAGGGAGTCTTATATTTAGTTATTTATTTTAATTAGCAATATTCTTCGGCCGAATATAATTATAATATTTATAATAAAGAGTTATTTACTATTATTAAAGCTCTAGAGGAATAGTACCCTAAATTAGAAGGAGCTTAAAAACTATTTAAAGTCCTTACCAATTATAAAAATTTAAAGACCTTTATAATTAATAAGTAATTTACCCCCTATTATATATATTAATCTTAATTTTTATTCCGTTTTAACTTTATAATTAAATATTACCCTAAGTCCTTATAAATATATCCTAACGTACTAAGTAGGAAGTTAAAAGATTTACCTAAAAATATAAATAACGAGAGGCTACTAATTTAAAATAAAGTTTTATTCAACTATAATATTTTTATTAATAGGACTTTTATTTTAGAGGAGGGAAATAAGAAGGTCGACGTCGGTATTAAATATATTTATAATTTAGAGGTATTAGATAAGAAATTAACGGATAATTTAGTAGTAGAAGGCTATAAAAAGTTAACGATACTTTAGGATATTATTACGTATTTATCGGACCCTAATTATTAAATATAATTTAAGGAAGTTAAAAACTATATAAAATAGGTCCCCTTCGTTAAATACTATATAATTTAAAGATAAATATACTTTCGAAGCGCTATCCTTATTAACCCTACTAATATAGAACTTTATTTCTTATTTTTCTACTATATTTATAATTTACTAGCAGCTAGGTACTTAAATTGTAAGAAGATTTATTCGTTATTATTATAGTCCTTCTTTTAATTAGGAATATATACCGCCGTTAAATTATACTATAAAGTTTACTTAATATATACTAAATCTAAATTATTATAATACGTCCCCTATAGATTCTTAAAGTTATTAATAGTTTTATTCGTACTATAGAAAGATATTTCCGTCGATTACATAACCCTACTAACCCCCTACTTACGCTACGGGTAAGAATTTAAGTATATTATTATTATTATCGATTATTTTATTAAAATATAATACTATATCCCTAATGTCGATTTATTAGCGGAAGAACTAGCGGAGCGCTTTATTAAGAAAGTCTATAATATTTATAGCCTATTAGATTCTATTGTTTTTAATTATAGTACCTAATTTATTTTATAATTTTAGAGAGCTTTATTATTACAATTAGAAGTCGCCCTCAAACTTTCCTCCACCTTCTATTCCGCTACTAACGAATAAACCGAATATATTAATATAAAAATAGAAAAATATTTCTACTTCTATATTAATTAGATTTAGGATAATTAGGTAGATTAACTACCGATTATAGAATTCGTTAGGAATAATCTAATTTTTAAAACTATTAGCGTTTCTCTTTTCTTTATTAATTATAGTTTCTACCCCCGTATAAGTATTAAACTAGTAAAGCCAAACCTATTAGAAATATTAGTAGTATAATAAATAGAGTATTTTAAAATTAATAAATTAATTAATTAATTTAAATAAATCCTAAATTTTATTATAAATTAAATTTAATAAACCTAATAGTACTACGAAGATAATATAAATACCTAACGAATTAATACGCTAAAATATAAGAAGGGAGATAGGGTCCTTTTTAATACCGAGAACTTCGATACTAACCGCCCCTATATTAAATTTATACCCCTCTTTAAAGGACCGTTTAAAATTATTAAAGCAGACAGTTATCGAATTACGTTTAAACTCCTAATTAATATAAAGTATAGCCTAACCTTCTATATTAATAAGGTTAAACTATAGGACGAGGAAGGTCTCCCGGGATAAATAAATATAGAAGAATAAAATATACGTACTAACTATAGCCGAACTATAAGGAGGACCGATAATAGGGAGGACTTTATAAAATATAAATTCGAGAGAATTAATAAATACCGGAAGAATAATAAAGGTCGTTAAAAATACTTTATAGTATAGGTACTCCTATATATACTATTATAGTAGCTGCGAACCGATATATTTATAGTCCCCAATGCTATATAGGCTTTCTACGACGGATACCCTAAAGTACTATACCTACCGGCCTAAATAGCGGTAGAAAAGAAGCGGAGGGAGAGGGAGAAGGAGGCGGAGCGGGAGGCCCTAATTCTATAGCGGAGGTTATAACGATAACCGCTAATAATAATAGAGATTTTTTAGACCGCTCGTTTAATAGGGATTTCTATTATTTTATATAATATTAATTAATTATATAGCTTCTTTTAGTCCGGGGAAGTATTATAGGGTTAGCCTATATACCTTATGCTTGGTGCTAGTGTATAGTAGCTTCTAAGACTGCCGTACACTATCATTACCGCCGGTAAGCTAGCTATTGCCGGCAGTTGATTGGTTAGAACGCTGCCGGCCGCGGGCCTATTAGACCCGCCGGCGGTCGCCTTTATAAGGCCAGCCTTCCGGGCACTCGGCTACACTTCTCTTCCTTTCTCCTTCGTGCAATTACGCATAATTACATCTACTATCTACCCTTTACCCGTAATATGGTGGCTTTATTGCCCTATCTCTAAGCGTTTTAAAGCGACGATGAGCTTCGAGATATATGCGGGCGCTACGGTAGCCAGCGGGCGCTTCTCCCAGCTCCTCAAAGTGCTAGTCGAAATTCACGGGCACTACACGGTAGATTAACGACTTTACTATTAATCTATGGATATATATAGACTGCTTACTTTTTACAAATTCACGCAATAAAATTGCACGAGTTGGGGTACGGTTTGGTTGCAAAGCCGTTACCGATTTTACAATGCAAATGAGCGGTTTTACAGGGCGTTAACAGGCAAATCTGCATAGTACCCATCGGCCTTGTCCCATAATAAAACGCTGTCCCACAATTACTTTACCCCCTCTTTAATGAAGAGGGGGGGAGAAAAGGACCCACACCAGGCCGCCCTCCAACCCCCAAGTAAATGTAAGCTAAAAAAATAAGGAAATTTTAAAGGATGAGGAGGCAAGTAAAGAAGAAGGAAGGAATTAACGACAGATAAAGATCGCTAGTAGATGGATGAACGAAATATAAAAATAGAAAAAATATTGGTCTCTCCCGCCGGGAATTGAACCCGGGTCTCGAGCGAATCGAACTAATGTTCAAGCTTGACAAGCTCACATACTGACCACTATACTACGGAAGATTTACAACTGTTAATCAGCTGTCGTAGTTGATTGCTGGAGGAACGCCCCAAAACAGGTACCTATATAGTCAAACTTATTGGCTATGTTACAACACCAAATCCGGCCAAGACATAGAGAACAAACCTAACGTGGACTTTGCACAGTCCAATACCATTCGTTTTGATTAAGGAAGGTCATTGGAGAGCTGTGATAGGGATCAAATTAATATAGAAACACCTCGGCCAAGATTCGTCAGAGAAATTTCCATCCAAAACTGCATAAAGGTTAGGTCCAAAGATTTAACAAAAACGCTTAGAGGCCTGACTGATAGAGTATCTCCAAGGTGTGATCTGTTGACCGTGGGGTGTTGAACCTATTCTTACAATCCTCGAAGTCATTTGGAATGGGTAAGCTGGTCACGATCAAGACTGTGGACGATGGCAAAGTCTACCGCTTTATTGGGTATTATGATATACATGGGTATTTTGAACGTAAAAAACGACTGAAAACATGGGGATAGAATGTGTACCGTCAGTCTTGACTGCCACTCACTCATCCAACGCGCAGGCTACTAGAGGCTTGCACCGATGAATGACGAACAGTGACACCGATCGCACACATCCATCTCATCGATTACCATTAAACATTTCCCAGCCGCTGCCTCAGCGTAAAGGGAGTGGATGAATACGAAAAACCTCATTCATTCATCCGTCCTCCTCACGTCACCTCTCACCTCTCACGTCACCTCACCCCCGCTGGGATCTCCGGCACCTCCGGCACATCCGACCCTCCCGTACCACCCGTGCCTCTCGACCCACTACTCCCCGCGCTGCCCGGCGGCGGCGCAATCGTTGGCGGTCTCGGGCCCTTGTAGCTCAGCGTCGGAATCGTCAATCCATAACCCTCCGTACGTCCCTCCGGGTTATGCTGGTCGATCTCGATGCGGATGCACACATCTAGACTACCGTCGCTTCCCGTGCCATGCTCGGCCGGGTCGGCGGCCTTGTGCTTGGTGCCGGCGTTGACCTCACCCTTACCGAGCGCGTAGCGGCCGTCTTTGTGGCCGGGGAAGGTTTCGCCGGGGGTGGACTGTGGGGGAGGAGAGGAAGTGTGGAAGTCATGACCATTTTGAAGATGAGTCCCGTTGTTGGGCGAGTTCTCGGTGATGACGGCAAAGTTGCGGCTGGGCATGGTGACCTGGTTGTGCTTGGCTGTCTTGGTGCTGTCGCCGGGGTCTTTGTCGAAGATCTTCAGGAGCGTCTCATCGGTGTCGTGGTCGAGGTGGTGGATTCTGTTTCGGCGCGCCAGCAGGTTGGCAACGGCCGCTGGGGGCGGCTTGTTCACGATGGCGGAGGAAATGACATTAACAATGTAACGGTAGTCTTCTTCCAGTGGAATGTTGAGCTTGGGGTTCGAGTAGAACCTTCCTAGTGCTGCCAGATGCACGTCGCCGCCTAGGATGGTAACGCGCACCGAGAACTCGGCGGCGATCTGTTGCAGTTTGAGGATCAGACCGTTGCGTTCGCGCTTGTGGGTTCTGGCTGTATAGTGATCGTCGAGATCGTCTAGCAGATCAACACTTCCATCAAAGGAGTTGAAGAAGCTGCCACCAAAGCCCACGCGCCTGTTCAGCAGCTTTACTGGACCCATCAAGGGGCTGGCAAAAATATTCTCAAGCCATGTCAAGCGCTTGTTATATGTTAACCTCAGCTTGTAAACGTATAAGTTAATTGCCACTCACAGGGTATGCAATGGGAATCCCCAAAAGAAGAATCAAGTGCTTAAACGGCTTCTCGGTTTGTATGGCATGGCTAAGCTCCTGCCTCAAGCGGGAGAAGATGGCCTCATATGTCTCAGGGTAGTTGACTTGATGTCTCGTGCGCTACAACGTGTTAGCATTTGAAAAGTGACTTCCTGCGTCCCTTCAACGTTTCACTCACTTCTGTTCGAGCGTCGATACCCAAAAATGCTATTCGAGCGCCCAACTTTGTAAACATATTGTGTGAATGTTCCGCAACGTAAGGCTACATAAATGTCAGTAATGAAGCCGGTTAGCTGGCCTAGCACCGGAGGAAGAAACCTACACCGGGAGATGATCCAACAATGTAGTTAGGTTCTGTCATGGCTGGGTGTACGTAAGCCGCAATCATTTGATTGGGGTCAAGCCCCTGACCCGCGTCATCCTGAGCTACGGACGTGGTGTCCGAGGTATATGTCGAAGCTGGAGGTGGCAGATGGTGCTGGAAAAGCATATAGTACTTGTGGGCAATGCCGCCAATTCCTCGGAAGACATCGCATTTCATAAAGTCGTCCACATAAGATCCAAAGCCATCGATAATCTGGATCGTGTTAGTGTTTCCACATTTACGGTGCAAGAAAAAGTGGCGAATGGGTCATACATCATGATCATCCCATATGTTTAGCTGAGGGATCTGACCGTTCGCACCTGCAAATGGCTCCGTCCCATACCACCGAATATAGTTGTTCAAATAGTAGTCGTCACACTCGGCGCGGAGACTTTCAGGGAATGGAAAGTTTCTCCGTTTCTTGGGGCTGCTGATGCTGGTCCATGTGCGAAGAGGCCCTGAGACTCGAACGCCGTCGTTATAGATCTGGTCGCCGCCACCGATCCTGTAGTCTGTTAGCAGTCGACAGACTCGAGAGAATCCTCAGCTTCTTACATCACATGGAACGGTGCCTCTTGATGGCGTCTCATAACGTCGTTCCACAAACACGCGCCGCTCCAGTCCTCCTCGTCTGTACCGACACTGAACCCGTTGCAGGAGTGGAACATGATTCTCATCGATTCCGTGATCGCGGGCACGAAGAAGGTGTTCACTTTTGGCTTTGTGTTGCTAGCAAAGACAAGGTAATCCGACAGCCAATATTCCCACTTGGTTTCATAGGGTTCCATTTCCAGGTGCAAATCGAACCTCCAGAAAGTGTTGCGCCAGTCCGAATAAAGACAGATACCTTGACTTTCACTGACTCTGGATCCACTGCTGTGACCATTGGCGGCGCCATTGCCATTGCTCATACTGACCATAGCAGCCTTTCTCAAGAACAAGCTCGGCCTATAGGACTGTTCTCTGCCGCCCCCGCGGGTCACAACCAGGACACTGCCAACCCATTGATTTCCCTCCATGCGGCGATAGTTGAGCAAAGGTCCTACCGCGACCTCCTTGTCGTTGGGTACACTCTCCGGAGCCAATGCGTCGGCCACGTGCTTTTCGCCATTGAGAACCTCCCTCGCTTCTGTAGCGCCCAGCACCACAGGCTTGAACTTTGGTTCGATAGGAGGGCGAGTGTCAGCCTCCTTGGGAGAGATACGCGACTTGTTGAGGAAATCGGCCAGGTCGTTCACATTGCCGCGTGCGTCTGCTTCCCGCGCTATGGAGGGGTGATGGTGGTGGCGGGATGGTGCCTGGGGCTGGGCTCTCTCGGCCTCGTACTTGGCGAAGGCTCGCGACTCTTGATGACGCCATTGGGAGCTGGAGGCATGAGGATTGCGGTCCTGGGCATTTTGGTCGCCGTGCGCATATCCATGCGCTTCGTGGGAGTCCATATCGAACAGGTGGACAGGCGTTATCACGACGTTTTCAGTCGCAAATGCAAGCAGCGGTTAGGTAGTTAACGTATAAACATACAAGATTCCGCGACCTGATGTCCCCGATTACAAAACAGGGAAGTCCAAGCTCCCAAGATCGAGGTACCAGGAACGCTTCGGTAAGCGGTCGCAAGGGCTCAGCTTGCTAGGTTCGTAGGCTGAGGCGCCGGCGGGGATTTGAAGCTGGTCTCTAGCCGACAATAGACTTAGATGGCCTGTTGGGTGGTGGAGGAAGTAAAAGCGGGCAAGAGAAAAGAAAGAGAAGTAGAAATCGAAATTACAAAGGACAAGGGAGGAGACCTTCAATCCAACTAAATTGATGCCATGGGAACAGGGGGGTCGTGCACAACTCACTTGCTCGGCGACGGTGTCGCGGATAACTCAGCTATCCTCAGCCACCAAGCTTTGTCTAAGAGATTGCCAATTCTGGGAGGGACACCTTACTTGTTTCGGGGCCAAGACTTCAGTTCCTTGTCTTGAGGTCGTGTTTTTAAGGCCGGTTCAGCAAGGAAAAGAATCTCCCAAATAGGGAGGAGGGGGGAACGCGGAAGAAGAAAGGATGTCATGGCAACTTGACTCCTGTACCACTTGAGAATACAAGTTGGATAAAGTAAGGTTGGTACACAAACCCATACACACATGGCACACAAGAACGTTGACCTAGTAGGTACGGCATGAAGACGCCGACTGGGGTGCCCATTACCCAATTGGTTTGTCTCTTGTCAGTTCTGGGCATCGTGGAGATAAAATGCGGTGAAATGAGAAGGCCAGTCATCCGTGTAGTGTAGATGAGCAAGATGGCGAGTTAGTCACTCGGCGTCCTTGTCCGCCCTTTCGACGTTTGGTTATCTGTCTTGGCTGGACTGCGGCTCGTTAGCAGAATGCCTCATGTTGATGGAACATTCCTAGGGAGCTTTGGGGAGCTGTTGGAGGCCTCACATGGTCGCCAACACCCCCGTCGATCTTTTGGTATCTCTTTGGATCTTCACTCGGTGCCATTTCATTCTGGGCCAATTCCGAGAGGAAAACTCCGCTTCCATATGAAAAGAGGACTGCGATGGTGGTGCCGCTTATGTATTACGCGTTTAGACCCACTCTTTGCCGGCTCAAGGCAAACATCAGATTGGTATCTTCGTCTTTTCGGGTCCGTTCAGTCCAGTGACTGTATTTGGGTGGAGTTTGACAAGACATTTATATGACAAGTTACCACAGTGAAATGCTGATCGAACAAGTAGACGTAGCGCTCTCAGAGGCGGCTTAGAGCTCTGGATAGCTTCATATGTATCGGTATGTGGTGAGGTCGATAGACATGTTCTTGAAAATCTCTCTCAAATCTTTCGAGACGCGAATTGACTGGACGCCGCCAAGTCCAAAGTCCAACAACTCTCGACGTCTTTGGTCCTGTGCCCTGTCATCATCCTGCATGTGGGGGAGCAAGAGTGTCCAATGAGGCAGCCAGGTTTTGGAACCCCTGTTCCGAAGGGAGCCGGTCCCTCCCTGCCTTGTTCAGCGGGACTGGCGGGTCTCGGCAACGCACTAGTTTTCAGCTGGAATGGATCAAGAACGTGATCGAGAGACCAACCTCTGGACGTGGATAGGGGTTGTTGCTCCGAACGACGGCCCAAAATGGCACTCAAGTAAACAAAGGGGAGCATCCGCGGATGTTCAAGCAAAATACACAACTATACAATACACTATGTGTCATACAAGATCTTTCATATTTGAACACCATTTAGTTCTTCTCCAGCATTGTGTCCAGAACGCCGGACCCTGTCTTTTGGTCCTTCAAGTTCAGCTGGGTGTTTCCCGCTCCTTGAAGCCTCGCCTTCTTCTTCTGCTCCATCAGATGACCGGCAATGATACCAACAAGCATGCCACCCAAATGGGATACGACATCCATGGTATGGTTTCTGCTGAACAATCCCCATATGTTCAGACCTCCAAACAATCCAATAAAGGCCAATCCCTGGACACCAGTATATGGGTCAGGAGGCAGGCCAAAGATCTTGAAGCCCTCGAATCTGTGCATCCAAAAGTAGGCTGCGGAGATGCCGTAGATGGCGCCAGATGCGCCGAGGGTAGTCATATGGAAGTTACCCTTTAGAACGAGCCAGAACAGACTGGTCAGGAAGCCAACAGATCCGGACAGGATATAAGTAGTCAGGAAGTCGGCCCTGCCAACCTCGTCGTGAAGCCGGGTGCCAAAGAACCAGAGGAAGGGCATGTTGACAATAAGATGACCCCAGACAACCTGGTGAGAGAACACGGCACCAAGCATGCTGAACGCGTTAGGTGTCGCAGGCGAAATCAAGAAGTACCGCAGCAAAGGCTTCCACATGACAGGGACCTTCCAGAGGAACCAGATCAAAACGTTGGCGCCGATGAGGACGGCAACTGTGGCGGCTGCTGGAGGACAATCGGGCCATAACCTGTTTTCGCGGCTGGGGGCGACGTAGAGCTGAGAGTAGGTGAGGAAACCGACAACGAGGAGAGCAACAAAGACGGTCGAGGGCAGCAGACGCTTCCACGCAGGCATCTTGGGAGGTTCCTTGAGGTCAGACATGGCCCATTCCTCCCATTCCTTTCTCTTGGCGCTGATTTCACGCTTCGGGGTATCGTCCGCTTTAGCGAGAGGCCCGGCCTTGCCGTTTTTGTACTCTTCCTCGAGCTTCTTACGTTCCTCTTCCTGCTTCCTGAGCTTCTCCTTCCAAATAGCCTCGTTCCGCGCGCGAATAGCATCGAAAGCGCTTTTGCCGTATACCGATCGGGGTTCGGGTTTCTTTTGCTCGGATTCCTCGACACCCTCAGTATCGTCCTGGTACATCTTGAACCGTGATTTGTACCCCAGTTGCTTGGTGACGTTGTCCTCTCCCTCAGCCTGGGCCTGGGCCTGGGCGTCTTCTTCTTGTTGTTTTTCCAGGGCTGCCAGCTCGTCCTCGGCGCGTAAGCCGGCATTCACGACCTCGTCAACATAGATGTTCTTGCGAAGGTAGTCCAGTGCGATTCTCCTATCTTTAGGAGTGTATCCGGCAGTATTGACTTTGAGCACAGGGTCGTCAAGGGTTCCCGCGACGCGTCGACCGTGAAGAATCCTTAGCAACCGGTTAGCCGCAGGGGTGGTCATCTGGGGCCCGAATAGTTGAAGAACCTCGCCAGCTGCCAGGTCATCGACGCGGAACGGCAAGCCCTCCTCGTCCTTGTAGTTCGGAGGTAGGTCTACATAGTGGATAATGACCCTGTTGCGGGCGGCAAACTTGAGGGTGCGTACGGCGATGCGCGGAATCGAAGAGGGTCCAGAAAAAGGTGTCGAGGAAGAAAGACGGCCCCGCTTGGCTTGCCATTGGTTCTGGGCCGTGGATGGGAGCAATGTCGTGGAAGAGAAGCATCGCGTCGTGGGTGCGGCGGCGACGAGCAGTCGGCTACATGCTTTGGAAAAGTGGTGAGCGGCGACCTGGACGCCCGGCCGAAAGGCATTGACGCCCAGGGAGCAGTTCATGGTCACGGAATGGGCGCCCTATATCGCGCCGTTTCGCGCAAACTGCCCATCAAGGTGAGTCCGAACTCGGGAGTTGTTGGACCGGCCGATCTGGGGCGAGCAACCGGAAAACGGCCGGGGAAAAAAATGACGGAGCTCCCGGACCCGGCAGGCAGATTTGTACATTATGATTGGTTCTTCTGGGGTTCAATTGGCTCCATGGAGGGGCCGTCTTCAGATGCTCTGCCCCTGCCGTCCTCCAGGCACCTTCGCGGGACGCAAGGGCCCCGCATAGCAAGCTTCCAGAACAAGCTCCCGTCCAGGCAATCGAGCTGCGACGTCAGGTCAGGACCTCGAAATTCATTAGAACCGACTAAAACAAACAACCAAAGTGCAGCCTTCTTTCGCCATCGTAATCATTAAATTGTCGATCCAACACCGGATTCGCTTTTCAAATTCTATTCTTGTACCTCTGGAATACAGGCCAATCACAGTGTCAGCACTCTTCCACAAGAAAGCCAATTACCTACACAGGGAGACAGGTACTTGCTTCTAGAAGAATAGGTAGCAATAGTCCACACTACCCAAGTTCTTCGACGTCAGCCAAAACCACAATCACCGTATCAGTGTTTCCCCTTTGATACCCATCACACCCAAAAAAAAAGATGTCATCTTCCAACGAATCCCTCCCCATAACCCCCCAAGCTTTCGCCGCAGCTCTAGAAGACCTCCCTGTCTCGGCCCTGCATCTCAAAGTGCTTGAAATTTACAACTCCATCGCCCACCTCAAGTACTCCAATGAGCAGCTGCGGCCCTTCGCCGAAGGTATCGAGGCCCCTCTCGGCTCCTCCAGCACTGGCGGCGAGTCAGCGCAAAATCAACCCGACCCGGACTGCGTGGAAGCCATCCGCGAGAACGAGCAAGTGATAGTCCGCATGGAGGAGCGCGTCCAGCTGATCAAGAACGAGGTCGAGCGCAGGGGGCTCAGTTGGACCGAGTTCGAAAGGAAGGACGAAGTCGAGGCGGCCGCGGCGAGGAACAGGGCTCGCGGACCGGTGGAGACTGGTGAGGATTCGGACGATGAGGAGCAGCAAGGACAACCGATGACGAATGGAAATTCGACGACGACAACAACAACGACACAGCACCCTGCTTGGATGGATGGGACGTTTCAGACTGGAGTGATCAGGAATGGAGAGATTGTCATGGATGATGTTGCTGGGTCGAGGAGACAGCAAGAACAACAAGGTGGAACTGGTACTGGTGCCGGTGCTGGTGGCTCGCTGAGTGACGAGGAGCTTAGAAGGAGGATGGAAGAACGACTACGGGACTTGGGAGGGGAAGGTGACGAGGAGGAGGGCGGTATGCACCTGTGAGAGGCAAACGACGGGATTAAGGGAACGAAGGAGGAGGATAGGGTTTGAGCATCGTGAAGAGGTTACACACGACTTGTCACTTGTAGCATGGATCGGCAGACTGACGAATAAGTGAGTTTCTGGTGCATTTCTTGTTTTTCGGTTACCAAGACGCCTCAGGGCTGTGAAGGTTGATTAAACAGATGCTACAAGAGCAGGAAAGGGGTTGCAAACCGCCTTGGCAATTCTAGAATTTCTAAAGGTTCTTGAACAGGCATGCGTTGCATCTCATTTCCCCGACACCGCGATTGCTTGCTGCGTCTTCATACAATTAGTGTCTAAAAGCTTGGGGCCACCCCCAAATCCCCACGAGACGCATCAATTCTCATTAACTTCATACTGCCAATATGCATATCTTCCAATTTGACCAGACTATACAAAAGAGTATGATCTGATGGAGAAATTGACTTTTTATCTAAAGGAACCATTGTCATAAAGTAAGGTCCTAAGTTCATAGTACACTAGAACTACAAACTTGACCTATTTTGGCCACAGATGCGTCAGCGCATCTAAAGTGGACTTGGGAGTTCGTTAGATTTCCCTCATCCTAAGTACAATATACTACTTTGACTTGATTTTTTCTGTCTTAATAAATCAACGTATTAATCTCAATGCCTTTTTATAGAAGCACCAGATAGGTACATCCAACGCCTTTAGGAGCATTAAGTTTCGATGGGTGGAAGGTTGGTTCTTCCTCGAGTGTTAAGAGGGGTGTAAAAAGAAGGGGGTTGCTACAAGCTCTTAGTGTAGAACTAGACACTCGATTACTTGAATAACCTAAACACCTCTTCTACCTTGTATATCTCGAATCATCGTTGTTACATCCCATAACACCTAGAGGTAGTCTTTGGTTCAACACATGGGACAACGCAACGACATAACCCAGGTACATTTCTTTCTTCAACAAAGGACGCAAGTCTTCTTCTCTTTTTGTATCCTCCAGTGGTCTCCGACGTGTCACGAGCACACAATATATCCATCACCGGTGTTTGATTCAAATTACCGAGCCTGTCATCTTGATGTATCCCAACCATCACTTCTACCTTCCATTACATAGAACGGTGTTTCTTGTGCGCATTCTGGACCTAATGGCAGGCATATATGCAGAAATTGGGATGACATGGTCCGAAGACAATGACAGGCTCCTCCCGGTTGAGAAACTTGCCCACTACTCTACAGCATATTGGCCTATCATCTATCCGACCACTTATCCATCGTTTCGTTCCAAGTGGGCAATCGAATCTCATCCTCTTCCGGAGCCCGGATCCCAACCCTACTGGAATGCATATGCAACACGAAAGACACCGTGGAACATAACATGCTCGTTCGATAATACATGGTGGATACCTCTAACAATAACCCCAACCCACTTGAAGAAGATGGACGTGCTGGCGTGTTTGTGTTCATCTCATAATCCTCCCAGCTTGCAGTGTTTTGAACATCAATAATGTCATAAGGTAGGTTGTAGGTAGGTACAAGCTGAAAACATTTGATCCACCCACCACCTGAGCCTAACCACCTACCCTAAGAGGCCAAAGAACTAGACTGTTGAACGAGTCAATTCCCCTTACGCCCCCTATGCGAGTTTCTACTGCATCTAACTAAGCTCCTCAATGTATCTTCTGATGAAGTTGAAGACGTATCCTAAATCGAAACGAAGAAGCCGAGTTACGTCTCCTCTAGATGTTTCAGAGACCAACAATCTAGCATTGGGCTGCTTCTGTTAGACCGGCGCTGATTTGTATTACTAGGATTGCTTATTCTAATTGATGCGCCCTCATGAGGTATATGGAACGCATATATGTAATAGGCAGGAGGATATGAAGAAATGAGCACCTAAATCTGCATCAGCCACGAGGGCAGTATTCCCTATGATGAGCGGAAAGGGTGAGATTGAGCATAAGTGCTGCAGGACTTACGAATGGAGGCGTATTTGTCGAGGTGGAATATTTTCCGCCCGCGATATTTCTCCCCGTTGATTGATCCGTCCTTCATCTCTAGAATCAACAGAGATGACGGGAGGCCCGGAATGAAAGACAGTTAGTTCCCGGTCTTTTAGTTCCTTGACCTACGCGCCCTTACCACGTCAAATAGGTATACTTAAAAGCACATCAATGACCATGAGCTTCTGGCAAGGTAGTTGCAAATCATGTTACGATCTTTTTTATGGGCACCAATCGTTCAATCCAATGGTGGTGAATTTTCTGCCTTTGCTGCTTGCCTGCCTGCCTGCCAAAAGCAGTCTCAGTCTTTTAGCCATGGTTCGATCAACACCTTTCCCTTTCCTTCCCTTCCCTATCCACACCCCTGAAACGCCCTTACACCGACATGACGTGTTGGATGTTGATCCCCAAGATGATCCCAATTGCACGGAGTCCGAACTTCTGTTTCAAAAAGCAAACCACAACGAAAACAGCAACAGCAACGAGAATCCTGAACTGCAAGGCATTGCAGCTAGAAGACACCTTCTGTCTTTTTAGCCATCGCACCCATCCACGCTCACCCCATTTGCTCAGCTCACCCTTTTTTTCCCCCATGCATGTAAAGTGCTGAATGAACATAGTAGGGAGGTAGTTAGGTACGCGTGCCAATCATGCTAATACTCTCTGTACACGGAACTCGCAAAAACGAAAAACGGAAAGGCAGTAAAGATGCAGAAAAAAGAGAAAGAGAAGAACACAATAACAGAATGGCTATGCTAGATTTTGAACAACTTGACATGATTTGACTTGACTTGAAAGCGTCCCGTTCTCTGAAAGTGTGCGTGCGCTAGGATGACGGGACAAGATACACACACATGAGACGCAATGCTTTCGTTTTTGATTGATAACGGCACCAGCACCAACAACGACAAGATGCCCATCGCTGTCGCACTTGGCATTCTCTCTCTGACAAGGATTCAGACCTTTGAGGCCCGATTACGCATGCATAGCGAGACCGCTGTCAATGGAGCCAATCATGCGCTCCTTCTGATTCATCTTGTTAGAGGAAGAAGACACGGAGCTCGACGAGTTGGTCGCGTCTTGCAGGACGACCTTGGTGCTGGATCTGCTGGTGGGCCTAACCTTCGGTGACGAAGACAGCGTCCTATCCTCCGAAGCGAGACGAGCATCACCTGCGCTCTTGATGGTAGGGAGCTTGGGTCTCTGGGCGGCGTGGGGAGGGAAATGGGTGCTGCTCAGTGACTCCGGGCTCTTGGAGATGTAGGCGTCCTCCTCCTCATTTTCATCGCTGTCGGGCTTGGCATTGCGGTTGCTACGTCTCCGTGTGGTCCGTCTTTTCGGTGCTTTGGTGCTTGAGTTGTCCTCGTCGGATCCGTCAGAGCCCGTAGACAGGTCCTGGCTTCTGGTTGTAAGACGGCTGCTGGTTCTCCGTGCCATTGAACCGTTGGCGGCTCTCTTAGATCTCGCCCGGGACATGGTCGAAGCAACGGAATACAACTCGGGATCCAGATATCCGTCACCATTGGCAGTTCGCTGCTGAATCTTAGCCTCAAGAGCCTTGTCTCCAACAATTCTCCCCAGCGAAGGCCGGCCGTCCGTCGACATGGTGCTGCCCATCGTCCTCTTGGATTGAACGCTCATCGTGCTGGCGCTCCTGCTAACGGGGACCTTGCCCTCCATCACCTTGGCGGGAGGCGGGGGTTGCAACATCCAGGCACGCGCGTTCTTGTGCGAAGGCTTGCTGCTGACGACCGGAGGGTGGTAGTCGTTGACGGGGGGGTTCTTGGTGGAGAAGTAAAAGTTGTACCTATCCTCCTCCGTCACCTGCTTCTCGAGCCCTAGCTTGGATTCGACATAGCGGCCAGCGCTCGAACCAGCCTGCTTGATGGCGTCCATGAACTTGTAACTTGTTCTGATGGACTCATCGTCGTAGCCCCAGAGTTCCTCATCTTCGCGCTGATACCGCTTCATGTTCCAGTCGGTGCCGACTGTTGTCGCAGAAGCTGTCTTGCTCAGTACGGCACTAACGGCATCGTCATGCTGTTCTGGAACACCGGACGTAGAAGAGGGCCACCTTGTATCTGGCCTGATCGTCTCCGTCTCTGCGTCTGTTGCTAGGTCTGCTGCTACGTCCACGAGCGGAGGGTGGACAAACCCAACAGGCTTATTGTTGGTTTCCTCCGTTGTCGGTGTTATTGGCGTCGCTGTCATCGGCTGTGCCATGCTGATGGCGTGCGTACTCCCAGTTGCTATGCTCACTCCATCTCGACTTTCCCACATTAAGCCCCTCTGGCTCTGACTCTTGCTAGCATCATTCGGTTTGTTCTTCTTGGGTAGACATGGCCCCATGCGGATCTCCTCGGCCCAGTAGGGGTTCGTATTATAGGGGTCCGGATGGCGATATAGGTGCGGCTGCTCAGCGATGATTCGTGCCTTTTCCTTTCGCTCCTTCTTTGCTTTTTTCTGTGTCCGGTGTTCATGGCGAAGTTGGAGACATGGAGTGCAGGCGAGATAGTAGAACAAGGCCGACTGGATGGCGACGCAGATAGACATCCTCAGCTAGCACTATGGCCAGTGCTGGCCGTTCTCTCCCAACCTTGACACTCCCTCTTTGTCGGTCCTCCTCTTTTGCTGTTTAGAGATTATTTTTTTTATCAGATCGATATACCGAGATCATATATCCCAAACGTGGGAAGTTTCGGCAAGGTGTCCCTGGTTCGTGCGAGCGGGGTCGTCGTCGTCACGGTTGATGGAGTCCCGGAGGAGCCGTTGGAGTCCCTCACGGAGATAGCGATGGAGTTTCCAATTGTGTGTAATTCATAAAATCCGCAAAGCTACACTAGCAAGTAAGTCGCTTTCTGAAGGTGGATCAATCGTAAAGATGAGATATCGTGACGAGCTTGGAGGGAGTCAATGTGGACAAGTTTCCCCTCGGGGGAACTGTTTGTTGGCGGCGGTATAGGGGGTAGAACTGAAGAGCCAGAACAAGACTGTAGCGGATGATCCGGGAATGCAAGGCGCGTGGGTGACAAAGGAAGCTGACTTTCGTCTACCAGTGAGCTGAAGATGCGAGTGGTTGCGGTGTACCGGTAATGCGATGGCCTGGTGGTGTGGTGGCCTGTCTTGTGCTTCCCAACCCTAGCCGGCTCGCTTCTCCGCAGGACCCTACTGGCGACAAACAGGTAGGTTAGGTGAGGAGGGGAAGGTTTGTAGAAGGTCAGAAATGCGTCGTGTGCCCTGCTCAGTCGTCGTTGGCAATGGATGGCGTAGGATGATGTGGATGTTGATGGATCCACGTCTGCCAAATCACAGCTGGAGGTGGAAGAGTTGCGTCGTTGTCGCACCCGGGCATTGGCATGGGGTACCGTCAAGGTGCTGCTGCCCGGCGTACACGTTAACGTACAAGTGGTTGGAGGAAGACGGTTGCGCGGATACAGAAGAAACCCAAATGCACATGCAATACGCTGTTTGTCCAGATAGCGAGGAACGGAGCTGCACACGATTGATTGCTTGATTGATTGCCAATTGCTCAGACCTGGAGCGCAAAAGGGGGCGAAATGGAGATGACTAGGTAGGTAGAGCGAACGAGGTCGGTCGCTTACAAGAGAGAGAAGCGGACAGAGAATCGCGGGAACCAAGATCGGAACTCGCAAAGTCAACGTTAGATGCAGTGGAGGAAACTGGATGTCATGGTATGTAATGACGGGATTCTCTTTGCTTTCACTTCAATTGCACCCCATGCTGGTAATAATCAAGCTGTGGCCACGTCCCTTTACGTAGAGATACAAGAATGCGCGGTAATTTTGGAACGAAACGGGAGGGAAAGGGGCATGATCAATGAACCATGGAGATGGACGGATCGTTTGATGAGTGGGCAGAGTGGAAAGAATGGCGGGGCCATTTACGACGAAACCCGTAAACGTTTTCCCCGTCCAACCCTTGAGCGGAACCCAGGGGCTCGGCGAAGTAACCAAGGGAAGGGAAGGGGGTGAGGATAAACCACAGGGAAAGAAATGATTGTGTCCAGTGGCAGGAGGGAGCGCACTGAAAGGTCAGGTTGGGGAGCACTGCAGCCAGGGGCAGCCAGCCTCGAGCCACTCACCTCAGCCAAAGGTGCAGCAACAGCAGCCAAAAGAGAACGAAGAACTGAAGTGGAAGGGAAGTGAAGGGACCTCGTAGCCCACAGGTACCTTCTTACACCACCACCAGGGGGGTGTGTATGGAGGGCTGGACGGCTGGACGGATCCATAAGCGTACCAAGCCAAGCCGTGAAAGCTGTGCCAGCCAGCCAATAGGGAACATTAAAGACCTCTACCCCACAAACCGCGATACTGCGTACAGGCACCGTGATACCGCCAAGACGACGCTTGGCCGGGCACAGCCTGGCGCTGCCGAGAAAATGCATCGAAACGTTCCACGCAATTTGGGGGTTCAGGAACGAACAACCCAGAAGAGCGAAGGGCTCGCTTTGCCTCTTTTGGGTGTCACCGAAGAGACAATCTCATCTCGGACATCTCACCCAGATCTAACGGCACGTGTAGGTAGGTAGGTAGTAGCGTACGGGTCTCGTTAGGAAAGACAAAGAAAGGTTCTTTCACATGATGCCAACTCAATTACACGGGTACATTGAACAAAACAACGTCTCTATGCCTCTGGGGACTTGGACACGGATACCTTTGTCATAATTCTGTTATAGGCGGTTCGCCTTCTTTGCTTCAACTGGCCCCAATCGCAAAGTTTTACAATTTCACATGTCGTATGGAAAAAGGTATTGAAGGCTTCCGGTCATTGCTGATCCCAGTCTATGGCATGTACGAAATTAGCATACCGAGCGAAGCCCAGCAACGGGTAGATAAATGGCCGAAGACCCCCATGCCACCGTTTCCCTGTGCTGAAATGTCGACGGCCTCGGTTGTTGGCTCGTTGGTATTTGAATGTCGATGCATAATGCCTCAGGGCTACCGTGCCGAACTTCAATTACCATACCCCGCCATCAGTTTCATACATGATATCCGAAATGTTACAATCCATTGCCGTTTATCCGTGCAGGGTCCAACCAGCACATGGTGAAAGTGGCCGCCGAAAATAAGCGAGAGATTGCTGGTAGCTCAGTCTGCATGGGCCGTATCTTCGCGATGGAAAGGACCGAAGCTCGACAGAAAAACCACTAAGAGGTAGACGTCCCCGTGCACCATATCGCCGTGAGTAGACATTCTTCATCGTCAGATAGGAGAGATGCGGCATCCTTACCGTCGAATTTAGGAGGCAGATGCAGGTATGTAGGTAGGTTGCTAGTGTCCAAGTTTACTAACTGTTTGTCATCAAATTGATTTCAGCTATCAAGCCACTATATCAAGAACCAACACGGGCGAAAGGTAGGCAATGCGGAGAAGCAGAGCGTGGTCAAGGTCCAGTGCCGGCGCACGAGAAAGTTTTAATAAAGGACGTTAATATACATACATACATAAGACTCCTCGCCCAGCCCATGTGGCTCTTCGAAAAAGAAAAGGCCAAACGTTGTCTTTGTATAAATGGCAACAAACCCCATGATCAAATGGTAAAGCAGATAGATCGACTCCGCGACGTGGTCACATAACAGGAGCATCCTCCTTCTCCTCCTCCTCCACATATCCACACTAAGGACGCAAACAGCACATGTTGATTAGTGATAGAGCTTATTACCCCCTCGATCCGATTTCCTCTTTTCGACTAATGGTCTTGGTCTAATACCCAGAACGCAGGATAGATCTGGTTTAAACGTCCCACTCCGTCTCGACAAGCTCACGCTCGTCTTCTTCCTCCTTCGGGCTCAGGGCAGCAAAAGCAGACTGCTGGTACACGATCTTGGACGACTTGTTGCCGTTAACAGCCTGAGGCTTGGTGGGAACCGGGGTAGAAGCCTCTTGAGGCTTGGCCGCCGCGGACTCGGACTCGTTGGCACTATCAGTGGCGGAGGCCTTGTTCTTCTTGGACTTCGACTTCTTGGTCTGGACAGTGTTCCAGGCCTCCTCGTCACGGAGAAGCTGCATCTGCTCCTCTTCAGTGGGCAGAGATGACATCCAAGTCTGAGGCTTCTTGGTCTCGGCAGCAGGGGCTTTGGCTGGCTGGGCGGCAGCGGGAGTGCTGCTGCTAAAGGTATCCAAGGGCTCAACAGAGACGAACCCGTTGTTCTCGGCACCGCTATCGCTGTGGGAGCTGCCATTCGCGCCATTGCCAGTCCAAGCAGATGACTTGGCAGCCTGGGCAGCCATGAAGGCAGAGCCATCCTTGGCAGCACGGCCTTCGGCGATGCGGGCCTCCCTCCGCTGCTTCTCGAGCAGAACCTGTCTGGCCTTCTCAGCCTCCTCACGAGCAGCCTTCTCGGCCTCGGCCTTCTTGCGGTTTTGGCGTTGCTTCTTGGTTTCAACCTTCTCCATAGGCTTCTCCTTCTTTGCCTTCTTCTGCTTTACCTTGTCGGTATCGGTGAGGCGGAGGACCGAAGGGCCCGAGGTCGTGGGTTCGAGCATGTCGCTGACGTCTCCGGCGTCCTGGGCCTTGACCTCCGGGGAGGCGACTGAGGAATCGTCGTCATCGGCATCGACGCCGGTGGTAGAAGAGGGGGCAGACACACCCTTGGGGGTAGCCTGTTGAGGCTCGGCCTCGACCTCACGCTCGAGGGCACGGGACTGCTTCACCGACTTTTGACGCTTCTCGTCCTGCTTCTTCGTGTTGAGGACGGTGCCCTGCTTGATGCTGGC
Source organism: Neurospora intermedia (assembly GCA_037102815.1). Classification (NCBI taxonomy): domain Eukaryota; kingdom Fungi; phylum Ascomycota; class Sordariomycetes; order Sordariales; family Sordariaceae; genus Neurospora; species Neurospora intermedia. The sequence continues at coordinate 1,564,329 of BTPP01000003.1, read as the reverse complement.
GAACTGGCGGGCGAACTCGCGGTTATCGATACCATCATCTTCATCCGAGCTGTAACTTGCGGGCTTAGTGGTGCTGGGCACAGGGGCGGCCTTGGAAGCAGCCTTGGGAGCAGCTTTGGGAGCGGGGGCAGCCTTGGCCTTGGCAGCCTTTTGCTTGGGCTTCTGTGCCTTCTCCGGCTCCTCGGCAATTTTGCTTGGTGGCTCTGTTCGTTGCTTCTTAATCTTCTCTTTGGGTTCCTTGCGTGTCTCCTGCTGCTTCTCCTCCAACTTGTGTCGCTGCGAGGGCTTGCGAGCAAGCTCACGCTTCTTCTGCTGCTCTTTGTAGTTGTAGGTATAGAAGCCGGCAACGCAGATGATGGCAACCCATCCGGCCAGGGTAGAGAATGAGATACCCATGATTAAAGATGGGGATGTGAGAGTCGTGGTGCGTGGAATGAAAGCGCGCAACGTTGGGTCGGACGCGTAAGTGGCAAGCTTCGAGGTCGCTGGGAGGGACCGCTGGCGTTTAAGCAATGATCGTCGCTTTATAACGGAGCTTCTGTGGGGGCAATTGGGTATGCTGCTAGATCGGAGACCCTTTCAAAGGTCCGTTGGTGTCGGGGATAAGGTAGGGTGATCTTAGCTGGCGACGGATGTCGAGATAGGAGGAAGGACTCTATAAATCCGCTGCCACGTCGTGGGGTAACCAAGACGATTACAAGGTAAGGTAGGTAGTTGAACCGTGTATCTGCCTGTCCGCACCAATGGGTAGACGGAGGGATTCGATATAGTAGAAAGTGGAGGATTAACTGGTGCTGGGGGACGGAAGGGTTGGGGAAGAGAGGAAAAAGATGGCCTCGTCTGGGTCTGGAAACGAAGTCGGTCGAGGGACCTTGTCTGTGGTGGGTGGATGCCGCAGGTGAAAGGTGTTCAGATGTTAAAGGCTCCTTTTGCGCCGTTCATTGGCCCGCCACCGTGTCGCGCGGAGATAGGTGTTGGCAGGGATAGGTCCTGCGGGCTGCAAGCCAGGGAGGTTGATACCCCTGTTACCCGCGGAATGGGTGGTGAGGACCTTGGAGGTGCGAGATCACGTGACCTTGCTTTTCGTTGCGAAGCATAAAAGACTAACCGCCACTTTTCCTACCTCGCTCTTCCCAAACAAGGATGGACGTGCCGGCGTGGTCAGTGTGGAATGGATTCGTTATGTTTCGTTACTTTGACCGCGCGAGTCCAGGTGGTACTTGTTTTCAAGTCGGCCTTGATGCTTGGCCTGGAGCAAAAGAATTGAAATGGATGCGGTGGTCCGGGAAAGTGGAAGCCTTTTATAATCTCATTCCACGTTCCACGTTCCAAGTTGTGTGTCTGTTGGCCATGGCGTGCATATTGAACACGGCAATGGAACAGTGCATGGTCGGGCAGTTGAACGTTTCATACCTCTTGTGTGTCTCATCATGGCTACAACGTCGAACTATATTGTTGTCTACCTTCGCGGCATTGAGAGCCGAGGATTGAGACATGAGCGCCGCCAGACTCTATCGGTATTTACCATTCGCCGAACATATAACGATTGCCGTTGAGTGTCGCATCTTATCTGTATATTTATTACACCTACCTGCAAGCACGACTCAATTCACAGATCCGTTTCACCAGCATGCGGACTGAATGTACATCTACAATTTAGTGAACACATAAAAAGCCCCACCGCAGTGACCCTGTTTGTGCTCGGGCCTTCACTGTTCTGGAACCGGCCGGCAGCGGGGGTTGAGAACTGAGTGAGGTCGAGGTCCGTCCACCCCATTTGCAGCGGCCGGCGGAAGCCGTCAGGCGGTCCCAATCACGGGTGACGGCACAGACGGGATTCGGCGCAGCTACCGAGTCGGACATGGAGGCTCTACACACACCTACGGCCCGGGCGTGAGCAAAGTCTTCTGGATGGAAGGGAAAAGAATAACTGGGTCACTAGAGTAGTGTAGATCCAGTGGTGTCTTAGGTGTGTGTCGTGTTGCCATTTCTGCACTACTAGGGGGGTACTTGCGATGACCGTCCCACCTTCCTATCACAGCGAATCTTAGTGTAGAGCCGGTGCTAACGACCCCAAGACTCGGCGGCCTTGTTGACCCCGCGTCAGATTGGCAGACTTCAAAACTGAAGCGCTTTTCATAGCTTGGTGCTTATCCTGACCTCAACTTCACTCTCAAAAGTCTTTCCCTTTGAAGACCAAAATCTCGCTTTTACTACTCCCATCTCCAGTGTGCAGTACGTATATGACCCTGCCTGTTATCCAGCAAATACCTTCCGTTCTGGTCGAAACTACAACCGCTTCAAGGCGTCACACACATATACACTTCCACAACCCGCAGAGGTGAACCGCTTAGCATCACTCCGCCACCCGTCCTCGCATACAGATAATTCACCAGCAGCTGAATACATATCAAAGACTGACAGATAATTTGCAGTAGAAAAAAACCCACCATGGCTCCCAAGCAACGTGTTATTCTCGACACCGACCCCGGTGTCGACGATGTGCTGGCTCTTCTTCTCGCCCTCAGTGCCTCACCCGAGGAGCTTGAGCTTGCTATGATCTCCGTCACTTATGGCAATGTTCCGCTTCAGAGGTATGTGTGGATAGGTCATGAAAATTTCCGGGTAGCGGCAGCTTTTGTCTAACCTCAAGTTCTTTTTTTCCCGTCCCGCAGCTGTCTCCGCAACGTCGTGGCAACGTTCCACGTGCTGGAAAAAGAGATGAAGTGGCGCGAGGAGACAGGCAAGAGCACTCGCGGCTTCGGTGCCCTCAACACCCATAAACCCATTGTCGCCGTTGGTCCGGAGCACGCGCTGGAGGATGAGATCCTCGCGGCCGACCACTTCCGTAAGACAGACCGAGACCCCCACCGCTTTCCCCTCAGGAACAGAGCAGTTAACAAATTGTAGATGGTGCCGACGGTCTACATGGTGTCCACGAGAAGGTAAGTAAATTCCATGGACTGCGTTGCGTTTCTTGTCATGGTACGTTTGACCTGACCATCGCCCCAGCAACCTCATCTTTCCCCCGCCGACACCTGGCGCTCTCTGTTCAGCGACGAAGAGCCCAAGGGTGAAAAAGTTGAGCCTCCTTCGTACTCCAAGTACTTCACCCCAAGCAAGGCTCCAGCGCACAAGGAGATTCTCCGTATCCTGAAGGAATCGCCCGAGAACACCGTCACCGTCGTTGCCGTTGGTCCCTTGACAAACGTGGCGCTGGCCGCTGCTGAGGACCCCGAAACCTTCCTGCGCGCCAAGGAGCTGGTTGTCATGGGTGGTGCCGTGAACGTCGAGGGCAACGTGACCCCCGTCGCCGAGTTCAACTGCTTCGCCGATACCGTTGCCGCCGCCCGCGTCTACGCCCTGACCTCGCCCAACCCGATCTCGACCATGCCCCCCGTCATCCACGGCAAATCCTTTTTGCCTCCTTACCCCGCCAAGCTTTCCAAGCAGCTTAAGCTGACCCTTTTCCCTCTTGATATCACCACCCCGCTCGAGCTGAGGAAAAAGTACTTCTACGAGACCATCCAGCCCATCACCAAGTCCGGCAGCCCGCTTGCGCTGTGGATCGAGACCTTCATGACAGGCATCTTCAACAAAGTCGAAGCCATGCTTGGCGACGGCAGTGAGCCCGGTCTGTCTCTCCATGACCCGGCGTGCATTTGGTACATGCTGACCCAGGATGACCCTGCATGGGAACCCGTGGCGAAGCCGGAAGATATCAGAATCGAGACCTCCGGCCAATGGACCAGGGGCATGCATGTCGTCGACAGACGACAGAGGGCGAAGCCGGGTGAGCAGTCAAGCAAGGTGGAGACGCATCCGTCGGATCCTCTGGATGCGACCACCTTTGACGATGTTCCCGGGGACGACATGGGCTGGCTAAGCGTGAACAAGGGAAACAGAATTAACAGGATGGTCAAGACCCCCGGCGACGAGAAGTTTGCCGCCATCTTGATGGATAGACTCTTTGGTTAAATCTGCCGGCAGCACTTGTTGATTTTCTTCTTCTTTTTGTATATAGAAAGCGAATCTATTCCACGCGGAGTTTTTGAGATCTGGGGTATCTGAAATCAATATTCGCTGGGTTCCTTAAAACGAGAGCTGGACCTGCCCGTGACACCTTGTCTTATTTTTCTTCCGCGGTCAGCATAAGTCTTAACGGGGAAGTAAGAAGGGGAAGAAAGATCGTCGATTGGGCATACCAATGTAGTAAAAGAAAACCTGTAGCCCCGCGTGCCAAATGCCAATGATGCAACCAAATCTTGTGTGCCACGCCCATTATTCACCGGTGTTGTCCCTTTACGTCAACTGCCCGCAACCGCCACACCGTTCGACTTTTGTCTTTTTTTTCCTTTATTTCCTTCTCCTGCCTCCTCTTCTTGGTTTTGAGGGAGCGTGACACCATGCCTCACGCGCTCAGGTATAGCGCAGAAACGGTTTTATGGCCCGGTGGTATATTCTAGTGCTTTGTCGTCCCAATCGTAGCCCCCTTGACTTTGGTCCAGTCTATGCTCTCGTCCAGCGGCTCATCAACCAACCCAACCAGGCAGACCGTGTCCCCGCGAATCATGTGCGTTCCCAGCTCGATCTCGGCCGAGGGCTCGTCGTCATCGGGGGAGCGAATGACTCGTTCAACTGCTCTTTGTAGGAACTAGTTTGTTGGAGGGTTGTTAGTTGTCGTTCGCGATATGCTTTGTTTGTTTGTTTATCAGGTGGCAGTGGAACTATATCCAAGTATGGGAATTGGGAGGGAGCATATACTGACCACATTCGTGCTCATGTCTACCGAGATCAGTGTGCCTACTAGGGTGCGGCCATCGACTGTAATTATGCAAACCTTTTCTAAAGTGAAGAAAGATGGACCTGTTAGCTTTCTGATCTTGCGAATATCCTTTAACTTTGGGATGCCAGGACCAATTGATCTTGCGACCGAAGCAATGAAGGAAAGAGGAAGGAAGAGGGATCGAAGAAGCAGAAGGGCTGAGGTAGAAGGGTAGACCAACTGTTGAGGTACGAATTTACCAAGCCCGCCGACATGGTGACGGATGAGTAGATGCTATTACTGTAGTCTTTGTGTTTTCTCGTACCGGCAATGCGCGGGCCCAAGACCGCGGTGATAAGCAAAGTATCACGTAAAGCCCACGGTCTAACTTGAAGAGTATTGATTCAAGCGAAATACGTAGTTGCAAACAGAAAGTCGTCGGTTCAACTCGAGGGCGACTTATTCGCTACGTGTGATATTGGTAAGCCCGGCCGGATGGGGTCCTTTGGTCGTTCGTCGCTTCGAATGGGGCAATTGGTTCGTGGTTATTGATGTTTTCGTTTCTCGTTGACCGATCGCGAAAGAGGAATACAACCTGGTCGGCGCGCCGCGTCAAAGAAGTATAGTGGGTACGTAATGCTGGCGGGGAGGGATGTGGTGAAATCGTGGGGATGGGACAAGAACGTCGCCGTGAAGCTGGAGCTTCTCTTGTTCTTCCGTAGAATCGCCAAGCCCAGATCACTGACGACGGCTCACGGCAGACAACGTACTGTAGTGAAAGCTGGAGCTTCTGAAGCGGATCCATTCTCCACTCAATTGCCTGCCGCAGAAGCTCTGACGCTCACCCATCGGCTTGCCCCTTTTCATCCGGGAGGGTTGCTTTGTTTACTTTTATCCGCTTTGGGGTGTCAATGCAGCCCTCAACTATTTTCGGTTGCTGCTTGGATGATTGCCTTTATCATCGTATGGTCTACCATCAGAAACGCAGAGCTTTTTCCTCCTGGAGCTTCTCGTCGCTGATTTGCGGCAGTCTCAAAGAGCCCTATGGAAAGTCTGTGGAAGCTTACATGTATAGTAGGGCCAAGATGCAGATGTCAACGTCCACCTTCGCTTGATGGACTTCCATGAGACCATTCAAACCCATTGAACCTGCCGTTCCCGTGACTCGGAAGTTTAAACATGTCAATAATCCGAATACCGGCGGAGGTTGTGGTGTCTACAGTCAGAACAGCCTAGGTAGAACCGAATGCGGAGGGAGATACAGACGCGAACCCCGCAGTAGGAGCCCCGCCCTACTGTGTATCTCTTGGACGAAGGCAGGGGACGAACATCTCCCGAAGGTGTACCAAATTGGCCAGCAATCAAACTTGTTCACCCAACGCAGCCGGTACATTTCCTCGCCATCTGCCGTCAGATTATTGCAGTTGACCTCGAGTATGTGGCGGCGGGACATTGGTTCGGAGCTGCGCATCAACCTTGATTTCACAGTGTGTGTCATCGGATTTGCTTTAAAAGAGTTCGGGTTGACTTAGTCCGAGCTTCCACCTGTATCCCCACTGACTTGGCATGCCTTTCCTCTCCTTCGTACTTTGAAACTGCTGAAGCATCATATCTCTTCACTGGACAAAGCCGTTCACGTCACTCCGGTTCACCAACTCCGTACAATGTCTTCCGGTAACCCAACTTCCAAGATGCTGGCGGCCAATTCGTTGAAGCAAATCTTCACCCAGGAAAGCCGCCCTGCTATGGGTGTCTGGCAGATGCTACCCGGGGCCAATATCTCGAGGATTCTCGCTCGATCGGGGGCTGACTGGGTAATGGTTGACTGCGAGCATGGAAACATCGACGGTAGGAAACCCGTAATACGGTGGTGAATAATGGGGTTTGTTGAGCTGAGTGATATTGGTCAGATGCTGCGATGCACGAAGCAGTTCCGGCCATTGCTGCCCTGGGCGTTTCTCCTATTGTCCGGATCCCAGACCTTCAGCCATTCATGGTCAAGCGTGAGTACCATTCGTATTGCCTTGCCACTCGGACGGTTACTGATGTACCCTTTACAGGAGCGTTGGATAGTGGTGCCCATGGAGTGAGTGTATAATAGTATCTTGTGTTGGAGACATTTTTCTGACGTGCTCCAGATCCTTGCACCGCTCATCAGGACCGTTGAGGATGTCCAAAACTTGGTCACTGCGGCAAAGTTCCCACCAGAAGGCAAGAGAGGGTTTGGATCGCCCATCGCTATGCAAAACTTCAACCCCATGCCAACCTTCACCGAATACCTCCAGCAAGCGAACGAGAGTCTCTTGACCATGGTCCAGATCGAGACACAGGAAGCCTTGGACTGTGTTGAAGAGATTGCTCCGCTTGTGGATGTCATCTTTATTGGTCCTTTTGACTTGGGTAACAATATCGGCCACCCAATTATCGAGGGAAAGATGGATCCGGAGCTAGATGAGGCTATTGAGAGGATCCTGAAGGCTGCCGTAACGGCAGGCAAAAAGTGCGGCATCTTCTGCACAGGCGGAGAGCAGGCCAAGAAGTATGCCGACAAAGGATTCCATATGATCAGTGTCGCAACGGATTACACTTTGTTGGGAGCTGCAATGGCGGACAGCCTAAGCATTGCGCGGGGCCAAGGGAAGCAGGACAAGCCGGCATCATATTAACGAGAATGAGGCCCTGGCATCGACGCACACGAGGGCCAATAATAGGATAGCCTCTCTCATGACTCTTCGACTTGATTCATTTTAGCTTCAACCTGTTCGACCGTGAAGCGGTGCATCAACTTGACGGCCTTGGAGGAGAGTTGGGGGTCTTCCTCTGGGGCTTGAGCCTTGCTGATGTGAATCTGTCAAGGTGTCACTGGGTGTTAACTTCCACCCAAGGTTCGATGACCTGAGTCAACTCACCACTGGAACGTCAAAGTCATAGAGATCTCTCCAGGCCTTAGACTCTGGCTTGACAATGTCGACTTCCTTGTACTCGAAAGGCCGGCGGTCCCAGACATCGGACAAGACGGATCTAGCCTGAACACACAGACCACAGCCTTCACGCCTGAAAAAGGTGATCCGGGACGGAAAGGACTGAAGTAGCCGACTTGTAAGACGCATGTTGTTACTGTTAGAGCTTGAGAAGGTAACCACAGCGAGATGTGTTTAGATGTCTCGAGGATGTATGGTGTTGTTGACATTGGACATACTGTGTAGCGCTTCAGTTGCTAACAAGAGGAAAGCATATACCTGCCTAGGTACCTAGGGCTGGCTTGCCTGCCGTTGGGGCATACCCACTGTACGCGCAGCACGCGACCACTGAAGAGGTAGTACCTCGAAGTGACGACAGTACGGGTCCGAGCTCACGACGGGACTCCCGTCCGGGGTGCTTCCCCGCCCCCACTTCTCAACCCGACGGCGCGCCGGCACTGGTATTTGGGAATTGGCACGCTGGCTGGAACAGGAAGCCGCTGGTGCTGTAGAAAGCTTGATCGGAATGTTCTACGCTCTTCCCTTCTGAACGGAAACTTCCACAAGGCCCATCTCGTACTCCATTTATTCCTAGACAAATCACTCCCCTCGGCTCCTCCTGTTAACGTTGGATGAGCATCGACTAAGCTTTCTGTCAACTGAATACAGTCTGCATCTTTTAGGTATTCTTTTCGATAGCGCATCACTCGCGTCAAGCGAATCTGCATTGATTGTCTTTCAAGGTTCTCACACCTGCATAATTGGATAACCATGTCCGAGGCCAACAAGTGCGTCCATCAAGGTTGCGGCAAGGTCTACACCGACCCCGAGGAGGTCTGCCGTTACCACCCTGGACCCCCTGTTTTCCACGAAGGCCAGAAGGGCAAGTAATGTCCAGTTTGATGTTGTCCAAGTTCGGCGGAATGTAGAGATAGCCCTGGCTAACGCACATGGCTGCTTAGGATGGAAGTGCTGCAAGCCGCGCGTGCTCACCTTCGAAGAGTTCATGACCATTGAGCCTTGCACCGAAGGCAAGCACAGTACCACCGATCTTCCCCCCAAGATTGAAAAGAACGAGGCCGATCCAGCACTGCTCGAGTCTCTGGCCGCCACCCCTCCGCCACCGACCCGTACGCCCGTGCCTGTTGCGCAACATGCTCCCACTCCTCCACCGCCGGCGCCAGAATCCGATGATGACGAGGAAGGAATTGAGATTCCGGATGGCCGCGTGTGCAGGAGAAAGGCTTGCGGCGCGACCTACCAGAAGGGCGCCAGCCGCGAGGGCGAGAAGTGTGTACACCACCCCGGCGCTCCCATCTTCCACGAGGGAAGCAAGGGGTACAGCTGCTGCAAGCGCCGCGTCCTCGAGTTTGACCAGTTCATGAAGATTGAGGGCTGCAAGACCAAGGATCGGCATTTGTTTGTCGGTAGCGGGAAGAAGGAGGCTGCGGCCGCATCAGGAGGCGAGGAGATCTTGGAGACGGTCAGGTAAGTTCCGTCCGTTGTGATGATGTTTCGCAGCCAAGGTCGGCCAAGGATGGCTGTGCCCTGCAAACATTCTTTTTCATTTTGATCTGCTTCATCCTGCCATTCCACTGCAGCTCAACTGACCTGTGTTTGCTCTCAGGACCGACTTCTACCAGACCCCTTCGTCAGTCATCGCATCTTTCTTCCTCAAGAAGATCAATAAGGACGCTGCCAAGGTTGAGTTCAAGCCCAACTCCATTGTTCTGGATCTGCCCACGACGGACAGCCCCGTAAAAAGGTACAAGACGGAGGTGTCGCTCTTTGGGCCCATCGTCCCTGAGAAGTCAAGCTACAAGATCCTCGGCACCAAGCTGGAGGTTACGTTGTGGAAGGCAGACGGCAGCTCTTGGCCGGTGCTACGCAGCGATGACCGGCCAACAGGTGAGATTTTGCAGGTCGGCCGAGCCGGAAGGGTGTAGTAATATAAAGGTTATGAGGGAGGTACCGGGCTAGAAAAAAAAAGCGAAAAAAGAGCGAGGGAAGCATGTTAGGTTTCCATTGTTGATTGTGCCTCGAACCTTTCCTGCTCCGTGTGTTGTTTGTTTTCGCCGAGAGCGCCGCCAAGGAACGGGACACGGAAGAGGTCAGCTTTGGACCCGATAATTACTGCGGTGTAGGACGGCCTAGAAGCACAACCAGCGGCAGAGCACAATTTCACTCGGAAGCCCAGAACGACGCCATAGACGCACGGGGTTCATAAAAGCGTTGATTTTGACCACTCGCGGTTTCAAAGCAATTATCAAGGTAGGACATACATGGGTAATGGTTCTCGGCAGCTACGGAGCAGTGGAGGTAGGCTAGAGGCCGCCTCCGAAGATCAAGGACGGGAAGGACCCGGGACAAATTGTACCAAGAAATGGCAAGATATTGGAGTAACACCAAAGTCTACACTAGAAGATCACAGGTAATTGAGTTTGACTTTAGTAGAGACTCGACTGATATTATATCGTGTAGTAGGATGAGCGATATCGGTTACGTACAAGTCGAGAACATCTCTCTATGCAATATATAGGTATTCCCCAGTCACGTCATGCCCACCCAGCCTTACACCCTCAGTCTAGCCCATTCTGAAACGGAATGACCAATACTCTCCGTGAGAAACATATCAGTTTTTCGATCGGGTGCTGTACGCGACCTGGCTCTTGGCTTTATCTCGGCCTTTCCTTGGCCCTCCTTGGCTGTCTCGGATTTGATAGTTGGGCTCGAATTTGGTTGGCGGTGAGATCGATCAGGGACCGTGATTTTAGATTGCCATGTCTGAAAAAGGGAAGAAAAGAAGAAGAGCAAGAAGTGATCATGATCCCAGCCGATCAGATTCCTTCGTTGGGAGTTCAGCTCCTTTCACCTTTGACTCTTTTCACAATGCCTGAATGGGTGCAGAATGACGAGAAAGAGATCACAATGAGAATAGTTACTCTTTCGATATACTAGCTTCAGCCGCCTCTTGGCCTACTTACCATATCTAGTGTATGATTGGCGTACGATGTACGTATGCACACTACACGGTAGTTACACTACATATACACACCCTTCCTGGATAGGATCTCTGGATCCATGGAATGCATGGAGGAGAGCCAAGCGTGACAACTGACGGGAAGGCAAGCTCGACAAGCTCGACAACCTAGCTACTACGCAGTACCCTACACTAAACTGACCCACGCAACCACTGTCTCGCATCTCGCATGCACTGCCTCAAAGATCTCCTATCCCCATCTTGTCACCGTCATCAATCGGAGTCTACCCGCTAGATCTCCCCCCCCCCCTCTTGCTTACATGCTGGGTGTTTCTTTACCCGTCTGTCCGCTTCCTCCACCGACAACATACACTACATACTACTTACTCTACACTACATTCCCTACACAGTACTTACGTAGTGTACCCAGTAGGGTGAATATATACCACTGCGCCTCCCCCTCCCCCATCTCCTCCCACGATAGCGGGAACGGGAAAGCCACCCCCTGATCACCAGCTGCCGCTTAGTCAACATTGCAGCCAACCAGCCAACCCTTGCTCCCTTTCTTTTGCTTGTTCGTAAACTCCCCTACGTATGTTTATGTATACTTTGGTATCGTACCTGGGTAAAAAAAAAGCATCACATCAACAACCACCACATTACAACTTGTTGTACCATATTCCTTGGTCGAGGAATCTCCCTTGGCTCGGTCTTGGGTCTACTTCGTACAGTATTCGGCTTGTGTGCCTGGATAGAGGTGGTCTCGCAAATCACACACACCCAGGCTTCCCAAGTAAGAAAGCTTGATGGGTACAATATGCGTGTACATATAGCTGGAAATCTAGACTGATAGGGTGGATAAGTGCACCAAGAAGGTGCTTGGTTGTTGACTTGAACTAACCCCGGTTGCATTGTTCATGAATTGCTAGGCAACTGTATTGTGATTTCTTAGGTTGGTATGCCCCGACATTGGGTGATGTCGGTACCCGCTTCTTGGGTAGCCAGAAAATGATTGACGACGACGTACACTAGTCTCAACACAGCCTATCACTTGTTTCGGCTTGACCACGAGGGATGATTTAGTTGGGATGTCTGGCATGCGCCGGCGTTGGGCACGGTATATCTCTATAGTGGGCCAAGATCTCTGTGTCCCCTATGTTTGAGACTGGAAGAGGGCCAAGATCTTGTATTGTCTGTGGTGTTCAACAGGTTGCTTGGAAGTTTGTTAGTTTATCAGTCTCAAATAAAACCGACTTGCTTGTTCACTCACAGGCGGGCGCTTGATATCATCCCGGTGGGAGAGGGGTTGATAGATGAGATGAACTGTGTCTGACCGAGGTCACTGGTATGGAAATGAAGACAGTACCTATATACGTACGGGGCCTCACCAGTTATGTGTAGAGTGGAAAGGTATGCAGTGCAGGTTGATAAGAGCAGATCGACTTGACTATGGAATATACGTTTTTATGCACCCCAGATTCAAAGACCTCCACCGCTTGGCGTTGTGGACTTGAGATCCCAAACACCAAAACCACATCCGAAACCAACAACTCCACCAAGAGGCAAAAATACCTATCTTTGAGGATCAACCTTGCCCTTCTCTTCCTCGGAATCTGGCATTCCATATCAATGGTGGCTATGTGAAACCTTACCTTTACACGAAACCGTAGGTGCTGTCCTTGATAGTGAGGCCCAGAAGAAGAAAAGTGTCCACCCATTTCACATTCTAACTTGTGCGAGTTTCTGCTCTAACTCATCTCCCATGATATCCTGGATGATAGGGGGAAATAAGAGAAAAGAAAATACCAAGCCGGACGTTTACATATCCTCCGAACTCTTGCATTGTGTACATGTGTACTTGTGTACCTTTCTTGTACGCGTGGCTGCCCTGCGGTAGGCAAACCGGCCGGGACACCACGGAGGACGGAGGAGGGAGGGGGCAGAGACGATGTAGGTAATCCGTCACCCTTTCTACTTGTGTGTCGAGCTAAACTAAAGGACGATATTCCGTTCCAATGCTTGTTCGATTTACTAACTAGCTAGGTACTCTGCCAACTCTGCCGTACATCTCAGCATTGGGTAATGGTGCAAGGTAGATTTCCAATTTGTAAGACGAAAGTTTGTCAAGAATGGAGTATTTCCGACATTTAGATATTGTTTTCTGAGTACAGCTTACATACTACCAAAGCCCCTCCCTGCCTTGAAAGCAAAGCCACGTGAACGGTAAAATGGGCGCGATTTTCAGTTCCAGACTCGTGCGTAGAGGTAGGTACCTAGTTTTTTTCCTTTCCTTCCTCCTTCCTTGGTTTTTCACGACACTCGTTCTACATCCGCTCAAATTTGCTTGATGAATACCTAATTTGAGTTGACCTCCCGTTCCACGCTACTTGGGATCTCCCTAGTCTGATGGCACTTCAACCTATCTGTAAAGGATATAGTTATCAAACTATACACTATTCATCAGAACCGGAACCAACACAGTGGTCATGCGCCTCTTGACTTTGCCAACGTTGGGACACACTGCAGATGAGTAGCTGTGAATGAATGGCTTTCGTACGTGAAACCCTTCCATATACTCTGAGGTAAAAATATGTACTCAAGACATGCATCTCTTGGTACCCTTCACTGTCAGCACACGTGTTTCGCCGGAAGTAGGGCGTGTCTCAGTTTTTCCCGCTTGGCATTCATGCTACACACAACCCAACCTCATTTTCTGTTTTTGGCAGGTCCTTCATATATACACTATGTAAGTAGAGGTATGCATGTATATATGCGACTTCTCGTAGAAGCAGAGAGTGACGAGTGATGACGGATAACAAAGGAGGTACAATGACGGGTAACTACCTTGCCTTGTCAACTGTCCTATAGAATAAATGTTGAGGTATTTGTGTAAAGTCATTTACAAATGCAAAGTTCCTACCCTACGGAGCAAACAAGGGACGTCATACTATTCAATTTAGTTGAAGGGTGAAAAACGACAGAAGGACCGAGTATTAGTAAATAGTCTGTTTTACTCCAACATGGTTACGAAAGCCCAAATAACACACGGCTATAAAAATTCAAGGGATAAATCAGCGCAGTGTAGATAGATGTTCGAACAAGGTTTGTGATTGATAAGCCTGACTGACATGCATAGATGTAATCGGGCATCATCTACAATCTCATTTCCCTTACTCCCACCCCTACACTCAATCTCAGCTCTCACGTACCGTCATGCCATGGGTATCTAGATAACGCAAGCCCAGCCGCGCGCGGGAAGAAGGCGCTAATCTACCGTTTTTTTTTCCCCAACACATGGACATCTGAGCATGGCATTTCCCGACAACAAACGCGAAAAAAAAAAAAAAAAAAAACAGAAGGAAGTGAAAAAACAAAAACGGAACTCCCGATAACCCAAATCAAATGGCTTTTTCTTATACCGAACGCTATGCCAAAAAAACAAAAAAAGACAGAGAAAAAAAAGAATTTCGTAATGTCGTAATTTTGCTTGCCCTTGTCCCGCTTGCTTGCCCTTGTCCCGCTTGCTTGCTGGCTTGCCTGCTTGTTGCCCAACGCCGCTGCCGCCGCCGCCGCCGTCGATCATAAATGCCTGAAACCCAAGAGAAAGCAGAAAAAGAAAATCACAATATTACACAAAAACAAACGAGCGCCAAAAAGAACAAAAAGGCCAAGAGATAAGCAAGAAAGAAAGAAGGATCAAAAAATGAGAAAAAAGGGGAATCCGGAAAGTGGGTGGCGTCAAGACAGTCCCGTCTCAAACAGGGGAGACATGCACTTCGGCCTCCTCGATTTCCTCGGCTGATGGACGGCACGGAGCAGCAATCCTGACGACCGGTGGCGGCCTTGGCGACGAAGGGAGTGACACGGGAGGAGGCACCACCAGTAATGATGATGGTGAAGCCGCCGCCACTTTTTCGTTTGTTGGGGTGGACAAGTCACTGCTGCTGTTGCCGCCGTCCGAAACCATAATCATAGACTTCTTATTAAAGGCGACAATGATCTGTCCGTTCATGGTGTTCTTCCCCAAGATGGTGCCGCGCTCGGGATCGATGGTGTTGCCGGGGTCGTCGACGAACTGGAGGATTGGGGCGCCTTCGGGGGTGTAGCCAACTAGTTTGGCGCGGTATTCGTTGTTGTTGTTGTTATCACCGCTGGGACGGTCTTCTACGCGGATCGTCTCCCTGGAAGTCTGTGTTAGGAAACTGTGCAGGGAATAAATAGAGATAAGACAAAAGATAAATAGGGTAACGTACTCCCTGCTCATGGGCAAATCGTTGGTGGAGATTCCATTGAGGCTACTCTCTGATCTGCCCCGGCTCCGGGAGCGCAAGCTCCTGGATCGAACGCGCTGCACACGCTTGCGCATGGCTCCGTGGAAGGCGTGGCCGATACCGGCAACGACGAGGACAGGAGTACCGAGTGCTAGTGCCCAAGGTCTGTAGTATGATGTTAGTAGTTGGTTTTCGTGACCGAGTGACAGAGAAGATGGAGAAAACTTACGGGTTCTTTCTATCCCGAATGGCGTTGAAGGCAGCTAGGATAATGCCCAAGATGGCTATGAGCGAGCCAACCTGCAGCATCGTCCAAGTAGACCAGTAGAGCGACATGAGGTCTTCTCCATCACAGAATTGCAAGGCCAGCAGAGCGTAAACCTCCATAACGAGGGCAATGATGGAAAGCAGAAAGTAACCGGTGCAGATCAACAGGCATCGCTGCATCTTGTGTCGGTAGTGCTTTGTCCCAGCTCTGGAATTCGCCAATGCCTCGCAGGTCCTGGGGAACGCATTAGTGACTGTTGGGAGAAAAGAGACGTGTGGGGGGGATTACATACCCTGAGTACTTCCATGAGGCGAGAAAAAGCATGAATATGACAAACACAAAGAGGGACCAGTATATCCCATCAAATGCCGTCCGGTTGAGATGTGCGGCGAAGTGGGCATAATGTTGACACTGCTCAGGGTCAATGGGTTCGAAACCGCCGGCCATGCTAGGCTGGATAATGAAACTATTGGACTTGTAGGGAAGATGAACTTGATACGATAGGTACAAGTGAATGATTTCTGAGATGTGTGATTGCTTCAGAATTCTTGATCACACACTCCCAATAACGCACAGCATGGGGGACATGGTACTTATATATATATAAAAGGAATAGGGAGGAGGGACGAGTAGTACAAGGCATAGAGAATCAACGCCAAGCAACTCGGGTGACGTAGAGGGGAAATGTCGACGAGGCAAAGCCACAGATCAGATTTAGGTCGCGGTAGTTTCAACCTACTGGAGTACACTAGTAATCGAAGTGTTGACTAGGGATGCATGGAGAAACATCCTAGTCTTAGGTGGGGAACGGAGACGTGGGACGGACTACAGTCGGTTGGGTGGAAATCTATGCAGAGTCTCATAGATTGCGGTACAAGATGAAAGAGAGATGAGAGAGTAAGAGCCGGCAGATGATTGCTTCTTTTTCCTTTTCAACACTCTAGCTGTATTACCGTGCTTACATCAAGGCAACGGGAAGCCGCAGAAGAGCCTCTGCACGGAAAGGGAGGCGAGCGAGCCTGGTGTCCATTTTGGGCGGTAGGCATGCTAGACTGATTTAATATCCTCTTATCTGTTGGGACTTCTTAGACGACCTTGGCAACCTTGATGGCTTGTGAATATGTAAGTCTTCCCGCCGATCGCTAGCTTGGTGACCAAGCGGTAAAGAGGTCAAGCTAGGAAAGCCGGGGTCATCTCGACAACTCAGTCTCTTTAAGTCTTCACTGCCACCAGTACATGATGCCAAGACTCTTCCGAGCTGCACGGGGGGGCGTGGGGAATGAATGCCGTTCTCTGGCTCTCGATTAGATAGATCCCGCAAGTCAACCAAAGGCCGCGGTTTATTGCATGCCTGGCATTAGGTTGACGGCATCAAGGATCATACCCTTGCTCAAAATATATTCACGGAGCACGTCAAACTCTTCTCCTTCCTCCTCTCCGTAACGAAGTACTTCCCCAAATCCGAATGAGCAGGCAATTTTGTCATAAGCGGCCCGTTCATCCTCTCGGATCCATCGCTCCCGCAGCGGAATACCCGGGCCCCAGGTCACCCGTTTCATCTGGTCGTTTGCCGTGGTAGTGGCCACAATACCCATGGTCGCAGTGAAGCCAATGTAGGCCAGCATGCCGAAGAAGGCTACGTTGGTCGCCATCACAGTCTCCATTGAGTCTTGCCATGTACCATAGTTCTTGGCGAGAGCCCAAGCAGCGACTGGAGTGAGTCCCAAGCCGGTCATGGGTACAAGTGCCTTTTTCAACAACTTGGCGCGGGTGAAAGCCTTGGTAGCGTACGTATTTTCGACAATGCCAACAGCGGCATCAAGGTCCTTGGCATCAAGTGCTGCGTCCAGTGCCATCTCAGCAACCTCGGGGTCCACCGCGTTCTTGGGCATGTCAGGATTGCGCTTCTTGTAAGCCAGCTTTCCAGAGCTAAGCTTGGGGGCTGCCTTGTACGCATATAGGCCCAAAACGTACGGCAGTGTCTTGGGCTTGCCAAGAGAGGCCTGGAGAGCAACATACTCTTTGAGCAGCAGTGGGGTGATGACAACAGGAGGATGCGAAATGATTGCAAAGGCCGCATCTGAGATCTTGTCAGCAGCATCCTTGTTGAAGCTCAAGTAGGTAAGAGGCTGAGGTTGCCCAGGAGCAGCCGTCGTGGCCCGGGCGTTCCGGCCGTCAACATCCAGACCAAGCAGATCAGAAGCACCCGTCTGATCGGCCTCTGCACCGGCTGCGGGGGGCTGGCTATCATGAGAGGAGTCAGGGGCAGAGGCAGAGGCAGAAGCAGAGGCAGAGGCAGAGGCAGCAGCAGCAGAAGCAGAAGCCGCTGGCGGGACGGTTGGTTGGACCAAGGCGCGCAGAGCGGTGAGGGTCATGTGCTCTGACGGAATACCTTGCTTGGCCAGAAACTCCTTGGTGACACGGTCAGGATCCGGAGTGGCATGCTGCCCCTGGGCTTGAGGGGGTGCGGTCTCGGTGGCTGGCGGCTGCTGCTGGGCTTTCGGTAGTTTCTGCGGGGACGTGAATTTGGAAGCAGATGCAGAAGGCGATGACGGCGACGAAGACGATGGCTGATTCTGCGACTGGGATGCCTTGGGACTCTTTTTCTGGGCGGATTGTAACAGAGACGGCACCCGTTTCACCTTTGAAAGGGAGCTAGTGGTACTCAGCATACGGATAGCAGCGATCGACACGGCTGAGCCCTCTTGGGTGAGCTTGGCCAGCTGTGTGCCGGCACTCAGTGTCACCAGGGAGCGCTTGGCAAACGGCGCAGACACGGGCGCAAACGCCGGTCGGGCATGTTGCTGACGGGAGTAGATAAGGCCGCAGGTCTGACGACTCTGCCGCCCGGTGGCGGTGGTGGCCTTGGTGAGGTTGACCGTGGTGGCCCTGAGGTTGTGAGGACGGAGAAGCATGGTAGGCGAACTGAAGACCTGGTGAAAGACACACCGGGTTACCGTCGTCAAGTCAAGATGGGACCCGCCCGACCCCGTGGGGAGAGTTGGTGGGGAAAGTCGGGGATATCCACTGCCCCGAGTCACCAACGGAGAGCAGGTGGAGGACAGGCGCGTGCGGTGTGGAGAGCCCAGAGAGCGCCTGGGAGATCTGGAGGCGCAGGGGCAAACAAGCACGCAGACGGCGGGATTGGGAAAAGGGGTCAAGAAAAGGTGGTGATTGGAGTTGAGGACGTGAGGCCGGAGTGTCTGGCTCTCTGGTTTGTGCTGCGGTCAAAAAAGAGCTGGAAGAGCTAGACCTGATGCTGCAGATCGGTGCATAGCGTATGCTCTTGGCCTCTTGGTCTCTAGTGTATGCCACGGTGTTATACGCTAGCTTAAACGAGTAGCCGAAATCCTACCCAAAACCTAGGTAGACAGGACGGTTCATCTGGGTCGGTCTTGGCCAGCAAGGTAGCGGTGCTGATGGACACATGCAACTAAGGAGGAGATGCCCGTAGCCAGCATGTCACACAACATGTCCAAGAGACTGGGAGCGCAAAGCCGATATGATATCTTGCACGTCTTTTAGGTCTTTACGTAAGATCTACTCCCAGGACGGCTTCTAGAAAGCTTAGTTCAAGAGCTCATCACTTTGGGGGGGACTCTTCAACCTCGATTGGAGGCGTAATGTTTACTGTTCAATCTTTGTTTCAGCCAGCAGCCCAGAGCAAGCGTTTTGTCTCGTACCTGCGCTCTTTTTGAGGTGCGCGAAGCTGCCAGAGAATCAGTTTTGAGGTAAGTGGTGACTGGTTGACTAAGTACTTAGGTATCCAGATGGAAAGACCACGAGGAAGCACGGGCAGCTGTATCAGTCCTTCTAATTCCCTCCTTCTTTGACAGCCATGGTTTTGAGAGGGTTGAGTGACGCTTTGGCTCAAGAATATTGGAGGGCGAGCGATGAGAAAATTAATCCAAGTGAAGGGAAAGTTCAAGGTCCTGACTGGATTCAGACTGGACAATGTGATGGATAACTCCATCGTGGGGCTGGTGTCTGAGCCCCAGGTGGCTGAGCCTCATATTTATGCAGAGTGGAAACTGCCCCTACGCTTTCATGCTGCAGGCTTGGCATCCAAGGAACCCCGCTGCCCGTAGAGCACTGACCCACAGGCAACCGCCGGCCAGCGCCCTCGAAAGGAGTGCAGTGACGCAGCCTGCTTCCACTTCCACTTCCACTGGGATATGGAGACAACCAACTGAACTTCGACATTTCATCTCACAAAGGAACAATCCAACAAACACTCGCCTACTCTGGCACGTGCTTTGACTTATACGCACCCGACCTGATCTCGTCCCGTCTTCAACAACCACGCACCGCACTATACACGATTGCCAGTGCTCCAGCGCCGGAACCCCCGTACAGAGCTCGAAATACTTAAGTTGTGGCACTGTCCCGTTTCAGACACAATCGACCGGTAATTTCGGTTCGACCCGCAACTACACCCAAGGCAACAAGCTGAGCGTCAAAGTCTCTCACTTCCTGACACTTTTCAATCGACTTCCACTTCAACCCTCACATCGCCAACACAAAATCAATACGCCATGCCACCTCCACCACCTCCTCCCCCTCCGCCGCCTCCGGGTATGGGGGGACCTCCGCCGCCGCCGCCACCTCCCCCTGGAGCACTTCCAGGCCGACCACCTGCCGGTCTTCCTAATAGGGTGCGCCAAAAGAACACCTTCGGTCTCACGAGCCCGCCTCATAAGAGATGTACTGACTAGTTCATAGGGTGCTTTGCTCACAGATATCACCAAGGGCAAGGCGCTCAAGAAAGCAGTGACCAACGATCGATCAGCACCCATCATCGCCCCAACATCGGGCAGCGGACCAGGTCCGTCTCCATTAGGGGGGGCCCCCCCTGTTCCTGGCCTTCCCAAGGCTCCCGGAGGTCTTGCGCCTCCAGTACCCGGAAACCGAGCCCGTAGCGATAGCGATGTAGCCGACCGGAATCAAGGTGGATCAACAGGCATGGAGGCTGCACCGCAGCTTGGAGGCCTTTTCGCCGGAGGCATGCCAAAGCTACGGAAGACGGGTGGTGCGGGTGTAGACACGGGCGCCAACCGGGATGCATCATATCTTTCCGACCCGGAAACAACATCCAGATCAGCACCGAAGCCACCAACGGTCTCGGCCCCCCGCCCGCCTCCCGGCGCAGCCCCGACAATTCCTGGACGGCCATCAGCTCCTACGTTCCACCCATCCATGCCCAACCTCAAAAAGACTGCGAATGGGGCATCATCGAAGCCGCCTCCGCCGCCAGTTGGCAAGAAACCACCTCCTCCTCCAGGCTCCCGCAAGCCTTCCGCGGCTATCCACTCTTCGGCACCTCCTTCAGCGCCACCTCCACCACCCTCGTTCGCTCCTCCTCCGCCTTCATCTGCCGCCCCGTCTCTTCCTCCAGCACCTCCCCCGCCGCCTCCAACAGCCGCCCCGCGACCACCACCGGCTCCATCACGTTCGCAGCCCCCTCCACCGCCGCCGCCGTCCTCGTCGACCAGCAATCTCTCCCAGAATATCGCCGTCCAAGCCGCCATCCGTGCTGCGAGCAGCGCCTCTTCACCAGCAGCACCCCCTCCTCCACCTCCGCCCAGCGCTCCTCCTCGCTCAACAGCATCAAGCCCTTCCCATTCGGCTCCCGCACCTCCGCCTCCACCGCCGCCATCCTCGGCCCCAGCTCCTCCTCCACTCTCCCATTCGCCCTCGACGAGATCGGCACGATCAGGCTCCGGCATCAAGTCCATGCTCGATCCTAGCAACTTCATCCTTACACCGAACGGTACAGGCGGAAACAAGTCTCCAAGTCCAGTGCATTCCGGTGGCGGCAGTGCGAGATACATCGTCCAGGATCCCAGGTGGAAGTTTGCGAGCGAGGATACGTTTCCGAAGCCCAGGGAGTTCATTGGCGGACCAAGGAAGTATCGCGCTGGCAGGGGAAGCAGTGTGCCGTTGGATCTGAGCGCCTTGTAGGACCGACACTTGGAGACGAAATGGGATACTTAAAGGAGATTGGGTGGGGTATGGATGATTGTTGAGGAACGAAGCGAGTAGTAGTAGGTGACAATGTGTAGGATGGGGGTTGGGAAAAAGGAGGGACGTTAAAGTTGACATTATCGCAAGGTGGTCAAGTTTGTTTTTATTGCGCAGATGCTACTTGACAGTGTTTTGTGGTGGCATCGTCTTGCGCAGACACTAGCTTGCATCCTTCTTATACCTTCTTGCATATAGCATAATATGACATACCTGCTAGCCTTGCTGCGGCATATACACTCAAATAACTGAATCGCAACCTATTCAACAAGTGATTCGCCTTGTGCCTTGTTGATGTCTGCGTTTTTTTCTTTTTTTTCTTTTTCTTTTTTTTTACTTTCTCTTTGAGAAAAAAACAAATAGACAAAAAGTCACTCCTCGTTCTCTCTCTCTATTGAGATGCCGCTGCTACGTAGCTCTAGTTCCGAGAGGAAAGTTGGGCAATCTAAATAACTGAGTCCAGCTCCCATGATGAACATAGCGGACTCATACCAGGAAACCACCCGAGCTGGGCGGACACAAGGCAGATATTTCACTAAAGCACTACACATGACTTCTGACAGTGACTTTTTTTTAATCACCGATATCGCACCATATCAAGATTGAAGCCTTGTGTAGATAGGTAGGTAGGTGTACACATACATACATATACACCACGTTATCCACAGCACCGATACTAATAGCGGGTAAGAGTTTTTGTGTGGGTAAACAGATACCTATCTATGCATGTGACAGCGCAGGATAAACAGCATTTGCAAAACAGCTTAATAAGTAAGTAAGTAAGTACAAAATGGCAAGCGGCCCTCAATCAAGTAAGCCAAACGAAACGAAACTAAATCGGACTGAACGGAACTGCAAGAGTAGAGAAAACATGAAATCTGGGTGGAGCAAGAGGAGAAGAGGAAAACCCAAACCAAAATAAAAGGGGAAAAAAAAATAAGAAAAAAAAGGGCCAAGAGAGATGAGCAAGTCAATGAAAAAATGTTGCCAATGGAACCAGAAGACAGTGAAAGCAGAAAGATGGTCAATCAGGGAGAGAGAGAGAGGGGCACCTTATCACGGGAACACAACAACGGAAAAAAAAAAAAAAAAAAAAAAAAAAAACAGGGTATAACAAAATGATATATTGTCCCTCCCAACGTAGGTAGATATTTCCTCCTCCTCCTCCGAAGAAAGGTGAAATGGGAGTGTCTTCAGGGTACATGTAGTGTGGTGTCTGTCGTCAGGCGTAGTGCGTGCGTGCGTGCGTGCGTGCGTGCATAAGTATCTATGGAGGTTGTTCGCTCTTCGTTAGTTCTCTTGTCTTGTCTTGGGATTGGGATAATTCCTATTGGAAAGGGTTTGATATTGATATGGGTTGGTGAGAAAAGAGAGAGACTGGCTCACTACTAAAGATCATGCTCGCTGTCAGATCATATCTGTCCTGACATTCTCCTAGAAATTGTAGAGTCCACACCACCGGCGCCCCCGTGGCTGGGGAGAGAGATGGGAGTGTCACTGTCCTGTTAATGAGCAGATGCTTTTGGTGGAGGCTTGCTCTATGGCCTGGGGCTGGACGATGGGAGTCTTTTCATACCTTCGGGTCATCGTAGAAGGGGTCTTCTTCCTGCGGATCATCGTCTCCATCTCTAGGGGGAGGTGGCGCGGTAGGAGGGGTGTTTTCAAGAGTGTTCTCATGGTTTGGGGTAGATTCATGATGGGTTGACTGGCTCATGGTGATCTTGTTTCTGGATTTATCGATAGCAAGTAATTCTCAGATGTATCAAAGATAATTCTGAAGGTCGATGTCGGTGTGGCTTGCCATTATTCACTTCCTCGTGCAAGCGTACTGATATTTATACTTCTAGAGATCCTCCATTTTGAGCCTCAAGTACGTACACATCCTCACCAAGCGGGGTTCCCGAGCTTAATCATGAGAGCAATTCCTCTCTATTGCCATACCAACTGCTTGTAGGTGTACCGATGCATCACTGTTGTCCGGTTATCGGCAGTCATACTATGCTCCGGACGGCACCTCTAGACCACCCTAAGGATCACGGTGGTTCGAACGATGCTCTAACAGCGTCTCTCGCAGAGCCTCAACCTCCATACACTACTCAGGGAGTTTGCGTTCCCCCGGTTCCCAGGCCACGCTTCTTCTTCTTCTCTTCATCTCTGCATGTACGTAGCGTCTCAGTGGGTATGTGGAAGGTGTCCAGAAATCTGGTTCTGCCCGCACCATACAACGGTATGTGCTAGTTGCAGGGGAAGCAGGGGAAGCATTCCTACCCAAGCTTGGATCGTCGCTCCGCACTAGAGAGCGAATGAAAACAGACCCGGCGGTCTTTCGATTCTCGGATATTATGTTGTGCAAGTTGTCCTGCATACAGTTGCCTATCTCTGAGAGGGTCGTTGAAATCGCAGAGCCGCAAACATCAGGGGCATGAACTGGATTAGTAGATCGTAGACGTGGCACCAGAAGAGAGGACGATATGAAACAGTTGAGGGGTGAGTTCGGATTCGTGGAAGGGCGAGTGCCATCTGCGTAAAAGAGGTTATGTGTTTGGATTCGGAAATGCATACCTCGAGATATGGCAGCCCTGATATGGTCTGAGCGTCAACCAGAGCCCTTGCGAACCTGTTAACTTGTTGAATTCCGAAAAAGGGAATCATGGACCCAAGAGTCCAACGCGTAGTCCGATGTCAGATATCACTGATTTGTCTCGCCTTGTTTGCGGAACCACACTAGTCCCGCTTATAACCGTGTATCGTTCGAAACACTTTGTGAATGAAGGATGTTTCTTTTGACGACCATCTGGTGGACAATCTGTGCCTCGCGAAATGGTCTCACTCAGGTCATCAACACAGCTTCACCAAAGGAGAGTGGTTGAAAAGGGCAGTCGAAGGCGCCCTTAGTGCCGGCCTCTGATGCTTTTGGCAAATCCTCCACATCGTCAATCTTGGCGATAACTGCCGAACGGGGAGTGGTCGTTCAAAGCTGCCGGTTATGAGGCCCTCTCGTACCACTTCCAATGCGATCAGAGTGCTGACATACTTGAGACTGGTCGTGACCCAGCCTTATACAATCTCCGCTTTTGTCGCCGCTATTCGGGATATTGCAGACTTGAGAAGCGAGGACAGGACATTCCCCATTCAGGGCAAGAAATCGGAAACGATTGCCACGTCAGAGCTGGCTTGAAGGAGATACCGTTGGCAGGTTCAATGACGCGCCTTGAGTGGCAGTTAGTGACATACATAGCTGCATAGAGCGTGGGGCAAGCTTACCTAGCTCATTTGAATAACCGTATATAGGAGGTAGGTGTTGTTATATGGTTGGAGTATCCTCTTCTGTACGGCGTCGAAGGGGGTGACCAGACACGGCTGTGGAGGTGGATGATACGTCGTGCTCCATCGGTCAATGAACAGAATGGGTGTGCAATGGGCGAATTATGCTCGAACTGTCATGTGGCAACCAGGTAGGAACCGCACAACGGGACGGAAGACGGGAGAACGGCTCGAGAACGGGTGCTTGGGTCAATGAACCAGTGTTTCGCATTCGCTTGAAATGGTTACACCGGCACTGGAGCGGAACGATGATTGCTTCCGTGCATCCAGTAAGGAACTCTACTCGGAAGCAGCGCCGTGAGTTGGACAGAAAGGCTGAGCTTGACAAGAGAAAAAGGACCATGAAATACTCTGTAGTGGGCTAGTAGATACCCAAGCAACTGCTCAAGTTGGGAAAGATGGAACCGAGCTTGAAGGGTCAATAAAAGCGTGCGAGATGGAAGTGACCGACCGTAGTTGTCAGGATACTGTACCGACACGCAAGCGAAGTTGAAGATTCTGGTTGCGTCGCAGTCAGCATTCCCGGCCATATCATCGTAACCATCAACAGAACATGTTCAATCCAATACTATTCGCTTTGACTAGGAAAGGCCGTTGCAGAACTGTGACTTGTATCAAGCCGAAAATACGTCGGCCAGGGTCTGTAAGGAACGAATGGTTTGACTCTCAACATGTCTCAGATTTCGTTCCACAGGTGCAATAAACACACATGGATTCGTGCAAGAATATCCTGAAGGTGTGTATATATTAGACCGTCAGGCATTCGGCTTACCTTTCCACCGCTCGCCGACCAAACAGTTTTTTACAGTGTAGGGGACGAACATCCAAGTTGCCCAGCGAGACTTTCATTATATCGGACGCACGGCGAGACTGCCCGGCGGCAGGATAAGGGGAGCATGGAAAAGTACTCACGCCAATGCAGATGGCCAGCTCAGACAGGTTTTGGCATTCCTGCTCAAACATTTGAAGAGCCGACTTACGCAATAGGTACATCATATCGCTACATCACAGAACGGTGATTGTCGAAGTGGGTAGACAACAGTGGTGAGGCTCGAGATCTCTTTGAAGAGACGAACTACCTACCTTGGTTGCAAGCGCCCGAACTCCGAAAAAGATAAGATGGCGAGCATGAACTGAACACACGAGGAAAAGGTCTTGAGGTTTGTCGGCCGGATGTAGTGACGTTTGGTAACTCTAGTGACTTGGGTGGAAGGTTTTGGGTCTTATCGATTCTTATCCATGACAAGTGGAAGTTCGTCCATTGAAGCCAGGCTCGACCAGATAAGCACGTCATTTGGGGTTGACGATGGGCAGGCGACCATCCCCAGATCAGCATGCAAAGCCAATCAGAAGCAGGGACGGCCCTCGACTTGCACGCTTGAAGGGCCAGTTGCAACTGACAGGTCTCCGGAGGATGGATCACGCTCTCCGCCGCTAAAACATCCATGGCTCAGCGCCCACCAGACCACACAGCCCAGGCTGCCCAGGTGCCCTTCCCTCCCCCCACCCTCTCTCAGGTGTTTGCCCGCTCAGACCACCTACCTCACCTTGCCCGGCACGACAGGCTTCCACTTCCCCCATTTACACCAAGACCACGCCTCCAAACACGGGCACCTTTCCCTGTTCGCACGCATCCCCCAAAGGCGGCTTCGCGTGCTCAAAGAAAACCCCAACAAAGCCTCCGTTCCCAACAGCCGATACCGTCTCACGGGCAATCGATTCTTTCCCTGGGTATCTGGCTCCAAGATTCATTCTTTTTGGTGTGCCTCTTTGCTTGACTTCCATTAGATGCAGTTCCACAGATACCTAATACGTAACTATTCACGAGGTCCCTTCGGCCGTCCGCTTTGATAGTACCACCACCCTCCGTACTTGCTCCGTGACTGGGCTTCTCTTCTTCCCAGATTGCCAACATCATTCCTCGTCCCCTGTTAACGAAACCGCGTTCCTTCCTGTGCTTTCCCGCGTCTGGCGGCGGGAGTTGTTGGTTCCCCTAAGACGTCTTCCGGGAACTGGTTTAAGCAAGTTCACCTTGTCGGTGAGCATTGCGCGAGTGGACTTTGCCGTGTTGACGTTCACGGTACCAAACCCGTCTACGTGTCCTGCCTCCGGAGTCTTACCATGGCATCCCCCGATTCTCAACGACGGCCGGTGGATGGCCGTCGTAACGATGGTGAGTTGGCCCTTAGTATCTCCCGTAACCTATCACAACACGCGCTCACATCACTAGATTCCTGGGTTGAGATCGCATCGCAACCATCGTCATCCTCGTTGTCGTCGATAGGAGATGAGATTGTAACTACGGGCCTCCGGGTCGGCAACAACTCATACCCTCAAAGACGGAGACGATCCCAACAGCAAGCACCAATGCCTGCTTCTTTCATTGTCAGCCAACCGAATCCCCCTGCCGGGACGAGCAGCCAGGATGAATACGATGAAACTGAGAGCGAGGAGGACAGAGTCATGACTAGCTCGACGGAAGGCGTTCATCCAGCAGCCAGCTTGCCCCGTCAACAGACTGCTTTCCGAAGCGGCCTACCAGTAGACTCGGAGGACGACTCGGATGATGATGAGAATGCGACTGCTCTCGGCCGGCCAACCAACACGGCCCGGGGTGCCTTTAGGCCGCAGCCGAACGCCTTCTCTCATCCACCATCCTACATGATGCAACGCCACCAATCCGCAAGTCCATCCCACCCATATCATCCCGCGCAATCCCGGCCATCCATGCCAACCCGTTCGCAAACCCGGTCGCATCGTGCATCCCACAACTTTCTGTCCCCAGCTCTGCAAGCCGACAACGACGCCGCGCTTCGTGCTTCCCTCACCACCCTCTTGTCATGTGCCGCTGCCGCCCGTGGCCTTCCCAAGGGCGAAGAGGCAAGCCCAGGTCCTGCTGGTACCGGCGTAATGCCCAGTTGCCAGCCAATGGAGTTCCGCCTGGTGCCAGAGTCTGAACTCATGGCCGAAGGTCCTTCCGGAATAGGACTGCCGCTCAACCAGGCCAAGACACGACAACCAACAGCAAGGACCGCCTCCAACTCCAGTGCACCAAGCGCTCCGCGATCCGCCAGCTCTGGCCGGGAACAGCAACAACAGCAGCAACATCAACAAGGTCTTGCCACCACCGAACGGACCAAGCGGGGAGCAAACTCTGCCTCGAAACCAGCGCGTACCGCGAAGAAGAGGAGGGCAAACTCGCCCTCGCCAGCCGGGGTTGTGTCAGATAACGATGTCGCCTCCCCCTTCTTCCTAAGCCCGACCATGTTGACATGGGTGGTAAGCGCTGGCGTGGTAGTTCTCGTGTCAGTCGTCGGGTTCGGCGCCGGCTACGTCATCGGACGGGAAGTCGGCCGACAAGAGAGCAGTAGCGCTCTAAGCCTGGCCTCTGCAGGATCAGCGGCCTCGAACGCTTCTTCGAGCTGCGGCCAGGAGTTTGTGCGGTCTACGACGAGTGGAACGCTGAAGAGGTTTAGGTGGGGCTCGGTTGGGAGGAGTGTCGTTGCTTGAACGACGGACGCAACGCGTTACGACTTCGACGAGCGGCATGTCTATCGATCGATCGGCTTCAAAGATGAAAGAAAAAAAAAGGAGGGAGAACAGAACTCCTGGTCAGCCAGCCAGCCAGCCAACATGCTCTTGTACAACACGAGCTCCATGAATATCATCCACTAAAGCACTAACGATGACGGCAACTGGATGCTTCAAACTACGGCTACGGCTACGGCGGGAACCAACTCTCGTCATTTATCATACCGATAGTGCTGGGCCAAACAAATAGGTCTTTCACGGGAAGAATCCAAGTCGATGGACGGACGACGTTGGAAGGAAATATTCCCCAACAAATGCTGCAAAGATAGGAGAGAACGATGGTATGCAGAACATTTACCTCCAATATCTGGCAACATAGGGACAGCCATACGCATACACGCATCATTAACCTTCCTAATCTGCTATTTTCTTCTTATTTTTCTTCCCATCTTGGTTGTTTCTTTCTTCGGGACTCGGATTTGGTCTTGTTCTTTTGGTTACCCGATTTGGTCGCAGGTTTAGGTTCTTTTTTTCGGTGTTGCGTGACTTTGGCTTTAGTTTGGGCTTGTTTGTGTATCGACTGTTGAGATGACTTGTAGACGAACCGAGTTCAGTGAATTTAACTTTTTGGGGATTTGCTTCGTGACACTTTGGGAGCTATCGCAGTCGATTGTGAGTATGTTGAAATACGTAGCGAATGATGATCAAGGCGTTTGTAAACGAGCAGTTTTTTTTGAAAATCCTATCGACATACATACACGTCTACGTCTCAAAATACTATATCACCAACATAACGTCAAGTCACATCATTGGAACATCGCAGTTACTGAACAGTACTTCTTTCTTGCTACTTCTAGTCCGTTGGGACTTGGGTATATGAAACAGGGGAAGAGTATCAGATTACTTACCGGGTAATGTTCGTTAGAAGGATACCCGTGTTCTGTACCGTTACGCCATCGATAATGTATCGTCAAAGGCAAATGCTGATATGAAAAAAGAGAAAAAGAAAAGACCCGAAACCCATTTTAAGTGCCCCCAGGTGACCCCGTGATTGTACC
Source organism: Neurospora intermedia (assembly GCA_037102815.1). Classification (NCBI taxonomy): domain Eukaryota; kingdom Fungi; phylum Ascomycota; class Sordariomycetes; order Sordariales; family Sordariaceae; genus Neurospora; species Neurospora intermedia. The sequence continues at coordinate 1,535,151 of BTPP01000003.1, read as the reverse complement.
GGAAAATCCCAAACCAACTTTTAGATGCCCTCTTTAGAAACCCCACAGGAAGAAGCAATGACAAATGATACCCGGAAAAGAACAGGAAACGATGAACCACCCCCGAAGCACAGACTGGATAAGGCTGTGTGAACACATGTTTGTGGCATGTGCAAGTACAGATCCTCGCTTTCTCCGTTCTTCCGTTTTGTCAGCTAAAGCCCACAAGAGCCCACGAGCCCACAGAGTACTTGGAACCCATCAATCTTCTGGTATGCATCGAATCCAAAGTGCAGACGACCGCGAAAGGGTCATGGAACCAGCCAACAAGCCCACCGGCAGAGGTCCTAACTTTCCTGTTGAGAGAAAGAAGAGACGTGCCATGTACGAACGAGCTGTCAAAGAGCTACCAGCTCACCACCATCTTCAAGCCCTCAGGTATCGCTTGCTTTCCCTGCCACGCAGCAGAGAAGCAGTTATCTCTCAAAAAGCCCACGATCTCCCACGAAGGAGACACTGTAAGATTTCAAAAGCCGACAACCCACTAAGCCCTCCAGTGCGAATCTGTGTTTCAGTGCCCTCAGGTTATGGTATCACATTCCCCAATGTGTGCGGGAATCTCCCACTTGACCACTTTAGAAGGTGGTCTTCTTGCCCTGGAAGCCACCACGGCTACCACCGAAACCACCACGTCCGCCACCGCGGCCACCGCCACGGCCACCGAAGTCACCACGGCCACCACGGCCACCACCACGGCCACCGAAACCACCACGTCCACCGCCACGGCCACCACCGCGGCCGCCACCGAAGCCACCACCACCACCGTTGTTGTCACGGGGCTTGGCGTAGTCGAGACGGACGGGACGACCATTGAGGTCAGAGCCGTTCAGCTGCTCGAAAGCGTTCTTGGCATCCTCAACGGAGTTGAAGGTAACGTAGGCGAAGCCCTTGGGGCGACCAGACTCCCTAGAGACTGTTAGAACTCTACTCGGCAAAGATACACACAAAGGTATGAGGGGATACTCACTGGTCAGTAGGGATACGGAGGCTGGCAACGGAGGCGACGGAGTTGAAGAAGTCGGAGACGACAGACTCGTCAGCGGAGAAGGGCATGTTACCGACGAAGAGGGTGTCGGACTCGGGAGAGATGGTGTCGCCGTGCTTGGCAGCGCGGTTGGCGGCCTTGTCCTGGGGCTTGTTGCCGGCATCCTTGGCAGCGAAGTCGAGACGCATCTCACGGCCCTCAAGAAGAGCACCGCTCTTGGCATCATAAGCCTTCTGCGCCTGCTCGTTGGTGGCAAAGTCGACGTAGCCGAAACCGCGCGAGCGACCAGACTCACGGTCAGTGACGACGCGAGCGCTCTTAGCACCCTCGCAGTCCTCGAACTCAGCCAAGAGGATGGCATCATCGATGCCCCAGCCGAGGTTACCAACCCAGAGGGTGCTCTTGTCATCGGCAACCTCCTCAGTCTTGGCCTTCTTGGGAGCCTCCTCCTCCTCGGAGGACTCCTCAGCCTTGCGCTTCTTGGAAGGCTCCTCGGACTCAGACTTCTCCTCGGACTCGGAAGAGTCAGAGTCAGAGTCGGAATCGGAGTTGTCGGAGTCGCTCTCCTCATCATCGGACTATAAGCAGACATGGGTCAGCAAATGTGTGCTATGAAGAGGAAGTTATGTTGTACTCACGCTCTCCTTCTTCTCCTCCTTGACGGCGGCGGGCTTCTCCTCCTCGGAAGTCTCCTCCTCAGACTCGGAGTCGTCAGAGTCAGAATCGGAGTCAGAGTCGGAAGACTCGGCCTTCTTGGTCTCCTTGGCGGCAGGAGCGTCGGTCATCTCCTCATCGGAAGACTCGTCGCTGGACTCCTCCTCGCTGGACTCCTCCTCAGAAGACTCAGACTCGGACTCCTCCTCCTCGGAAGAGGACTCCTCCTTCTTGGACTTCTTGGAGAGCTTCTCAGCCTTGGTGGCCTTGACGGGCTTAGCGGCCTTGACGGGCTCGGCCTTGGTGACCTTGGTGGCCTTGGTGGCCTTGACGGAATCCTTCTTGCCCATGATAGCGGTTGTTGTGTAGTGATGTGATGAAGTGATGAAATCCGCTAAAGGGTATTGAAGAAAAAGGAAGGATGAAGATGATGAATGGGAGAAAGGATGCGTCTGAAGAAAAGAGATTTCGTCGGGAAGACTGCTGTTTAAATGGGGAGCAGAGGGTGGCGGGTACCGTAAAATCTCTGGCTGATCAACCTACGGCAGAAAAAAAAATCGTTATCACACTTTGATATGGGACTTTCTAGTGGGGCAGGGGACCTGGGGCAGTGGAGGATCCGGGTGGAGGTTTAGGTACGCGAAGGCGGTGGCCCGCGCACGAGCCGCGGTGGGGATGTTCGTTCCACCTGAGGAAAGTTCCTCCCCATGCCTGCCACGGCCCACGACCCCAGTCAATTGCAACTTTACTGCATGGTGCAAGCGACGAACAGCATTTGGGCTAGCGCGCCCCTGCCTGCCTGGTTTCCCAGGTGTACCATAGGTAAAGCTCGAGCCACCATACGACCGGGGCACCACTTGGAGCTTAGAGATGCGCCGTGTTGGTTGCAACGGCATCATCGACGAGACGAAAGTGCGGGACGATAAGCTGTGTCTCTCTCCTTCTCTACAGCTTTGTTTGACGACAACTTGTGCTTTCGGTCTTCTCTCGCGAGTCGCCCACATCTAGCAGCAATGCCTACTCCCGAATCGGCGGCCTTCCTGGCCAAGAAGCCCACCGTCCCGCCCACCTTTGACGGCGTCGACTACAATGATACGAAGCGCCTGAAGCAGGCCCAGGATGCCATTATCCGCGAGCAATGGGTCCGAGTTATGATGGGTCGCCTGGTGCGGGAGGAGTTGTCCAAGTGCTACTATAGGGAGGGCGTGAACCATCTGGAGAAGTGCGGACATCTGAGAGGTGGGTACAAGAGTGCTTCGCATCTCCCGTGGTTCTTTGGCGGCAGAACCATTCAGCGATTGCATGCAATCAGCCATGCGATAGTGCTTTCTCCCTTCTTTTGCTGACTTTCTTCTGACGCAGAACGCTACCTCCAACTACTCTCCGAAAACCGTGTCCAGGGTTATCTTTTCGAGCAGCAGAACCATTTCGCGAACCAGCCAAAGCAATGAGTTCTCCGCCAGCATTCTGGGAGCAGACCGGAGGGTACAAGCTGGAGCGAGCTGAATTGGGGCTGAAATGATCTGGGCAGCGAGAGTTTTGGCAGGGCAGTGCGCTCGAGAACCGGAGAGCGAGTCAGTCATGGTCGAACCGGGAAGGGGCTCCATAACATCGCGGACCACCCTTTCAGACGGACTCCGGCTTCAGCAACCCCCAGAGGAGTGCTCGGGCCCTTTAATGAGACTTACGAGCAGGCATGTAAATATCAACAGAACCCAGCAACAACAGACACACGGGAGACTAGAGGAATAACAGGACTCAATTCGGCCTCCATTTTTTTTATTTTTGCACATATGTTGTCTGTACAGTTCGCAGATTTGGACTATAAAATAGGTACATAAAGTGCTTTGTCACGGCCCTAGTAACAGCTGCCGCGGGTAGTCCTGTCCAATATCAAAACTGCTCCAGTGATGCTTTTCATCCGCCGTAGAAATTTTTAGCTCCCGTCCCACCCCTCCAATTCGTCGCGCGCATCCCGTGTCCGTCTCCCCCAGGCCGAAAGCCACTTCCGGCCGGCGTTCCTTTTTACAATCGCACCCGTCAAGGTGATTAGCGAGTTGTCTTTCTGTCCAACCAATCCGATCCTTCGTGTTATTTCCCACTGGCCGACTGCCGACGAACACACACACACACACACACATACACCCTCCGACCATCCCCCGGGATAATCGCCATGATCTGCCGAACGTGTTTGCGCCGGGCTTCCGGCTTCGCCAGACCTGCCGCCGCCGCGGCCACCAGGCCCATGGTTGCCGCCAGTTCGCGCGCCGCCTTCAGTACCACTTTCAGCGTGTGCACTCCTCCCGCAGCGACCCCCGCCGCCGCCGCACCAGCAACAACTTCCACAGCCGAGGCCGGCCTCGCACCAGTACCAGGAGCCGCGACGACAGAACAAGCCAAGGCGGCCATCTCGTCTTGCCCGGCGGGCACCAAGCTCAATGGTCTCAACTACTTCAAGAACAAGGCGGATCCCGTGGCGCTGCCAGACGAGGAGTACCCAGAGTGGCTTTGGAGGTGCTTGGAGGTGCAGAAGAAGACGGACGATGCTGCTGATGCGGACGCCGGTGATGAGTTCTGTATGTTTGCCAACCTACCTACCTACCTATCTACCTACCTACCTACCTTCCTTTTCCCTCCCTCCCCTCCCCCACCCAAAAAAAAAAAAAAAGCAATCCAGACTAACACACTCTCCTTCTTCTTCTTCCAAAAAAGCCAAATCCAAGAAACAGCGTCGTCTAGCCATGAAGCGCGCGCGCGCCCAAGAGGCCAAGATTCTGGCTTCCGGCGACCTCGAGGCCCTGGCACCCAAGATCCCGCTACAGAAGCAGTCGGTCAACCTTCCCGGAGCCGTGAACGGCGGCGTGCAGGACGCGGTGCTGGCGGACGAGAAGCGGGAGGAGCTGCGCAAGGCGATGCGCAAGGAGCGCAAGGCCAAGATTAAGGAGAGTAACTACCTCAAGGCTATGTAAGCATGAGGAGGGGTGGTGGTGGTGGTCCGAGAGGCAAAGGCTTGAGGGAGGAGGAGGACGAAACAGGGGAGAAGATGGGTGGTGGGGAGGAAGAAAAAGAAGAGGAAGGAGAGCACGTGGAGGGAGAGAAGGAGGGACGGCTAGAGCAGCAGCCGAGTTGATGTGGTGAGTTCGTGTGTGTACTACTAACATCCAACCGTCCAAGAACGAATTCCTGGTTGGGCTACGGGCACGAAAGCAGACATGGACATGGGGGGATTGTCCTGGATGTAAGAAAACTATATACGGCTTTGGGAGGGTGGAGGGCCTGAGAGCCCTGAACTGGACAGCCAGGGAGCCATTTGCTGTGGTTAGATCCAAAAGTGATTCTGTACAAATACAATGTGATAAGTAACCATAAGTTTGAAAGTTTGGACAACAAGTCAGAATAGTGCTCGTGTGCTGCGTTGCTTCCCAAGCATCGGTAAATATATTGCCTAACAAATGCTGTTTCTTTGTGCCGCTCGTTGGGCATTTTAAACTTAGTGCTATTCACTGACTGCCGAGTTTCTGGATAGCATGATATAATATGGCCATCCGATAATCCTTTCTTTTTGTTAAATAGATTTCAGGTCCATACCAGCACAGCTTTAATACCCCCTTCAATCTTCCTCGGACACCTCACCAATCGAAGATTGCTTCAGTTTAATCTCCGACTTGATGTTCTTGATGCTGCCTTCCAGACGTTTCTTCATGATAATGCTTATTGCCTTGGACAACTGCTCCTCGTACGAGGCCAGCTGCTTCCTCAGTGTGGCAATCTCAGCCTTGACTCCCGCCACCTCATCATGGCGCTCTTCGTCGCCGTCATCGTCCATGTCACCCTCATCATCCTCGTCGTCTTCATCTGATTCGTCCTCCTCGCTGACAGCTTCGGCCGCACTCTCCTCGGTTTGTGCAGCGGTAGGCGTACCCGTGTTGGCAGTGGGGGGTGTGGGGAGATCCATGCCGCCGCCTATCGCCGTGGGCGTGGCAGCGCCAAAGTCCATGGCGTCCATTGCTTCGGCAGGTGTGTCTGCCGCGTTTTCGAATTCTGCCTCGAGATCGTCGAACAGGTTGTCGTCGTCTTGGTTCTGCACATTTGCGTCCCCGAAATAGTCCTCTAGTCGGTCTTCTTCACCTCCCATGCCTCCGTCTTCGTCACCGTATTCATGGTCGGACTCGGGTGCAGCGGTATTTCCGTGCCCGCCCTCTGCCACAAGCTCGTACCTGGAGTTGAGGGCTTCCCTATCTGCTGCCAGCAACCGCTCGACCTCGGCTTCCTTGTTCTGGATTTCCAGTTTGCTGAGGCGTTTTCTAAACCTCCGGTTTCGTGCATCATGCATCGGCGGGGTGATACCATGGGGCCATCTGTGGCCATGCTCGACAGCCTTGGGTAAAGGAACCGACTTGGCTTCCGCCTCGTCCTTGACCTTAGCAAAAACAAGGATCATTTGGCAAATGTCGGCTGACTTGACCATGGATTTCTTGTCCCACGTCTTCATGCCCTCGGTGATTGTGGGTAGATCGACCAGAATGGCGGCGTACGGTTGCCCTTGAATAACAAACATTACTCGCCGTCCTTCTTCATCCAGAAACTTCATGGTAACATCGGCGCCACCCTGATGTTTAGGAACGCCCACTTTCCTTTCAGCCACGGCTTTCCGGAGATAGTCGCAGTGCTCACCAGGCATCATGCGCAAGATTAGCTGCTCTTCAATTACTGGGTCGACTTCCCTATCATCGGCCTCCGAATCGTAACCCTCCCCCAGCGGCCGCGTCGGTATTTTACCCTGCGATTTTAGGCGAACCTTGGGAGCTAAAAGCGGACTTTGTACCGGGGTTGTACCCGAAGGTGCCTTGAGCGTGATCTTCTTGGGCCTTGACTCCCCCCCAATGCCATTCGCTGTCGGACCGTCCTCCGCCTCGCTCTCTTCTCTTTGTCTCTTTCTCGCCGCCGCGTTCAAGAAGACTTTACTTGCCGCCTTGGGCTTGGACATGAAGATGTTGGGAGCAGCCGAGCCTCCTGTTGATATCCGTGGTTGTGTCGGCTGAGATGAAGTGTTGGAATGCGACGGCGGTCTCGGCCCGGCTGGTGTTGGTGGTTGTGAGGATGTGCCCTTGACGTTGAGCTTGATCTTGCGAGGGCCCTGCGAGCCCCCCGGTGTCTGAGGAGGCGGCGAGGCGGCAGAGAGGTTATGGCCAGGCCCAGGTGTAACTGCCGGTGATCCCGTCCTGCCTGCTTGAGACGAGCCATTGGATTGAGTGTTGATTTTGAGCGTCAATGTCCGCTTGGGTGGCCCTGGTGGGTCCATGTTTGCTGTTTGTCGTTGCGCAAGGCGCTCTGGTAATCCGTTTCAGCGGTTTGCTGCGGCGTCTTGAGGTCGTGTGACGATGAGGACGTTGAGGAATAACGCGAATGATGCCGAGAGCACTCGGAGGAAACGCTCAATCGCTAAGTACTGGAGTAGGTAGTATAAATAATCGGCGTCGAATTGGGCGGGAGGCACCGGCACGAGGTTACCTCTGGGTATTAAGAATGGGCGGCCGGTCGTGACTGGACAACGATTTGACCGTCAAGATTTCGATGAGGGTGAGGTGATGACGGACAGGCGCGATGCCTCTTTGTTGCTACCGGGGGATGTGGATCGAACAAGGTATGAGGTATGCTCTTAGCTTTCTTTGGCGGGCCTAGGCGCGAGCGGGAGGTTTCTTGGTGGGCGGGGAGGAAGGCGGGAGGTGAGGCGCGCTCAGTGCAGCTATCAAAGCCGCTGTTGCGACAAGCGCGTTCAGTTCTGAAAGTGGAAATGATGCAACGAGCGTCAGCGAAATGTTAAAGTGGGTGGGCCCCCTTTAGCTAAAGTCCGTGGTTGCACGGTCCAAATCGGAGCTTGGCTTTCAGGACTCCACTACGGTTCCTCAGCGGCAGGTGGGGTACAATAGAAACGTGCCGCTGTCCAACTGTTCCAGAACGTCCTGTGTACTTCGAACTTGACATGTGCTTTTCTGATGAAAATCACCCATTCTAGTTAGTGTAGTATCAATGCGGCTGGCCCAAGTGAGAAGAAGGTTTTGGTATCGTCAAGAAGCTTGTATCCCTCCAAGATATTGTTTTACCTCTTACACTACTTTGAATAGAGCACGATACCGTGACAATGTGGAGCTACTTGTGATGCCTCCTCAGTTTCACCAGCCAAGAGCCCGGAAACTCTCTACGCCTTTTGTCTTTCATCCAATCCTCTTTTATTTCCTCTCCCTATTGTCAACCATAAATCAACAAACAAACATTTCCTGACATGTATTGACACTCTTCGTCGGCTTGTAACTTCTTCGAGGTTACCTCTACGCAGTGACCTTCACATCCGGCGAGCGTTGAAGGGACCCAGTTCCAAGAACACCCGGACTGCAGTGACGATACCCGCCCCACTAGAGCTGCCTGCCGCAAGCCCGCAAACTCCCTCGAAAACCTAACCCACCTCGTCGCCTGCGATTGAATTTATATAGCTGTGGGTATATAGGAGCGTATTTATGGTTGCTAGGCGGTCGAAAGTCGGTTTCTAAGCTGCAATAGTTACTCAGCGGTTCAATAGCAATAACGTTAGCTGGAGAATAACGGTTTCTAAATACACAACGGTTTCTATCTTAGACTAGGAGAGAGATGTTACTCACATACAAATTTATATAGGCGGTACATTGGGTAAAAAGCATGAGGCAGTTACGGAGAAGAGTACCTTCCTAGTTAGTTGAGTCTCTCGCTTTACTATATAACCGCGACCCAAAAAGTGGAATAGAATCGCCAAGCTATGCGAATCCATAGTACGCTTTACCGAAAAGGGATTGTAATTATATTGTTAGGGTCCGCCGGCGATAAAAATTATATTAAGTATTAAGTATCTAAGTTAATAGAATACCGACGCTGCAATTAAATATTACAATATACAATATATTGGAAGAGAGGAAGGATATAGTAAATAAATATTAATATTCGTTATAATAGCTAATTATTTAGTATTAATAAATTGGATAGAGAGAAAGGAGGATAGTTAGTATATTGATATATAGTGAGTAGTAATAATATAGGGTATTATAATAGAAAATAAATAAAGCTGGGGAATAAAGTAAATATCCGAACCGTATAGTAAACTTAAATTATAAGTATAGGATAGAATAATAAGAACGAAAAGAAGAAATATATTAAATACAATATAATATAACGCCGTACAAATATTTAACTACCGCTACTATAATAATCCTTACTTTTCTTACGACAGCGTTTATCAAAGTTATCCTCTTCCTCGGAAAATTCGGAGGACGAAGTGGAATTGGAGGAGATATTATAAATCTTTTATTATTTCTACTTCTTTTATTACTTTTTAGACGGTTCCGATTAGTAGTTATTATCGGCGTTGTAAGTCCAACTAGATTCTTTCTCCTTGCTACTACTTATATATTTAGGAGTAGGCGAATTAATATTAGGATTAATAGTAGTAGGGATAGAATCAATAGTACCGGGAATTGTAAGTATTGTAATAATAAATATACAGTATACTATAATATTCTATTTACCGGTATTAGGATGTTTATTAATATACTTAGGAGGGGGGAAATTATTTATAGTAATTAACTTTTTAAGTAGGCCGAAATTAGGCCTTCGTGTACACTTAAAAACAATATACTCCTCGGGTACTTCAGTAAATTAATTTTTATTAATATCTTTAAAATAATTATAGAAGCCTAAAGTATTAAATATATTAATATATATTTTACGGAATTGAAGGTCTTAGATACAATCGGTATTAGGCTCTAAATCCCTATTCAAAACCGTCTTAGACTTTAAAATTTTGTATATAATAATACTAAACTTAAGGATAATTATCTTTAAATAGAAGAAGGGAAGGTTCTTTCTATTATTAAAAGTTTCCGGTTAGTTAATAAATTTAGTAATCTAATCGTATATTATATAAAAGAAATAAGTATTAATAAAGGGGGTAACCCTATTCTTAAATATTTAAATATTATTATTATCCTCCAAATTAAGGTATTGGATATCTGTATTATTAATTAATAATATTTTAAATTAAAGTATTAACCTTTTATATAAAAAGGTACTTTTAATTCCCTTATAGATATTCTTAATATAAGTCCGAAGGTTTTTAAATTGTTGGGAGTAGGTATTAATACCCGGGACGGCCTGCGTGACGATGAAACCGGTAAACTAATTGGAATAGTATAAAAAGGTAGCCTAACGAGTCTCCCTACTAATAGTAAGGATAATAGTACGTTTATCGTTAGGCGGTTTAACGCTATAAATAGTGTCTGTTTTAATAAATTAATTTGAAACGGCCGCATCGAGGTTAGTATTGATATTCTTATTATTATTGACGTCGAACTCTAGATAGGAAGGTGTACTAATTTTAGTTAAAGCTTAAAGATTGGTACGATTAAGCTCCTGGAAAAATATAGTGAAATTCTTTTATTCTTCTAATAGACGGCTATTATTATATTTTTTTTTACCCTTAGTACTCTTAATAGTTTTAGTAGTCGTAGTTTTCTTTACTAATAATAATATTGGTTTTTATTAAAGGGTAATTAAGGGGGGTATAGATATAAATATCGGAGGTATAGCGGTAATAGGAGGCGTAAGGGTAATTAATAGATTTAATAAAGAATTAATAGTTTTGCGTATTACTATTTATATATTAGCCGATTCAATACTAGTATTGAACGGGTTATTATTATTATCTTTAATATTAGGATTTATAAATAGTTCGTTGTAGCGTATATTAGAAGATGTTTGGGCCTCCGGTTTAAATTGTCTATACTAATATTAGGAACTAACGGGACTTACTAAAATTACTGGAAGTTATTATTGTAAATATATAAGTGTTATTCGAAGTATTAGTACGGTTAATACCTATACTGGGGGCTGAGATTGAAACGATATTTCGGAAGAAATTTGAAATATCGATCTAGGTACTACTAAATTTTATTACCGAGCCTAAAGAAAACTACCGGGAAGATAGGGATTGGGAGGCGCCGGCTAGAAATATTAGCTTGAAGTATACTACTAATTATAATAGTCTATAGGAAGATTATTATATTAAAGTTAATTTAATTACTTAGCGGTAGGGATTTAATAAAGGCGGGGAAATTACTAATAGTCTATTATAGAATTACTAGAAATATATAATATTATACTACTATCGAGAGTAGGGACTATACGAAGATTTACGCCCGGAACTAGTTATAATATTATAGCCGGCGTTTATTTATTATAATAATAATAATAAGATATAGCGTACAACGGGGGCCGACCTATAGGGCTACTAACGCCCGGGTTATATTATAATTGAGACTATTAGTGAGCCGCCGCCGAAATAAAGTGAAGCGAGTATAATAATTAAGAAGAGTTATTAAATAGGCGACTTAAAATCGGCGGGCCCGGGCAATATTAACTAGTATTAAACTATAAATATAGTTATAAGTATATAAATAGTCTATAATTCGTAAATTACCTACGGCTCAAATATTAAAAAAAGAAAAAAAAAAAAAAATAAAAAAAATAAAAAACCTATATTATTACTATAGTTAAATTAATTCTGTCCGACCGGGATAGGTATATAAAACTATAACGGTTGGAATCCGGGTATACCCAGCGGAGCGGGAGGAGGGTAACCGGTAGGAATACCCGGAGGAACGCTGTTAAATATAGCTCTATATTGGGCTATATTGCCCGGGGTCAAAGCCGCTTGCTGCGGCTAGCTAGTACCGATAGGGGAATATTAGGGTACGGCTATAATAGTAGTAGGAGGCGGGGTTTAGGTTATAGCCGGGGAACTGGTACTAGGGTTATTAGCTTTATTTATTATAGTATAGTAATTAATAGATTATTTTAGTAAATAATTTAGAAGACCGACCGAAAAGAGGTAATATTGTTAAGTCTAATAGTAAAAAGCGCAATAAGAAAATAAGGTTAATAATATAGGTAAATAAAAGAGGGAATATAAGAAAAAGTTGTATAGGCGAAGAGGGAAGAATATATAGGTTATAGACTTAGATTTTATACTATTATAATTTTACTACCTATATACGTAAAGTATTAGAGAATAAATATACTGCCTTGCCTTTTTTAGGTAGGGCAGCCCGGTACGGCTATTAATAATAGTAGAATCCGGCCCGGTACAATCGTCGACGGCTCCGTTTAATCTTTCTATTAGTATATATTACTATACCGGCTATTTAGTACTTGAAATAATAATTAAAGTTTAAAGTATTATTACGCGTTTAATTAGACGTAATATATTTATTAGTAGGGTAATAGTAAATGGCTGTAGATTATTATACGGTATTTTTAATACTCCCTTCTACCTAGCTTTTATTATCTATCGTAAATATAATTAATACTAATAATAATTTTAGTTAATTATAATATTAAAATTGCCTAAATTTAAAGGAGATCCGGCCTTAGTACCGCTTGAAACTCTGCGGGAATAATCGTTTAAGCCTAATTGTACCCGTATTCCTCTAGCTCCCCGGTAACTAACTATATAAAAATAATAAGAATTCAACCCCTCTATTTAATTATTAAATAATAGTATTACCGAAGAATACGTACCTCTTTTTAATATCGATAATAATAATGCAATTATATTTAATCCGCCCTAACCGCCTAGTAATACTTTAAAGGAGGATAATTAGAATAATAATAATAATTAGGATAATAGTAAATAGTATTTATCTATTCTTATATTTAATAAAATAATAATATAAAAACTAAGCGTTATTGATTAAGCCGTATTACTTAAGGGCGGGCTTGCCGAACTCGAAATATTGGACTCTAATTTGCTCCCTACTAGTTTTAACGAAGAGCAATTATAATTAGACTTAGAATATACCGAACGCGATTTTTTCTACGAGCTAAATATTATACTATTTAATAATATATTTGTTAATAAATAGTAATAAAGAGTCGACGAACTTATAAAAGTTTCTAGTCCTAATATTTTAACCGGTCGGATTAGGGATAATTCGATCCTCTTATATTACTATAGCAATTAATATTTGGATTTATTAAACTTTCAACTACTTTTCGGTTTAATAGCCTATATTATACGTATATTATACTAGGAGTATATTATATAGTTCGAAATACTATAAATATTCTATAGATATAATAATAGATTTATTCTTACAATTAAATCCTTACCTAAATAAATATCGACTCTCAAAGGATAAATCGCGCAACGGTTTCTATTATTGGATATACGTATTACTAAAATCCTTTATCTAATTAATAAAATAAAAATAAAATCGGCTATTCGAAAGAAGAAGGAGGAGGAGGAGGTTCGTCGGCGTAAGGCTAAATACTAAATAATAGTAGAGTCCGATTCTAAGGACGAATTGGAACCCGTACCGGTAAACGCTAGCCTTATAAATTCGGACCTACAAACTATACTAGCGCTACTTTACTTTATAAATCCTAAAATTGTATTTTAAGCCTTCTTTAATTCTAATTTATTAAAAGATATATATTAAGGTATAGCCTATTTTATAGATAACCCTTCGGAGTTATTTTATTCTTCGTATTAGTTAGGTTCTATTTGTACAACTTCTAGGGAATATACGTATTTTATTAGGGGGTTAGAAGATACCGGCAAGGCTATTTTTCTATCGGACTTTATCTACTACCGATACCTTAATAATTAAAAAGTAGAATATCTATATAGTCTTCCGGAATATAAGGATAATTTTTACCTTTATATTGGCTGTATTCGAATTATTGGAAGAAACTATACTTTTAAGTTTGTATATAAACTTAGCGAGATTACGTTAATTATTAGCGAATGCTTAAATAACGACCAAATCTAATAGAAATTTACGTATATTATTAGCGAAGTAAATTAGCTAGACTATAAATTGGTTATTTATTTCGAAGATGAATATTGGATTCTATAGTTATTTGCTAATAGCTGGGCGCGTTGGGTTAAATTTAACTACTATAATAGTAATATACTATAGAATCTAAGTCTACTGGTTAATACGAAGTATAAGAATCTAAACGGTATATATTTATTATTTAAGAATTTTCTTCCTAAATATTTAATTCGGTTAAAACTTTTTAAAAAGAAGGGTTTTTTTATTTAATGTATTTTAATAACGGATTACTCTAGTAATTTAATAAAGATGCTACCCCTTATATTTACTCTACTAATCCGTACGCAACTCGAATTCGACGTATTTGGTAGGGAATATTTTGAAAAATATTAGGATAAAGTTAATAACCCCGGACTTAATATATTAAGCTATCCGGTTCTTATATTTATTAATAGATTTAGGCTCTATTATAATACTTAGCAGTCGGTAATAAGAATATACTAGGTACTAGTAGGACTACTATATAGCGACCGTACTCGTAATACTAATATTTTCCTTATCGTACTTGGGCTCTATATAATAAACTTCGATTCTATTATTAAAGTATTAAGTTATTTTATACCTCTTAATACTAGTATTATAATAGATATTTACAGAAAACTAATATTTATATTAGTTTTTATAATATATTATACCAGTAATATACCTTAATAGAATAAGAACGTTAGTACAATTGGACTAATAGGGCTTAAATTCTATTATTTCTATTATATTAACCTATATTATACTGTTAATAAGTAGAATATTACTAGTAATAAATATTATAACCCAGAGTAATATTAATACTATTACTAATATTAGTAAATGTATTACGAAATATAAAACAATTTTAATATTAAATTAGGGTAGAAATCGTATAGTAAATAATAGGGTATTGCCGAAGAGCGCCCAATATTATTCGATTTTACACCCGCTCTCAATTCAATATTAATTAAACCGCCTAATCCGGCACATTCGGAGTTCAAGGGTATAGTAGCCTACATATACACAATATTATTAAATATATTTCTAATTAATAAGGTAATAATCGAATATAGCCGCTTAATTTATTTATAGCCTTTCCCCCTTAGCTAAAGAATAATACTATTACTAATATTCTACTTAAAAAACTATAATTTAATAGACTATACCAAATAAATTATTGTAGCGCTAATATTATTTATAGTATAGTTCAAATAAGAGTATTTTCAACCTACTATATAGGATATATAGAAAAAGGTATATTGTAGAAATAAGGATCTAAGAAATTTATACTCTAATAATTAAATAGTCCGTACTCTTCCTAAGGTATTAACGGATATAGTAAGGTGTATAATAGTATTAATAAATATATATTTATTAGAATTAAATTATTTAAATATTAATAATTTGGTTAGAATAGTTCGTAATTAATATTTATATATATATAAGGCTATAATTGAAGGTATTATTAAGAATCCCTAAACTAGGACTATATTTAAGAACTGTGCCCGTACAATAGATTTACTATAGTTAGAGGTTTCGTTGCGTAGATTGTTTATAGCTTCTATAAATCCGTTCGGAGGCAATAATAATAATATATTTATATTAGACGACGATAAAATTAATAATAATATTACCGGGCTGGCGGCTATCGTAGCTGTAAATACAGTAGGCGGTAGCAGATTACTGCCAGTACGCGCGAAGAAGTATATTATAAATATACTACGGCTAAATGTATATTTGGATATTTATTATATTTAAATATACAAAGAGTATAGTTTGCTTAGTTTATTAAATGTATTGGCGGAGGAGAAGTATTATAAATAAATACTTATACTTAGCTTTTAATTTCCTAAACGGTTATATAGGTGACCGGCAGTTGCCCTGCCCTATACGTAACTATATATAACTTATACTATATATAATTAAATATATAAAATCCGTATAGTAATAATTAAAAGGCGATAGTAATTAAGAAGAAATTAATAATAATATTATAATCTCTATAGATAATTAAAGAAAACGGCGGAATTTACAAACGGTCGAGATGTCGAGAGATGGATCCTTCAATACGAATGCGTTATTTATACTATTTGCTTTATCCTATTAAACGCTTTCTTAATTACTAACCCGCGCTTAATTCGATAAATAAATAATATTATACGTACGGTTCTTAGTCTATTTACCGCCCTATTGAATTATAAAGATAATATATGTTTAGAATTAACCCTATTAAACGATAAAGAAATAGAAGTTGATATAATAGGAATTATATGGGTATTCGAAACCTATTTACGACCGTTTGTCGTTAGAAAGTTAAGAGAAACGGCTATACGACGGAAGTATTACTTAGTATACGGTAGCGCTAGTACGTTACTATTCTATTTTAGGATAATACTAAATATATTCTGCCGTTTATTAATTAAAGCGTATAAAAGGAATTATAAAGTTGGCGGTATTATAATATTCGGGCTTGGTAAAATTAATTATAATACGTAAGTTACTTTTATAAATAAATAAATACTAATATTAATCCGAATCTATATATATAGTATTATATCCTATATTAACCGTTTTTTTACTCTGTTCCGACCTACCCTCTACTCTACGTAATATAATACTACAATTTAGTATAATAATTAATAGTATTAATATAAGTTATACTTTAATATAGCGGAGTCTTATATTAGAAACGGTGTTATAAATATATTACTACCTACCTTATTAATACTAGAACTTTAAGAGCCTAAAGTACAAGCTTATTTTCGGTTTCTAAGTATCTTTAGTAGTAAAACCCTAGTATAACTACCGGATTTAGTAATTGTAATACTTAAGAATTAGCGCTAATACAGGCTTTAATAGTATTAATACCGTAAAGACGGATTTAACGCCGCTAGGTATTATAATATATATATTTACTTTAATCGCCTATAAAATACAATCTAAAATAGTATATAATTTAAGAACCGAGAATTATTATTTGTATATATACGTACAAATATACTATGGAGATGTAATACTATTGAGCTTAATAATTGTTTTACCCTTATATATCGTTTAGGAATTTAGTAGAAGAAATTATACTATTTCTTATATTAATTATTTGCAATTATTATTAATATAAAATAATTTACTATACGATATTTTAAATCTTTACCCTCCATCCGGTCGATTAAATATAAGAATTCCTATTCTAATATATATATATACTATCGAACCATTTTATAGTAAAAAAGTAGTATTATATTAACTTTCAACACCTTATAATACCCTTATTATAGGTTACCCCTTTATTCTTCCACCGCTATATTAATATATTTTATATTACTATATTAAATTTCTATATAAACGTTTCTATTAATTATTATAGATTAATAGATAGTTATAGGACCTTTAAGCGCTATACCTTTAATATCGGTGACTATATTCGATACTATAATAACAATATCGGTCGTATCGATTATATTTTCATTTATAAGATAGCCCGTACTAATAAGAATCGTATATTCTTAATTTTAATTAAGGTAACTATTAATAAAAAGGTTGTTATCCCTACCCTCGACCTACATCCCGTCTATAATATTAGCGAGGCAGTAATTATCGGTTTGCCCGCTATATTTACTAATAGAATATATATCGTTAATATCTTTAATATTCGTAGACGTAATAAACCGAACTATTAGCTAAGCTGGGTGTAAGTATCTTAGGATATTATCTATATATAATAAGGTAATTGGAATTGAAGTGCAAGTTCATTATATTGTATAGTAAGTCTAGTCCCGTCCCGCTAAGTCTATATTACAGTACGAATTATTCTTCCTAGTATAGTATACTAATATATAATATTTTAATAATAGGTAGTTTAATTTATTTATATTATACTAATTATAACAATCCAATCTATAATCTTATATATTCGCTCCTATTATACCCGCTATAGAAAGTAGCTAGTACGCTTGGTTTATATTTATTTCCCGTATATACTTATTATTTTAATCATAACTACTCGCTTCATCATTCTCCCTAACAAACTATATCCCCCGCCGGCCAATGCACTACAATACCCGGACTGCAGCCCCGTACCAACTGTGCGCCGGATCGGTGTACGGGTGCGGGTGCAGCCGGGGTGCGGTGCTAGCCCGTCTAGCCTAGTACTGGCCTAGTCTAGTGCCGGGCTAGGCTAGGTGCCGGGCTGGGCTAGGTATTGGCCTGGCTTAATTCGTACGCTGTAGTGGCCCGTACGCGCTAAACCCGGGGAATCCGACCAACCGACTAGCCTAGTTCAGCGCTCCTTCTATAAGAGCATCGCGACTTCCTTTCCTACCTCCTCCCAACCCAGACTATTGTACGTCAATTTCGCTAGCCGTTGTATGGGAGGAGACTTATGGTTTTTCTCGTAGAAACCGTTGTGCGCTATCAACGGCGGAGAAACCGTTCTTTTTGAGTAACCGCTGATTGATTTTAACCGTCTTTCAACTGCCCGACAACCATAAAATTCTGAGGGGGTACCCCAGGTAAGCAGTTGGAGGAAACCAATTTCCATCTGTTGCCAGCAACGCGCTGCTATCGCCACGGTTCAGCCCAAGTCATTTTTCTTGGTATACCTGATCAGTCTCCGACTCTGACTATTTGTCATTCCCACTGCATCGACAAGCAAAAAGACACGAAACCTCAAAGACAGTGTTTCGACAACGAAGAACAAGTGCACGAGGCCAGGCGCGTATGGCAGTTCTGGATCTGCAGCGCGCCCATTCACCTACTACACTCTTGATTGCCATCATATCCAATCAGCCCTGGCACCTTTGTAGACGACAACCTTTCCCAACGACATTTCTTGAGCAACGCGACGCCATCCTCGACATCAAACCTACCTAGCTGAAACCGAGCGACTCTCGCCAACATGACACCCCCACCATACCTCTACCACGCCCTCCTCCGGCCTTCGATTCTCCAGATCCTCCGCGCAGCCGGCTACCACGGCGCCCGCACCTCGGTGCTCGACTCAGTAACGGACATGGCCGCCCGCTACCTGGACGCACTCTGTCGCCTCACAGCCACCTTCGCCGCGCACAACAACGAAGAGCCCGAGACAGGCGAGCTGGTACCAACGATAGTCGACGTGCGCATGGCCCTGCAGCAAATCGGCGCTCTGTTACCCGAGAAATCGGAACTGGAACAGCTGTATAACGGCGTGGAAGACACTCGGGGGGTGGACGCGTTTGTCGCGTGGGCGGCAGGTCCGGTCAACAAGGAGATCAAGAGGATAGCGCTTGACAGTGACGAGGCGACGGATTATCTCAATGGTGAGTTCATCTTCTTCTGCCTGTGTTCTTTAGGTCCCGGCAGATGATAAGTCACCTCAGACTCGATCCGATCAGCTAACAGCAGTCTATCTCTTATAGCTCTCAAGCTAAAACACAGCAAAAACGACGACGACTCTCGCTACACGGGCTCGCTCCTCGGTAAATGCATCGAACACGGCAACGTCGAGGTGGAAGGCGGCAAATACCACAGCATTGCCCTATGGGAGGAGAAGATGAAGGAAGCCGCGCGACGACCGACATCACAACCACAACTCCAAGAAGAAGACAAGCCGGAGGGTATCAACGGCGACAGGGAAGATTCGCGCCCGCCAAGCTCCGGGCTGAGCTCGATTGGCGACCAGAGCATAGCCGACCCCATGGACCTGGAATGAGCGAATACCCTACTGAGGGCCTGGGGTTTGGCTGAGACTCGGGTTATTTGCCTGAGGTGGAAGAAGGACCTGACGTTATGTCCGACTTATCGATGTCGACATTGTGAGGCTGCAGGCGAACGCCAATGGACTTTTAAACGTATGTTGCAGATGATAGGAACCAGCAGGGAGGGAGGGTCCTCACGCCGGGCCAGGGTGGGGGAAGAGAATAAGTGGAAAGACTGAAAGGCAAAGTCGAAATGTTTCATTCCAGTTGTTGGGTTTTGGCGGTTTACAAAAGCATAGCGATGGCGTTCTGGATACTCAGACGAAGCATTTGAAGAAACTAGTGTTTGGTGGGGAGTGGCTTGCGTTGTGTTATATCCTATTAAAAGGGCAGTGTCAGCTTGTAGCAAGGAAAAGCATGGACTTTATACCCAGGTTGGATGATAGGGCAGCAGTTGGAAGACTGTACAGTACTGTGTTGTTGTATATGATAGGGAACGGACGGGATGATGAACAGAGTTGACCACCATTTCGGTCCCTTACGAGTACCGCCAAGAATACGACTCAAAGTGAATTTCATGGTATCATCCAACAGACGGTTGTTTTGAGAGTTTGAAGCATTCTGACATTCTTGTCAGCGCAGTGTTCTGCTTTTGAAGATTAACACACGTGGTGGGTATCACTCTTCGAACAAGTAAGTGCCTGATCCCTTAAATATGTGTGGTAAGACCAAGATGAAAGACAGCCCTAATAGATACGACAGATGGAACCGGCTGTTACTTTTATGCACAGATTCATGTTTGTATTCAAATAATTTACCAAGAATCCAATGGGATGGATGCCGACCCGTAATAACAACAAAAGGAAACCCAAGATCAACATGACAAAACAAAGTCACTAGTCAGCCCTATGCCTCTGGTCCGCCGACCGCCCCCTGTCCCTCGTGGCAGGCGAATCCGGGCTCCGCTTAACCACATCCCCATCCGCTGTGAACAGCGTCTCCGCTACAGCACCGTCAAGAAATCCCCTGCCCTCGTCCTCGACATCCTCGCCCTCTCCGTCTCTCTCACTGCTGCTGCCTCCGCTTCCACTCCTGCTTCCACTGCGGCTGGTAGAAGCAGAAGACGAAGACCCGCTGCCACTGTCACCGCCAACCATGTGAGCCCTGTGAACGTTGTTCTGCGCATCCTGACGCATCTTGGAGATCTTTAGGTAGTTGTACATGGCGATGGCGGCCAAAGTGACGAGCAAGCCCATGACGTTGATGACCGTCATGGTGTCGCCAAACACAATGGCCGCGGCTGAGATGGTGACTGCCTCCTTGAAGATTCCGGCAATGGACAGGGTGACGACCGAGGTACGCTTCAGCAGAGCGAACTCGGATGCGGTCATCAGGAAGGCGATGGTTCCGGGGAAGACGATGAGCAAGGGCGCCATGAGCATGCCGTGTTCCTCGGCGATGATCTTCAAGCCGGCAAACAAAGCCGAAAATCCTTCGATGGGAATGGCGATGGACATCAGGCTGAGGAACATGACGGGGGCGAGGAAAAAGATGCTGGAAAATGGGTTGGACGTGGCCGGGTTGCGGAGAAGCAGGATCTGGGTCAGACCCCAGCGGAAGCCAGAGAAGAACGACGCTGAGATGACGAGGAGGAAGCCGCCGAGCTTGAACTCGACCTCGCCGGCGACCATCATCACGACGCCGAAGGTCATGGTTGCGATGATGGCTACTAGTCGCCATGTCGGTGATTCGAGTCGGAAGAGAAAGGCGAAGAGGAGGACAAAGGCTAGCGAGGAGGATTTACACATGGCTGAGAGAATGGTTAGCAACGGATACACTGCTGTAACACGGGATAGTAAAAGGTCGTCGGCAGAGCAACTTACTGTAGAAGGTGAGGGTAATGAATTGTAACGAAGCATTGCCCAGCCCGATATCGAGGCCGGTCGCCAATCCGCAGGGACCGATCCTGGTGAGATAGAACCACTTGGTCATGACAGGCCGTTCCGGTTCATGCCTCGACTGGCCCAGATCCGACTTGTGCCCATTTGTTGGTCGTAGCGAGGGAAAGAAGAACAAGACAATGGATGCCAAGGAGAACTGCACGAGCATGTGTGTAGCGGTGGTAAATAACGGAAATCGGAAATTGAGCTTCTTTGGGTCAAACATCCATTTGTTATACTGGTGATAGTAGAAGACATAGTTAGCATCTGTCTGTTCACAACAAGCAGGAAGGGTGTGTGTTTGCCTACCAAGGATATGCTTAATGAGAAGAAGTACCAGAGGAGAATCAGTGTCACGTTAATGACAGCATTCTTGAGCACCGCCCTGTCCGCCTCTAGCTTCTCTGCGTCCGAGATCCTGTCCCTCGCTATCCTCTGGTCAAGCCGGGTGTTGCGACTTCTCTTGCGGCTCTTCCTCCGTTTGTCCGCACCTGTCAAGCCGGCCTCTTCGTCGATATGGAGGTCCTCGTCCGATAAGTCGTCATCGCTAGGTCCGTCATAGCGTCCCGCAACTTCCTGTACCCTTGTATCCTCCCCAACCAACTTGGACTCGTCGAAATCGATCCCCTTTCCTGCTGATGATCGTGGCCTCGGAGATCGGTGTCTGCTGCTGCTGGATGCGCCAACGGGATTCATAAGACTGCTTCTCCGGCGTCGGTGGCCGCCCCCTACTCCACTGATGGGAGCCATTTCGATTTCGGTAGAGTCCGAGTTGAGATATGATGTTGCGTCTGTGTGTCTAACAGCTTCGTCGTCCGCACATATCGCTAGATCAAAGTGTTGTTTACTTTTAAGGGTCGAGGTTGCAGATGGAGTGGTACTCAGGACCGCAGGGACGGAAACGGTGTCAACGGTAACGTGTGGGTCTTCGTCTCCGCTGATGTCGAGATTGTAGGACCCTGTACCTGTGCGCCGTGTGGGTGTCGCGTGTCCACTTGCGCCTGCGGTGCCGATGCCGCTTGTGAAGGCTGAGGATGTTCCTGGGAGGGCGTGTGGGGTGTTATCGCCGGTTGGTGATGGGGATGAGGCAGAGGTTGCGTCGAGGGAGAGCACGGAGAGCGTGGTCGGTGATGTTCCTTCTTGGGTGGGAGGAGACATGATATTTCAACGAGATGGACGGAGATGCATTATTAGGGGCAGGGGATTTCAATTGGCTCTAGGTACACGGTGCGACTAGACGTTTGAGAAGTTGGAGCGGTCCCTTGCTAGCCGTGCTAGCCTCTGAAGCATATCGAGATGGGCTGAGATTTGCGACGCTCGAGAGTTGGCGACTTGGCGAGGCCAGATGAGCGGTGGAGTGGTGGGAGATCGCGGCAGTCATTGGCTTTGCACCCCAGTTTCATACGGTAGAAAAAAGGGTATCGAAGAGCGCCAAGACCCTTTAGGTAAAAGTTTACCTCTTGGGTGGTGAAATCCAGTTTCCATTCCACTTCGAATTCTGATTTCAGTCAGCTGCCGAACGCCCCTGCAGCAGCGTCATGAGGTGGTCGTGTGGTGTACGCTACACTCCCGCATAACGTCAACCCTGGTTTTATCTGTTTGTTTGTTTGTTAGTGCAGGACTTCACTACGCACTCTTCGCAACTAGCTGTGTCGCAGGAACCACGCTAATAAGCAACCCAGGGTTGAACTAGATACCGTGGAATTCGGTCAACTGGCAAATTCATAGCTTTCCCTCTTTGAGTGCCTACGGTAGTGTAAGCAGTTACCTCGTGAATTGGGCGATATCTGGGGGGGTGGCAAACTGAAGCCTTCATGCCTAAGGTGGTAGGTGGTAGCCTGTACGGGAAATAGCGATATTGATCATCAAATAACCGTAGTTTCCTGTAGCGCTACTAGCGCCTTGGCTTCAACGTAGTGTAGGCTCCTAGTAGTGATGGCTCGTGTGTCTCCAAGATCAATCGACCTCTCACCGCCCAGTCGTGCTTGTCGAGTCTCGACCCTCCACTTCTGGTTTCGAATGCAGTGAGATCGCCGCGCTGTGTCACTGTGGCTCGAGTGAAATTCCTAGTGTACACTACCTACCGTGAGAATCGGCCTTCCGTGAACCGAGACATACCTCTACGCCAAGCACCAAGAGCTTGGGGAGGTGTCGATTATTACGCTTAGAAACCCACTTTTACTCAGGGAGATTCTTCCCGGAGGCGGGGTTTCGGTATCTCCCTACAAAATAACAAATTGGCCTGCCTCAGATGGCTCGGTTGACTGGATTAGCGAGCCGAGCATTCATGAGGACAGCGAAATAAATGCTGGTCAAGATTCCAGACAAAAGAGCAACCGTCATCAGAACAATCCTTTATCGAAGACACAATACTCAAATGTAGTCACTGATATTGACTTGACGCCCGTGTAAGTGGTTCTTGGTGTGACGGTATTGGTTGTGGCCTGGTGCGCCGGTGCGCCGGGATTCCCCACTTGAACCGTCAAGCTACCAACCCCGGTCTCTCGAGATTCAAGTCCAGGTATGATGTAGTTGACATTCAATACAGAGGAAAACCGTCAAGTGGCTGGTAGTGTACACTCTAAGTAACACGACCGTCAGGAACGAACCTTCACAAAAGAACCCGCAAACTTCTGTCATGGAGATGATCATTTCGAGAAAAGGTTATCGAAGAAGGTTGACAGAAAGCTAACAACAGAGCTGAGCTGGTCAGTGACGGAGCTCCTAAGAGATACACATCCTGGGATGTAAAACTCCATGGAACTGGAACATCGTTCCCGCGCTCCCTGCAAATCGATCTTGGTGTACTGTGATCACCCAACCTTGTGAGGAGCCGCAGAGCAATACCCTCGACAAAGGTCTCAAAAGAGGCAAAGACACGCGGTGGTAACCTGGGGAACTTGGAAGACGATGCTGAGTCAGGAATGATGCTGGTCCTACGCACGAGCTGTCATGGATCGGGGCGCACAACCTCGTCGTCTTCAGACGAAGAGCTCCTATGGTGAGATAAAAACATACAATATCTTTTCTACCACATCGATGCTTCTCACCTTTCCCGTTTACTATTAGGTTATCATAAAAACAAGCGTACCTTGTACTGTATCTTCCTGCTTTGCTCTCTTTCAAAGCAGACTCGAATCTGGATAACTTGCGGACTCAAGCCGTAAGGCCCTTTGTTCCTTCCTTTCTCATTGCCATCTCAACATCTCCAGGGTGACAAATTCCCGTATTGCAGTCTTCATCAAACACCCGAGCTTCAGTTCAGAACTGAAACCGAGCGCTCTATTTGAGCACCACTACGCACAAGACACAGAAAAGAGCTTCAGCCAAGGCGGCTTCTCTTCCATCATGTCAACCGCAGGAGCAACACAGAGCGCCGAAGCTCAAATGAGGAGACGCTGCGGAGGTTATCTTCCTATCGAGAGCTATGGCCTGATTGGCAACATGAGAACATGCGCCCTCGTGGGCATGGACGGCAGTGTGGACTTTATGTGCTGGTAACTCTCACAGCATTGCCTCATAGCCATGTCTCTACTAACGTCTTCAAGGCCTGAATTTGATTCACCTTCCGTCTTCTGCCGTTTGCTGGATAAGGACAAAGGAGGCTACTTCATCATACATCCTTCTGCCCATCTTGGATGCACAACCAAGCAGCAATACCTGCCTTCTTCGAACATCCTTCAAACCAGGTACATCCATGAGGATGGTGTCGTTGATCTTGTCGATTTCTTTCCCAGGCCCATGAAAACCCAGACTGTCATCAAAGGACTGAAGGCGAGTGCTTATCGTGAGATGACAAGCGTCCAGGAGGAGCTGAAGCAATGGCTGGTCCGCCGTGTCGAATGTATCCGTGGAAAGTTCTCTTTGGGTAAATCCTTGCTTTTCCGTGCCTTGCCCACACAGATCTTATGACTTACATGACATTAGACGTCGAAATCTTCCCTGCGTTTGAGTATGCCACAGAGCCGCATACCACCACGATTCTACAGGAAGAAAGCGTGCCCTTTGCTACCGAGAGCAAGACTGTGACGTTTCACAGCAAGAACGTCAAGCTCCAGCTTGATGTCAGCATTGATAGAGGAGAGGAAGAGTATCATAGCTATCCGACCGTCCGCTTCAGGAAGGTAAAGAAGCCCGGAATGCTTGGTGAAGGTGTTGTTGCCAGCATCGACCTGTTGGAAGGCCAAGCCGTCTCATTCATTCTTCGCAACGACATCCCCAATCACGTCACGGAGCAGATCACAAACATGGTTCTGGACACTCAGCAGCACGGTACCCAGACCTATTGGTACAACTGGATCTCAAAGTGCAAGTACAAGGGCCGTTGGCGCGAGGTTGTTCAAAGGAGCTTCATGATTCTGAAGCTCATGACATACGAACCGACTGGAGCCATCATCGCTGCTCCAACATTCTCCATTCCCGAAGACATTGGGGGTGTCCGGTAAGTCAAACCCGTATCCTCCCTCTATCCTCGAATATTTATTGCCATTTCCTACCCGCACGTGAAACACTCGAACGTCCCCTTCTTCTGACATCAAGCACCCCCATCCACAGCAACTGGGACTACCGGTTCTCATGGGTCCGCGACGCCTCCTTCACCATCTACATCCTCCTCCGGCTCGGCTTCACCGAGGAGGCCGATGCGTACATGAAGTTCATCAGCGACCAGTTCTGTCGTTCGCGCTTCGCCAACGGCGGATTACCCATCATGTTCACGATCCGGGGCGAGACGGACATTCCCGAGCGGGAGCTGACGCATCTGGACGGGTACCGGGGCAGCAAGCCGGTGCGGGTGGGCAACGGGGCGGCCTTCCACCAGCAGTTCGACATCTACGGTGAGCTCATGGATGGCATTTACCTGTACAACAAGTACGGCAAGCCGATCCACTGGGACCTGTGGTGCTCGATCCGCGAGATGCTCAACTACGTGCTCACCATCCTCGACGACCCGGACATGTCCATCTGGGAGGTGCGCAACAACAAACAGCACTTTACTTACTCCAAGATCATGCTGTGGGTCGCCTTTGACCGCGGCTTGCGTCTGGCTGAGAAAAGGAATTTCCCGTGCCCCAACCGGGCCAAGTGGCTCGTGGCCAGGGATTCATTGTACGAGGAGATCATGGAGAAGTCGTACAACAAGGAGATGAAGTGCTTTGTGCAAAGCTACGAAAATCAGACGATCCTGGACTCATCCATCCTCATCGCGCCGCTCGTCTTCTTTATCGCGCCCAACGACCCGCGATTCTTGAACACCATGGACCGTATTATGCTGCCCCCTGAAAAGGGCGGGTTGACCAGCACCGGCCTGGTATACCGTTATGACACTGAGCAATCAGAAGATGGTAAGTCATCATCAACAACCTCGGCCACTCAAAAAAGACTCCTTTTTTTTTTCCCCTTTTGCCTTCCACCCTTCCCTTCCCAAGCCATAATCACAAACCCACCCGAATATCACACTAAATGATCAACAATCCTCTCTCCTATTTTATTTTCTAAAGCTGCAGCTGACACATCACACCCAATGCAAACAGGCGTTGGAGGCCGCGAAGGTGCCTTCTCCATGTGCACCTTCTGGCTCGTCGAAGCGCTGACGCGCGCCAGCGTCTACGAGCCCAAGTACATGGTGCGCGCCATCAACCTGTTTGAGAACATGCTCAGCTTCTCGAACCACCTGATGATGTTCTCCGAGGAGATCTCGCGCAGCGGCGAGCAGCTAGGTAACACGCCGCAGGCTTTCAGCCACTTGGCGCTCATCAGCGCCGCTTTTAACCTCGATCGTGTATGCGAGTTCAACCATTAAGAGCAGAAAGGGGGGGTTTGTGTGTCTTATGTGATGATGATGACGATGATGATGGTTTGTCTGTTCTGAAGGGAGCGACAATGTGCTAGTAGTGAGCATTTGATTTGACTGACTCAAGGTACTCGCTGACTGTTTGGGGGGGAAGTGTCGAGATCATCTCGATCTCTACTGGCTGAAGGTGGGTTTTACAACTGCTCTAGTTAGATCATTCACGTTTGGCCTTGTTAGTTCTGAGTGAGGATTCGGTGATGTTTGCAAAATGAAAATGGAAAATAAATGCGTGAAACCGTAGAAACAAGTATTGGTGATATACTTCAAGGCTGGTAACACAACTTTTCGCACATGTTACATCTGACATACATTGGGACCACTTATTGACACTTGTGTTTTCTAATTCGGGGAAGACACCAGACGAAAGTCCGGGATATCAACATACCGTCTCCAAACGATCGCTTCCTAGACCCAGACATCCATAACGCCCTTATAGTTCTTCTCAATGCACAAGTATCTCAATACGCAATGCTCCTTAAATGCCCTAAGGTGAAGCACGAGAAAGTGAACCCGGCCAAGACACGATCAGCCAAGCAACTTTAATCCGCCTTTAGTCTTCTGACCAGGCTTGGTCACTCCACTGCCATGCGCAGGTCCAAGATGCGGCTCATACCCGCCGCCCGCACCACCACCACTGCCGCCTCCATCATGACCCACACCGGCGCCCATCCCACTACGGCTCTTCTTCTCCTTGCTTTGTGTGTTCTTCTTATCCTTCCATTTGCCGCCCTTTCGATCGTCCTTCAGCACCGTCGGCTTGATCTCCGTCTTGGCCTTGTGCACCACCACCGGATGACTCTGGATATACTTGCCATTCATCTCCTTCGCCGCCTGGAAAAAGTCCTCGGGGTCGCTAAAGCTGACAAACCCGAACCCTTTGCTCTTGGTCGTCCGCTTGTCGCGCACCACTTTCGCTTTTTGCACGCTCTTCCAGCGTGAAAAGGCCTTGAGGAGCGACTCATCTGTTGTCTCGCCTGCTAGGTTGCCCACGAAGAGACGCAGGTGCGAGGGGTCCCATTCAAGCAATGTGTCGTCTGTCCACTTCTTGCCGCCGCCTTCGCGCACTACTGTCTTCTTCTTCTCGCCGTCGGCACCCGTCGCGCCGCTGCCGTTGTGGGCTGCGTAGGGGTCGGTTGATGTTCCTGCTGCTCCTGCTGCGGCGGCGGCCGCGGCGGCCGCGGGATCCATCGCTGCGCCGTAAGCGGCTCCGTATTGAGCGGCACCTGCACCGTAGGCACCAGCTGCAGCGCGCGCACCAGGAACGCTGCCGGCACCGCCAACCTTGTTGACGGCATTGTTAGGGTCGTTCGGGTCTTTGGGCATGTATGCGCTCTGCCACGCCGCTATCTGCGCCGCCTCGACGGGGTCGTAATTGGCGTCATGGTGGTGACCATGGTGGCCGGCGGTCGGGGCGGCGTTGGGAACGGGAAAGGGGTTGCGGATCTGGGGCGGGGTGGAATAGCTGCCGGTGCCGGGTGTGCCGTATCCGTATGCGGCTTGTTGTTGATAGCCTGCTGCTTGGGGGTAACTGCTGTATGTCGTGTTTGCTTGGCCATAGCCGCCACGGCCACCTCCTACGCCGGGAACAGCTGGTTGATGAGCGCCGTATGGGGTGGGCGCGCCATAGCTGCCGGGCGCGGCGGCGCCAACAGTCGAGCCATAGCCGGGAGCCGCCGTATACGACGAGGTTGCTGCCGCGGTTGTTGGGGTTGCGGGATAGCCTGGAGCGGGAGATGGAGATGGGGCGGCGCTGAAGGACCGCGCAGAATGGATCGCGGGTTGGAAGGCAGGCTTGAAGCCGCCGGGCTGCTTTGCTGGTGGCGGTCGGGGAGGCAGCGACGGATGGGTCGTGCTTTTGGAGACACCTGGAGGACCGGGGTACGACATGATGAATTTCTCGCGCCGACAAGAAAGAGAGACACAACTTGGTTCAAGTCTGTTTGTGGTGCTTGTTTCACGTACCTGTGAGCCCAGCCCGGCAGTGTTTTGCGCTTTGTGGTAGGTATCCTCCTGTGATTAGGTACTGTCGGGCTTGTCCGGTCCACAGTTGGCTCACGAGAGTTGCAGGCAAGAGATTGTAGAGATATTATGGGTTGTGGTTTTGTTAGTCGGGATCGCGAATTGACCTAATCAGGCACGGACGTCGGTGGTTGATGGAGAAGTTGATTGTCAGTGCAGACGGCGACTGCAGCGAGGCCATGGACGGGACGGCTAAATTCCATTTGTGGAGTCCGGCCGAAACTGACTGAACCAGCTGGAGTCGCGGTGAACTGGAGACCGGTCGCCAATCCGAGGTGAACGGTGAACCTTTGGCTTGGCAACTTCTCCAACTTGAATTTCCAATCCGTCACACCCCGGCCGGACTGGTGTGACCACTGGTCCATCACAGGCGCCGCAGTGCAGTGCTTTCGGGCCGATCAGCCACAAGCCAAGATTGAATTCTCCAGAATCGATACGTAATCAATCATTACATGTGGCGGTGCTCTCCCTCCAAGCTCCTTGCGGATGACGATGAAAGAAAGATGGGTGGGTGGCGACGAAAACCACGAAACAATTCACGACTTCACTTGCGAAGAACAAAATCAATCACCGTCCTCGCAACCGTTAGTCACACCCGCTATGGTGGATATGTATTTGGAGCTGACTACAAGTACTACCATGCAATAGACGGAAAACCATCCACGAGGTTGACCCCCACGCCCCCCACCAATCTTCAGGGTTGGGTATAGTTATGACGGGAATTTCATCTGTATGTATCGTAGTGTACAATTCCTATTTCGAGGTGCCAGTAAGGCAGCTGAATGACAGGTGACGGCCAGCACATTACTGACCTAATGTATGCTTTCATCCAGTATCCAAGCGTCTTAATATATGTATGAATCTGATTCTTTGAATGGATTCCCGAAGTAACTGTAGCCGATGTATTTTAAGAGTTATCATCATGGTCAGGTGAAAGTTACCATGTGAAATCAATGGAGGGGCCCGTGGGGAGCTGCACCTCGTTCTTACCTACCCCTCGTCTGGACTTTTTTTCTCACTCCTGGTCCCGACTTCCAAGCTTCATGACCTATTTGGGGGCCCGGTACTGGTAAATTGAAGAACTGGAGGTATTTAATATTATGTTCTGGATAAGGCGCGAGCAGAAACTTCCCGCGAGGTCTTATATCACGGCGCAAGATAGCAAGCTCTGTACCGAAGGCTGAACTTCTATCTGTGGTTTGTCTGTTAGTGTCCAAATAGCGATGACTCCGCAGTAAAGCGATGTCAAAGTTGGGTAAGCTTGCATATGTTTTGGCAGCACGGGAATCAGATGATCGTGTGGGGGATGGGGGTCAGCAGAGCGAAACAATGGAGATGTGGACAGTTGATAGGTAGTGTACAAGAAGTTGGGCCTTTTTACAATTGGTTGTTAGTTTTTTCTGAATACACAGGTCCATATGTTCTTGCTGTCACATTCTGCATATAAATTTCTCAGGTCCCATGAACAAGCACATTGGAATTCCAGGCAACTCATGATGCTTTGACAATAGCGGCTTCCATTCCGTGGCGCTCGGCAGTTGGTGGCTAAAACCATGCCGGCTCATCCGGAGTTGCTTACTATCAATGCTTATGACCAGATATTGATGGGTGAGCATCGGGACACTGGTAGAATGATGAGCCAAGCGGAATGGACGAAAAGTTCCTAAAGGCTGCGGAAGGAAATACCAGCTACTGTACATGATCGCAAATCTTCATAGTGAAGCTTACCGAATATGCAAGGTGACCAGTAAGCATCTGGGTCATCCGAGACTGTTTGCCATAAAGGGGCATTTGTCTTGACAGCCACAAAGCAATGCTTCACGATCATCGTAATTGGTGTTGGGACGGCTGGGAGCTTGAATGGCACGCAAAGACCAAACTAGGGGTCGCGGGCGATGAACCTAACCGTTTCCGTTTGGTCCGTCATACCTTAGGTTTGGAGGAGCATGAAGGAAGGACAGGATTGCGAAACCGCAACAGACTAAAAACACGCTTTGGCAGGGGTGGCTGGGGGTGAACAAACTTACAAATATAAAGACAAAGCTGCCATCCTTGTGCTACTTCAGTCAACTTTGTGAGTGCTCGACGGATATGCCTATCGGCCCTGCTGTACATAGTAAACGAGAGTCCAATGACCTCTATGAGCATTCCCGATAACCAGCTTGCTTAACATTCTTGACCGTTATTTTGGGTAGAGATGTATGGTGCTGAGATATATACCTTGCCGGGTTTGCCTCTCGTACCGGCTCGGTGCACAATGGCATCAAAAGCCAAGCTCTCTAGGTTGGAATGGTTGACCTCAACGAAGTGGTGAATGAGTGGATCGTTTCGCACCATGGCTGATCCAGACCAACAAATGGGACATGGAGCCTTCCGATCCCGCCGCGGGGGTTTTCTGAGGCAGGACGGCGGAATAATTTCTTCCAGGTCCACGGAAGAAAATGCCGGGCTATCCATTCTGCAGCTGTCATCGCACCGTACGGAGATCAAGTTTGGAAGGATGAATCCCCCATTCCATGTCCTCGGGACAAAAGATGGGAGAGGGCGAACACTTGCCCACTCGACTTTCCATAACATCGACTGAATGATGCAGCGAGGCAACGGCGATCGCGACTGGCTGTTGTCCTTCCGTGGGTGCAAATGTCAAAAAGTGAGATGTCCAGAGCGGACGACAAGAGTGGAACTCGTGTGCTATCGCCGGTCTGCAACTAGGGATATTCTACCGAAAGGTACAGGCCAAGATGATGCAGGGCCTGTTCGGATTTTGGAAGTGTTTCCACTTGCTACATTTTGGCTTGCCCACTGCCACGCTGATTGACCCCTCCGAAGTCGAAGGCTCCAGGATCCCTCTCCAAAGTTTCGTCATTACCTCAGCTCGCAGGTACATCCTTTATTTGACCCCCTCCCTTCCCCCCCCCTCCAATTGGAAATCCCTCTTCGTTGAGTAATCTCATCTTTTCCAACTTATTTATCTTGCCTTTTGCTTCTTGTTCCTCCAAACAACCAAACGCTTGAGAAATCGTAAACCAAGATACCCTACAAAAGCCTACAAGATGTCTGGACCTGTGTAAGTCCTTTTCACTACCCCGCCTCCCCCGCTCTACCCGCCTGTGAACGTTCTCTGTTGGAAGCTCTCGATCCTGCCACGGCGCGCATTCTGCTGGCGGTCAGAATGTGACTGTGTGTCGACGAGGGACCTCTTTCAAAGAAGCGATAGTCCTCTCGCCGTGATGTGTGACGGAGAGAGCTTGCTTGCCCTGTTTGCCCTGCATACCAACTGAGTGCCTTCAGCGCTCGCCTAGCGAACATCATTGTTGGCGGAGCTGTGAAGCCGGGCTCCCAGTCCCAATCTCAAAGTCAGACAAGTGCTAACGATGCCCCAAGCGCTGATATCGGCCTCATCGGCCTGGCCGTCATGTAAGTTAATGCTCGTCGAGCATCCCCCTCAACCGTGCCGCACGGGGCCTCGCTAACGTGGTATGTGATAGGGGTCAGAACTTGATCCTCAACATGGCCGACCATGGCTTCACCGTCTGCGCCTTCAACCGTACCGTTTCCAAGGTCGACCACTTCCTTGCCAACGAGGCCAAGGGCAAGTCGATCGTTGGTGCCAAGTCCACCGAGGAGTTCGTCTCCAAGCTCAAGTCCCCCCGCCGCATCATGCTCCTCGTCCAGGCCGGCAAGCCCGTCGATGACTGGATCGAGACCCTCCTCCCCCTCCTCGAGAAGGGCGACATCATCATTGATGGCGGTAACTCTCACTTCCCCGACAGCAACCGCAGGACAAAGTACCTTGCCTCCAAGGGCCTCCACTTCGTTGGTTCCGGTGTCTCTGGTGGTGAGGAGGGTGCCCGCTACGGCCCTTCGCTGATGCCCGGTGGTGACGAGGCTGCCTGGCCCCACATCAAGGACATCTTCCAGTCCATTGCTGCCAAGAGCGATGGCGAGGCCTGCTGCGAGTGGGTCGGTGACGAGGGTGCTGGCCACTACGTCAAGATGGTCCACAACGGCATTGAGTACGGTGACATGCAGCTCATCTGCGAGGTCAGTAGCCCCAATGCACTCTACCATACGTGGTTTTTGAGGCGAATGAGGACACCGATCTAACTGATGACTTGGTACAGGCCTACGACATCATGAAGCGCGGTCTCGGCCTCTCCCACAAGGAGATGGGCGATGTGTTTGCCAAGTGGAACAAGGGCGTTCTCGACTCGTTCCTGATTGAGATTACCAGGGACATCATGTACTTCACCGACGATGATGGCACTCCTCTCGTCGAGAAGATTCTCGACAAGGCTGGCCAGAAGGGTACCGGCAAGTGGACTGCTGTCAACGCCCTTGACCTGGGCATGCCTGTCACCCTCATTGCCGAGGCTGTCCTTGCTCGCTGCCTGTCTGGCATCAAGGAGGAGCGTGTCAAGGCCTCCACCAAGCTCGAGTTCGTTGGCCGTGCCAACAAGTTCGAGGGTGACAAGGAGCAGTTCTTGGAGGACCTCGAGCAGGCTCTCTATGCTTCCAAGATCATCTCTTATGCCCAGGGCTTCATGCTCATGCAGGAGGTATGTGGATGCGCAGAACAGACCATCACCGAGGTGCGATTGCTAACGCTATTTTGATCACAGGCTGCCAAGGAGTACAACTGGAAGCTCAACAAGCCTTCCATTGCCCTCATGTGGCGCGGTGGTTGCATTATCCGCTCCGTCTTCCTGAAGGACATCACCGCTGCTTACCGCAAGAACCCCGACCTCGAGAACCTTTTGTTCGACGACTTCTTCAACAAGGCCATCCACAAGGCCCAGCCCGGCTGGCGTGATGTCGTTGCCAAGGCTGCTCTCCTTGGTCTTCCCACTCCCGCTTTCTCCACTGCTCTGTCGTGGTTCGATGGCTACCGCACCAAGGACCTCCCCGCGAACCTGCTCCAGGCTCAGCGCGACTACTTCGGCGCCCACACCTTCTTGGTCAAGCCCGAGTACGCCAACGAGAAGTACCCCGAGGGCAAGTACATTCACGTCAACTGGACTGGCCGCGGCGGCAACGTTTCCGCTTCCACCTACCAGGCGTAAAGAAAGTACGGTATGGAATGGATACGATATGTTGGTCAGGAGACGATCTAGACATTGGGAACGGTTGCTTCATTGTTTTGGCAACTAACGAAAGGGTAAACACGTAAGATGCATCAGCCAAGATGCCGATTTATGGTATGAACTGGAATTAAAAAGTGGTACTTTAGCATGAATTGGAATTCGAATTTTTTTTCTCCCACTCGCAGTGAACAAGAACCATGATGCTGTACCGCATTGAAACCAGTGAAGAATACCTGCGATCCATGCCCGTCCGATCGTGCAGGGACGGAAGACTAGCTACTGCCGGCGGCTCAGGAGTAGTGAAGAACGAGACGGATGAGACGGACACTGAGTATTGGAATACAGCGACAAACCGTTGGTTCAGACTAGGGATTGTGGTTCCTCGCTATCTATGAGATGTCCTCTCCGTACCTTTCCACGTTCCATCCTGTCTGATGGTGGTGTATGCAGCGATTTTGTAACCAGGCTGAAACAGGGCCACTGAGAGGCTCGAGTCGACATAAGGCTAGCAGCGGTTGTTGCAATCATGGCAAAAATTATTACAATGGTTTTGTCAAAATGCAGGTCACCCGTGAGCATTTGAATGGAGTTGGCTAGGTTGAGCCAGGAGGTAGTCACGTGTAACTGTACTGTTGTGGGGCTGCCGCCGCCAAGCGGCTCTATTGCCTGCCGCTGTCACTGGCTGGAACTTGCCCGCCTGCGTAGCTTGGTTCCTGAACGGAAAGTTCCCTTGTCAATCCACGAAGCGCGCAACGCCCCGGAAATCCACCTCAAACGCGACGGGACAAGGCACCTCGTTTTCCAATCATCATCCACGAGTACATCCGCCATTGACAACGCCAGAAGATAATATTAGCTATACTACTAGCTCCCCGGATTGACATGTTCACACAGGAATAATCCTCACTTCACAATATCTCCTCTTTCCAACAAACCTCACATTTCAACCTCGACCAAAGCACAATGGCTGGCGATCCGAGCCAAAACGTGCACCAGGACTTGGTATGATGTTCCCTGACAGCATAGCTCTGCATTATCCATTGTTTTGTCGATTGGTATGCCTTGACAGACGACTAACTCAAACTTTTCCGATAGCTTCCTCATGTTCACCTCCTTTCAACCTTCCGCTATGCGTTTCAGCCTAGGGTCGAACTACCAGAGGTCACAAAGTGGTTGACGGCCGCACCCAAGATCGCCCGCGACACGGCTCCATTCTTCTGGACATACCTCGACTGCCCCAACGATGGGTCCATATACCTGACATGGCAACCTTCTGCCCGTAGAGGCGTTGAGTTCTCCAGCGATGGATATATATGGTCGGGTCCCGAGATCTTTTACCATCAACCTGCCGGGAACGGTTTGGTATGACACTCTTTCTGAGCTTGCGGCGTTCCTGGGCGTGAGAATTAACTTTGGCGAATAGGTGCTCGAGGCTTACATCCAACGATCGGGATTCAGACCAGGGGAGCAGCACACGATACACTCTCGAAAACGGTTTCGCCTTGTTCCCGGCCCAGCGCCAGTGCCGAATGCACCACAGGTGGACCCTAATCTCTGGATTGTGCATTATGGACCTGCCGACAAACAGGATAGGATCCACGTACAAATGGTTTCCGTCAGCCCCCAGATGCAACAGGTCATCAACTATCGCCAGCAGCTTTTCCAAATGGGCCAGATCGTCAAGAAGGAGTTTATGCTATCGGATCGCGTGAACTGGCCACAACTTCCCCTTCCAGGACGGGGTCAGTCGATGTACGCCCCGCCCATGCCGCCTCGCCACATTCCTCCGACAATGGCTTACCCTCCGCATCCGGGTGCCGTGGCCGGCTCATCCAAGCGCAGGGGTGGGCATGGACAGCCACCAGGAGCACATCCGAGCCAGATGGCAGGAGGCCAGCTGCAAAGCTTGGAAGGTGCTTTTGATGACGAGGAGGATGTGTCCCGTGGTGACCTTTTCGACCACCTTACGCCACGCGAGGTGAGCATCGCTCGGTATCAACAAAATCACGAATGGATGGAGGAAATCTTGTCTTCCCCCTATCAAATTGGCCAGATAGAAGTTTCCGACTTGGGACTGGGGCGCAAAGGCGCGCTTGCCTCGCTTACAGAGGGTATTTTTGAGGCACAGAGTACCGAGGCGGTAGATCATGGGCCTAAGAAGCCTTATACGGGACACTTGGCCCCAGGGGTGGCAGACGAATTTCGCAAGCGCGTGTTGGAGAAAAACAAGGCCGACATGGAAGAGATTGCGCGGATGAAGGCCGACCACGAAAAGGCTCTAGCGAGCCTGAGAAAGCATTCGGCTATCATGCAAGCAGAACAAGATTTGCGTTTCGCGGTTCAAGAAACTGGTTCGGAAGCCTGGCGCCTTGAGGGACGTCTCGAAGATGACGAGGATGGCAGTAGCCGGCAGGGTCAAAGGAACGCCAAGGCATTGGAAGAGATTCTTGCCAGCGTTGAAAAGATTGTGGGAAAGCCTGCCGCGGTTGTCCATGATGTTCACCGAGTTGAGGATGGTGGTTACCAAGAGTCAGCTCCTGAGCCAGAACCCAGCCTTCCACCGGTAGGACAGGCCCCACCCATGTCTCGCCAGCCATCGCAAGCCGGCTCTCAAGCTAGCGGTGCGATCATTGGTGATTCCGACATTGATATGGGAGGTACCGCGGCCGGCCTGCTTGACCAGATGAATACCGCCGGCGGTTTCTCGACAGCATCAACCCCTCAAGCTCTGAATCTTTCGGGGAACCCTTCGAGTGCTGCCACTCCTTCAGCCGCCAACGTGGCCTCACCTCAACCACCTGCAACTAACCAGGGTGGAAATGACATCAATATGGAGGACGCTGACGCAGAAGCCTCAGCGAAGGTTGCAACATCTGCGCCCGATCAAGTGCCCGTTGCTTCTAACCCTTCGGGTGCCACAACTGACTCTATCCCCCAGCCGCCAACGACGGCTGGCCACAGTGATGCTGTTGGCGTTCCTGCTCAGCAGGTTCCCCAACCTTCGAGTAAACCCGCATCTGTGGCGCCTACCCCAACGGGCGAAGGTATTGACTTCAGCTCACTGGGCGATCTCGATACCGCCGGTGAGGCCCTCGCTGGCTACGACCCGCCTAGCGTTGGGCCAGGTGGCGATGATTTGGGAGATCTGAACATGGATATGGAGGACTCTGCGTTTGGGGATGCCTTCCACGGCGTCAGCCATAGTGCCGGTGCTGACCAGTCCTCTCCCGGAGCTGGGCTTGGTAGCGCCGGGAACACTCCACCTGTCTAGGCGGATATTGGTATCAACGCTTCCTTGCAATCAGCGCATCAAACACAGCAAGACCTGGAGGGACGAAATCAAAGCCTGGTAGACAAGCGTGGAGGTCCATGGACTCATGGAACCGAGGAGGACGATAAAGCCCTCATCAAAGCCCACTCCGAGGACGCGACTATGCAGAGATACGAATAGATTTGTTTCCCTCCAGAACCTATAGATCGGTACGAGAACGAATGCACTTGTATCACACTGCTTAGCTGGCAAGACACGACTTTGCTCACCGCTCAGTCTGAAGGGCGTAGCTTCAAAAATATCCAAAGTTCCTTTTTACCCTTCAAAATCGTTGACGAGTTGATGGAACGTCTAAGTAAACTCTGTGGTCCAGCCCATCCTGAAAGAGTTCATCATCACTGGACTTCTGCTACGGAAGATTTGTTGCTCACCGCGGGAAGGTAAGGGTTGAGCTAGTCAACCCGTCCAGCGCACATTATTTGCCCATAGGGCTCTTGAAGCATTGAGAAGCCGTCACCGTAAACTCAACCCCAAGGAGACCCATCAGAGCGGAATGCCCTGCTACTATCCTTCCACGTGGCGCACGGGACGGCCTAGTTCAGCCCGAAGATTCAAAGGGTGGTACAAGCGACCAGGTGGTGGGCTTGGGTATGGGTTGTTTTCCGGTGACTTATTGAGTAATAGTCATTCAGGGTGAGAATAACTGATCATATCGGCGTGCGTTTGTGCCCGCTCATGTTGATGGGACGCTAGGAGGATTGAGGCGTAGGGAATCGGTAACAGGTAGGGAGCATCCCATACTCCGGGCTATGCAACGAAAAGTAGGAAAGAATAAAATAATGTAGTTTGGTATATACACTGATTGAACCGCTTTGCCATCATCGCGGTCCCAGTTTCTAGTCTAGATGGTTTTGTTGTAATGTTTTGGTTCCCTGTACCACTCACTCCCTTTCCTTGCTGTATTCGCTGATTCGGTATGCGTATAAGATGTGTACAACTACATTTCGATCAAGGTGCATTCCACTTTCTGATGGTGTGAAAATTTGAAAACATGGATGGCATGGCAGTGCTATAGATCAAACGTCAAGTTTGATCTTGCCTCGTGTTAAGGAAAGGCTTCCGTACCTGTTTTTGGCCTGCACCCCAAGGTAGTAAAATTGATGATAAGGAAACTGAAGTTGGGTTTGATACCCCTCTATACGAAAACCTTTGGTTCCATCTGGGAATAATATCTCCTTATCTTTATATGATGTACGGCTCAGCAAGTGGCATACGATCCAAAAGTGCAGAAAGCACACACACTCACACTCAAAAAGGCATGTATTTGTGCCACCTTTTTTTTTTTTTTTTTTTTTTTTTTTTTTTTTTTTTTTTTTTTTTTTTCCATGTAACTGATGTGTAAAACTGTGTTTGTCTAGAATTTGTCTAGAATCGAGAGTTCTAATGGTGGAACTTCAAAATAAGCGACACACCTCACGTTGGATTTTACTATGAACAACGGAACCCCTCGATGAAGCAGAGAGTTTACCTACCTATCTTGTTACGAGAATCACAAGCATAGGTAAACTTTCAGATGACTTTTTTCGACCTTTTTGTTTTTTATTTGTTTATAGATTATAGATACGAGGAGTTGTCGTCGTGGTTAGTGTTGTTCATTTTCAGACCATATAGAAGAACTTGTGAACTAGTCCGCGGTGCGTGTAGTGTGCCCGTGAGCATAAAAGCTTGTGCCACAGTCAGCCTGGAATACAAACCTGGAGACTTTCTCTGGAAGAGAGTAAGTACTTAAGTGTATCTAGTTACGAACTGTCCTCGACTCCATGGGCTTGTAATTGGATTCCTGTTTCCCTTTCTCTCGTGGATTGGAAGAACGCCTTGTCTGAGATTGAGAGAGTTGACGTTGAGTAGGGGAGTGGCGAGTGGCCGTAAATTCAAGAGTACCTGCCACCGCAATTTGTACTGGAAGGGATCTTTCAGATGGCCTTTTGAAACTTTATGATACAAATGCACGAGTATTGTAAGTGCCACATTGGCTCATCCTGTTTCTATTCGACTAAATGGCTATGAGGTAGTAACGCATATGCCTTTTTGTGTCAGCCGCTCATTGTCGTCCATCGATCCCCATCTCGGGCTTCGCAGTGGATGTCGTGACATGTCGTGTTGTGCCGTAGCGTTATCGTAATTGGAGCAGTCTTGACGCGAACGTCGTGATTGTCCGTATAGCGTTCTCTTTGATCCATGAAGGCATTTGGGTTCTTTTGATATCAGAACTCTTCATCAGTAACCAGCAACTCGTGACAAAGTACAACGTATGGGCTCATGAAGTGTTGCCAAAACCACCGAAACAAGGTATCATATCCATTTTGTTTTGACTCTTCGTCAAAGTTCATTCGGCGGATTTCATTCAGTCGGCACTGCCTCTATGACACATTTTTACTTGTGTACTGTTTCGTGCAGTTTTCCCCTGCCGGACCGGCCCATTGTAACTGATTTAACAAGCCCTCAAAGCAAGAACCGCGCCAGAAATGCTCAATTCCGAAAAGCCCCCACCCTTCAGCATTCTCATAGACTGCATTTAGAACTTGGCGAACTTCTTGACGGACTTGCCGGTGCGGGGAAGGACGCGGAGAACGTTGAAGCGGACCTGTAAGCATATCGTGTCAGCCTCGCCGTGAAAAGCAGAAGAGAACCAGTTGATCGCTCGAAATAGCCTGACGCGTTTGGTGCTTCGCGCCAGATTTCAAGGGTCGTCTTCGGTCTCTCGGGAGAGTTGTTATCGGGATATGGACGTACAGTCTTGGAAAGGGGACGGCACTGGCCAACGGTAACCTTGTCACCCTCCTCAACACGGAAAGCGGGGGAGACGTGGGCGGCGAGGTTCTTGTGGCGCTTCTCGTAACGGTTGTACTT
Source organism: Neurospora intermedia (assembly GCA_037102815.1). NCBI lineage: Eukaryota > Fungi > Ascomycota > Sordariomycetes > Sordariales > Sordariaceae > Neurospora > Neurospora intermedia. The sequence goes on along the minus strand of BTPP01000003.1, from coordinate 1,494,835 downwards.
GGGGATGAAGTGGAGGTACTCGCGACGGATGATGATGGTGCGGTGCATCTTGGTGGAAACGACGGTACCGGACAAGATACGGCCGCGGATGGAGACCTGGCCGGTGAAGGGGCACTTCTTGTCTGTAGTAATAGGCAATTCATATCAGCCATTTGCTCCTCCTTCTCGTCTCATTTCGTCTCTCGTCAAATCGCCCCCCTTCCTTGCCGTCACCGCTCGCTTGCTCGTGATATTGCTCTTGTTGTATCGCGTTAAGTGTTGTTCGCCTTCAAATATTTCGTGCTGTCGCATGTTCTGTACTCGTCGGTTCGCATTTCGCAACAAAGCCGGCGGACGGTCGAGGAAGAGTCGGGCTGATCTGATAGACGTTCGTTTCACGGGTGTTCATGAAAACGTACCGATGTACTGGCCCTCAATGGCGGCAGCGGGGGTACGGAAACCCAGGCCGACGTCCTTGTACCATCTCCGGCCACCCTTACCCGGACGGGCAGACTTGACCTTGGTCTTGCTGTTGAGGAAGACTTTGAAAATCGAAGCTTGTCAGCGCGCCCAATTTCCCCATTGCCATCTTTTCCCTTGCATTTCCTCCCAGGTGCATAAACTCACTGTGAGGCTGCTTCTGGAAAGCGCGCTCGCTCTGCACGGTCAGTTCGGTAGCCATCTTGCCGGTCGGGTGATGCCCAAGATGGTGCTATGGTACGTGAGAGGTGAGATTGGCAGGAAGGTCGAAATTCCACGGGGCTCACAATTTTGCCAGTTGGGGATATTTTTTGGGGCTTGAAATCCGAAAAAGTGTGGAAGCGGCGGTGCAAAGCCACACTTGAGCCGCCTTGACCACCAGGCACCTTAACCAGCACCGCAAAACTCTGCCCACTGAGGGGTGTCTTGGCGCTCGAACGACCAGCAATTGCACCGCACCAGCCACAAGTGTGCATTAGCCACATAGGCCACGCGCACTATCCACTTGCGACTGGACTGGCTGATAGCGGGACATGTCCAGAACCGCGCACCACAGTCCCCTCCGCACTCAGGGCAGTTTGGTACCCACGAGTTGCCGGGGCAGTTTGGGTCGTGAAACAGCGCCCTGAGATTTGTGTTTACGGCGCCCTCTACCCCCCTTCCATTCGCGTGTTCACTGTTGCAAAAGTAAACAGTCTGGTCTGCCCCGCCGACGGGACCCGACCCTTGCGGCTGGAGGACCTGACTGGACCGAGCCTGAATCCAAAGATCGTGGAATGTCATGCGGATGCGCGCCGCCAAGCAGGGGCAAGTCGCGTCCAACTACCAAACCCAGGAAAAGAACGTGTAACTATACAATCATTTACCCACCCACTTCGTCGATGCTGGTGCGCCACCTCACTTCATCTGTCGCCCATGAAAAACGAACACCACATACGAGACTCCAATTGAGAATTGGGAGAGGAAGAGCCAAACCCGTCAACGGCAGAAAGTCGACATGACGTCGCAACAAGATGTTACGCTTCCCCCGACGCGGATCCCGCGCAAATCGATAAGCGGCGGCTCACCGACGAAGAAAAGGGCAGAGAAGGACAATGCAACTGTTGATATCGGCGCTATGGGCGCTGGTCGCAAGAAGATGCGCAGTAAGAGCATGGGCCCAGGTAGTCTTGACATCTTCAAGTCAGGCAATGGTAATCGCAGAGCCGTACGTTCATCAGCACCCCTGAACCCTTCCTGGTTAGGTAGTTAGACATGATACTTAAATGCCATCTCACTGTAGTCTCTGGCCGTACCATCACGTCCACCCCCAAGGTCCATTCTCAAGCCGACCTCACTCCCAGAAATCCCTACATTCAAATCGCGACAAGCCGGAAGCCAGGTCAACGGCACCGACCAATCGACCAGCTCATTTGATAGCGGCGAGGGCGGGACCAGGGTGGCCGTACGCACAGAGGAGGAGCAGCAAGCAGCTGCCCGAGAGCGCGAGGAAAAGGAGCGGGCACAGGTTGAGAAGGACAACAACGAGCGAAGGGAAGCGCGCAGAAAGTCCCTTGCCAACAGGAGAGTGTCCTTTGCCGCCGAAGCCACCCTGCACACCTTTCATGAGATCGAACTTCCCCAAGATTCGACAACGTCTACAGATACAACACGCCGCGCATCATCTTTGACCACCGCTCCATCCCCTGCCCCTTCGACCTTGGAAGCTTCTAAACCACTGCCTTCGCCCGATACCGCCGAAGATGACACCATTGCGTACGACTCCGACCTTGAGCATGCCGATAGTGTCGCCGAGATTCAAGCGGAGGAGATGACCGGGTCAAGCGATGACTCGGATGTTGAAGACGGCACTATGATGACGGTAGAAGCAGAAGAGTTGACCTCGGCCTCTATAGCAACACCACGCTCGCATTTCAGCGCAGACTCGAGTGGGGACTTGGATGAGAACCTCCGACTTGCGGCCCGAAGAGCTGTAACCCAACGACTGGATGAAGACGAAGAGGTTATTGCTGGGTTCGCAGGATGGGGAAAGAAAAACAATGCGCAGGAAAGCTCAAGCCAAGGCAGTGGTCAGCACACCCGTTCCAATCTCACACAGGCTGATCAGGTACCGGACACGGATATGGATGCGGATATGGATATGACCACCGCCGTGGGTGGAATCATTCGACGGATGAGTCCATCACCTGAGGGAGACGATGGCGATGACGTGGACATGTCGATGGACGTTACCAAGGCAATAGGAGGAATAATTGCACCACCAATACCATCAACCATTCAAGAGCATTCCGCTAGACCGGGTGCCAGGTCGCTTGAAGAATCAACAACGTCGCGTGGTGACAGAACCATGGAGCTCCCAACAGCAGTAGGAGAAATCCGACACAGCAGGGTTTCGGATGTGAGCCAGTTCGACACGGATGCTAACGAGGACATGTCGATGGAGATAACCACGGCAATTGGTGCGGTGTTGGGCGGGACCTCGTTTGGCAACGCTCCTCAGGAATCTCGGCCGACGACGAACAATGGGACGAATGATGAAGAAGATGAGGCTTCCATGATGGATATGACTGTCAGTGTTGGCCAAATTCTACGGGACAGGCCCGGAAACGAGGCAAACGACACCCAAGCGATGGACGTTACAGCGGTAGTGGGTGGTATCATCAAATCAGCCCCAACTCCTCAGCAGGGCTCGACAAGCCAATCAATTACGGGGCCTACAGCTAAAGAGAATATCCGTCCTCTCACATCTACGGCTGTGATTCGAACTTCTCCTAAGCGGCGGAGATCGGCGGTTGTAGATGAGAATGGAAGCCCTGGCCTTGCTGCCTTCCAGAACAATGGTCTCCGTCAAAGTTTGCCGCCTGCGAGCTCAGTGGCAGCGAGGGGGCTGTCTAATGACGCACCAAGCTCGCCATTACAGAGCTCGCCGTTGAGGAGCTCACCCACCAGGATTCTACCTACTCGAAGCTCTCCGGACAGGCGTCCTCTTGCAAGACAGCCCTCGCCAAGAAAGGCTCCAGAGACACAGCTGGGCACTCCGGTATCAAAAGCTGCACCTAGAATGATTGGGAGCCGATCAAGTTCACCTATACGCGCGGCTTCGCCCATGGCGAAAACCACACCACTCAGCCTGAAATCGAAGCTCTTCCGTCAGGACCCCTCTACTGGGCTTAACACTCCACGCATTGTGTTGACACCACAGAACCGCCGTCTTTCTGGAGTTGGCGCTGACCGACCGGGATTGGGCTCGCCTAAAGTTGCAGAAATTATTGATCGCCGAGATTCCATTGGAGAGACAGCTCCTGACTTTGTTCCCAGTCAACCCGATGGCCAACGCCGAGCTGTGGCCTTTGCGGACCCTCGAGTAATGGAAGCCGAGCTTGACAAAGAGAGGCGAGAGGAAGAAGAGAGAGAGAACAGTCGCCGGATTCTGGAGCGAGAAACGGATGGAGAGCGAGATGCCACTGTCAATTTGATGGAGATGATTCAGGGGCTCACGCCCAAGAAAAAGCCTTTACGTGGCCGGAAGAGCTTGGCCGTAGGAAGTGCAAAAGGCCTTTTGGGGAAGCGGCCCGTGGAGTTGGACCAGGATATTGATGATGATACTCCAGAAAAGGATGGAGTAAAACGGCTGAAGGGACATCAAGGCAGTCCAGTCAAGAACATCAGGCTGCAGGCGCCTCCGTCCAAGGCTGAGACCACAACGGGAAGAGAGACCGTATCTGAGTCTGTTGACCAAACAAGCAACAATACTGTCACACCAACTATACCGTCTTCGCCCACACAGACAATGACACCCAGAAATCAGGGTCGTTTCAAGGATGTCGCGAATGACCAGCCTACAATTACAATGGATTTTGACCACACCGGCCACATCGATGAGAATGCGGAGCAACGAGATGACGACGGAGAGCGCATTCATCTGCAGGATTTCCTCAACATGACGAGTATTCGGTTTATGGAGCTCACTACGACCAAACGAAGACACACTATTGCCCCGGGTGCTTCTCGAGACAGCACATCCGCGGAGGATAAGGATGTTACCTTTGAAAGTTGCGTGGTGGCTGGTGCCTGTACGGTGCCTATGCTAGAATTGTACCAGCATGTAGGTCAACCTCGCAAATCACTATATCATGTCTCTTGCTAACCATCAAACAGTCCTGTCGTGAACTGAAGAAATACATCTCAGAGGGACGCCGCATTGTGCGCGATATCGAGACCGAGACCTTTGTGGAAAACCCGCCGTTGTTCAAGGAGTACATCTCGGCCACTCCGGAGCTTAAGCTTCTCATGGATAACCAGTTCAAGAACGTCAAGAGCCACGCGCGGCTACTGAGCAAGGCGATGTGGTACGAATGGCGCATGAAGCTACAAGAAGGACTCAAAGAGGGGCTCTTCAAGATCTCGGAAGGAATGGACAAGGACGACGAGCTTCTAAGGAAGCAGCAGGAGCTCTTGTCTTCAGTCCTTCCCAGTCTGACCAAGCGGTACGGAGCCCTTGAGCGCGAGTTGGAAAATCTTGAGGCTGTCGAAAAGGAGCTTGAGGACTGCGACCCAGAGGACCTTGAGGCTGCTCGCGCGGAGCTTACCGAGCTTGACAAGACCATTGCTGAGAAGAGCAAGAAGATTGAGGAGCTTCGCCAACAGGTCGAGGAACATCAGACGGGCGTTCAATCCCTGACTGATCAGAAGCAGCAGTGCTTGGATGATATCACGGCGGCCGACAAGATTCGGGAGGAGTGCAGGGGGTGGAGCTTGACGGAGATCAGCTCACTCAAAGGTACGTGTTTACATTATGGTGTTGCTCATGTTCAGTTCTAGCAGATACTCACATGTCAGCAGCTCGTGTCGACGAACTGGAGAAGAAATCCGGCTGGGCCATCAACAAGATCGAAGCTTCGGTGATGTTCATGACCTACAAGCGAGAGATCGAGCTCGCCTTCGACTTGGCCTCCTTCAAGCAACAAAACGAACAAGGACCCACTATCGACATCCGATACATCGCACACAAGCGCGAACGCAACGTCATTCCCTTGACACCAGAAAGGATTTTTTTCATCGAATGCATCAGCAGCCACCTCCAAGCTCTTTCAAAATCCTCTCTATCCGTTAACCGCTTACTCACCATTGTCAGCGACGCGTGGGACAAGGCCGACACAGCAGCCGAGCAGATCCGGCTTCTCAACCTGAGCTTTCCCACCAAAGTAACTCGGACATCCGACACAACCCTCGAAGTCCGCTCCTCGCTGCTTTTGGCACCTCTACAAACTCGCGTCGAAGTTTGTCTAGCCCTGGAGAGAATTCTCAGCAACAAGAATAGCGACTCTCTCGACGTAAGAGTCACATCAGACGCCAAGGTCCTTTACGGGGAGCAGTTCACCAAGTCCAAGTTGAATGACTTTCTCAAGAATAAGCTCGGGAAGCAAGTGCTTGGGAACAAGGAACAGCAGCAAGCTCGCGGCAACAAAAAGAAACAGCAGCAACAGGAATGGAGTGAGGTCGTGTTAGAGTTGTACAAGCGGCTGATGGCCAAGGGTGCCAAGGTGGGGCATTCTGGGCAGACACAGTTGGCGAATGGGAGTGCGAATACGCAGCACCTGCAGGGCCTACAAGACCAGGGGGTGGCGCTGAAGTAAACAAACTTTCTGGGTGTGTTTGGGAATTCGGGTGGCTCAGGTGGATGGTGGATGGAGCAGGGGTTCGACAGCGGCTGAATGACTGCACGCTTATAGGATGACCCGTTGTGTCCTCTACACAATTTCACTACGACAGCGCCGTGTTGTCTCAATCAAATGCCTGAACTCGGATGGATGGGGAATTGTACGGATGAAGGATGTTCAAGTATGGCTTTTGAGTATCGAGTATTGGTATGATGATAGATACCCTTGGCTAGATTATATGGTTTACTGGCTACTGATTGTCCTCGCTTGATTGACCATGTCTTTGGTGTCTGTCTCTGGAAATACGCTATGTTGATGAGGGGTTCGCGTTGTAAATGTCAAATGCCACGCTTGATGGACAAATTGGGTTCTGATATGTTTGCTTGGATCAACTTGGCGGTCTTTAGTCTGTCTACTTTGCGTTTGTGGACTTTTTGATATACATAGGTATTTTCCTTGGTGTGCCGTCAAGCTGAATTTCCTTGATTGGCTGGCTGCTGGCTTTTGTCCTATAACCTACTCCCTTGAGCCTTGACCAAGGAGAGGAACAAAGGAAAAGAAAAGCTCTCTCGTCTCAATTCCAGGGGACGCTTTCTATCACATAGTTGTTCCAATCCACGCGTTCACCAATCCAGAAGCAACCGGGGCTAAGACGTCAAGACGACCGCGACACGTAAAATTGGAGGATATAGATGACTACCTTACCCTGTCGTCAGATTCCATATGTAGTTCACCCCCGTGCCGTTGTGTATATCGCGAGATACTAATAATTATGGATTTCCATTTTATAGAAATTGACCTTCACGAACTATCCACCAGGCATGCAGGTAGGCACATACAATGTTTTAGTGACCGAACACATTCCAGGCTTCATTCTGGGCTGAAGAATGAAAGCTGTAAAAGAACCATATATTTCAAACCAAGATCAAACCGAACGGTGTAGCGACGGCGCTTCAAAGTGTGGGCATCGTTGAGAGATAGACTTGGAGTTGAAGGTTTACTGCATCTTTGAGGACCTGACATGACGTATGCGGCAGGCAGACACAATTTCAGAGTAGATGGACCACATCTTTTGATTCACCACATCGGCGTGATAGATCCATGATATTTGCGGCGATGACCATTGGTCCCTTCAGTCGACTGACTACCATGTTCCGACTCGTCTGGTTTGTTTACCACCTAGTCATGATGGTGTATACAAACGGTACCTCCAATCTTGATCTTGATAATGGACCAAAATCGAAAAAAAGGATGTTTGGATTTTAGTAGGAAAATGCACGACAAGAAACGATGATCGCGAAATGTTTGTAGATGTTCAATGCGGTTATGGTTCGGTGCACACTACGGCTTCAACACAGCTTTCTACCTATCTATCTCAATTCGTCCAGGCATGCGCACCTACTTTCGGTTTCTGATATATGGGTAGATCCGATCGTGCAGGTCTCGTACAAATTGCACGATGTAACTTGCGATACGGCATACTCAATTCTAGATTCTGTAGATGTCTGAAACACATCTTGCCTGATCACCCATTATTACCACACGAAGCCAATAAAACTGCCTGAGAATGTACCTGATGTTTAATAAAAGCGTATTGGAGGCAGTCAGCTGGTTTGGGGCATTTGGAGGCAAGTTCGAAATGATGGGAACGGAAAGTGAGTGTTGGAGAATAAAAAAGAAAAAAAGAACAAAAGCCACCTAGGATGGTGTATGGTAGGCAGCTAGCAGATGCCAGACAATCAAATGAATCCCCATCAGCATCAAGTTCGACAACCAAGCAAAAGCTCAAAGTTTTTGCAAGAAACCTTTTCATTGTCAAACTAGCTCCTGGTCATTGACCTATTTCTGTATTTACTCCCCTGATTTGGGGCCTTTGAATTTGAGTGTCATGATAGTAGCGAGAACGCCAAGATAGGACCCCATCTCCACCACGTCATCGCACAAAATGCTCAACAAAGACGGCGTAAAGGGAGGACTATGCATGCAGTGAATGGCTATGAGAGTAGAATCTTGATTTCCAGTGTACTGTAGTGTTTTGTTTCAAGCAAACACGAAAAGCTAGACGGTGAAGTGCGAGTGTCAAGGGAGCGTCAGAAAAGGACTCCAAGTGTTGCAAATTCACACCATCATCACCATTCGATACAAATACCCCTCTAACGCATCGTACTGCCAAAAGATTTCTCTCAGTTATTGTTGCATGCGATAGGTGTAATTGACAATTTATCCTGTCAACATCACAAATCCCAGGGTGGTGACGTGAGAGTGTCCGCGCAGTGGCAGGCAGCCAAAGTCAACGGATTCTTGATTGTCACGGTGATAATGTATCATCAAAAATACACGATGGCCATTCCTTGTTTGCACAACAATGAATCGTGGTTATACGAAGGGGAACAAGCCCTTTAGTCAAGGGTGACACGCCAGGCTGGCACGACCAAAGGCATTTTGGTGTACCTCTGATTGCTTGAAGCAATACTGTTTGCGCGCGTAGCAACATATAATGCCACCGATACAATTGACTGGAAGATCCGCATAGCATCCTATATGGGCTCCTCATCTAGCCTGCGTGCTTCCTTTGCGCTGTGATCCATAAAGCTGACCTGGTTCCCAATGCTTTGCTCTAACATACCCTTTCAACCCCGTATAAAGACCAGAGAGTATGCTTCACGGGCTGGGCTTTTTGCGTTCAGCGAAGAGATCTCCCACCATTTTGGCACTCAGCTCCAAAACAGCCACCTACACTAGATATATCAACCGACATTCATTCATTTGTACATGAAAAAAATCCTCACTCGCCCGCTGTCTTTCTGGACACGAAGTTCCCAAGGTACTCTCTACCAGTCCCGACATTCCCCATCACCCAACTTCGAAGGTCTGAGCTCGGCCTCACCCAAATCTCACTTTGCAGTTCGTTATCTTCGCCATTGATAGCAGGAAATGCAAGACCGCATGACCCATCGATGGGGTATCCAAAGTACCGCACCTGCATATGACTACAAACAGCGACCCGAGGAGTCAAAAGTAAGGCGGAGCGACCATCAAGGTCCTCTCCGAACCGATACGTCTTGATAGGAGGATGAGTGTCCACAATCTGCCATCAAATAGATACGCACTGGCCAGAACCTCGAGGTGAAGACGACCCCGCGATAACCTGAATTGTTGTAAGATTCAATACACCCCGGTTACCTCAAACAGATAGGTATTACGCAGGAGGGACTGCCTCGTGTTGGCGGGGTCTTGACGACAATACGGCTATCTTGAAGCATACTCAGAGGTACCTTCCTTTGTAGAGACCAAGAACACTGTCCAGGGAATGGAAGCAAAACCGTAGCATCAGGACCAACATAGGGAAGCACGGATTAGAGCACAAGCGAAGTAAAAGTGGCTGTCAGGATTCTGCAATATGCCTAGCAAGTAGATGGCTAACCTGAACCTGAACCTCTGGTATTCCTCTTCACTGAATAGACTCGCTGCCACTGAATAGTCCACCTGGTTAAGCGGAAGTGAAGGTGAGATCAAGGTGAAAGTTCTGCCAACCTGGATCCTTACCCCGCGGTCGAAAAGTGCCAGCTCACAAGTGAGGCGGACCTGAAAGTTCGGACGACGGGTCCAGGTGACGATTTTGAAGGTTTCAATACCTGCCAAGTACGTACCAGGAGCCATTCACTCGACTGGCCTGCCGTTATTTTCAAGGTCGCCGGTCACTTGCCATAGCAACCACGGAGCAACCATACCGGTTGACCAACCAGAGGACGCTCTGGGAGCGATTTCATCCCAAGTCGGCCTCCCTCAAACATATCGACCAGGTTGGCACACCTTCCAACTACGATTTGAGTGAATGCTGCGGCCGCAGAGTATTGTGGACGGTATTTTAAAAACCCCTCCATCTCTCTCCCTCTTCCTCCTCTTCCTCTTTTCTTCTCTCATGCACCATCCGTTTTTTAACGTCGATACAGCATTCGCGATCGTTCAAGCAAGCCTTTGTCAAAGCAGCACCAGCAGCAACAACAACCGCAACAGCAACAACAATCGCACCCTCGCTTTGAGTGTGCCAGCAAGATGGAAGACCTCCTGAGCTGGTTTCTCACCATCGTGTGGTTGGGGGTTTGCGCCCTCACCACCGTTGTCGGCTTCTGTGCCCTTTTTCTCTGCAGTAAGTCGATGGTTTCTAGTCTAGAACGGACAGGCAATCAGTGATACTAATGCTCCCTCAAATAGCCATGGCAATCGCCCACCCCGTCGTGGCGTGGGAGAAAGCCGAGGTGATTTTCTTGAAGCTCGTCGAGAGGCTCCTTGAATATCTCGATCTCGTCTACCTCTTTCGGCTGTTTCTCTCGGTTTCGACTGGCCTTGTTCTTGCGGTTCTTGTCTCCAAGTTGGTTCGCATCGGCTTGAAGCATCCCAGGTATCGCAAGGTCTGTCGAAGAATCAGTCGCTGCGCCGAAATTGTCTGGTTTGTCGCCTCCAAGGGAGTCTCTGCTTGGAAGGTGTTTTCGCAATGGGTTCTCCGGTTCTCTCAAGCCGTTCGTCTTCGCCAACAACGCACCGGAAAGGTATACCTGTCCTTGGAGATGTGGTACCTTCCTGTTATCGTTCATCGATATGTCCCTCCGCCCACCCCAACACCTTCCATTGCCCCCGACAACCAGACTGTTGATCAGTCCGAGATGACCGTGGAACATCAGGCTGTTCCTCAGTACCTTCTTTGCCAGCGCGAGGGCTGGCAGGGTTCTGAGAATCTTGATGATGGTCATCTCGTGAACCGCAGCACCAGAGAAGACGTAGCCCGCCCAATTGCCAGCCCTGTTATTCCGGAACAGGCTGAGCACACCCAAGTCGCCAAGTCGACCCCGGCCGTCTCTGCTTTCGATATCGTCCACGCCGGTCCTGCCCCTCCTCGTCCGTCCATTCCAGAACGGCTCAAGGGTCTGGAACTGCTAATGGAGAAGACCGCGCGCGAAATGGGCATCTCAGTCGAGCAGTTCAAGGCCCGTCGGGCAACGAGCTCCCCGACGATCGTTGAAGAGGCCGCGCCAGGTTCGACGGCGCCTAACCAGCCACAACTGCCCGAGGCCGACACGCAGCATGCTCCTCAGCCGATGCCCGTACGGAGCACCCGCTACGAGCGCGTGCTGAAGAAGCTGTCCAAGTCTCGCCGCCACGTCCCAGCCCCCCGTTATGATTTATTTCAATCGGACTCTGTCTACGAGGAGATGGTTCCTGAATCTCTCATGGCAGTGGCAGTGTCGAGGCCGGCAGCTGTGGCTGAAGCACCCATTTCTGAACCGGTTGTCGTTACGGAACCAACTGTCGCTCCGGAGCCGATCCACGCGGAGATGAAGCTCACCCCCCCGGAGATTGTCATCACACCGCCCTCCCCAGTCTTGGTTTCTAGGACCATTGTTGAGGATCAAGTTGTTGGCAGTGGCATTTCCAGCATGCCCGACAAGCTCGCTCCCAAGCCTATCCTGACGGAGAAGCCTATTCAGGAGATTGTCGCGGTCCCTTCTGTTCCGTCCTCTGTGGTACCCCAACTGCAGCTGAGCGAGCGGAACACCGTGTCCGAGCAGGAGATCGAGGATCTTAGACTTCGTCTTGAGGTCTTGCGAATTTCCCCTTCTGTTGCTGTATCTACATCTGTAGACGAACAGAAGACTGTTGGAAATGGCGTTCAGTCGCCTCTCCAGGTTCCCGTTCTTGCAACCCTCGCATCACCCGCTGATGACCTCGTTCCTTCCGTCGTCGATTCGGTGGAAGACTCCATCTTGATGGAGCCGGTATCAGCCCGTCCTTCGGACGATGATGTGGATATGGGTGAGGATTCATCTGTCTTGTCTCTTGCAGGACCTGTGTCCAACGGAGTGGCTCACAGTGAAGTGTCTCCGGACCGTGATCTGGCCATGATGGACATCGAAGTTGCGACTACGGTTAACGCTGGTCTATCCGACGACCAGCAGATGCAAGACGGCGATGACAGCCACCAAGATTGGATCCACGAAGAGTCGCCCGTGGTCTCGTCGGACATGGAGTTGTTTCCGCTACAGCAATCTTCTGAGGCTATCGTTTTTGGTGGGCAAGCTGTTCAACTTGTCCCGCTCGACTCTCAGCAACCAATCTGGCAACTTCCCTCGATGTTTCCTGAAGGTCAGACCGACTTCAACTTTGAGTTCACGATGCCCTCTCTGATCCAGCCCCAAAATGTTGAGCACGACATGGTTGATGTTCCCCAGTCAGACATGGTCACGACGCTTTTTGGGTATCCCATGGTCGAAATGACATCGCCTTTCAACTCCATCCAGACCGATACCACTATGGAGGGTCACTTCGATTATCCGGCTCCCCCTGCGTTCACCCCCGGCCAACAGCAACAACCCTGGAACATTGTTGAGCAGCCGACCGCAGCTACTTCCGATCGCGTCCTGGTCTCCGACACGATTGACTTCAACATGTTGGTGGATCCCAATCTCGACAACATGTTCGACAATGTGGTCTCGCCAATGGCTCCTCAGCCTAGTCCGGTTTCCGTTACCGCAGAGTCTGGCATGGGATTGGTTACTCCCACTTCTCAGGCTGTTGACAACCAAGCTCTTCCTGTAACCTCCGAGCAGATGCCGGTGGTTGCTGATATTCTTCCCGAGTTCGACATCAACTCGATTCATCCAGATCTCCGGTACGTCGACACGCCGCTTGATGTGGCAGTAACTCAGGGTATCGCGCCGGCGGTTGAGCAACCATCAGAGCAGGATGTTCCTCAACAGCAACCTGAACAGGAGGTTTCTCAGTCAGCCCCGGCTACCGACGAGTACCCAGGCGTTGAGGTGTGCGAGCCTGAGATGTGGGCTCAGCTCCAGGTGCTCCAGAACTATGTCCTCGAACACGATGCGGAAGAGAACAACTCGCAATCAGAGTATCCCGATCTTCCCCCGCAATCAGACTTGGAGTACCCTGAGCCCCCGGAGCACCCGGCCGAGGTAGATCAGATGCAGGAGTTGGGCTCGCCAACGTTCACCCCTGACGTTGACGATGGAGCAAGCAACGGCTCTCTTGTTTTGTCGCCACCGGGCACACCTACTTCCATTCGGTCGTGGGACTATTCGCTCTTCGGGAGCCCTCCTCCGGTTTGCTCGGCGCCGACTCCCCCCAACCGGTCGCCCACTCCTCCTCGCTCTACTGGATTGGACTTCTCCAATGCGGTGTTCCAGCCAACTCTCCCTGTCGGTGCACCGGTATTCACCTCGGTCTCGACATTCCAGCCAATTCTTCCCGCTGCTGCGTCAGGCTCCAACCAGGCCTCGCCCTCCAACATCTTTGGAGAGGACTTCAGGCCTGATCATACCACCCCGGATGATCCCAATTTCCGGGTGCATGACGCGGTATGGACCATGAATGAGCAGGACAGGATGTACCAGGCCTTCCTGGTTGGTCAGAGGCTCACTCAAGCGGATTATGCCTCGGCGAGTTTGCAGGTGGAGATCATGCGGCAAACCGAAGGGGCGGACATCTACACCGAGCATGAGGAAGACTCTGATTGCTCGATCGAGAGCTCTGACGAGGAGGTTGTGATTCCGATCAGCCAGCGCAGGATTGCGATGCCCAGGTCGCGGGCGAGCAGAGCGATGGCGACGGCACCGGCACCGGCACCGGCACCGGCACCGGCACCAACACCGGTCACTCCTTCAACCACGGCAACTCCCCCTGCCGGTGAGATTATCCCTCCGGCTGTCAGCGACTCGCCTGGCGAGGAGCAGGACGCCGAGAGGGATTTCACTGACCTTGAACTGGAGCTTTTGGGCATGGTCAGCGAGGACGAGGAGCATCCTCAGAGGGCCGATGAGGAGGGCCCTCAGAGGGCCGATGAGGAGGTCATTCGGCGCAGGCCCCTCGCAAAACTACCAAGAAGGCGTCGCAACCTTCCTTCACACAGCAACACCGGCAATTAAGACAAGGATCACAAGGCGACACATAAGCATATGGCATAAACGGCATGGGTGGTCCCGGGCGGGCGCCACTCAAGTTCGTACATAAGTCCAGCTTGTCGTTGTTCTCTCGAGCATGAGGCGGGTATGGGTAGGAGCTCAGAGAACCTGGGTCGTTTTGCGGGGCGCGAAGCAAAACTTCCCAGCTTGTTAGAATTCCTTGATCTGTGTTCGGTTGTTGTCAGTCTTGTTCGTTCGGTTTGAGAGTGTGTTGTCTATCGGGATCTTTTTTCGCCTTTCCATCAGAACTGTCACCTTTTTCTTCCCTTTTCCGACAATCTTCTACATCGATGACACACACTTCTCTCACCAGCGGGCTTGACTTTACATAAGAGGTTCTAGGCATGGGTGGGCGGGTTGGCCAGAACCAGGGAGTTTGGTTGTATGTGAAATGATGACAGGCTGGTCATTCCTGTCCTCTCATGATCATCAATCAACTACCCATTTCTCACTCTCGTATTGTCGTCATCAGCGGTCACACTGAGTACATTCGGCTACAGAGTTCCTTCGCACAGTCGCCATCGAAAGGCCACATTCGGGAACAGGTGCTGCGAATCTTTCTATATCAGGTTTCTGGTAAGGGTGGGTGGGATGGCCAGAAATAGGGAGTACAGTTTTCTGTCTCTCGATATGTTGCAACCAAGAAGTCACGCTTGGCAATAAAGCAACCTGATATCAGCTCCGGTGCCTATAATCGGAAGCATTTTCTCATTGATCTCTCGGCGCCTATAGTCGGAGACATTACGTGTTTGCGGATCGACAACTTATGTTGGCAAGCTAGTCACACTTGCCTTCTGTCCTACCAGCAACACAACCCTCAACGTCGTCGTTACCGAGTCAGTCACGCTCACATTCGCAAGGCGAATCGACAACGTTCTGTCAGATTATCTGTTCTTTTTCTGTTCGAGTCATTCGTCGTTTTCAGATCATCTTTTACCAGCTTCAGACCTAAGTATGTCTGTTTGCGATTCATTGTCACGATTACTGTCAGCATCATCTTCTTACCAGACTTATCCACCTCTTCCGGATTTCATTGCAGCAACTTTATCACTCTCGAAAGGCGAGACAGCAGCAGTGATATGAGACTGACAGCATACTTACATGGCAACTCATCTTTTGACATCTATCAATCAGAAAACACCAAACAAGACAAAAAAATTGAAAAGGGAAAACAATCACCAAAAAATGTGCGAGTACATGGACGACCATCACCTGACAACAACTGTACAAGTACCACGTCAGTTTGCCGACAGCTTTCTTTTCTCACCAAGGCATACCGACGAAACGATCATGTCGAAGGCCAGCATCTTGACACCCAGTGCTATTTCGACCAGATCACCGCGACCATCAATGTGCAATCACTCAAGCACGTTGACAGCATATGACCAAGTGCCGCCAATCTTCTTTCTTCTCTAAGGCACGAAAAAAAATGAAACCAAACCAAAAATCGCAACACTTCATTCGAGCATCTTTTCTCTCAATCTCGGATGTTCAGCCATTGATAGTGACCAGTTCAGCAGCGCTACATCTCTCTCATAGTAGCCCGAGAACTCAAAAAGAAACAACGTGTGACCAGTTCAGCTCCGCTTCATCACTTTCTTCACTCAAACAAGAAGCAGCTGACGAATCAAAATCAACATGTCAAGACATCAACGATTTACCTTGTCAAGACATCAACAAGAACGTCCTCAATCAATCATGGATGTTCACCAATGTGACAAGTTTGGGTCTGCCCCAACCAACTCTTCAATCTTCGAATCTTCAAACACATATCAAAAAAAGAAAAAAAAGAAAAAAAGTGACAGCAGACCCGAGCGAAAGGAACCAACATGTCGAGACTCAAATCAATCTTCAGATCGTCTCGACATCGGCGACGTCCTCAAACTTTCAGACTCAGGATGTCCAAACATGTGGCATGTTCAGGACTGCAAACGATCAACCAAAATCTCAAAGCTCCGTTCAAAACAAATAAAAAAAGAGCAAGCAGTCCGAACGAAAACCCGAAT
Source organism: Neurospora intermedia (assembly GCA_037102815.1). Classification (NCBI taxonomy): domain Eukaryota; kingdom Fungi; phylum Ascomycota; class Sordariomycetes; order Sordariales; family Sordariaceae; genus Neurospora; species Neurospora intermedia. The sequence continues at coordinate 1,478,737 of BTPP01000003.1, read as the reverse complement.
CAACCATGTCTCGACTTACAACTTCCAACCGTGAACAACTTTCTTCAAACTCACATTGTCGAGACATGACGATTCCCCTCTTTGCATGCCTGGTCAAAAACCAAAACCTACACTTGAAAAGACCGGCAGCAAAGCTTTGCATGGCTTGGTCGACACCAATCACAACTCGTCGACCAGAAGCAAAGCAAATCTTGTGGCATAGATTAACACCTGCGATTCAACAGCTTCGGGTAAGACTCCTCTTTCCCATCTATCTCCCTTCCTTCTGCTGTTTGACACATGACTAACAAAGATGACAGGACTCTGTGAAACAAAAATCAAATTGAACACACTCAAACAAAATCAATCACGTCGAGCACTCCCACAAGCAGTTGAGATCGGTACCCTAAAACAAGGGGCTCCTCATAAGAAAGGAGAAAAAAACCAGATGGTCCAAAGCAAACTCAACGATAGATTGCAGTAAGTCCTCAATTACCTCACCACCTGGCACTTTCTTGATTTGACGGGCGAGCGGCATGGCTAACATTGACGACAGAACCAAAAACATAAAATAAAAACCATGTTGAGTTGGACCATCAACGCCAGCGATTCGACAGCTTCGGGTAAGTTGCCTCCCCTTCTCTTTCTCTTTCCTTCGTCCTCTCGCGCAGCTTAAATATCAGACAAGCTAACGATGAATGTTGTAACAGGTTTCGATGGAAACAAAACCATATATCGAACCAAACCACCACTTACTCAAATCACTCATTCACGACGTCGAGCATTCCCATTGTTGTCGAGATCGATACCCCCAAAAAGGGGGCTCCCCTAAGAAGGGAAAAGGATGGTCCGAGTTATACAAACTGAACTCACACCAAAAGAAAAATATGTTGAGTTGGACCATCCATTGTGGGTGCAAAAATCGCATTCCAGAGCAAAGCTTGACGAAACACCGAAGAAAAAAGTAAGTTCCATGGCCTCAACAAACACATGATCACTGATGATGAAGAAGGAAGCAAATGGCTAACGATTAGTACACAGATTCGTGTTGTTTTATGTTGAGTTGGCCTGCCCAGGTTGTAAAATCAGCAACACTCAACAGACTGTCAATGTATGTACCACCTGATCTCTCCTTCTGTCGCCATGTTTGGGATTGTTTACTGACTTGGATGTGTCTGCAACAGAAAGCCGAACAATTGCTGCTGCAAATGAACCAAATAAACCAAACCAAACCAAATTCAATTCAAAATCAGGAACCAGGTAACGAGTAACGGACTTTGAACCATCCATGGCGGCATCTCGACAAAGCCCTTCAACTTCTATCTACTCTTGAGCTTCGTCCAGCCACTCGTCCCTCTAGTATTGGCACTACTAGTACTCGTTCCAGCAACAGCAGCAGCAGCGTCGGTTGAGCCAGCCGCATTACCACTCGAACCAAAATTCCCTCTTTCTCTGGCAACGGCTCCCGACAAACCACCGGCACCAACAACAGTCGAAACAGATTCAACCCAGAAATCACCGTTCACCCGTCCGTCTCTATCACCAATCTCTTCTTTCCGACGACGTCGCTTAACCAAAACTCCAAGACGACCGTCGTCATGTTCAAAAGCATCGTCCAGCTCGTCACCCTCGATCTTCTCCCATTCCAACATCGGCGCCTCGTTAATCAACCTCTTCTTCAACCGATCCGACATGCGGTGCGGACTGGGGAGTCTGCACCTGTCCAACCACTCCTTCCCTTCCAAACTCTCGAGGAAGTTGTGGATAGTCCCATGAGACCAGCGACCTATAACCAATCTCGGGTTGTTGTTCGCCGTCGTACTCTCTTCAGACGGTGTCGTCTCATTACCTTGACCACTGGGACTTGGACTTTTTGGGAACATGTTCGGATCAACCGAGCGCCGATGGAGATTATCGCCAATCAACAACCGGTATAAATTGTGGCCCATGTTGCACAGCTCATCGTAGGTATCCCGTGAATCAAAACCAAACGGGAGACCTTGCGTGCAACAGGCCCAGGCGATATTGTGGGCCAGCAAGCAGACGGCTTCAATAAACATTCCGGCCGTCTGAGGGTCTTCCTTGACTAGAGCGGGCAGCGGCTTTTCGATCCAGAGCGGACGGGGACGGTGGGGGAAAGATCTGGTTTTCTCAACATCGATCGGCGGTCCCTCCAACCCGGACTGCTGGTGTTGACCAGGTAACATGGTCGCCGGAAACGGTGGCTCCTCTAATTGATAAGACGCCTGTGGCCATAAAATTGTCGGTCGCGGGTAGTCTTGGTGTGGAAGTGTGATTTGTGAAGGAAGCCGAATGGCGAGATAATGTGAGGTCAGCATCACCAAATGAGTGATGTTGGCCAGGGATGTGTTGATAACCTCCGGTGAGAGGCCTACAGAAACACACAAAAAAAAGTAAGTCAAGCTGATTGTCGGAGGCATTGCGAGAAAAGGGGCTAACTCACTGTTTAGAGCATGCAAGTCGATAATCTCGACACCGCCGAGCTCATACCGTTTCGAAGAACCCTTGCGAATCTGCCGAAGTCCAAACAATCTGGCAGCCTCCTCGCACAGAAACGATCTCGTCGACGCCATGGTGTCAGCACAAGCAGCCCATTTGAATCGAATACGGCGGATCGACTCCTGGGTCTCCTCCAGCTGGCGGTTTCGCCTCGCTGCAACTCCCGTCGACATGGCCGATAAATCAGACTTCTTCCGGGCGAGAACATCCTTCTTCTTCTCGACCTCCTTCCTGGTCTGCTCGGTCTGTCTCTTCAAGCGCTCACACTGCGCCATGATCTCGGCGGTTCGAGCATTAGCGGCAGCCACTTCCGACTTGAGTCGGTCCAGGTAAGGCTTCCTGGATGGCCCTTCTGCTTCCTCTTCTGCGACGGTGCGCTCTAACTCTTCGTTCTCGATCAGGACTCGTGCATTCTGCACTCGGAACGGGTAAAGCCGATTACGCGCATCAACAGCGCAGAGAAAAGGCACCCTTCCCTGATGCGAGCGGTCGCAAAGACTGCAACAAATCATTTTGAACAAGAACAAGAAAGATGGTCTCGTCGAGAAATCCAAAGTGGTGAGTTTGGTTGCGAAGAGGAAAAGGGTTGTTGTCTCGTGGATGTCAGCAACAGAGGGGCTAACTTAATATGCTGGTGGTTATCGATGGAACAGATCTTCATCCAAAGACTCGACGATGACATGACGAAACGGCCGATGTTTGCTGCCCGATGAGATACGTTCAAAGCAATACCGAAACCGACGAGCGGCGATGAAACAAGACGACGAATGAATATCAATCAAGACCAATCATCTAAAGAGAGAGAAGCGGAGCGGTGTTGGTGTCAAGAAGGAGAAAGATAAACAAGATCAAAAACAGTCTCCAGCACACGAAGACACACGCCCCTGGGCGTCATCCGAGGAGGGCAGTCACCGGGATTATGTTTCACAGCATCAAGTCACAATCCTCGCCGCATCTGGTCAAGTGTCAACGCCCTGCTACCTGCCCCGGATTGGCGCGTAGTACCGACCCACTTCCCGCTCTTGCCTAGCTCGACAGCCGCCCATCGCTCTCGGCCCCTCTTCCAGAGGCTCCAGCGCCCTCCACTCGCTGTGAGCGAATCCTCCACAGCTGCAACCGCGTCCATTCGGCGGCTTCCGGTCTCACCAAAAGTAGAGGTACCTAGGGTAACCTCAACGTCCTCTCATCCAAGCGAGGTCACAGAAAGGAAGCGACCAAGACGAGACCTCGATTTCTCTGTCACACTCACACACTTGCACAAAACTTGCAGTGTAGCACAATCCAATCGGCAACAACGCACTCATCGGGCAGCAGATACTCTCAAGACATCGGCCAAGTCTACAAACAACTACCAGTCAGTCTCCCAGAAGAGAGAGACACAACAGGAACTAAACATCCAATCAACAGCAAAGTGAAAGCGGCATCACTTGCGACAACTCATAAACAACAACAAAAGGAAGGAGCATAACCTGCCTTTCACTCACGCCTACCAGCGCCTTCCGCCCTTGTCCTTACAAACCAACAACATGGCATCTACCCCGCCTCAAATACGGCAAGAACGGCCAGAGTCGCCTGATTCGGATCTGAGCACCGCTTCTCCAGCAGGCAGCGAGCACAACCGCAGCTCTTACTTTGGCGGGGACGACTCTTTTGACCGCAACATCCAGTCACCTCAGTCACCTCAGTCGCCTCGATCACCTCGATCACCTCGATCACCTCAGTCGCCTCAATCACCTCGATCACCTCAGTCGTCTCAGTCGCCTCAGCTCCTCTCGCCTCTTCAACCAGTGCGCTCAACGCCCATCGTCCCTATCATGGACAACAACAGCAACACAAGCGGCGGCCCGGACAGCGACGATGACGACCTGGCCAACAGCCCTAGTGACCACGGCAATAACGCAGAGCCGACAGTCACCCAGTTCCAACAGGATCAACAAGACCGCTCCTCCCCTCCCCCCCTCCTCCCTGCCACAGTTTTCCAAGGCAGCAACAAGAATCACAACTCACAGCGCCCCCAGATCAAGACTCCTGAGCCGCGCAACAACACCACCACTCCCACCAACGAACCGATTACCATCACCAACCAAAACAGTAGCAACCAAGGCAACCACAGCCACAGCCTTTATCAGACCCTCAACCCAATCCAAACCTCCATCAACCCAACCCCTCGGAACATTCTCGCCGCGCACACTCTCTCGTCGCCCAGCACTCCAGGCACTCTACCCAACTTTGACTGGGACGACTTCGTCACGCGCTACACCGAGTCCCTCTCAGCCGCCGACGCCCAAGAGCAAGAACTCCTTGAAGAGTTCCAGCAGCTGGTCCAGTACTTCAACGTGTGGGCCTCATCTTCTTCAGCTCACGACACGGACCGCGCCGTCAAGCGTCTGCAGACGCGCGAGCGGTACGTGCGCCTTTCGGAACAGAATCTGGCGCAGAGGAGAAAGCATTTGACAGAGGTGGTGAGGGCTTTTCAGAGCGCGCTGGCGCTGTTGAGTCAATCTTCTTGATGGCACAATGAATTATGTCTTTTGGTTGAGGCAAGAAACAAAAGTTGGTGGTTAATCATTCAGTGGTGGTGAGGAGGAGGGGGAGCGGCAGCAGTATGAGCACATGACTGCTTTTACAGAAAATGAACAAAAAAAAACCAAAAAAAAAAGAGAAAAAAAAAAGGCGTGGTCCCTGTGGCGGCTTGACCGTGGGTCGGACTCATGCCGTGGTGGAGGGTAGTTTGGAAGAGGGGAAGGCGTGATCCCAAAGGCGGCTTTGACCGTGGGTCGGATGCACGCCGGGGGAGGAGAAGTGCGAAGTGGGTTGTGTTTTGGCTTGGTCTTTTTTTGGTGGTTTTGTCTAGAATAGCTGTAGATAGCTTGGCCCCCGGGGCAGGTTGAGGGCCAAGGGCCCGACAGGTATGTTCACCCTTTTGCCTTTCCCCTTCTGTTTACCGCAGCTTTACTAACTCTTCTACATGCCAGGGTCGGGGTCAAGCGGAATTTAGGGCGCATGTATGTATCCTAATTTCCTTTCTTTTTTCTTTGATCATACAGGGACTAACTGTTTTACACTTGCAGGAATGGAAGTCGGGACGGGGGAGGAAGAGGGGTGTAGATAGGGTGCGCATCATATAGGTTGGAGAGAATAGGCTTTTTAGTGTTGGTAATGAGAAGAAAGAAACGAGAAAAGCGAGCACAAGTTGCTCGGGAGCATAAAGTGCTCTAAATGGGGAAGTGGTCAGGGAGCATAGATTGCTCAGGAAGAGCTTGAAAAGGGTTGACATAGCCACCTGACAAAGTCGGTGAGCTTACGATGGTGAGGGTGGAAGACGAATTTCATGTGTTGAGAGTTTTTGTATACCAGACAGAAGTCTGTGTGGATCATACAAGCAGAATTGCTGCGAGAATTGGAACTGGGAAGAAGCAAGGTCTTCTGTTGGGGCGGTAATGGTGGTAGTCACGGTTGTTAAACCAAGTGCTTTAACAACTTTGGGCTTCAAGGAGGTCACGATGCAAATAGGTATAAGCGGTGGATGATGATCGAACACGTTAACACATTACTTATGTTTCTCACGATTGTTTTATGTGACTGGTGGCATCCTTGCTCATAGGTGACATGACTTCCTGAAATATTGGATATGTTGTTACCATCTACGACGACGATGTATCCAAGATCGACAAGTGCTGACGTTTTGAACCAACAATTGTCATATCTAGCCACGGCCTAGCCCCTAAAGTTCATTGAAATGATGGGAAACCAGTAAATCAATTCTTTTTGATACCCCCGCAACGCCTTGATCCATCCAACCAGAGATAAATGTGAAATCTAACCGTGGTCAACATCGACAGCACACGAGTATCATGAGAAGCAACGCTTCTTACACGCCCTGCCGTGCTCAATAACCAAGAAAATTCTCAACCCCGTCCTCCACCAATCGTTGTCAATCTACCATCCGTCAATACCCCCTTTCTCATGTTTCATTCAAGGCATCACCATTCATCTCGCCTCCTGCGCATCTTTCTTTATCGTCCCGTACCCTCCATCCATAGCCAAGCCGGCCCTCGATCCCTGAGAGTTCGAAACCAACGTACTTCCCTCTTCTTCCTCCTCCTCCTCCTCCTCCTCCTCCTCTCCCTCCTCTTCACCACTCTCCTCAGAATCCGTCTGCAAACTCCTCGATGGCCCCTCCCCTTCCACAATCCACCAACTCGGTATCGCCCCGATTGCCGCGACCAGACTCAAAAACCACCAAGGAGCAATGATGTAATCCCTCCCCGTCACTCCCCACGTAAAGATCGCTCCCGCCATAGCGGGCCCAACCGCCCTTCCCAACCCCGAGAACGTCGTCGCGAATCCATTCAACGTTCCCAAAATGCGCAGGGACGAGGCCGAGTTGGTGAGCAAGATGGTGGTGCACGGAAAGCCAATGATGACAGCGACGCCCTTGATCAAGATGAGAGTGAGGAAGACGGCGTAGCGCGTGTGCGTGTCTTCGATCAGCGCCGTGTAGGGCGTCAACAGGTAGACGATGGGGAAAAGGAGGGTGGCGGCGCGGAAACATCGCAAGACGCCGAACCGGGCGCAGAACCACGGAAACAAGAAAAACTGGACGACGCCGCATGCGATGCCGTACACGGTGTAGATGGTGCCGATCTTGTCTGAACCCAGACCGAAGCCGCCGGAGAATTTGAAGGGGAGGTGCGTGTTGGACGGGGTCCGGTCGACGCGCGGGTAGTTGAGGAAGACGGGGAGGACTTGGTCGAAGGTTACCGAGTGGAGGGCGAGAAAGGTGTAGGAGGTTAGGTTGATGATGGTTTGCGGGGTGAAGATTTCGCGGAGGGTGGGAGGGTCGGCGATTTCCACCGAGGCTATGGAGGTGGGGAGGGAGGATGGGGCGAGTAAGGGGGCGGAGGCGCCGTCGTCGACAAAAGAGTGTCGTCTATTGTTGTTTCGGTGGTGATAGTGAGGGCCACGGCGGCGTTTAAAGGGGCGAGTGAGTTTCTCCCCCAAGGCGAGACCCCAATCCTGATGGCCGCGTCGGCTTTCGAGCGTTTCACGGAGGAAGAGGAGACCGGTCATGAGGGAAATGAAGAAGATGATGCCGGCGACGATGTTGGGGAGCGCAAAGGGGTACTTTTTGAAAAAGTCGATGTTGCCGAAGAGAGAAGGGTATTGCTTGGCGGGCTGGGCGAAGAAACCGCCAAAGGCGGGACCAAAGACGCTACCGATGGACCAGACGAGAGGCATGAGCGAGAAGGCTTTGGGTTGGAGTTCTTTTTCAGGAACCATTTCTGCTACCATGGTTCGGAGGATGCCGACTGAATGCCATATATGTTAGTGTTTCATTTGTTTGAGCATACCGAGGTCTCTTTCTTACCATTTCCATTTCCAGCTCCCATGATGAACCGCACGGTGATGGCCATGGTGAGACTGGTCGACAGACCCCATAAGATGAAGCAGATCATGGTGCTGGTGATACCGAGGAGAATGATAGGCTTGCGGCCGAACCGGTCGGATGCTCTCCCCCAAGGCACGGCGGCCATGCTTTGCGCAACTGAGAAGATGGATCCCGTGAAGCCGGCCCATTTCGCCACCTCGTTCTTCGGAACCCCGAAATTCTTGATCATCTCGGGGAGGTAAGGGTAGATGGATGTTGCGGCTAGGGGTTCAGCGAATCTGGCGATGGCTGTGGTTGATGATTGTTAGCATACTGTTCACTCAGATGAGAGATGACTACTTGTAGAGGGGGACTAATGGGCTCTTCAACAGTGCGATATGATTTTAAAAGTAATGATGGCTACTTACCCAGAATAGCCAGCTGTTGCTTTGGCAGTTTGGGGCCATCTTTGTTTTTCGTTACCATGATGGCAATGGTCTACTCTGTATAGCTCGTAATTCTGAATTCGAGGATGCGAAAATGAATTCCAGAATAGTATATGTTGACGTGGAAACAAATGTGTTGCTCAAGCAAATAACTTGAACAATGAAGATGAAGCGCCAGAGTCTACTATCTTATACGAGGTGGCGACTATGACTGGACGAGGTGGCAGGGCAGGATCGGTGTGAAGGTTGTCAGATTTTGAGGCCCTTGAAATGACAGACGAAGGAGGAGGGGCAAAAAGCGGAACAGGAAGAAGAAAATAAAATACAAGAAACAATTCTTCAAAAAAAATCAAGAAAGCGCTGCAGCAAGATGAACTCGAATCCTAGACCCCGGAAATAAAAAAAAAAGTTATCAGACAAAAAGAGGCGTAGGACGGTGGTGTCGAGAAAAAGGATCGCTGTTCGTCACATGCGGCTTTATGCGGAACTAGCGGGAGGTACGGATGGACAATGTTCCATTGCCTATCTTTGCAGTGCTTGGAACGCTAAAAGGACCCTTGCCGAGCCATTGAGAAAGCTGCCTGGAGCCCACCGTATTCCATTGTGTCCACCATTCGCTCCTGTAGGAATTGGTTCACTGCAGGTACAAAAGATGGAATCTTTGGCTGGAGATTTCCACTTATCTGTGACTGTCCTTCCCGGGCAGCCATGGAACACAAATAAATGGCAAAGAATTGCTTGAGCCTCCTTCAAATTTTATCACCATCCTCAATGGATGGCTTCTTGCTTCTGTCAAGCGTTGTACATCCAATTGATAACGGCGGTGGGCTGTAGTTCGGCTGTGACTCGACCGGTGAGGACTCTTGGAGCATCGATGTCAGTTATGTGTCAGAACTCACCATACTCTGTTGACGTTGTGAGATATTGCATGCATATTACTCGCACCTTTCTCTGTCTCAGCAGTCACACGCACATATTACATTCGGGGAACCCGTCGGCTTTCCGCCCTCTGTATTGGTGTGTGTCCGAAGCCGTGGTCGGCCTCGAAGATCACAGGGTTGACGTTCACCCTCAATTGTCATTGGCTGCCATTGGAACGCCGGCTTACTTACATGCTATAGGCAGTACAACCTCCGCCTTTCATCAGTACAGCATCGTGACTCAAATCTGCAGGCACTTACGGAACTCTTGCCCGCCCTTCAACAAGCCTTGTTTGCTGCATAGGCTATTGACTCCCGCGTCAAGGGCGCCAAAGTCAACATGGCCACCAGACCTCGAGGCTTACAGTTCGATGGCTTTTGACGAAGTGATCAGATGATACACTGTTCTAGACGTACTGTTCAAACTTAGTGGGCGGAAATATCAAATTTTGGGATCGTGTTTTTTTCTGTTTCGTTTTTGGCTTCGGTTGCGGATCGGCGTCAGCCAAAACGAAGGGAAGTCCAACTCCTCCTGTCACTGGCCAACGGCAATTTCAACGGTCAATCACTGTGCCAGAGTGTAATGACGACCGTGATTTCGTACTGTATTTACATCGAACGTGCGGGGAACTTCAACCCTCAAACCAAACATGAGGGGTCACTGCTACTGAAGCCTAGCCAGGCAAGTGGAAGATTGTATTGTGTCGGCCAGCCCTGCAATGACGCCAACCGTAAAGTCCGAGGAATTGTTACCAATGTCACCGTCGATAACTCATTCATGGAAGAACCTCAATTCGACTCGGGAAACTCTTATGAATGATTGGTAGGCGCACCGTTATCACAATCGGATATTGCGGCACCTCCCGTGGCTGCAGGCGACTCGGACTTTGTTAGCTTGCGAGACCTGCCAATAGGTAGAGAGTCCTAGGGAGTCACTTGTCACTACAGTTAAGTAGATTGTGAGGTTACGTTAGGTGAGGAGGTAACTTGGTGACGACGTGTTGATTCAGATGGAACTCGCTCAACTTCATTTCTTTTCCATCTCGTCACTGTAAACTCCATCTGTATTCATCGTGGCATGGCCAAACCCCATCATCTCCACTCCAATGTAAGTGAGACATCGCACCCTCTTCTATCGCTTAAACATTTCTTCGTCCACTTCCCCTCACACCCTCTCACGAGACCAGTTGTCCCGATATGGGTTACTCGTCTCCCGCTCTCGGTCCGTGAAACCCTCGGTTTACTTCCTATTGGATGTTTACAAGACTCTTCAACCTCCATCGATAACACCCTTTCCTTCAGTTACTGACCCTCAACATGCAGTGTTCATCAGACTAGATATTCAAGACATAGATACAGCTTAGAGCAAGCTTCAACATGGGTACCCCCTCGGAGCACACCCCCCTCATCGCCACGGTGGAAGTTGGGGCTGCTCCTCGGCGTCGATATTCCCACCATGTCGCCCGCCGATTCTTTACCCTTTGCTTTTCTTCCATCCTCTTTTGGTTCTTTTTGTTCTTCATCGCCTCCTTCACTTTTCTTCCCCGTCCTTCGTCGTGGCCTGGCTGTGGTCATGGTCGAAGCAAGGTAGACTACAAGCACTTGCGACAGCTACTTCTTGACACTCCTAGTAGCAAAAAGGCCGAGGAGTGGCAGAGATACTACACTGCCGGGCCCCATCTTGCTGGTAAAAACTACTCTCAGGTACGTTAGCGTTTCCCACAAAAAAATTCATAAAGCCATGCATTCTCATTCCTCTTGTAGGCACTCTGGACAAAGGAAAAGTGGGAAGAATTTGGTGTCCAGTCACACATCGTCGACTATGAGGTCTACATCAACTACCCAGTTGACCATCGCCTGGCACTCCTGAATAAGGATGACAAGAAGAACGACAGCAGCTCGGACAACTGGCAGGTTTCTTTTGAAGCCACTCTTGAAGAGGACATCCTCGACGAGGATCCGAGCACAAGTTTGCCCGAGAGAGTCCCCGTCTTCCACGGTTATTCTGCCTCCGGCAACGTCACCGCACCCGTGGTCTATGTCAACTACGGCACGTACCAGGATTTTGAGGACCTGCTCAAGGCCAACGTCAGCCTTGCTGGGAAGATCGCCATTGCTCGTTATGGCCTCATCTTCCGTGGGCTCAAGGTCAAGAGGGCGCAGGAGTTGGGGATGATCGGCGTTATCATCTTCACTGATCCCGGTGAAGATGGTGAAATGACTGAAGAGAACGGCTACGCTCCTTACCCCGAAGGACCGGCTCGTCAACCTAGCAGTGTCCAGCGGGGAAGTACCCAATTCCTCAGTGTTGCCCCAGGCGACCCGTAAGTCATTGTGCTTTGGCAGTTGCGTATAAAAAAGAGAGCTAACGTTGATAACAGGACAACGCCGGGCTATCCTTCCAAACCCGGTGTCCCTCGGGGGCCGGTTGACGGAGCTATTCCGAGCATACCCTCGATCCCTCTCTCCTACGCCGAAGCTCTTCCTATTCTCAAGGCCCTCAATGGTCATGGTCCCAAGGCTTCGGATTTCAACAAGTGGTGGACTGCTCGGACTGGTCTAGGCCACAAGGGCGTTCACTATAACATTGGACCGACGCCGGATGACGTTGTTGTGAACCTATACAACGAGCAGGAATACGTTACTACTCCTTTGTGGAACGTTATCGGCATCATCAACGGTACCATTCCGGATGAGGTGATTGGTGAGTCATCTCCCCTCCTTCCCCCTGGACATGCGGGAGACGTACCCTTCGTGAGCCCAATACTGACTTGTAACATAGTTATCGGCAACCACCGCGATGCTTGGATTGCGGGCGGTGCTGGTGATCCGAATAGCGGCTCTGCAGTTCTCAACGAGGTTATCCGTTCCTTCGGAAAAGCTTTGCGTCTTGGCTGGAAGCCCTTGCGTACCATCGTCTTTGCTAGCTGGGATGGTGAAGAATACGGTCTTGTCGGATCCACCGAATGGGTTGAGGAGTATCTTCCCTGGTTGAGTGCCGCCAATGTTGCCTATCTAAACATCGACGTCGGCGTCCGCGGTAAGGTCTTCTCAGCCTCTGCCGCTCCTCTCCTTAACAGCATCATCTACTCCGCCACCGGAGCCGTCGAATCCCCCGATCATCCGGGCCACTCCATCCTCGAGAAGAATTGGGACAAGAAGATCGACACCATGGGAAGCGGCAGTGATTTTACCGCCTTCCAGGACTTCGCCGGCATCCCTTCCCTGGACGTTGGTTTCGGCGCTGGCAAAGACGACCCGGTCTACCACTACCACAGCAACTACGACAGTTTCTACTGGATGAAGAAGTACGGTGACCCAGGGTTCGTCTACCACCGGACCATGGCCCAGATCTTCGGCCTCCTTATCGCCGACCTCGCCCATCTTCCTGTGCTCGCTTTCAGCGCCGAGAGCTACGCTACGGCGCTAGACGGCTACGTCACCCAGGTAGAAGACAAGCTGAACGCCGCGCTCCACCCACCCAAGGAGGAGGAGGAGGTCGACATCTCTACCCTCACCGAGCAGGTCATTTCCGAGTTGCGCGGTAACCACTACAACAGCAGCAGCAGTAGCAGCACTGCCATTACATCCAGCACCTCCAAGACCGCCGTAAAGGCCTTCCGGGATTCTTTCAAGCGTCTCCACGACGCAGTCGACAAGTTAACGGAAAAGGCCGCCCGCCTGGACGCCGAAGCAGAGGACCTCAGGAGCCAGGCACGCGAGCACATCCCGTGGTACCACTGGCACCAGAAGATCAAGTTGGGGTATCTGATCCGCAAGGTCAACACCAAGTACAAGCATATCGAGAGGAGCTTTTTGTTCAGCGAAGGGCTGGATGGAAGGCCATGGTTCAAGCATGTGGTGTTTGCGCCGGGGTTGTGGACTGGGTATTCTGGAGGTATGTTATGTTTTTTTTCTCGTTCTTGTTTTCTCGTCCCCTTCTTTGCGTGACATTGTTCAATGATTTGATGCTAACTGAATCGTTTCTATAGCGGTGTTCCCTGGGCTCGTTGAAAGCATCGATGCGAGGGATTGGAGTAACGCCGAGAGATGGGTAGATATCATTGAGGCTTGCATTAAAAATGCGGCGAGGAAGTTGTGACTTGATGATTGGAAAGAGTAGGTAGGTAAGGTGATGGGTACCTAAGTTCAAATTAAACCGCTTTGGGGTCTCGGTGTATCTATAGTCTCAAATTGTCGACGTTGCCATTGAGCGAACATTGAGCGAGACAAGACGTTCACATAGATATTGCAAACGACAACCACATATCTTGAATAATGGATTATATCCTCTCCATGACTGTATCAAAGTCAAGTGGATGAATATTTCTTCGCGTTAGCCTCAAAACTCGGTCCTCAACAATGAGTTAATCCCATCCCGCGAACACATCCTCTGTCGTTCTGCGGAGCGGTATGGAACCAAACCAAACAAATAACACCCATCAACCACTTATTCCACTCTCTACACACCCACACACACGCACCATTCCCACCCTTCCTCCTGGGTTTCCTTCCTCCTCTTCTTCGCAAAATCATTGAACAACCGTCATCCCCTACCTATCCTCGCCCACCAGCTACCTATTATTCACCCATCGGACTTCTAGCTACCTACCTACACTACTCACGGCAACTGATAGATCCCCGCCCGCACCACCCCGGTGGGCCCGTAATGCGTCGGCACCACAGGCGGCGTCGTCGGAACAGGCGACACCGCCCACGACGGCTGTTGAAACTGCGTATGATAATTCATCGTTCCGCCGGTAGTCTGCGGTGATACCGGTGAGTGGTAGTAAACCGATGGATGTTCTTGAGCCTGACCTTGTTGTGGTTGTTGATATGCTTGGTAGTGCCTTTGATGGTGCTGCTGCTGCTGTTGTTGCTGCTGACTGGACGCCGGGGTGTAAGCTGGAGCTGGGGCTGACGGCTGCTGATGGTGGTTATGGTTAGACGGAACAGGGATGGGCGTCGAGTCGATTTCGTGGTGGTGATGATAGGGAAGTTTCTCGTTGGGGGTAGTAGTGACGATGGCTGCGGGGGCAGGAACGGCATTAGGGGAAACGAGAATGGTATTGCTGTTGTTGCTGCCGCTGTTGCTGTTGCTGGTACTGGGAGGAGAGGATTGAACGGGTTTGCTGTGTAGTCCGGCGGCGCGGTGGCGGTGGAGGAAAACGGAGTGGATGATGAGGGATATGAGGTGGAGGATGCTGTGTTTGGGTTTATCTGTTAGCGAGGAGAGTTTGTGAAGGGGTGTCGGTATACTCTGTCAACAATGGGAAAGGAAGGAAGAATAACAGAGGGGGAAACGGGGATATCGAGAAGAAGAAGAAGAAAAAAGAAAAAACGAAACTCACAACTCAATCCCCCCCAACGCAGCAGCAGCAATAACACAAATTGGCGCCACCAACGTTGCCACGACCGCGGATTCATCATATCCACCACCACCATCATCATAGATGTCATCTAACCCAGTGTCACCATATCTCCCATCATCACCACCACTCGACGACCTCGCCTTATTCCCCACGGCCGCCCCTTTCAGAGCAGCCAAAATCCCATAGGTGTAGAAGTCATATGAGTCTTCTTCATCGGGGGTGAAATCGTCATAATAAGGATCAACAGTTGGGATCGATTCCGAACTAGACGTCCAAAGCGTGAAGAACCAAATGATCTCCGAAGCCAGCAGCGCAAAGGAGGCAAGCCATAGAACCAAAACCAAAATATCGACGGCGAGGACGGCCCAGTAGTTGTAGGCTTTAGGGGTGGAGAAGCGCGTGATGAGATGGAAGGTTGATGATATGAGAGTTATTACGGCCTGTTGCTCACAACCAGGAGAAGGGTTAGTGGTGAGTCTATATAAGGTTGGAAAGGAAAAGGGAGTTTTGGATGGTGGTGGTGGATATGGTGATGGATGAATGGATAAGTTGAGACCGACGGAGGAGGAAAAAAAAAAAAAAAAACATACAACTGCTAGGATCAAGACGTCTCCGTCAAAGGCAAAGATGTGTACTCCGAAGGCGGAGAGACCGGCGATGAGAATGGCGATGATGAGTTGGATGATGCGGATGGCGATGAAACCTTTGGGGTAGAGGGGGATGTGCTCCCGTCCGGGAGCACGGTCGGAAGAGTATTTGGAGTATGCCATCGTATCTTAGTTGGGTGGGCTTTCTGGATGACTTGTTGGCCTTGTTGTGTTGGCGATTGCTAATTCGAGACTAAAGAAAAGATTGCACAGAATGTATGATGCTTGCCGATATCTCACGATGGGGATGAAGGTCGGGGGGATGCTCAACAGGCTACACAACTATTGTCCCGATGCCCCAAAGAAAAGGAAAAGGGGAGAAAAACACATCCGAAACCCCTAGACAAAGAAAGACCTGAACCTGGAGGCAAGGTAATCACCCCTTTTCAACGCACCGCCCAAGCCTATCCTCCACCTACCTGACTCTACCCTACACAGCTCATCGATATCTCCTCCTGTTGTATGCAGAATATTATTGTACATGTCTTCCGCTCTGAAATATATGTGGCGTTCACACATTCAGGCACACCCATGCCAGGACAAGATGAACCAAAGTCTGCCTTACAAAACAAAGTAGTACACCGAGAAGAGGACAGGAAGAGCTCGAGGAAATACATTTGGTGTACACCAACAGCTAGACAGACAGCCAGTTGATTTGCCGTCCAAAAAGAGTGTGGATGTGCCAGTCCCGTCACGTCCCGATCAAGCATTGCAGTGGTACGGCTGAAGATGCAGATCCAGCCTCCAAGGATCCCGAGATGTCCAGCTGCGAGGTGGCTTAACCGGCGAACCATTATGAGCGAGAAAAAGAAGAAAAGCCGGCGGATAGCTGATAAAAGTGTTCAGGGCACCAGGAGTACAGATCAGGTTATATATCGCGAAATAATACATTCTTTGTATGCCGAGATGGTCGATGAGTAAGTAAGTGATCTGTCAAGTAGAGTTGTTCTGTATATCTGAAGATACTTCGTGTCATCCTTGTCTGTTAACTTTCTCGTTCGCTACCAGTTTCAGTTTGGGAGCATACCTCTGCACAGCATACCCAAGTACCTTCCACCTCCCATACCTACCTACTCCCGGTACCATACTCACTTGAGTGACTCGTTTCTGTAGGTCTCGTGTAACAGTGGCTGTGGAAGCGAAACTCCCGTTATGCGCTTCACCAAACCGCCCACGACCCACAACTATGTATGTTTAAAGGCCAATTTCCGCCTTTAGCATCCTCCCACTACTTGTACATGAGGGGAGACACCTTAAGTTCCTAAACGCCTTAAGAGACACGCAGATGACGTCCTGGTCCTAGCCACGAGCAAGAGCCTGAGATCAGCCCCCTTCTCTTCTAGTCCACTGCTCCCAGATTTCTGTGTTGCCAATCACGACTCAGTTCGTCGGGTCGCTCCATGTCCAGACTGACTGTCGAAGGATATACAAGAGGGAGCGAGAGGCATGGACGGCCGAGAAGTTGCCAGCAGCAACTGGTGAACAGATTCCTAACTTCCCACCATTCCACGCCATCGCAACACCCACATCAAAAGAGCCCAACCAGGCCCAAATAATCCTCCGCCACCCTCCACCTACTCGACAATCTACTCAAACACCTCCCCACATCTTCTGCCGCCTGCAACACTCCCACATTCCCTCCTGTACTTCCTCCACCTTCCCCAAGGGACCCGTTCTCCCCTAAGCCAATTCCACCATCATCACCCCCCTCCTTCCATAACCACCTCAACGTCGCCATCCCGTTATACATGCCGTCTAAACAGAGCGGACTAACCTTCGCCAAACCCTGCGGCAACATGACCGCATCCAACAACTCCATGCACATCTCGCGGATGACACCGCTCGAAAGCGAGCGCAGGCCTGCTACGGCCCGCACCTGCAAGGCCTGTTGAATAGCAGTTTTTGGTTGGAAGTTGTCGAAACCCTGGGCACCGGTCCCACAAAGAAGGTTCTCGGGACAGCAGTGGACGTCGTAGAGGAGGAACAGGGCGGAGTGGGTTAGACTTAAAGGGGGTAGGGAGAGGGGGTCTAAAGGTGGGGGTTGGGGAGATAAGGAAGAGGAGAAATCGAAAGGAGAGGGAGAAGGGTGGTGGTATGGGGGGTTGAGTGGGATGGAGCTGGGGGTTAGAAAGTGCCAGCTCGGCGGGGGTGGGGAGGTTGATGATGAGGTTGATGAAGTTGATTCTGTAGAATTTTGGTTGCGTAATACGGCGAGGCTGGGGAGGAGTTCTTGTTGGATGAGGGTGCTGAAGGAGGTGAGGGTGTTGATGAGGTCGTCAACTTCGTTAATGTCGAAAGGATCAATGTCGCCTCCTAGTTGATGGTTGCGTAGGGTGGTCCGGACGTGGGTTATGGTTCTGCTGACGAGCATGGATGATTGGACTAGACGGGCGAAACGACCTTGTGGCTGCTCGAGAGGGGTGGTGATTCCTGCGCTGAGGGCACGGCCTGGATCTCCGCTGTCCTGCGACGGGAGGAGTTAGTTAGGTATTGGACTAGAAAAGAAAAAGGAGGAAAACTTACCCAAGCATCATCATCCGTGGGCAAAAGATAATGCTTTTCCGGCTCCGGCAACACAAACCGCTTCTTGTTTCCCAAGCAGATCACCCTATCCAGGATGTAAATAGCCCACCAGGCCCTTCTCCTTTCCTCAGACTCGGTCCAAGTCGTCTATCCCTAGATAAGAGGGCAGGTGTTAATCCGCCCAGCACAAAGTCAGCACACGATCTCATCCCAAATTATAGGTTCTCACAAGAAAAAAAGAAAAAAAGGACTAACCACAGCCCCCAAAACCGCCCAACTCTCCTTGAACCCCGGCAACCCACACATCTCCGCATACCTCGCACACGCCGCCACGCTCATCCACGCCGCCGGATATATCCCCTGTCCGTACTCATACAACGCAACCAATATCATCCCCTGCAAACACAACAAACTCACACACCCTCCACTCTCCAACAAGGCCAGCAACCGTTTGGCTGCCATATACACCGGGTTATCTGCGCTGTCCATCCCCTCAACCGGCAGCGTGACGATGAGCTTCATGCCCAAAAACAACATGGCCAAGTCCGGCCCGGCTTCCCATAGGGTATGCCCCAGCGTCATGCGCTTCTTGGAGATGAAGGGGAACCACCGGTGCACCGTATCGAAGTACTCGGCGGCGCAGTCTTGGACCGTTTTGCCGCTGCTGAGGATGTCGTAGACGTCGCGCGGGACGGCGACGGGTGGAGCCGGAACGGAGAGTTGGGCCCATTTGAAAATGTCGACGTCGAGGAGGAGGGCGGAGGGGAAGCGGCTGGCGGCGGGGAGCCAAAGGGGGCCGCGGGAGTTGATGACTGGTGGTGCTGGATGGGTGGTGGCGGCATTGTCACGGCTGTTTGTGGTGGTGGTGGTGGTCTCTGGTGTGAACAGGTTGGTGGTGCTGGGGGATGATGAGCTCGTGCTGGTGGTTGTTTCCTTGCCGACAGCTAAGGCGAGCCGGTTTTCGAGCTCGGCGAGACGGGCTTGTAGTGCGGCTACATCAGTTGCGGTGGGTACGGATGATGAGTCGCTGTAGTCACATTGACGGTTCATCCTGGCACAAAGGCCACATGATGGGACCGATTTGTCGCATTTCCTCCTTTGAATGAAGTCAGTAAGTGAGTTGTGGCTATGTGAGTGGTCTGATGTAGGGATCAAGCTTCAAACTTGAGAGGTGATGGATGGTAGGTATGGATGGCGATGTTTTCGAAATCGGGCTTGTGTGATGGTGGATGAGAGGGCAAGTATCATTCATACTTTTGTTTACGACAATTGATGCACGCTTGGCTGGCTTTGGGCACTTGTAAGCTCATCGGGCCGTCTTCGCGCGGCTGTAAACTCAAAACCATAATGGACTTGAGCAAGTCCTTGGAATACAATAAGAAAGCTGTGATCAGTAATTGTTAAAGGGAATGTATGAGATTTGCACCTTGAGGCAAGTTGTTGGTTGACAAGACAACTAGCCTCTCATAAAGGACTGCTAAAGCATGTCTCGCTTCAGTTGTGTATGAGATGTCTACTAGCGAGTCAGTCAGAAATGATATGCTGACTAAGAACTCTATGTAAAGGTTCCTTTCAGCCCTATCGTCGATGACGACAATCAGTGCTGCCTCTGTTAGTTGATCATCCCAATAAAGCCAGTGCTATTCGCCTGGGGAGCGGGTATAAGGTGATCAAATTTAGGCATCCATTTGGGAGTCCAAAGCCTGTACGAGATACGAGAACAAGCGGTGAAGTATTAGACCCTCACACGCCTCGTTTCAAACGAGGTACAAGATACTGATAGTATGTAGTTAACAGGCCGGTCATCTACTTTAAACGAGAACACCTCTACGGACAGCAGTAGTGTAGTATAGTAAGTAATGTCCCGAGGTATCTCCACTATGGTACTTTCTACATGAGGGCAAAGACCATTTTCCCTCTAGACTGATGATGTTCATCAATACACATACACTTTTGTTAGAACCCAATGACCATGAACGGCGTCAATTTCGCTCGTTGCAATTTTGGAGGCATCATGTTAGAGCTATAGTGCAAACCTGCGACGATGTCGTAACCGTTACTGAACCAAGTGTTTCGTAAGATCTTGCGTTCTCATCAGGACAAACATCTGTCTACGCAGCCAGTCAGCGCAATTCTTGCTAGATTCCAAATATGAATAGTGACAATGACTGATGCTTGAGCTTCAGAGAGAAGATTATAACTCGACATGTTCCAGCTATCAAGACACTGCAGACCTTTTAAGGGGCCGCAGCATCTCTGCCCGGACTTCCGACTAAGGATGACGATACGATATGGTTTTTCATCATGTAGAAAGCATGCTGATGGGAGCAACTATGACAGAGGAGGAACTTACAATATCATCGTACCAAGTCTCATGTGTGAGCTCGCAGGGGCACTTGACTGCCCTGGTGGCCTGTCGTAGACTGCGTTGGGTGAGTTACCCCGCCAGCGCATGCTATATCAAGACAGTGCTGAAGCCATTTCTTCAATCATCATACGAAATCCGACGTCTCTGCATCGATCTTTCGTCGGAATGCGGGCCATGTTCTTCCTCTCCGTAATCCAAAGAAGCAAGCCCCTTGTCGACAACGTCCCACGTGCGCTTGCGCAAATCGATCTGCTCACCTCCATCAAGTCTGTTGTGGTTATTTTTCTTGCCTCCGCGACGCTTGTTCTTGTTCCTGTTGTTACTTTCCTTCTTCTTCTTCTGCTGCTGCTGATGCTGTGAAGGTCCTGCCCCTGCTTCCTGTGCAAAAGAATCGACCTCGCCCTCAGAGAGCTGCTCTCCTATGACACCCTCAATAACAACGACGCCGTCCGCCGCGGGATCCATGACCTTCTTGATCTTGGCAGACTCCCTCACACGACGCATGGCTTCGAGTTCCGAGTGCCGGAAGATGGCAATTTGCTCATCTGTCAGAGTTCGCTTGACGCCGTCGGGGTAATAACCCAGGCCGTCATCATCCTCATCGTAGTAATCTTCTTCGTATTCTTCATGGTAATGCTCCTCTTCGGCCTGGCCCCCTTCCGTTTCATTGGCTGTGGCGCTGGCAGAAGCGACAACCGAGTCATTTGGACGAAGGAAATGAGACTCAAAGTGGCCTGTGGACAGGTTGGAGAAGTGGGCTTCATGGAAAGCAAACATATCAGCCTGCGAGATAGATGATGTAACGCGTTAATGTCTGATCATCGCCGACCACAGGAATCATGAAACACAAGCAAACATACCTCGCTGATTTGGGGCACCTTGAAGGGCAAAAGCGCTGCCATTATTACAGGCGCAGGCCAAACGGCCTGTTTAGCTGCTTTGCCTTGGTGGTGCTTGTTCGGTGGGAATCAGAGCGAACGACGGGGGACGGGGAATGGGGAATGGAACTAAATCAACTGGAAGCTCAAGCCAAGAAATGCTGGAGCTCTACACTTGCCGGCCGGCAATTGCAGAAACGCTGTCACGTCTCCACGTGCACCTTCAGCGGAATGACCAGCAGGCTGTCAGCCACATCGGTATCAGCCACGCCGGCATCACCGCCACGACCAATGCCATCGCAGTCTTTGTGTTTAGGGCGTGTTTGGATACTCTGAAATGGGGCTCTGAAACGTTATTCTGAAATGGCCTTTCAGAGGAACTGCACGGACCCTCCTGAACCGGATTTTGGCGGTAAATACCGAGATTTTGAGGCCCACCCTGTTCTAGTTCAAAGCCCCATTTTAGAGTGCCGTTTGGCGTACTAAAATCGTAGACTCTGAAATTTTATGCCTATAATTAATATAACCTTCTTTTATACCCTTAATATCGACTAGTTAGTGAGATGGCCAGTTAACCGCTATTTATATAGGCTAGTTAGAGTTAGGCTAGTTAGGCTAATTAGGCTAGTTAAACCTCCTAACCGATTGCCTCCTAGGCTCTTACTAAGAGGAAAATATAGAGGAAGGTTTAGCTATAGACCGATACTTAGGAGAAGACCCTACTCTAGTTGCTTAAAGAAGTTATTAATAATAGTCTAACTAATTAAAGCGGGTATAAAAAGACGGTGTATAACGGTTTCGTAGATAGTTTGTACGAGAGGTACGGTATTAAGTTTAATATTGTATAAGTATATAATAAAATCGACTATTTTAAGTGTAAGTAGTGTATTTAGTAAGTATTAGTTGGCTTTGTTGGCCAGTCCGGCTTCGGTTACAATAATGAGAGTAAGCTCTTTATAGTAGAGGAGATTGTTTAGGACTCCTTTTTAGAGGTTAGTTTGGTATACTTTAGTTAATTTGAACCAGTAAGGTATATATTGATAGTATAGTAGAATTATAAAGAATATACCTAATTTAAAACGAAATCGCTCCCGTATTGTAAACTTATAGAGGAGGCGTTCGCTAATAATTAGGGTGCTACTAGATCCTATACTTTAATATTGGGCGTATTCCTATCCTACCGAGAGATCCCCCCTATAGATATACCTTATAATTCGGGTAATAAGGATATTAAAGGCGACCTTATAGTCCCTACCTATATATATAATAGTAAGAGGAAAGCCGCTTTATTAACCGACCCTAAAAAAAGGAAGAAGAAGAGTAATAGTAAGACTATTAGTAAGAGTTTCAAGTATTTTGCCGATGCGATTTTTACGGCGGAGCGGAAGGAGGTTGTATACGAGTAGATAGCGAAGGCGGTCGTATTGTTCGAGAAAGATTGGGAGTATAGAATCTACCCGGTCGTTGGCGTTTATACCTTGCGCGAGTGGGAGGAGTTAGAATCGAGGGTGTATTGCTTCGTAATTATTTTAAAAAGAATGAAGGAGGTATACTTTAAAGTTTTGAAGAAGAAGTTGGGGATTGACGACGAGAGGGAGGAGGAGGATTTGCCTACTCTATAATTGTAAAAGGAGTTAGATGGATTTGACGAAAGTCTAGTCGATTTAACTTTATATTTAATTATATTGCAATTAGACTTATAAAACCCGCTATTTTATAGTATATTATAGTTGTTTGTTCGAGTAAATTAGGTTTATATAGATGGGAGGGAGCGGGAAGTGGGCCCTACTCTGGATTTGAATATTGTAGTTTTTTTCTGATTTTCTTTATACTAAAATAATAATATTAAAAAAAAATTGTATCTCTATAAAAAAGGTAGCGCTGTAATTATAAGATTAAACCGAATTGATATATTAATTTTATATTAAATTTGAGGCTCTTTTATAATTAATGTAAGTGAATCTATAAATCCCCTTAATCGATAATACGGGTCGCTAAGATTATACTGACTACGCTAGCGGGCGCTATTATTGATTGATATATTAAATATATCGTTATATTTCAAATTTAAAGATTTTAAAATTTCTTAAGTTAAATAATGGATTATAGTTTTCTTCTACTCTCTATTATTTATTTTCTACTCTATATTTTATATTTTATACTTCTCCTTTTTTCTTAAGTTTAATATAATAGTCGCGTTATATCCTTTTTATAATACGGTCGTAATATTAATTTATTTAATTATTGGCGCCTCCCTGCCTCTCTTAGTCTTCTATACCTATATTATACTTAATAAGAGTTACTTTCTCCTTTACGGTCTCGTGCCGCTTAGGGTTAGAGATATCCTCTATTTCTATTACGTCGGTGAGGGGGTCGCTAATTCTATCCTACTCTAAGATTTAGTTTAATAACGCGGTGGTAGTATATACGATTTCGATTTGAACCCCCAACGGTAGTGATGGGGTTACGCGATGAATCCGGAAGCTTCCTTTTAATCGATTGATAGTCTTCTCGATAATAATCCGAGTTTGAGAGTAATGTAAGTTATATAGCTCCCTGTAATTTGCCGGTCTTAACCCTGCTTTGGTAGTCTTTATTAAATAGTATTGTATACTACGGTATAGTATAAGGAGTTTCGAACTACTATTGTAACCGGCGTCGGTTAGATATATATAATTCTTAGGGATATTAAACCCGCTAGTAAATATTATATTTAGTACCCTTATATTGTTAGTAGACCCCTCCCAGCTAGGAAGTACGTACGTAATTTGATTAGAGAAGTTATATATTAGTAAGACGTTTATTGAGATACTTCCCTTTTGGTTACGCTACGGTCTTTACTGCTTAGTAGAAACCCTTATATTGAAGTGCGAATTATTGAGAGCCCTTAAAACTTTATTAAAGTAGGGAAATAGTTTGGGATTAGTTTCGATTTTAATAGGGGTTTCGGCTTTGGGTAAGTAGACTTTCTTTTGGTATAATATAAGATAGGTACTAAGAATTTTATAGAATGTTCTATTGTGGTGGTTAATTGTAAGGTTCCTTCTTATATTGCTCTATATATTTATTAACCTGTATATTATCTCTAGACTTAAGCCTAGTACGTATATAGTTATATAAAAGTTAATACCCTATGCTACAATAAAAAGAAAGATAACGACCTTTTTATATATTATAGTTTTTAAACCCAACGATAAGTTAGTATAACGACCGAGCTATATTACTAGACTAGTAAATGTGCGCGGCGTTATTCGTAATAACGATTGGAAGCGACCCTTATACTTATAGAGAAGCTTGTACGTCGTTAACTATGAATTTTTACCTACGTTTATAAGGATTGGTGGTACCCAGGGTATAAGGCGGGTAATATATAGTATTACGGCTGCTTGTATAACCCGTCTACGGCGACGCTAGAGTTATTAATAGTCTTGTATATCGTTAAACGAGGGTATGGCGGTTGATCTTAATCGATTAGGGGTAACGATAAGGGTTGTTACGTGCCCTTAAAGATGTGTAAAATGATAAAAAATCTGGTTTAGAACGATATTTTAGGAGCCTTTTGGGTTCTGAACGAAAAAGACGGACTTTAGAGTAATCTACGGTTTCTAATTAGCTCAAAGTCCAAAGTGGAGACGCCCATTTCAGAGCCCCAGTTTTACAGCGATTTTAGAGCTAGCCCATTTCAGAGCGCTCCCAAACGGCGCTCTTAAATTTTGGGCTCTGAAGACTTCAGAGTCCCATTTCAGAGTATCCAAACACGCCCTTACTTGGATATCGACTGCAACTGAAACCGAGCATGGTTTCAGAAAAGCAAGAGTTTGACATGATCCGATCCTGTCGCTTTGACAAGCTCATGTCCGAATTTTTGGTTTTTGTTTTTAGTCTTTAGTTTTCTTTTTGTTGCCTTTTATTATCCTCTATCTATACGCAGCAGGATGTGCGCTGCGTGTGCTCGTCAAGCACGAGTATCGTATACCAAGCCAATCCCACACTGGCAAACTCAAGTGACGCCGCGCTATTCTAGCTAAATAAGACGGTAATATTAAAACACACAAGATGCATCAAAGTTCCGAGTCGCTTAGAACTTGTACACCTGATCGGGAGAGTAGCCGAGCTCCTTGAGGATACCGGTCAGCTCGCCCTGGTCCCTGGGGCTCTTCTTGTTGCCGGAGATGGAGTTCATCATGCCGGGAGGGCCGCAGACGAAGATCTTGATATCCTCGTTCTTGGGCTCAGGAAGGACGGTCTTGAGGAGGTCCTTGTTGATGTAGCCCTTGTTACCGGCCCACTCCTTGGGAGGGTTGTCGAGGACGTAGAAAGCGCGGAAGCGCTGGGGGTAGTGGTTCTCAATGGTGGCGAGCTCGTGCTTGAGGAGAACGTCCTCCTCGCTGACGTTGCCGAAGACGAGAGTAACCTTGGTCTTGTCATCGGGGTTGTTGAAGATGGCGCGGATGAGCTGGTACATGGGAGTGATACCGGTGCCGCCGGCAACGAGGGCGATGTGCTTGTGCTTGTTAGCCTCCCAGGGGTACTTGGGAAGAGGGCCCTTGATGTCGAGGCGCTGGCCGGGAGCCATGTCATGGAGGTAGGTGCTCATGGGACCACCCTCGTACTTCTTGACCAGGAGGTCAATGTAACCCTGGGCACCTGTTGTTCGGACGTTAGTCAACGTACTATCGTGGGAATCCAATGAGTCAATACGCAAATACTTACTCTCGTCGCTGATGGGAGTGTAAGGCCTGAGGACAGCCTTCTCAGCATCGATAGGCTTGAACTTGGTGAGAATGGCGCTGGCAACATGGAGGCCAGACACCATGTCGTCCTCAGGGAGTCTGAAGCGCAGGCGCTTGGTGTTGTGGTTGACCAGCTCAACCTCCTCGAGCTTGAGGCTGAGCCAGCCCTGGTCGCCGCCGACGAAGGCCTTCTTAATCTCGCCGGGGGTGATCTTCTCAGTCACCTGCTTAACGCTGGCCTCAGCCTTCTTGGCGGCACCAGCACCGGAGAAAAAGTAGGCGCCGGCACCGGCAAGACCAACAGCGGCGGCACCGAGGAGGATGGTGCTACTGCTGCCACCCTTGGAAGGCTCGGTCGCATAGGAGCGGCGGGTCTGGAAAGACTGTGAAAGGAAAGGAGTTAGTTCGATGACTTCTAGAACGGCTGCTGGTTGTGCTTAGAGTCAATGTGTCAAGTGATGCGCGAAGCTGTCGCGCATGGTGCGCTGCGCGTGCGTCTGCCCCAATTCTGCTCAAGGCGCATTCATGATGCCGTATATGCGTCCGACGACCACCAGAACTGCCCGTGACGGCAGGATTGTGTACCTCGACGCAGCAAAGCACTTCTCAGAGCAACAGTAAATTCGAAAGAAGGGAAGGGGTGGTGGTGGCTTACCCTCTTGATGGGGGCGACAGCCCGGAAGGCGGATCTGGTGCTAGCAACGAACAGACTCATTTTGACATGCAGTGTCTGGAAAGCAAGAATTGGATGAAGGAGGGGAAGATGGGACGAGGTTCAGGTACGCCCAGTGCAGTCAGTGCAATGCATAGAGGCACTGACTCCTCCCTCCTTTGGGGTCCCCGTACCTTTTTCAATCGCGGGTTCGGAAGCGTGGGGAGCTTGATTCGGGTGGGTGGGGCTTACGTCATGCAGCGATCTCCAGGCGTGATCGCAAATCTCATGTTCCAAGCCGTCATCGGATTCTTTTCCGCCGGTGAGGGAAACGGGTTTGTCAGCTTCAACCAACTCCGCAACCGTTACTATTCTGAATCCGCATCTTCCTGACACTTTGTGTATATCCAGGGTGGGTTTCTCAGTATACTGCGTCGTTACCATCTGGGCTGCCAACAAAAGGATGCGGAGATATCGGTGCAGTTCGGGTGGGCTCGATTAACATGCTAAGGTCCTAGTCTAGTCTTTATGTACTGATTCTTGATTTGACGCCTGCTCCTAGCACCTTGGCTCACTCATCAATTTCTGAGTCCAAAGGCAGTGGCTAGGGAACATGACGAATGACTTTTGAGCGTTGTGCATTACGTATAGCTTCCGTAGCACCGTATTAATTCCTGTTGTTCGACCAGACCACGCTGTCAGTCTCTGCAATCTGTACACAGAACAAATGCTAAGACAATAAGTGATATCCAGGCTTACTCTCGCTCCTCGTCCTCCTGCCTCTCCTATTCTAGCTCCTCCTCGGCCCTGGATTATCTCGATTGCTCTGCTACCCAATTCAGATGGTGACGGAAAATAACAGGAAGAAGAAGAATGCAAACTTCCAACGAAAGAGCAAAGAGAGCGGCCAGAACAGGAACGATGGATGAGTATGCAAGAAAGTGGACGCCATTAAGTCGCAATGTTCCGTTCTACATCGCTCCCTGATAAAGTATGCTCATGTCAGTAGCCTGAGTCGCCCTATCGTCCATTACATGGGGATTATTCGATCATTATCACCGCTCCCTCTCCAACCCTATACTCCCTTCGCTTTAAATGACTGAGCCCGCTTTCTGCGTCAGTTTTCAGCAGGACATTGCGTCGTGTCGCATATAGCAATCATCATCACCACCACCCCTTTCATATTCCACCTTCATCACCTGTCCGCTTCCGCTCCCGCTTCCCCTGTTTTGTGAGGCTTGGTATCCATCGCGACCTCCGGCTCAGCCTCTTCGCTGATACTCTGGTTTTCTATTGCACCTTCTTTCGCTGTCTTTTCCAGCCTCGCGCCAAGCAAAGTCTGCAACGTCCCTTGCTCACTACCCCTCCTCTCGGTCCTGCCGACAGTGTCCTGACTGCCGCGGCGCATCAAACCGGCATCATGAAATAAGTTCGTGGGCGTGTTCGCTTGACTGCCACCCCGTTGTCCATGATAGTGGACGACCTGCGGTGGAGCTTGGCCAGCCTGTGTTCCCAAAAGGTGCTGCGGATAGGGATCGAGGTCCTTGCTTGATGTTGAGAAGGTTGATACGACCGGCTGATGGTACTTGTAATCGGACCCAGAGTGGCTGTGCCCGTACCCATTGGTATTGGAGCTTGAGCTTGGTGTCGACTGGGTGTTGTTGTTGTTGTTGTTGTTATTATTATTGCTGTTGTTGGTGTTGTTGTTGGTATTGTTGGTGTTGCCATTCACACCAGACCCGCCACCGCTGTTGGAGCTTAGGCTTTGTGTGGGAGTGTGGCCAAAGGATATGCCAGAGGTAG
Source organism: Neurospora intermedia (assembly GCA_037102815.1). Taxonomy (NCBI): domain Eukaryota; kingdom Fungi; phylum Ascomycota; class Sordariomycetes; order Sordariales; family Sordariaceae; genus Neurospora; species Neurospora intermedia. Next base: position 1,450,525 of record BTPP01000003.1, on the reverse strand, counting down.
CAGCAGTGTGTTCCGCCTGAGTCGGTGTTCCAGCTTCCACCGGGCTAACAGGACTTTCGCTAAGCTGGCCGGTGAGGCTGTTCATACCTCCTTCGATATCGCGTAGCAGCCGCACATACTCCTCCGGCACAAGTCCGCTCTCTTGCGTTTTGGGGTCTTCCGCAACCAGCCAACCCTGTCCGTGTCGATACGACACCCAGATGATTTGACCCTCAACCAAAGGCAACTCGTTCTCGTCTTCCCGCTGGAAGTCGTACAGCGCCACGGCCTTACCGTGCATCTCCTCATCGGGAGAGGTAATTGTAAACTGGTAATCACGCGAATAACGCGATTCGTCCGTCTCGTGATAGCCACCAGGGCTGGAATCGTCTAAGTCGGATGGGTAATCGTCTTCGTACTGGCGTGGCTGTTGGTCGGCAACTTGGTATGCGCTGTGGCGTGCCTGATCGGCCGGATACGTTACGTACTCGCCGCCCGGCCCGTTGGCCTCGCCTCCCTGGTTCACGTAGTAGCGCTCGCTGCCATCCCCACTGGTGCCAACGTAGTAACCCCTCTCCCGGTCGTAGTTGCTCGGGTTCATGACCGAACCACCACCGCCGCTCCTTGCCGCACCATAGCCACTGCCGCCACTACCGCCAGCTGACTTGTTCTTCTTGTGTCGCGAACTGACCACAGGGCTCTGAAGATCTTCATCCTCGCTCCACGGAGGACCATCGGCGAACTGCATCGCGGGGAGATCGTTCGCCCGTCCCCAGCCGTCGCTGCTCCATGAGTTCTCCCAGCTATGGCGATCCCAAGATGTCGGAGGGTCAGATAGGCGCCGTTGCTCGCTGGCTGGGGTAGTCATGCCTGAGGGTGGCCGAGAAGGTTCCGGTGGGGGCCCATAGTGCATAGGATGACCCACGGGGTAGGCGAAGTCTCGCACCAGCGTGTACGGCAGACTGGATGGATAGATGGGGAACAGTTGAGAGGGCGGCCGGGAGCGTGAGGGAATCGAGCTCACAGTCGAGTACTGCGACAGGCGGTTCTTGGACGCGTGCGACATTGGCCGCGGTAGCGCGCTCCTGCGAGCGGGCGGCGAGGTCATGAGCGGAGGGAGTGGGGGATGAGCGGCTGAGGTCGAGGCCGAGGTGTCGATGGCGGGCGGAGAGGTCGCTGGAGACGAGGCTGGCGATATGATCGCCGTCATGGTCGAGGCAAAGGAAAAAAGATAGGGGGTTAGCAAAGCCTATAGCCTAGCAGTGCCTGGCGTGCCTGGAATGCGCCGCCCGGACAATCAATTGTTGTTGTGGATCCTTTCCAGGGCGCCGGACCGTCGCTGCCGTGGGAACCAGGGTGTTTTTTTGGCCAGGGTTCAAGTCTGGTTAGAAGACCGAGTACCTCTAGGCAGCGAAGGGAAGGGCTGGCCGGCCTGTGGTGGACGGGCGGAAATGCTTTGCCTTATGCTGTCGAGGCGGGGAATAAATGTGGTTTTTGAGGTCCGTCCGTCTATCGTAGACTCGTAGGGCTAGGGAGACGGTAAACTTATAGCGCCCAATTGTGTAGATGAGGCATGTAGCTGTGTGGACCACGGACATCGATTTGCAAATGTTTGATGCTTGCACAGCGGCCCCGACTACCAACGGCTTGTTCAACGGTCCGCTTGTCCGTCGTCTGAAGTCTCGGAAATGTAAGGGCTCTGGATTCTGAGTGTTTCGGTTCTAGGCCGGATTCGTTAAGGAATCCCGTGTGAGGGACGCAATGTAGAAAAGATGGTAAAAGTGTGCGAAGGGGCACACTGGGGTAGCAAGGTGGGCAATTGTCAGCTTAAAGAGCTTGTATAGACATGGAGAGCCCTTGTGTGGTCGGCAAGCTGAGATGAGCGATTGCGAGCTGTCAATATAGACAGGGTATGGTGGGAACGGAGGGGGATTCGAAGAAAAGAGGAGAAGAAAAAGAAGCAGAATCTCAGGCAGGAGCAGGTAGGTAGATTTGGGGGGGTGCGCCGCATCAAGTTACTACCTCTACTTAGGACGGGATACCTCTAGTACAACTTGGACAAAGTTAAGCGCGCTGCCGCAGGATTCCTCCAGGTTTGGGCCTGCTCCTCTCATTGGCAAATAGCAACCGCTGGTCACCTGCAATCAGTCAGTCGAACCTCTGAGGACGGGACTCGGTCGCCTTCGACCAACATACCTAACCTCTTTGCTTATCCTGTACTCTGTAGTAGTGAACCTAGACGATGGCTGGCAAATTTTCTGGGTAACGAATCGGGGTTAGGTACGGGGGGGCCAAAAGTCCACTTCAGAGGGCAGCTCTCGTTGACAACCTCAAAGGCGGGCAACTTGCAGGACACAGTTTTTCCTGTGTGTCAACCATCATCGGAGGTTAACACTTGAATCTGATCTTACGCCCAAAATACGCACTAACACATATTGAAACAGGACATTGAAGATCTAAAAGGCATGCGATATACCACGCGGGTAAAACTGCCATTTGCAAATGTACTTTCTACGTGTGCCTCTATTGTTGGTTAACATGTTCCAACGAAGAAAAACTTCGCACGAAACTCTCAACTTCCCGTCCCAACAGGGATGTTTATCACTGCATGTTTGTGTCCACCATTGGATGTTCTCGATGCCTTCGATGTGAGTGATTGGCTCCGTATAAATGCGTCCCGAACAGCAACGTGGTACCCATGGAATTTCCCAAGGCACTAGCTATGAGTTGCGCATTCCCTATGTGGGACCTTTGAGAAGAAGTTATCGAAAAGGTACCTCTAAGTTCCAATGTTCTCGTGCACGATATTCTACAGTGCATTGATACGCATGGCGACCGAGGCTCAAGGCCCGTGAGGTTTGGGTCCTGGGGAAAAAAATTACCTGGGGATCGTCTCACTGTGATTCTGCAGTGCATATCCGCGGACCGCTGCAGACTCGAGAGGTGGGGGAAGTTGACGAGAACGGAAAGAAGGGCAACGGGCTGCAAGACGCACGAGCCACCCACCATTTCACTCTGAAACACTGAAACGTTCTAATTTTGGAAAGCGGTCAGATGGGGCACTATGTGCGTATGACCACCACTTGTCCCTCGCAGTCGGTAACCAAACAGATTTGTTCCAAATTCCACATCCCACTTTTCACCGTCCAAAATCTCCGCGCCAGCAGCAACTGGTGAACAGGTTTCAGTTGGACATCAACAACCTTTAGCAAGTTATATACGTGTGGTAGCAGGCTACCTCGACTAACTTAATCATCATCTGTCTGCGCTTTGCGCTCAGCTGAACCTTGAAAGGTAATTCCTGCGCTCTTTTCCGCTCTTCCTTCGTCAACAGTCTCTTTTCCTTTTATGATGATCTTTTTATTGGAGCTGTCTGTAGCCTGCTATGTCTGGCGTTTGATGACAAACTTTTACATACGCTTTTTTATCTGATATGTACCGAGGACAACCTACACTTTTTGCACTTGCCATGTCTGTATCGCAGAAGGGAACGCATTGATAACTAACATTGGCATCTTGCGCTTTCTAGGTCTTTCCAGTCAAGCATGCCACATCTGCTACAGTAACAAGTCACCTGCAATTGCCGGCTATGTCTGCTGTAGATACCACAACTGATGCTGCGAGCTCATCGAAGCCGGACCAGAATGAGCAGAATGGTCAGAACGGTGGGCGTGAAGACTCTGGCGGCTTCAAGCTAAAGTTTTGCACCGTCTGCGCCAGTAACCAGAATCGGTGAGCAACATTTACGCATCGCATCGTCACGCAACTGGATGACCCCGTCTAACCCTCACCAGCTCCATGGAAGGTCACTTGCGACTCTCTCTTGCAAATTATCCCGTGATTTCGTTTGGTACAGGCTCTCTTGTCCGTCTCCCCGGGCCATCCATTACACAGCCCAATGTCTACAAGTTCAACGAAACATCATACGATAGTATATATCGGGAGTTGGAAGCCAAAGACCCTCGGTTATATCGCGCAAACGGACTGCTAAACATGCTTGGGAGAAACCGCCAAGTCAAGTGGGGCCCTGAGCGATGGCAGGACTGGCAGATTGGAATGCCTAGAACCAAGCACAAGGATGACAAGGGAGCTGATGGCATGGAGGGCGGCGTAGCTGATGTTGTCATCACCTGTGAGGAACGCTGTTGGGATGCTGTGATTGAAGATCTTCTCAACCGTGGCTCGCCACTTAACAGGCCTGTTCACGTCATCAACATCGATATCAAGGATAACCATGAAGAGGCATCCGTTGGAGGGCGAGCCATTGTCGATTTGGCAGACTCACTCAACAAGATTGCTGCCGAGGAGCGGGAGAAGGTTGGCGCTTCTGCCTTTGACTCGGGAAGCGTAGGCGCCAGATCAGGATTCGATGAGCGCGTACCGGACGTCCTGGCCGAGTGGCAGGAGAGATGGCCGAATCTTCCTGCGACATGGACTTTGGCTTGGTTCTAAGCATTGAAGCGTATTGTTTGAGCTCGTGCATCGTAAGGCGTTGGATGTTCTTTTTTATTGCCTGGCGGGCGTAATCGCGGTTACGGACAGGAGGGGGGGATACATCTTTTTGGGTTCATGATTGATGACCAGACAACACAAACGAACAAGACGTTTTGGCCGTCACAACATAATGCTGATTCGGACTCGTAATCATTATCAACAAAACCGTTGTTATCCGGGATTTACGAAATCTGCTGCCACGATTGGCTTTAACTTGCTATTTTGTGAGGTCGCACCCCTCTTGGTTTTCTCAGAATATGTCGACCTCCGTGATTTGGCAGGCCATTTCCTCTTCCACCAGCCAGACCGCCAATTGAGCATCTTGTTTGCTACGCATATGCTTACTTCTATCACAAACTCAATAATATCGCATGCATACATGCTCGGAGATGGGAGCTCATCGGCCCACCTGACGAGTACCCTGCATGGTATCCCAAAAAGCATTATAAGATGACGAGCCGCACGGTTTCATTATAAGCAATCTTGGATGCGAAGAGCATATACAAGAATTTTGGATATCTTCCTTGCTTATTGGAATCTGGGGTACTCAACGGTTGCCAGCATCTAGAAAATATCGAAACATGCACAACCGGCCGTGCCCCCGCAGTGAGCAGGCCTACCTACTTGTGACAATGCAACCAAACGCGAAGGTCACAAATGAGATATATAGGGCTGTGGCCATTGGACACACACACTTGGAAGACGAAAGGCCATTAAGGTTACTGCTAATGCATGTTGTCACTACATATCATGTTGGGGTGTTGGGCGGGAGTGCCCGAGGCCAAGGTGGCATTTGATGTGATGCCGGTATGCCTACATAGTACATACCCATGTGGATAAAGTCTCAATATCTATATCGTCGGTGTCAAGTAAGAATTGCATTGTATTTCGGCAGACGATTGCCGGTCTTGGGCTGTTTCACAACGAGACGGTTTAGTGGAATGATAAACCACTGCAACGGCGCAGAAGTTGATCACCGTTAACTAACATGAGAAACCTGCCATAGTAGAGATGCAAAGGGGGCTTGAAGTTGGCGATCCCGTTAGAGATGAAGACGCATTCTGAGGCCGGGATACCATGTGAGAAAGGGGGTCGAGAGGGGGGTTGTCGGGGTGTCTCGCAAGACTGTTTAAATTGCTCCCATGGGGAAAAGGTAACAACAGCTGCTCGGTCGCCTACGAAGTGTCAGGCCGAGATTGATATCGGGCTTTTGTTCCCACTTCCCACTGTACGTCGACGGCCGGTGCTAGGGCCCAAGAAGCCCGGCATCGAGACGCGAAAATGAGGGGATCCGAGACCGACGAGGAATGGATCTGGGTCCAGTTCCCTTTCCATTTAGACCATGGTGGCTCGGTTCCTTTGTCCCGGTCCCGGTCCCGGTCCTTTCGGAATCCCCTCTAATAGCTGCGTACATATGTGGTTGTTATGGTTTTGGTAGGGGCAGTGCTTCTTATCCAACAGTGCCCGGCGCTGTGCTTCTTTGTGCGGCCACTTGTATAATCTCAAATCTCAGTGTTGTGTATGAAGAAGTCTAACGACAGTCCGTGGTAATGTGGAAAGTGGTGGAGTGCTGACCGTCCATCGTGTTCACTGCCGTCAGACATCAATAAGTCAAATCCTATCGTCCCCGTAACAACAGATGACGTCCCGAGATGTGCAAGATACACTTACTACCTTCAGTTACCTGTCGTTGGTCTTTGACCTTGGTTCTGGAAATGAATGACTCTCCGCGCTCTCCCACCCCACACTAGTTGTAATTACGTAGAGGCATGCACTGGCAGCCTAAGCATGTACCTTTGTGGAAGCTAAGGTAAGGTAATTGCGCCGGCTTCCATTGTCTGTGGGAATCCGTACCTGCCGTAGCGCGCGACTAGAGGTAATAGGAAGGGAACTCACCCCTGACGCCGGCAGTGATGGGTCAAGTATACCAGGGTTGGTTCTGATTGGCTGAACGGCCACACCATTTCCAGTGTGCTCAGAGCCCCCGGGCGCTCTCACTCAAACCATTCACTGTGCCTCCTACTAGTACTGTTCCTCGGAGAACATCGTCCACTGTATTTGAATGATCAGGGGCTCTGCTGGATTCGATCCTGGATAAGTCGTGGTGGGCTCTTCGTGGGTTCCTCATTTCCAATCCATTGCGCGCCCCGGAACACAGTAGAGGACCTAGTCGTTCTCCCAAGGAATCGTGGTCACCTCGCTACCCGGCATCGTGAGGAACTGGCCAGCGAAAAGCGAAAAGGGAATGAGCACCGTATGGCGAGCGAGCATCAATCCCGTCCTGGTCTCTCGTTTTCTCCCGTCCTGCGACTGCAACCAATTCCGCCATCTACCGTCTGGATCTGGACGCCATCTACACTACATACCCTACCCGGCGCTACGTCCCTTCGCCTGTCTTAGAGCTGCTCTGATTTGAGTGGCACTAACAAGCAAAGACGCCGTCCACTCGCTGTCCACACTTTCGGTACACCCCCCGCCAAGCCGAACGTTAACCTTGAGGGCTACCTCTAGCCTCTAGGTACTTGACCTTTACTAGTACCCAAAAGATCGCCACGATCCATCGTCCAAAGAAGGGGCATCTGAAAACACCGCTACGAGTCAAGCCGTCGTCCAGTCCATCCTTTCTGAGGCGAAACCTCTCCCATCATTCCAACTCCTGGCTTTCGATCGGCAACTGGAACAGCCACTGTTTGGCGACATCGCGCAGGGCATCGCATAAGTGTAGTGTACCACCCCCCCTGTTCATGATCCCGCTCCCTTTGTCCCCCTTCCCTTTCGCGCCTCCAAAAGGGGAATTCAAAGGTTGACCGATATGCGTTTCATGCTCCCACAGTAACACAAAGTCCTGCCACGAGGAACACCCGCGAGACCCTTCTGCTGTCGAGGGCGCACAGCATATGCTTGCCGATTTGTCTCAACACCAGCTTTGCGACAGTCCGCGTCTTCTGGGAGCCTGTACCTCTACTTGCTAAGACACCGCGAATTATCCACGAGCCGGCTACCTTCGCCTTTTTAGGGACACACGCGGGTTGACGACAAGACAGTCGCATCAAGCCTCCATTGTCATTTGCGTACCACACCGATCGTTCCTATTGCGTCCGACTGGTCGATTGGAAGCGGGCGGTGAACGAAGACCATGAATGTTCGCAATGCACCATTGTCACCAATCTCTCAAGGCGCCCCAAGCGACTGGAACTATCCACCGAACGACAACAATCTCGGACAATACAACACACCTCCCGACTCCGCGAACCCTGCCGGCGCTATGAACGGCGGCTTCTCCCCGATGCCTCAGAGCCCGAATGGGGCACCCTCTCCTCCACCGTCCGTTGGCCGATCCAGCACCGGCATGTATGCGAGGAGTGTAAAGAGCCAGAGTCAACAAGGGGAAAACCAGGAGTTGGTTCTGTCCGACCACTACATCTCGCTCAAGCGCTATCTGTCAGCCACCTCACGCGACGGCAATCCGAAACCGCCGCCGAACAAGGCCCGCGACAAGCTGCAACGCCTTACTGAGGTGCAGTTTCTTGAGCTCAGTACCGATGTTTATGATGAATTGAAGCGCCGCGAACAGGTGGCCCGAAGAGGACCTAATGCTCCCCCCGAGACTGCTCCGCCCGATTTTCTTTTGCCTCAGGATAATTTCCATCCTAAGCGGAACCAAGCTCGTCAGAAGCTGTCGTCCCTAGGTCCTCCTAGGTTTCGCGATCTCGCCACCGATGTCTTCTGCGAGTTGGAGAGGCGGTATCCTAACTTTGCAAATCTGGAGATGCCTCTCAATGCCAGCCCGATTGCGATGCGTGGCCCGCCAAGCCGCTCGGGAACACCAAACAACGGAATGGGCGGCTTCCCTCCCAGAGGTCAAAGTCACAGACGCCCTTCGGAGGCGAGCTCAGTACGAAGTGCACGGAGCGGTCCTCCGATGCCCCCTATGATGAATGGTGGATACGGCGTTCCCCCATCTCCTGGCCTGCCGCCGAATGGCGACTATGGGCGTCCCATGCCAAAACAATTCCAGAGCAACACAATCGTTCCAAACAAGAGTACCATGGTCGAGGAGGACGACGAGGGCAACCTTATGAGCCCAGGTCAGGGTGGTGATATGTATGGCAACGGCAGGAGGTCTATGGGCCAGGCGTTCGAGGTCAGTTCACCCCCTTTTTTTGGCCTTCGGGAATACTACCATGTGCTAACTCAACGTAGGCCGACAGGAAGCTTATTCAGGACTACGAAAATCAGGTCAGAGAGCTGCAGGAAAAAGTCGACAACATGGAGATGGAGATGAGGAAGAAGGACGAGGAGCTGAATAACATGCAATCCGGGGATGGCAACAAGAAAGATTGGGACGAGACCAGGCAAAGCTTGGAGACGAAACTAGCAGAGGCCCAGGAACTGAACGACTCGTTGCAAAGGGAACTTGACCGCATCAGGGAGGAGCATGAGGACGAGACGAGAAAGCTTCGGGAAGGACTCGAGGATGGTCGACAATCCAAAGGAGACGGCGATCTGGCGCGAGAGAACGAGGAACTGCGACAATCTTTACAAGAACAGCAGCAAATAACGGACGAGGTCCGTCGCGAGGCCCAGGAGTTTTTGCGGGAGATGAGGACGTTGTCTCAACAAAGCGGGGCTGCTTGGGAGAGACAAACGGAGTTGGAGAGGACGATCGAAAGTTTGGAGAAGGAAGTCAAGGAATGGAGGAGTCGATATGCACGCACCCAGACGCAGTTACGCAGCATGCGTGATTCGTCAGAGGGTGTACCACTCGAGCAGAACGCCGGCAAATACGTACGGGAAAAGGGTTTTGTCGAAGACTCTGGGCTTGTGAAGGACCTTCACGTTACCAAGTTCCAGATTGCGATAGACGAGCTCCTGCAGCGCGCTCGCAACGATAACCCCGAGCGCGTAATTGACTCTATGAAAGCAGTCGTAGTCAGTGTCCGTCGTATCGCTAAGGATATCGACGAGAATCCACAAAACGACAGCATTCTCCAAGAGAAGGCTAAGCTAAAGGCTCGGGTATCGTCAACTGCCAACAACCTGATCACCGCATCCAAGAACTTTGCCAGCTCCGCGGGCATCTCTCCTGTATCCCTGCTTGATGCAGCTGCATCTCACTTGGTTGCAGCAGTCATCGAGCTGCTCCGAGCCGCCAAAATCCGCACCACGCCTGCGGGTGAACTAGAGGAGGAGGACGATGGGACAGTAACTCCCGTTGGCTCAGCCAGCTTCTTTTCTCCGCGCAACGGCCAAAGCCAGACCTCGAGTGTCGCCTCTGCCCATGAGGTGCTAGCGCAACCCCCGGCTTTCCAAGGGCTAGGAGGAGGAGGAGGCGGAGGCAGCAGGATTAGTGTCGACTCGTCTGCCTACAGCGCCAACTCGCCGCGCGAATCCTACGCCGAAAGCAAACCCACTGCTCCGGACCCTCGCCGGGTCGAGGACCTCAAGTTCTATCTCCAGGACAAGACCTCGGTCATGGTAGAGACGATCCAGAACCTGGTCCAGCTGATTCGCAGCGACGCCAATATCAACCAACTGAGCGGCGAGATTGCCATCATTACTGACGTAGTCGGCAAGGTAGTCGCCGAGACGGACTCGTGCCTGGGCAGCAGCGCGAGCAACACTGTTGTCGACGTCGTGCGCCGGCTAAGCAAATGCAGCGACCGGCTCAACGAGGCCGGCCAGCACGGCATCGACCTCGACGCCCAGGGTAGCAGCCCCACGAGCCGCGAGTGGCGCATGTGGGCGCAGACGCTGCCGCCCATCGCGTTCGAGCTCGCCAGGGATACCAAGGAACTCGTACAGCAGGTGGATCGGTTGGCGGCTGCCGGTATGAATGATGGCGCTGATGACTTTGCATGATACCAAAACAACATAAGACAAGACAACTACTACGCATGAAGTCAAGAATTGCGGAAGAAAAAGGCTGCAATGTCTATCTTTTATATCAACTTCTGCTTCTCTTACCTCTTTTCTCTTCTCCTGTTTTTTGGTTCTTCTTTCCCGGTCGAGCTGGGGCAACAGTCAGTCAGTCGTCTGTGACTTTGTAAAAAGTTTCTTGTATCGCGCGCGTTTGCGTTCCGATCCCCCATCATTACCGTCATCATGTTCCTCCTGGTGTATGCATTGATCGGATGGATGGATTGATGGAAGGACGGACGGACAGACAGTCTGGCGGTTGTATAGTTGGGTGTCGTTATAGCTTTGTGGATTGATCGGTTTAACTTGGAGAGAAAAAAAAAGGTTGGGATACTGAAGTGTTGGTTGGGGGCGTGAGGAGAGGAGAGGAGCCAAGGTGAAGGAAAGAAAAAAAAGAGAGGGAAAGAAAGAGAAAATCAAAGAGGGAGAGAGGACGGATTGACCGATCTCATCTGTTTCTCCTTCTCCTCTCATGTTTATCTATCTACCCTTGTCTCTTTAAATGTAATGTTTTATCTTTAGTGTTTGATTACTTATCCATATTCTTTTCCCCATTCCTCTCCCTCCCCTTCATTCTTTTAGCTTCTTCTTCTTCTTCTTCTTCTTCTTCTTCTTCTTCTTCTTCTTCACTACCTACCTACCTTTCTTGCTTTCTTATTATCTTTTTCCGCGCTCGCGTCATTGTGCTGCTTCTGTCTGCTCTTGTATATACTTTTCCATCCTTCTTTCTACACGTGTTCCTGGATGTGCTGTGTGTGCGTATCACTGTTAGACCATTTTCCATCTTCTATTCGTTCTCGCATCGTGTGCATCTGTTATTAATTCTTCGGCTTGTTTTTTTTTTTTTTTTTTTTTTTTTTTTTTTTTTTTGCATTGTCTAGACATCGCTTTGTAGAGGCGAGTTGGAGATAATAATGAGATTGGTCAATCGAAGCAAGACTTTGGTTGGAAGAAGCTACGAGGGTGGGGGGAAGAAAGAAAAGAGGAAAAGAGGAGAAACCAAGCTGTTGAGCTACTATAGAGAGCATATATCATACCATAACATACCGTAGCATACCATACCATGACTACATACATCATCGATAGAATGTACCTAGTGCGATGCAAGCTTTTACTCTGGATCTTCTTAAAGCTTGAGTATCACAACAACAACTCAGTTTCAACAATCAAGTATGAATGGGGGGAAAAAGGAAGAGGAAGAGTGATATGACCTAAGCTATAACAAAACAGAAAACCCAATGAAAAGGTCTTGGTGGTATCAATCAAAAAAAGGATAAAAATAAAAAAAAATCTCACAACTTTCTCCCAATCGAATAACAAAGACAAACATCAACACTGTTAATCCTCCGTAAGACCCCATTTGTCCGTCCATCCGTCCATGCATTCCTATGCAAAAGCGATAGACTGTGTAGTGAGTGAGTAAGTAACCCAAGCCAGCCAGCCAGCCGGCCGGCTGATAGAGAGATATCAATGCATGCCATCCATCCATCCTATACTCTCTTCCCTCCCCTCCTCCTCCCAAATCTTCCATAATACTCTCTACTCTTCGACTCTCACTTACTTACTTCTAATCACCCCCTCCCCTCCCCTCCCCTCTCCCGCACCCTACTCACTTTACTGAGTCCTATAGAACTTCTTATACAACAAATGCAACAACAAATTCACGTTCAGCCTCAGCTGCCCCTCAAACAAATTCATAAACTGATGCGCCTCAAATTGCGCCTGTAGCAAGTCCTCGATGGGCACCAGGGCGCTGGCACCGGGCATCTGGATGTGGCCGCGGCTGCCCTCCAGACTAAAAATGCCGACCTCGTCGCACGAGATGGTGATGTTGATTTGACCCCAGTCGCGCTCGGGGATGCCCGTCCACGAGACCAGCACGCCCTTGTCCGAGAGGGCGCGGGCCGAGTACTTGAAGGAGCCGAACTTGGGGACGCGGCCGGAGCGCTCGAGCTCGCGCTGGTGGTTGTATTGCTTGGTGAAGGGGAGAAGGAAACGTTTTTTGCTGTAGGTGGGAGATCAGGACTTGTTAGCATGCTGACCAAGAAAAAGAAAAAAAAAAAAGGAAAAACGGAGAAGGGAGATATTAATGATGGTGATGGTGATATACGTACCCCTTCTTGTTCTGCAGCGTAGCCATGGCCTGCTCGATGTAGTCATCGTAGCTCTTGCGCTGTTGCTCCAGATACTTTGCCTTTTCGTGAAGATTGCCGAGTGTCTGACGGACACCCTCGAGCTCTCTCTGTCTCTGAACCCTTCTCCTGCTCTTTGTGCGAATGTCCAGCGCAATGGCGTTGAGGATATCCTGGTAGTAGTTTTGCTTGGAGATACGACCCATCTGCTCCAACCTGAGAATGTTCTCGAGTGCTGTCCTCTTCAGGTCGTAGTAACTCATGCGCGTAACATCAATCATGTTCGCCTCCGAATAAGCGCCTCGGGTGTTCGAGTTGTCACCAAAGTCTTCGCGCAGAACTGTCCTCCACTTCTGCTCATCCTCCGGGGTGATTGGCTTGACAAGAATCTCAAGCAGGTTGTTACCCGTTTGCACCCGGATGATGTACAGAATGCACCTCTTGGTCTCCATAAACAGCCCCTTAGTCTCTGCTTCTGGATCCTCCATATCGTGCAGTTTGGGAGTCAGGAACAGCTGAATATCAGCGGCTCCGCCTGCGGTCATTTCATTCTCGTTATTCTTGGCGTTACCGAGATCTTGGATGATCTCGCGCAGCATATCATCTCTGCTCGGGCACAGATAAGGCAGCTCGGCAGCGATGAGATTGTGAATGGAAAAGATATCCGCCATCTTGATGTATAGTGTTGGCTTGTTCTTGGCGTAGAGATCGTTGAACTCGTCAATGTCGAATGTCTTCTCAGCGTCAGGTACATCAATAAGGGAATTTGTGATGTGAGCCAAGCGCTCGATTGCTTCGGCGACGAAAGCATTGAGAGGCTGGAGATAGATGTTCTCTCCGCCAAATGGTCTGCCTGATGCAATCTGGCCCAGGACTTTTGCAACCTCGCCGAGGTTACGCTTCTGGAGGGGACTCATTTGCTTTTCCGTGACACCATATGACTCTGGGCCGAGGAGAGCAGGTTGGAGGTAGAAGCGCCAGAGCCAGTTGCTTACAAACTGGAGCACATTCTGCGGGTGGTCCCTCTGGAAATGCTGACAGAGAGCTTCGTACGTTTGCCGACATACAAATCTCAGGCCGTAAGGCATGCGGGGAAGCAGGTCCTCCAGGGCAAGGAGAAACTGATCGCAGATCTCTCGGAGATCCCGCAGATGATCGATGAAGAGCTCTCTGGTTTCAGGATCCTTGATGGCAACCTCACGAGGGACATCCAGAGGTCTTTGGCTGGGCCGACCGGTCCTCAACTCCTCATTGTTGATGGCAGACCGGTAGATCTGCATGGGGTCGCTTTCAAGATCCAGCGCTGGATCCTCAATAATGTTGTCTCTGATGAGGGGTCCCAAGAGATCTCTGAGATATTTCCTATCGCGAGGGGATCGGGTGTAATTCTGGAGCAGCTTGGTCCAGAAGTAGTTGCCCCTCAGATAATCCTGCAGAGCGGCACATGCTTCGACTTCTTCCCTTATCGACCTGGCAATAAGCTTCAATAAGTAGTATTCCTCTCTCCGCTTTTGCGCATAGCCGAACAGCCCCATCATCAAGTGTTCAATCCGCTTTAACTCCTTTTCCGTTGTTCCCTGCTCGCGGATACGCCTGAAGAGCTTGGCAAGGTACTGAGGTTGCGTCTGAAGGGTGAAGAACAGCTGCTGGTAAGACTCAAGCTTCTTGCGGGAACTCTTGTTCAAAGCCTTAAGGTCAAACTGGTTGGCATTTGAAATAACACTGTTGGCAAGAAGGCTGTTTGCATGTCCGCCATAGTTATGCTGATGTCTGACAACTTCATCAAGGGTAATTTTATTCTTGACGAGAAGTGCGATCTTGATGTCTAGCTGGTCGATGTATTGCTCCAGCATCTCGTTTTGCCGAACTTGTTGGACAACGGTCTTCCGTAGGCGCTCAAACTCTACCTCCTCATTGAAGTCAAAATCGCTGTCGTTCAGAAGATGGACGAAGTTCTTGACGGCGTTGACTGGTGGGTTCTTTCCAGATGTCAAGCTCTTGTAGGCTTCACCCTGAAGCTTGGCTCGTACGAAACTCTGAATCTTGACAACCTTTTGCATGTTCTCCCGGAAGAAGCGCTTCTTCTCCTCGTACTTGGCTCTGACCACGAAAGCCTTGGCAGCAGCCTGGAACGCCGCTACCGACTCCTCGTTTTGTTCCAGTTCATCCAAGACCATTGCAACATCGCTTCGAAGCAACATGGCCCGAGCAAGGGCTTGCAGTTCGGTGATCTCCTCGGTATTGACTGCAAGCTCATCCAACAACTCGCCACACTCCTTACGATAAAGACAACCGCGGATGTGTGCTTGAAGGTCAATGATGTTCGGTGTCTCCTGAGTAAGAGCATCCAGATCGTCCGATAACCTCATACGTTCAAGCATACCTCGGATCATGGACTGAAGATCAATGATGGCATCCTCCGTCTCCCCGATGCTTTCAAGCTGCTCTGATATCTCCCTCCGCACTGCCACTGCCCTAATGTGGGACTGAAGAAGGCCCATCTCGGTTGAATGCTTCTGCAACTCTTCTTTGGTAGCATCGACGTCGGACCTAGCAACCTTGCCGCGGAAGGCAGCTTGGATGGCTGTCCATTGTGGCGCAAAGCCTTCAAGGGCTTGTAGCTGGGCATCAACCTCAGTTCTCGCTTTCATGGCCCTTACAGCAGCCTGAAGACTAGTGATGGCTTCAATGTTGCTCTCCAAGGATGCTCTTTCTTCCTCCAGATTCTTCCTCAGTATCATACCACGAACTGCGCTCTGAAGTTCAGCAATCGTAGCGCCTTCGCTCTCTGTCTTTTCATGTTGCACGGCGAGCTGCTTTCGAGCCAGAAATCCTCGAAATGTCGCTTGAATGTCTCGCAGGGGTCCCGCTGCCGTCTCCAACTGTGAATGCTGCTCCCGAATTACATTGCGGACCTTGGCCGCTCTGACCATACTTTGGAGTTTCAAGACCACATCCTCGTTGCCCTTGAACTGCTCCTCGGTTTGTGTCTGCTGGCGACGAGCAAGATATCCACGCGCCGCTTTTTGTAGCTGAATCGTGAAACATGTTTGTGCATATTGTTGACGAGCGATAAATCCACGTGCTGTTTTCTGCAACTCGATCGCAAAACTTGTTTGTGCCTTTGTTTCTGCATGTCGATGGCGGGCGAGGAAACCGCGCGCTGCGCTTTGAAGCTGGACCGCGAAATTCTTCATCTGGAGCCTGTAATCCGCCACCTGGCGAGCCCAGTCACCACGAATACGAGACTGGAGATCAATGATCCAGTCTTCATTATCCCACAGATGTTGCATAGTGTAGCCAAGCTGTATCCTTTGAAGCGCCGCTCTGGCCTGGGCTTGTAACTCTACAATGGCCTCTTCGTTTTCGGCCAGTTCCCTCTCAATGCGTTCCTCCTCCGTCTCCTCGGGTTCAGCTGGCTCAATTCCAAAGTCGGCACCCATATTGCCGAAGCTAGGCATACTAGCCCCCAGCTTATCGAGGCCTTTCTGCATCGCCTCCAGCTCATGGTCTTCGAACTCAAGCTGGCCAACCAGGTTCCCGATGCGGAAATCGACAATTCCTTTCCGGAAGAGAAGCCAACTCAAAGCATGGAGACAGTAAATAACTTTCGGGATGTTCTTTTTCTCGTACAGATCGATAAGCTCAAATCGAAAGAGGTCGGGAAGTTCGACTTCATCAAGGTAACGGAAGAAGATAGCGATATTGTCTGAATGGCGGTATTGAAGCTTAGGATGGCGGAAAATGCGGAACTTCTTTTCAGGGTTAAGGGATTCGACCACTTCGGCCAAAGTAACACCATCTCGCAAAGCTTCCTCTAATTCGATAATCGGGGGGATCGGACGCTGTATGATATCCTCAATCCATTCCTTCGCTTCACCAATGTGGCAAAGGTATTCATAAGCCTGTAGAAACTGCCGTTGCTTGTCCATCCACTTTGTCTCCCAACCAAAGCCGCCATTTTTTTGACGCGCCGCTACAGACTTGTCAGCTCTTTGCAACCTACGGCGTCCGCGAAGACCAACAACTTCCTGCGACGGAGATATCATGGCAAGCTCTCCCGCCGTTCCATCTTGTGCGAACTGAGAAAGTGTTCGGAGTTGGCTTGTCGATGAACGACCTAACTTTTCCAGATCCGGACGAGCGAGGGCAATGGGACTCGAGTGTACCAGAGCCATGGACCCATTGTCACTTCCTCCACGCACAGAATCTGATCTGGATAGAAACATGGAAGCCGGCCTTCGCGTTGAAGGGGTCGTTGGAGAAGTTGCCGGAGGCGATGTCACGGTCGGAGACATGCCTGACGAAGTACGTGTATTATCGCTAATCGATAATTTGCCCATATCGATAGTATGACCGCGCTCGTGGAGGGCACCCGTAGGCGATATCCGCGGACGTTCCGGTACCGAGGACTTGCCGACATCGAAGCTTGCTAGACGTTCATGAACAGTTCCTGTAGGCGATATCCGTGGGCGCTCAGTCGCCAGAGGCTTGCCGTTGTCGAGACTCTGACCGCGTTCGCGATGGGTAGTTGAGGTCCCATACTCTCCGACGATGGACAGCTTGCTGATGTCGACACTTTTCCCACGTTCGTGGTTGCCTGGTGTGGGCGTTCGCGGCGCGATTCTCGAACCCGCAGTCGATATGCTGCTGCTGGCGGGCGATGCTCCCGTAGAGGCTTGAGATGTCGGTCGGAGGGACTGGCGGGCATTCTTGTAGATATTGTCGCTTGTCGGCGTGGACGGGAGGGTGTGTGAGCCACCAGACAGGCTTGGGGGTAGCCGGCTCGCCTCGCTTTGGCCCCGCTTGTGTCCATATTGGGAGTAGACGCTGGTTGCTGTAGACAAGGAGCTAATGGGTCGACTGATATCCGACTGTCCTATGGAAGAGGCCGAGTACCCTGATGATGATGTTGATGTGGTGGAGGACTGTCTATTAACCGAGTAGTCGGCGGTCTGGGTCTGACGAAGGGGGTGTGGTTTGTAAGACGACATGTTGGGCGAGTTGTCGAGGCTACCGGAGGAAGGAGGATTTGGACGCGAAAATCGTTTCGTAGAGACCGAGGGTCGCCGGCCACATCAGAGCGAGCGGCTTTGCGATGCGGTTGCGCGGATCGTCCCTCGTCTTGCCGTGAGTGTGGAGCAGGCCGAAGATCAGGCTCGAGTTGAGTGCCAAGCGGGTGGTCGGGGGGACGACTCGACGGTTGTTCACTGTCGCCTGGTCAGAGCGAGTAAAGATTGGGGGGCGGGAAAGGCGTGAACTGAATCGGGCATGCGTACGGGACGAACAGTGAGGGCGATGATATATTAAAACCTAAAACCTAACCAACAAGTACGGAGTGGTGGATGATGGCAGTTGGAAGTTGGCGGACATGGCGCGCGGGCGCTTAACCGGCTTCAGATCTGTCTCTTCACTCGTGGGTCGAGTTCGGAAATGGAAGGTTGACTGCGCGCAGCGCACGTGAAGGAATCGATATCTCTAGGGAAACTGGCACACCTACGAGACAAAGGAATGCAATGATCAAGGCACTATGATGGGAATAGCTTCATTCCGTCTGCTCTCCTGCACCAAAACAAAACAGACAACCGGGACTTTGGAAAATGCAATGGCAAGCAAGGCGAGGCAAGGCAAGTGCGAGGCGGCTTTGGCGGGCTGTAGGCTCTTGGAGAAGCGAGACGGACATGGGGGGTGTCCAGTGACTTGCAGTATCCGCCCTCCACTTGGGCTTGGAAGACGAAGAAGAAAGTGGGCGGTTGGGAAGGAATGGAGGGGAACACGAGATTTGGATGCGGCGGCCGGCAGTGGTTGGCTGCCTGTGGTGGCCTGTCGTGGACGGTGGTCGCCCTGCCCGTTGCCCACCCGGACTTGCCCTGCAGCTGCTGCCCATTTGTTTACCATCCCATGTGTCTGCCCGCCCTGTGCCGCCCGAGCAACCAGAGACGGGACGAGGGGAGACCTCGACGGGAGGCTTGAGCTCACTGAGACCAGATTGAGCTCGAGCCAAGTGCTCCCTCCCGACGGAGCTACCTACCTCTACCCTATCCTCTTGGCGGGTGACCTCATTCGGGCACCTAGTATAATCCCGCTGCCGGCCCTACAAAAGACCGCAAGGGCCGAATGGGCGCAACTGTAAACTTTGAAACTGCCGCACGGACGTTCCGCACAACGGAGCGAGCGGAGCCTGGTCCGCCGTATTCCAACATGGCCGAAACATCGAATTTCTCTGTGTCTGAAGCCGGAGGCTGGCGGCAGTACTTGTAGACAGTCGACAGCTAGGTTTAGTCAGCGAGGCAGCCGGACTCGGATGACTCAGGACAACTTCATGATATTCCTTCGTTGCCTCCGCTGAAGCAACCCAAAGGATAACCAGAGACATTAACGGAGAAATTCCCGACTGGGCAAACTGCAATTGAATTTCAACCGCAGAGATAGACGGCAATGGAAGTGACATGAGATGACTGATATGAGATGAAATGTAAAATCGGCGCTGCTTCTTGACAGTGCCAGACTGAAGTTGAAATGCAAAAGTCCGGTCTTAACATAAACGTAGGCTAATTCCCACAGTCCAATGATAGCGACACAGAGGGACTTCATCGAGTCACGCTATACTCCACATGCGACCCTCTTCAAACCACCCACCGCCCGGCAGAAAGCCCCGCGGTCGGGGGCTGCAGGGTCTGGACCATAAAAAAAAATTTCGATGGCAAACTCCCAGATCTTGTCTTTTCCTCTTCGTTTTCTTGGGGGGGGAAAAGTCGGCTGATCCAACCACTACATACCCGTCGCTGGCTTCCCCCCAAAGAATCAACCCTTTGTCTTTAATATACACCACTTGCCCTTGCATCATTTTGCCCTTCTCATCTTCATTGATTGCAGAAAATGGCAGTAAACGGCAACAACACCTTCCTTGACCACACCTCCGCCATGGAGGTGCTCAAGGAGTATGAGCGTCGCGATGGCCTCGACATCCGTGACCTCATGGACTCCAAGCTCCAGGGCGGCCTTACCTACAATGATTTCCTGCTCCTTCCGGGTTACATTGGCTTCCCTGCCTCGGCCGTCACCCTCGATTCGCCCATCACCAAGCGTATCACCCTCAAGACCCCCTTGGTCTCCTCTCCCATGGATACCGTCACCGAGCACGAGATGGCCATCCACATGGCTCTCCAGGGCGGTGTCGGTGTCATCCACCACAACTGCTCCCCCGACGAGCAGGCCGACATGGTCCGCAAGGTCAAGCGCTACGAGAACGGCTTCATTCTCGACCCCGTCGTCATCACCCGTGACACCACTATCGGCGAGGCCAAGGCCTTGAAGGAGAAGTGGGGTTTCGGTGGTTTCCCGGTCACTGGTAAGACTCTATTCCCATCGCTTTTCTGTTCTTTGCTTCACCCTGGTCTCCCTGATGATAAACCTATAAATCATAACTTTCGTTCCACCATATCGACCTATGCGTCATGAGGAAACAAATACACTGAAAATCCTGATTGGACCCTACTTTTTGAAACCTGCAGCACAATTCTTACATCGCTTCTGGGAGCTTGTGCTGACTTTGCTTCAAATAGAATCTGGCCATCTTGGCTCCAAGCTCGTTGGCATCGTCACCAACCGCGACATTCAGTTCGAGACTGATCTTGACAAGCCCGTTTCGGAAGTCATGGTTACGGACCTGATCACCGCTACCGCTGGTGTCAATCTTCTCGAAGCCAACAAGATCCTTGCCGAGTCCAAGAAGGGCAAGCTTCCCATTATTGACAAGGAGGGCAATCTTGTCTCTATGATCTCCCGCTCCGATCTGACCAAGAACCTTCACTTCCCCCTTGCCTCCAAGACCAAGGACTCCAAGCAGCTCATCTGCGCCGCTGCTATTGGTACCCGTCCCGAGGACAAGGACCGTCTTGCCAAGCTTGTCGACGCTGGCCTCGACATTGTCATCCTTGACAGTTCTCAGGGTAACTCTATGTACCAAATCGAGATGATCAAGTGGATCAAGAAGGAGTTCCCCGATCTCGATGTCATCGGCGGTAACGTTGTTACCCGCGAGCAGGCTGCTGCTTTGATCGCTGCTGGTGTCGACGGTCTGCGTATCGGCATGGGCAGTGGCTCCGCCTGCATTACCCAGGAGGTCATGGCTGTTGGCCGTCCTCAGGCTACTGCTGTCTACAACGTATCCTCTTTCGCTGCTCGCTTCGGCGTTCCCTGCATTGCCGATGGTGGTATCCAGAACGTTGGCCACATCGTCAAGGGTCTCGCTCTCGGTGCCTCCACCGTCATGATGGGTGGTCTCCTTGCCGGTACCACCGAATCTCCCGGTACCTCCTTCGTCTCCCGTGAGGGTAAGCTTGTCAAGGCTTACCGCGGCATGGGTTCCATCGACGCCATGCAGGACAAGAAGGCCGGTGGTGGTGGCAAGGACGCCCAGAAGAGCAACGCTGGTACCGCTCGTTACTTCTCTGAGGGTGACAGCATTCTCGTTGCCCAGGGTGTCTCTGGCGCTGTCGCTCACAGAGGATCTATCAACAAGTTCGTCCCCTATCTTGCTGCTGGGTTGAAACACTCTCTGCAGGATTGCGGCATGACCAGCCTCCAGGAGCTCCACGAGTGTGTCGAGAACGGCACTGTTCGTTTCGAGATCCGCACTGCTAGCGCCCAGCTGGAAGGCGGCGTTAACATGGAGTCTTATGAGAAGAAGCTTTACGCCTAAACGCTTCAGCTTTCTATCCTGAATGGTCAGTGGATTTGGATGATTGGGTTTCAAAAAGGGTTATGCGGGTTGCAATGGAGTTCGGTGGCGATATCATGGGATTGTTGAAATGGGAACTATTTGAGGGATCACACGGAATCAAGATGTTGTGCGATATAGAACGCAGATAGATTCAGCCTGTAAAAGAGAAGGCTTGAGCACGTCGATAGGCGACGTTGCCCGGAATTTAAAAGGGAACTTGTTCTTGATGGATCACACACACCATTTTCGCTTGTCTCCTGAATTATTCATGTGCTCATTTGCATTTGTGTGTGTTTTTTTGTGGGTTTCGTGTGTCGACGTATCCCCGTATGTGATCTGCATCTGGCTACTTGATCATGGATGCGATCGTCAGTTGTTGCCGTCCATCATCTGCAACACAATCATGATACTCGCTATTTTTGCCAGTGGCGTGATGATTGTACCATGTTCATGGTTCGCGCTGTTCTCCGTAAGGACTCGATGGAGTCAGAAGAGAATTCGAGCCCGGAGAATTGTGAAGAGAAATGTCATGATTTTGCGGTATTTTTCAGTGCTGAAACAGGATGGTTATCGAAATGTTCAAAAGCATTCATTGTTCAACAAAACCGACTGATTCTCGAAAAGTCTCATCGTAAGGGAAAATTTCCCAATGTCCAAATGTGTATGAAATTCATACTTGCGTGAACAGTCTCCCTAGTTGAGTGAAATGACCAAGTCTACTCTCTTGTGCCTTTCTCGACACTGCCTTTTTCTACATCTACCTTTTTCTAGGAATGAAGCCGTCTGTCGGCATCTATTGATTTAGTTAGTTCGTCCGTCATATCTTCATGAGCTATTCCCTTCTAGTCTCTTGTCATGTACAAGTGTCTTTTGAATTTTGCTTCTCATCCGTTCTCCTTTTTCTCTATGCTTCGTTTTATTTTGAGGATTTTCGGTCCCTGCATACGTCCTTTTATTTTTTTCCCCCCCTCATAAAAAGCGATCGAGTCCGTAAACTTTCCTCCGCCCGTGCTCATTTTCTTCACAAGAGAGGCCTTAGGCCTTTTACTTCTGGAGGGCACTCTCGGGCAAAGTAGCAACCTTCTCATCAAACAACGTCTTCGCCCTCGCCCAGACAGGCGAGTTCTGCCAGTCGTTAAGCGTAAGCAGCGAGGGAAGCAAGTCATGGCTGAAGGCCTCGGAAGCCTCGCGCGGCAGAAGCGAGGGGAGATGGTCGATGGAGATGACGGAGAGAGGGGGACCCGAGGTCAGCCCGTCGACAGGAACCGTAGGCTTGTCGAAGGTCGTGGCCACCGTGTAGATGGGCACCGGGGTGAAGGGGGAGGTGGTGTCGGCGGAGACGTCGCAGACTACGCGGAGCTGGCGGTCGGGGACCTGGAGGGACTCCATGTTCACTGGTACTTTGTTAGTTGAGGGTGCTCCCGGTCCTTGTTTTTTTTGGTGAGGGGAAGGCTGTTTGTTGCTGGAGGCTGGAATATGTGGATGTGGGCCAGGCTGGGAGTGAGACCGATTTTCCCCGACTTTGTAGTGACTTAGCTGTCCCCGAGAAAAGGGGAGAGGGGGAAAAAGGAAAGGGGTTACACATACCAAAGTTGGGAATCTTGCTGGTGAGGTAGATGCAGTTGACGAAGATGTCGCTGTCGGTGATCTCCTCTGTGATGGTAGTCAGTACTTCTGTTCCAAATTTGGCGAATCCTAGGGGTGTGCTGGTTCCAAAACATACTGAAAGGACCGCCCTTGGCAGTCTCAGCCATATCCCAGTCGAGAATGTTCTCATCGGGGATACCGGCCTTCTTGAGAGCGCTGACGGCACCGGAGCCGCAACGGCCACGGGCACCAATGACGATCACGCGGGGAAGACGGCCAGCCGCCTCAACACCCTCCTTGACAGCCTTCTTGACGTCGGCAATCAGAGCATCCTCGTTGGGGTAGCTCTCGACGCCGGGGAAGGGCTCGCTGTGGTTGAGCTGCCAAGCCCACACCTCGAGGGCAAGGGCGGCACCGGCGAAACCAGCATGGAAGCCGAAAGCAGCCACACGGCGACCGTGCTCATCAACCAAGAACTCGAGGTCAAGAAGAGTGCCGCCACCGCGGGGGAATCTGGCAAGAACGTTCTCCCAACCGGCTTGCTGCTTGTCTGTGTTGTCTCGAGTCAGCAATGATTCTCCTGGCCACCAAAAGAAGTGCTGGACGTGGCAAAACTTACAGCAGTGAGCGAACTGAACATGAACGTGCTTGAGAGGGAAATCCTTCTCCTCCAACTCCTTCAGGCCAACAATGATGTGCTCCTTGGGAGCATCGACCCAGCTGTGCTCAGGCACCAGAGTGGCGCCAGCCTTCTCGAACTCCTCATCGTCGAAAATTCGCTCGGGGGAGCGCTCGACGTTGACGATGTAGCCAGCCTTGATGAGCTCGGCAGTGGTGGCAGGAGTGAGCGCCGACCGGTGCTCGAGATGCTTGGTCTCGCTGCGGAGGTGGAGAACGGTAGGGGCCATTTTTGTGAAGGGGACGTTGAGTTATGGAAAACAAAGAATGAGAAAGTTGAAGATGGATACTAATGGAGAGATTTGTTTTATACGGGCCAGGGCGAGATCGGGCCTGGCCTGCGGGATGGGTTGCCAGGGTTGATTGAGTCACTGCCACTGCGGGAAAACAGGGCCCGCCAGGCTGGCAGAATGGGGAGGGACGGGAAGCCCCAGTGCCCGGCCCCTTGGAGGATTGGCCCCATATTATTTTTGTGAGCGTGCCGGCATTTCTGAGAGGTACCTTGATACAGAAGGAATATACGTCGAATAATCCCTAGAGGTAATCATGTTCATGGTTGATGGTCTCCCCATGCTTACTACTACATGTTCTCAAAGCGTGAAGCAGAATCCCACTCGCTGTCTAAATATGTAGCGCGACGCCCGTCATCGGCTTGAATGTTGACATGTTGTGATGTGTTAATGGCCCTTCATCGGGCATGGCGTGGATGGCGGAGCGGATGTGAATTGGTCGGGACTTGAAGATGCCAGGAAGTGCTGACCAATGGGTGCCCCTGTGGGACGGCAACTGGCCCGATCCAATGGACCTCTTTGGGCAACTGTCAGTGTAAATATAGCGAAGCTGCCCAGTATCTTAACACCTTGAGGTTGCAGTCATGACTTTTCGCAGTTTCGTCGGAGCAGCCCCCGGCCGACCAACCCCTTTCTCGGCTTGCCTGTTTGCATCAGCACTCTGGACGGGAGTCTGGACAATCCAAAGGAGATTTCCGAGATTCCGAGGACCTGGAAAGGCTGGCTCACCCTCGCTGGACCCAAAGATGGATTCTTTAACTGCTGGCAGCCAGCCGACTCGTCCATGGATGTCTCATGTGCGGACCAGCGTGTCGTCCAACGGGGAGTAGAGGTAGTGTAGGTCGGGCTTGCTTGGCAAACCCTATAAGAATTTATAGTGTAAGGGTTCCCTTTTCGACTTTCCACATTGGTCCTTCACTTGTATCTCCGGTCTCCCCCGGGCATTCGCCTACCCGTCCGAGCCGCCATAGCCTGCCAACAACTGCTGCCCCTCCCCCACCCCCCTCCCCGGGTCCGACGACCCCCGTTCCACACCCGCCACCTCAGCTCACTAGCTGTGGAACGGACTGGACCGACTACTGGATTCACCAGTATGGAAAAGCGGTTGCACAACAGGATCGCCGCCAGTTTTCCACCAGGAGATAGCCGTGGAGATGCAACACCACCAACAGCAACCACTCATGGATGGCGAATCCCCTCGGCAGTCGGAGCAAAGTCCGAACTAAGCTACATTCCGTCATGGTTGCCCGTCAGTTCAGGGATCCGCATGCCCTTTTTGTTGAAGAAGAAGCCATCATGAAATTATTCTTTTTTTGGGGCTCGCTTTGTTAGGGGTCGCGGGCTCGCGGTGCTATCCGAAACGTGCCCCCCCAAGACTACCTACCTACCTACCTCCCATGTAGATCGGCCATCCTACGCATCATCTGCGGCGTTGGAATTTTCTCTCATGTACTTCTTCCATATACTACCAACTACCTACCTTCATCCTATCCTCATTACCTACTTTCAGCTCTGTAACACACTGACGCACTCTTCGCACAGTCGAACACTGTAGGATTCTACCGCACCGTGGACTGGCTGGAAAAGACACAGGAGCGAAACCACCAAAAAAATAAAAGGGAAAAAAAAAAGGAAAAAAGGGCTACCTAAGCACTCTGCGACCTCAAGACCTCTGGACATCATTAATTTGACATTAGCACAACTGCACACCTCATCAACTCGAGTCACTACCGCGCACCACTCACACACTCGCACTCACACTTTAACTGACCTCGAACCCCGACTACACCCACTTACCGATCTTGGACTCTGACCCGACCGACATCCCGTTGATGATGATATCCCAATCCGGAACTCGACCGATTTCTCGAACTTGACTATGGCCAGGACACCCGAGCCCACACAGGGTAGTTCCTCTTCATCAGACGATCTCAACTCGACTCTCACCAACTCGGGTTCACTGCGGCGTTTGCTACCAGTCGGGCTGGAAGAGGCTGCCTCACGACCCATAGCCCCCGTCAGATCGACCGCCTCGGCCTCGCCCACTAGTACTTCTACCGAACAACTTACACTTACCAAAACCCAAGCTCGGTCCGCTGTCCCAACAGGTCGGTCAAAGAGACAGGCAACCACTGCCGCCTGTGGTGCATGTCGGAGGCGCAAGTCCAAGGTGAGTTGAGACCCAGGACGCTGTGTGTACATTTAAAGTGGTCACTGGCTGACCTTTTCCTCCTTGTGCAGTGTAATGGCACGCGTCCAAGATGCTCTGCCTGTCATGACCGCGGCACTGACTGTGAATATGACACCAATGTGGCCGAGACCCATGCTCAAGCTCTCAAGCGCAAGTATGATGAACTCCAAAACTCAAAATCGGCTGCCGAGAAAGTCTTTGAAATCCTCCAGACGAGGGACGAAAAGGAGGCTGAAGAGGTCTTCCAGCGCATCCGGAGAGGCGCCGATCCCGCCGCCATTCTGCGCCATATAACCTTCGGTAATGCTCTCATTGAGCTTGCTTTGGGCCCCGAGACAGGATATCGATACGAGTTTCCCTACTTGCCTGACATGCCTGCCTTCTTGCAGCGTCACGACAACGTCTATCTCGATTCCGAAGTTTATGCCTGCGTCTTGCGGCGGTCTGTCCCCGGTATTCCTGCTGTAAATGCCCAGCACCGCCAGCATCTGACACATCCATCTCTTTCCGGCTCTCAGCAACAACCTTATTGTACGGTCTCGACCGCTGGTCGAAGCATTAACCCCTATTTGGCCCACGGTTCTGCCGTTGACTTACACAGCGATCCATATCATAAGCCATTCCACTCCGCCACTGTGGAAAATTCACGATTAGAGAAATTGCAGCCATCCCAGTGGACCTCAGTGAGCACTGATGATGCCCTCTTGCGAAAGTTTCTCCATGACTACATATTGTACGACTATGGCTGGAATTACTTCCTTCATCTCGATTACTTTCTTGATGACATGGCGAACGGCCGTCATCGCTTTTGCTCTAGACTCCTCGTCAATGCAGTTCTCTGCATAGGATCAGTACGTATCTTCAGGTCCTAAGTAATTCTCACTACTGACAGGTCTCTCAAGTACCATCACCGTGGGCTCCAAGGTCGGGCAGAGTACTGGAATCCCGCAAATATCGTTTACTTGTTCTTGGCAGAAGCCAAGAGGCTTTTTGAGATCGACTCGGAACTCGAAAGACCTATACCCTTGTCAAATGATCCAAACGGAGAGCGAAGACTGAGGGAATGGGAAGAACGGCGGTTAACTACCATACAAGCCGGGCTTCTCCTAAACGTTCTCTATCTTTTTAACGGTTCCGATAAGATTGGGTGGCGCTATTCTCTTCGTGCGATCGAGATGGCCCATGAAATCAACCTGTTCGGGCCTGCACAACCTGAAATGGACCGGGAGATGCGGGATGTCAGAGAGTTTACGGCTTGGGTAGTGTTTACATGGCAGAGGTATGTCTTATCAAGGATCTTGAACCACTTCACCGGCCGTGATTGCTCACAACCTTCTTAGTGTAAACTCATATCACTACTTCCGGACTCCCATAATGAGGCATCCGCCTCAGGTGCCCCTACCGGATCCCATTGAGAATCCGCAGTGGTACGGTGAGATTTGGGTAAAATACCCCGCAAGTCAATCACGGTTTCCTACACATTTGGGATTCTTATTCAAGGCGAAAGCTGAACTTTGGACCATCATGAACGACTTCTCCCTCCTTTCTTTTCGGGATCATGGTCTCCCTTTGAATTTGTCAATCCCTCAAGTCCTCGGATTCTACAATAGGCTGGTTGACTGGCTGCACAAACTACCTGAACCTCTTTCCCCGCGAAAAATTGTGACGCCTCACCAAATCAAGCTGCACTTGCACTTCTACTTCATCCTCATCAACATACTAAGACCCATAGTTACGTCTGAATGGAGGAACGGGACACTGTCGGGTAAGACGATCCCGCCCTGTACGCCACACGACGCTTACATAAACGCTACCGTTCGATTCGAAACACTTATCCGCATTTATTACCTTCGCCACGGGTTCGAAGCCTTGGACAGCTTTTTGATGCAGTTCCTGGGCGCGCTCGCCTACATGACGATTGATGCGATCGCCCAAAACCCAGCGGCGCCCCATGTTGAAACGCTCCGGTCCACGGTCCTTCTCGCAACAAAGGGGATGTGGGAGCAAGCCCAGAGTGTCTACGTTGCCCGAGCGGTATTACGTGTACTGACGAGTGCGATGAGACCCGAAGACGTGCAACTGCTCAAAAAGTTCGCTAACGTCGAGGCCGACACGGATATACACTCTGCTCCTCTAGAGCAACCTATCCAATCGGATTGGCCTACATTTGTCGTTCGACTTGATCAGAATCCCGACACAGTGAGACTGGGCAAGACACTTAGCAGCAAGTTGGAGCGGCTGTCTCTAGATCTCACCACTTCGTCTCCTCCAGTGGAGTCCACACCACGGCCACGAAATTGGTCGGTCATTTTGTGAAGAAAAAAATCATTTTTGAAGGTAGACAACAGTACACGAAGTTGCCTACCGCGGAAACCAGAAATATCAAAGAAAATATTCCAAACATTGCCAAGCCCGCCCCATTTGGCCAACTGATCTGATCGCTCAGTGTCTGAGGGAACCGGGGTAGCTCAAGGTAGCTGAAGCCTACCTTGGGGAAGCTTCAAACCCCTCTCTGTGATACAAACCAAGCCCCAGTCGGGCATTCCTTGGCCTAACGCTGGCAAATAGGTATATGCTTCTTGAGCGATAGGAAAGGGCTGTGACCTTGCATGTCTCAACGGGTGCAGTATTATAACTGTTCAACAACATGCTCTATGGGGATGATACCCCGCCCAGATTTTCAGCAAGGCCGTGGCTCTGTAACATCTGAAGCAGGACTCAACGTCAGTATGGTACTGATCCCAAAGCAACAAGTTGTGTTTCTGGGGAATCTGTGGTGATACCCAGGGAATAATTGTGAGGCCCGCAGCCTGACCTTGGCGTGTATCATATCACTTGAACATCAGGCTTCGACAACACAAACCATCCGGCGTCCACTGTGAGTACCTCTTCTGGCGTCTTTAGTGCTCAATAGACCTACCGAAGATCACATATAGTTTATGAAATACGGAACGCAGTGGTGGGACACCATCTCCCGGGTTGGCATCACCTCACAACCGTCTATACTTGAGCTATCAAACAGTGCAACCGTCGTTCCGCTCATAGAAAGTGATACTATGCACGACTACCTCATGAAGTTCCATATGGTTCGCCGTCTCGGCATGTTTCAAGCTTACCGTACACGGCTTACATTCGTTGTCATATCCTCCTAGGCAGACACGCCCACTGAGCAGATACGTGTAGGCAGAAGTGTAGATCCGATATTAAACACGAACGAAATCTCACTTAGCAAAAGCGGGAACCAATGGCATACAAGCTAATACTCGTCGTTAATTAATTTGGTACTCCTGGTATGCTGGACGAAATCCATTTCAAATCGTCCCAAGACTCACATGGATCAGACGAATAACTAGGTATGGTTTAGAAAGTTGTCAATGAGATTCAGTATAATATATTGAATCTCGGGAATAGTATTGATAAGGTAAGGTCCGGCCTTGATCATGGAACGAAACGAATAAATTTATCATATAAACGCTTTTAGAGGTTGATTCAAGGCTTCGAGCTAACAAACAAACTAGTATTGGGCTGTACATTCGGATCGTAGGATTGTCGACTCACATCTGCAGTCAGACAAATCCGCATGTAGGCTGTGTCGCCAAGTGGCACAGTAGGACTTCACAGTCTTCCCTTGGCGTCGATGTATAATATCTTCCGCTCCTATTTAAGAGGGGTAACCACTTCGTTTTCTTATGTATTTTCTTTTCCATCTCAATTCCTACTCAGTCAAGCTTTGTCTTCTTCCTGCCTTTTAGAAAGAAGTTCACATAAGCGGGATTGTTCGAAGAAGAATTGCTCTGATGGATGTATGTCTCATCTCGACCACGAACTCACATAGATAACATGATGCTAACATCACACAGGTCGACGAAACAAAGTCGGTTGACAGCTTCGAGGCCGTTGGCTTCAAGGCTGTCAAGCATCAGCGGATTCCGGATGATGAAATGCCGGACATCCTCTACAGCATCCAGTACTGCACCAGTAATGGACGGCTTATGGAAAGTGAGTATTGCCTAAACCATAACGTAGAGGTACCTTCAGAATCGAAATAAAGAACAAGAGTTAACAGAAAATAGCACGGGAGAGCGCAAAGCCCCTGGACCCCAAGGCCTCCAACACCGACCTCGAGGAGACTTCCAAGCCCACCCCAGTTCTCGAAATCAAAACCACCGTCTACGCCAGATATAACGGCAGTGACTACTACGACGAGCCGCACTATCCTCCTCCTGATAGGTATTGGTCCGGCTCCGACAGTGACTGCAGCGACAATCTACCCCGTACCCGGCGCAACCGGGAGCCTCATACCAAAGACCGTACCGAGATGGTTATTCACTCAGACCACCTCAAAGCCGCCCTCTCCGCCGTCGTCTCCTACTACCGCGAATTCTCTCCCGAGCACGGTATCATCCGAGCCCCCTACCAAGTCCTCGTCGACCACTGGAAGGAGCTGGAATTATATAAGCTCAATCAGCCCAGCTGTCACGACGCCGAGTACGCAGACACCACAACCAAGCACATCGACGTGCTTCTTTCATTCTTGAAGATGACCTTCTCCGAGCGCTTCGCGGCCGAACGACTCC
Organism: Neurospora intermedia; assembly: GCA_037102815.1. Classification (NCBI taxonomy): domain Eukaryota; kingdom Fungi; phylum Ascomycota; class Sordariomycetes; order Sordariales; family Sordariaceae; genus Neurospora; species Neurospora intermedia. Next base: position 1,419,953 of record BTPP01000003.1, on the reverse strand, counting down.
GCCAGGAGGACCCGCGCGGTCCCATGGCCACCTTCGATAATTTCTGGACATTGCTCAAGCCAGGTGCCGTGATCTACCGCGACCACGACGGCACCCTGGTGCCATACATCATCAGTCTCGTCCGTCTCGAGGGCCCCTACGATGCCCAAGGCAACGGTGAGGGCAACAATACTTACTATCTCGAGTTCTGGAATATTCAATACAGCCGTGGCCTGTTGCGCAGGCGCATGAAGTCGTGCACCATCTCAGCATGGCGAGGCGAGCGACTGATCAACTCCCTGTCTGTCATCCCCGAGCGCTTCGTCACTCATGCTGCAAAAGTCGCCGCCGAGAATGTCAAGCTTGGTAGGCTGTACTGGGAGCTGGCTAAGCAGCCTTCGTACATGGAATATGATGGGCAAGTGACCAACGGCGACAACACCGCGAGCAGCGGAAGGGGGTATCAGACGACGGGCCGGGTCATCGTCGACTGCGAAGGCTGGGAGCGGTTCGGCGACGGAGGACATCGACCGCGGCGCAACCGGGATCATCTGAACTTGGATATTCTTCCGCAGGTACAGTCCAAGTGCGCTTGCCCTGCTTGCTGTAGCAACAACAAATCTTCACCTCCCAACGACGAGGGTCGCGAACAACAACGAAGCGAACCAAGCCACCCCTTTGTCGGCTTCGACAAACTCAACCCTAAAACCGACTCCCTCCCCGACAATGCCTCTCTATATCTCCACGTCCTCTCCCCCACCATCCCAGCCTTCATCCTCTCCGAGCGGCGCTGGGCCTACATCCACCTCTCGGGTCTCGGCCCCGTCCGTCCTGATCTCGATGCATTCAAGTACCTCGTCTTGGACCCGGCCATCAAATTGACCGTCAAGTCTTTGATCGGCAAATTCGCCGCCGCCGCTCCTCCTCCTTCTTCTTCGTTAACAATAACAGAACCCCCCCTTCCGGCGGGTACGGGTAGAGAAGATATCCTCACCCCACAGACAGCCCTAGCCCCCTGGCCCACCGATTTCGTCCGCAACAAAGGTCTCGGCCGCATCTTCCTTTTACACGGCTCCCCCGGCGTAGGCAAGACTTGCACAGCAGAATGCATCTCCGAACTAGCTCGGCGGCCACTCTTGGCCCTCACCAGCGGCGACTTATCCACATCCATGTCCTCCTCCTCCGTCGAGCGCCGCCTCTCTTATTTTCTTGAACTCGGCGAGCGGTTCGGCGCTTTGGTCCTGTTGGACGAGGCAGACGTGTACTTGGAACGACGCCGGACGAGGGACTTGAAGCGTAACGGGCTGGTGTCCGTCTTTCTGCGAGCGCTGGAATATTTCCGCGGAGTCCTCTTCCTGACGACGAACAGAGTCGCGGCCTTTGATGACGCGTTTACCTCGAGAATTCACGTGGCGCTGTATTATCCTGAGCTGGGGGAGGAAGAGAGGAAAAAGATTTGGGGGTATCAGTTTGAGAGGTTGGAACGGGAATCTTTCTCTTTCTCCTCCTCGTTGTCGTCCTCGTCGTCCTCTGCTTCTGCTTCTGCTTCTACTTCCGCTTCAGATGGGTCAGACGGTACTAATAACCAGCAAGTTGGAGGAGGGAAGAGAGTCTTTTACATTCCCCAATCAACCAAGGAATATGCCTTCCACCACCCTTCCATCCTCGCGCTCAAATGGAACGGGCGCGAAATTCGCAACGCGCTACAGACAGCCGTGGCGCTGGCGGAGACCGAGGCGGCTGAGTCGCATCCGGGAGGAGGGTTGTCATCAACGACAACGGCAACAACGATCACGCTGATGGACAAACATTTAAAGGCCGTGGTGGGTATGAGTAGTGGATTTAAGACGTTTATGAAGGGGGTAAAGAGGAACAACAGGAGGAAGGGAAAGAAGGCGGCGGTGCTGAGAGCGGGTGTCGATGTGGATGACGATGATGATGATGATGATGATGATGATGACGAAAATGGTATGGAGTATGCGGATGAAGAAGATGGAGAACAGGGAGAGGAGGAGAGTGATGAAGATGATGAACATTCTGGTAAGACGCCAACGCTTGCTTAATTTGCATGCACCATGTTGATGGTCGGCTTGGGATTGAGTAGATGGAATTCATGGTGTTTTGCTGACTTTTTGTTTATTCCTTTCTTTGTAGGAAGCGGATATTCATCCAAGGGCTCTGAATCGGGATATAATGAAGGCTGGTGATAATATCGAAGAGGCAGACATGAAGTGGTGAAGGAACGAGTTTGACAGCTGAGAGTGGTTGGAAGTCGGTTGGTTTTTTTTTTTTTTTTTTTTTTTTCCCAGGCTCAGATAGTCTAGTTCTACGGGTAAGTTGTTCAAAAATACTACCTCGAGTAACGAGTTTGTCCAAATGTTAGACTCGTTGGTATTATGGTTCCCATTATGTTCTACCTGACTCACCCAAACCAGCGCGCCTATTCCAGATAATAATGTTTCGCTCTTCCTACAACCCATCTATGCGTTACGTACTTTCTTCCAAGCGAATGTCCCGCAGATTGCAGTCCAATATCTCGTACGCCTCGTAATCATAATCGTGCAACCAATTCCGTGTTCATACACATTCGTAACATCCATATCAATGCACAATTCCCAATCCCAGGAAATAATGTCGACACCGAGACCCCAACGATATACTCAAAAGTTTTACAGCCCCAAGGCATTCGCCCTCGCCGTCGATGACGCACTCACATTGCTTGCATGCGCGAGCAAGAACTTGCAGCAAGTCAACGTCAACTTGCAAGCCTTAGCCCAGCTATCGTCCTGCTGAACGCCCAATTTGATGGAGACGTCCGATATCTTGTCACCCTGGATCTGATAAGGGAGGCTAAGTGGATTACCTTCCCTCCGCGTCTGTTCCTGCACGTGAACGCCCAGCTGGCGCACCAACTCGAGAAAAGCCACCATGGCCGTGTCGAACTTGCGATGAATAAAAGTAAAGCCGAGGGGGAAATCACCGCTAGAGTAAAGCTCGAGGACGGTCCGCTTGGCGGGCGGCGGTGGGGCGTTGGCGTCCACGGGTCGGCTAGGGTAGAAGGATGATGCCATGGACGTTGAAGCAGGTTCGATGCGGACGATGCGCGACGTTGAGCCCATGGGCTGCGGTTCATAGCCTTCGAAGCGGAAGTTGAGTTTCTCGGCCACGGTGACGAGTAGCAAGAGGGCGTGGCCCCATGCCGCGTTAATTTCGGGCCAGTCGACGGGGACGTTGTGCATGCGCCCGAGACGGAGGCCATTGATGGTGGCAAAGGTGCCGTCGTGGCTGATGCAGAATGTATCGTTAAAAACATTACTGCGCTGGAGCTTCTCCAGCTGCCGGGAGTCATGGTCGAACTTGCTGTTGATGCTGTCCCGCTCGTTCTGGAAATCGATCAGGGTGGTGTTGAAGGCATTTCGCGCTCGCCAGAACTCTTCTTCCTTGATGTCCACCTCGCGTATTTCCGCCTCCAGCTCAAGCTTCTCCCTCTCCAGGGCCGCCTGTTCCTGCTCGAGGGCCTGGAGTTCTTCCAGCAACTCCTTTTCTGCCTGCTTCGCTTTGCGGGTGGCCTCCTCTTGTGCTCGAATCTCCTCGTCCGTTGGCTCGGAGGCTTTTAGCTCCTTAAGATAGTTGACATATGCGTCCTTCTCCCGGTTGGCAGATTCGAGCTTCTTTTGCATCTCCTCCACCAGCATGTCGGAGCACTCGATACATATTGGGTGATCTATGTCGGATCGAGCACTAATGACCTCGAACAGTTTGAGAATGCGCTCCATTTGGTCCGACAGATGGGCATTAGCCATGTCGTCCTCTTCAGATGCTCCCACATTGTTGTTATTGGTGTTGTTGTTGTTGCTGCTATATGTATCGGAGGATAAGTCTTGGGCTGATGAGCGGTTGTTCTTCTGGAGAGACAACGCATCGGAGGACGCAATCTGAGATTCAGTGAGCAATACAAATGACATGGCTGGATTGTCTCGTAGTGCGCCGTCCCCTCCTCCACCTCGGCCTGGTCCGGCATGCCTCTTGAACATGGGCTGATGCGATGACCGCAACGCCTTTTCATAGAGTGATCTCCTCTCGCGCTCATGGATGGATCGGTGTGTCGTCGATGATTCGGAGATAGAGGACAGCGCTTTCTTGGGCGTTTGTTGAGAGTGGGTGGCTAGACTTTGTCAGATATGGAGGAGCCCAACAAAATAGCCATGACACAGCAGGCCCGTATAATCGATAGAGGTAGTGGACAATGACAGATTCCATACCCACGAGCAGATCATATGCTGCTGGATTCAAGTCCTCTAAGGAGCTGTCCAGCTTGAGCGGGGTGCGACACTTTTGACAGTTCATTATGGGCAACGGTCGGTGATCCGTAGGAACATTCCTATAAATGATAGTACGACGCCCAAGGTATAGTATCGTGAATGTTGAGCGAGCTATGCTTCGATGTGGTTTGGTGATGTTGATGTGGAGGGAGTCCTATTCCCCATATTCTAACCCGAACGTTGACGCTGGAGGGGCAGCTAGGTACCTTGATAGCTAGGCTCTATCAGTGGCCTATCGGCTGCTGACTAACAATTTCCTGTAGGGATCCTTGCAGCCTTATGGCAGCGCGTCATTACGTATGGTCCAGTGACAGTCCACTGTTTATGTAGTGTAGAAGTTCAAGGGTGTGTGTGCAGGTCCAGCATCGCAAACGGAAGGATCGCTGTCGCATGGGTAGTCGCAACCTCCATCTGCGACCAAAGCAATTTACGCGACAATACTTTGTGTGCGCGTCGGAACCTCCTCTTTGCCAACCACTGTTCCTTCGTTGTCCCAATACCCGATTCTCACGAAATTCTACCCCTACACCAGATGGATGTCCGTCCAGTATCGAAACATCGGTAGTAGAGCTCCGAACTGCCCAAGCGCAACTCACTTCGACAGCTCGACTTGATGGAACGACCGACCAAACGATCGCGAACTGGCCCTGCGCCCTTCGACGATGAAGAGATTGTCGGCGATGAGCTCAACCACCAGCCCGAGGAGGTCAACCAGCTGCGAGATCCAGGCTACCAACTCGAACAGGCCCGATCATTCGCTGCCTTCAAGCTAAAGTCAGCTTTTGAGAACATCTTCGAAAAGTATGGGAAAGACTTTGACGGCATTGGCGACGAAATCGATCTGAGGACTGGCGCAATTGTTGTCGACAACGGCCACATCAAGTCTCTGAAAACGGCGACAATTGGTGTCGAGAGCGATGATGACGACGAATCTGAATCCGAGTCGGGAAACGAGGAGGAGACGACACCGCACGGACAAGAAAGCAAACAGAATGCGACTGCATTGCAAACCGTTCCGCGACCTCTGCCTTCCATGGCGCCGCCATCACCTTTCGGCGCGTTCGGTCCGGGTTACAACTCCTTTCCAGGAGGACCTCCGCTACTGTCGAACACGATGTACCCCGTACAGACGCAATTCCAATCGCCCCCAATGCCGTTCGGTGCGTTCAGTTCTGCAAGCGCTTCGATCGATCCTGCTTGGAGAGCACCTGACCTACCTCCGCCGGTTCCCTGGGGAGGGTTCTGGACTCCTGGCACCCAATCCAGGTTCAAGACAGTCGCCAAGGTGCAACAGCTTGCTGCCAGGACTAATCATGATCAGGAGGGTGAGGATGAGGATGACATTCTTCTAGATGTTTCTCCCACTGTAGCCACCAAGGCGACCGAGAACGCCCCGGTGATCAACAAGAAGCTGGCACCCTTTCGTCCTCCATCTAGCGTCTCTTCCCCGGCCAATCGCCAGCTAAAGACATTCGCAGCTACTTCGACACCAAAGTCAGTTGACAGTTCTGATGTTGCGATGGCAGATGGAGAGAAAAAGAAGAACACCAAGAGGAAGACACCAGCAAAAAAGACGCCAGCGAAAACGAAGGCTACTAAAGAACCTATCGCTAGTCTGGTGGACGAATCTGGCATACAGATCGCTGGGTCTCCTGTAGTTGACAGTCCCTCGGCTGACACTCAACCCGTTACTGACACACAGCCTGCTGTCGAGCAGACGCCAGTTGCTAAGAAGTCAGTTATCGAAGGTCAAGTCTCTGCTGTGAGAAATACTGGAGCGGTGAAAAGAAGAAGGACGCCAAATACAAAGACACCAACAAGTGAAAAAGCATCTTTAAAGCAGAGCGCTGATTTATTGAGGGCGAGCCTTGTAAAATCTGATCCTGTTTCCGCGGCGAAAGAGTCTTTTGCAGAGCTTGAATTTGAGACTCGTCCTATCGTTGAGCACGAACCTAGTATTGAACAGGGGCTCGGCCAGCTTTTTGTTGAAAAATCTAGGGTCGAGGCCTCTGTTGTCGAGGGACCTGTTGTTGGCACAAGTCAAAACGCATCGAAGAGGCAGACTCCAACGAGGGTTTCAACAAGGGAACAACGTGTTGGGGGGCCAAGCAGCAATCCCTCGGCGAGTGATAGCAACCGGCCCGCGCTAGCTCCTACAGTTGAGCGGCCTTCAGTCGGGACTGAACTTGTCGTTGAGATTCCATCCTCTTTGACAGTTCAAAATGGTCCCGGGCAGCCCTATGTTCAAGAGACTATTGCAAGAGAATTAGCTGTGGAGAAGACTTCTATCGACGCAGGTGCCATTGCCGAAATCGAGCCTCCTTCCGCTAAGGGCGATGGAGATCAGTCTGCAAGCATCTCAGCAACGGTCACTAAGTCAGTAAATCACGATCTTCCAGAGATACCGAGTTCTGCGGATTCCAGGACGGCGAGAAGGAAGAGGCGACTCTCGATGCGAGACCAGTCTTCTCCAGCTGGGGCCAAGCGGTCCTCAAGGAAACAAGTTGCCTCGAGACATGAGCAGTCTCTCTTTAATGGAGTAACAAACGCGGATACCACCTTGAAATACTACAGCCCCAGCTGCGGCGCACTTGTCACAAAGCCAAGCAACCAGCAACTTTGGGTCGAGATACCGGTGGATGGTAGCTTGGACCCTAAGGCCTTCCAAGTTGTTGTCGATGACGACAATGTGATACCAGAAGTCCCAGCAATGGAAATAGTACTAGAAACTACCAACACATTGGCAGTAGAGGAGATGGCGAGAAATGGCGTTGCCAAACCTCAAGTTCATGGCGAACATGAAACTCAAACAGAGGCTGTCGAAGAACGAAGCCCCCCGTCGAACGATCTGTCACATGAGGTCTTTACTAGGAACGTTGTTGACTCGGCATATGCCTTCTCCGACGAAGATGAGCCAGCCATACCGAAAGCGAGAGTTCGACGAACTGAACCCATCCAACCCAACCCCAAGCCCAAAACCACGGAGAAATCCAATGTGAAAGAATTCGGGATACCCACACCAGCGTCGTCCTTTGACCGCAACAGTCAGTCCGCTGAGTCTCAAGCTACTCCGGAAGCGAAAATACCGATGGAGGAACTTCCAATCATCTCAGCAATTGTGACAACACAGACTGCTCGCCAAACGCCATCAGCAGGCTCCGCACTTCTCGACAAGACCAACACCAACAGCGAAGGACCTTCACTGCCCCAGCCTGTTCAAGTTATTAAGGCTAGGCGGGGAAGGAAACCCAAAACTCCGATAGATTTGAGCGTAACCGCCTCAGCGGGGGCAACGAGTACACCTGCCGTGACAGAAAAGCCATCCGAGCCGGTTTCTATTATTACCGCTTTAGCGTCTACTCGGCCTAGGAGACAGAGTTTGAGGTTATCAAGGGGAAGGCGGGATTCGGATATCACGATTACAGAGTCAACAACGCCGCTGCATGCAACGGCTACGATGGTCCAGCACGAAGATGAATCTCTTGTCATTCAAGAGAGTCCACAAGGCACACCCGAACCCGAGCCTGTAGATGAGCATAAGGCTGGAAGCCCAGCCAGCCCAACCTTGACTGCGACCATTCCTGCGTCTCCCAAGTTGACAGAGACCTTGGCTCCTGATCAAGAGGTTTTGGAAAACAGCTTCCTTGAGGAGGCAATAGCCCGTCAACGGTTTTGGTCGCCTAAACCTGAATCGATAATACTCGGCCACGAACCATCACCACCTGAGCCACGAGCAGGGACGCTTTTGGAAGTCCTCATCCCTTCTGAACGGATACCACCCACCTCAGCTTCGCCTCCGCCGCAGGAACAAGAACCAAACGTTGAAGCCATACAACCACAGAAGGAACCAGAACAACCAACAACCCCTGTGAAAACAAGGTCAAGACGCGGACGTCCAAGCTCTGCCGCTTCCCTCCCCACAGCAACAGTCACCACAACCACCAAGGTCAAGACCAAAACAGGCTCTGCCTCTGGATCACAACCAGGCAGGAGAAAGGTCCAAACACCCTCCACCGGTACACGCACTACCACCACCACCACCGCCCCTATGACATCCTCAAGAACAAGGACGACCCTCACTGGCACCCTCCAAAAACAAAACCAAGTCCAAACCCCCGGCACAACCAAATCCATCAAATCTCAGTTGGGCAATAACACCAACACCACCATCCTCTCTCTCATCTCCTCTGACACGGACGATGAAGACGAACTCACTCTTGACTTTGGCGGCACACCGTCAGGTATTTCCCAGGGAGTTAAACCCGCTAGCAGCTCGGCAACAACAACAACAACAACGAAAAAGACAGCTGTATCTTCGCTCCTCCGGACTCCATCTCGCAAAAAACCTCCTCCTCCTCCTCCTCCTCCTCCTCCTCCTCCTCCTCCTCCAGCTGGTGGCGGTGGTGGAATAAGAATAAGAAAAACAACTAGCTTGGCGAAGATTGTTTCTTCTTCTATTATCAGTGTTGGGAGATCGAGATCAAGATCAACTTTCTCTCCTCCAACTGCTGCCGCCCGTGCCGTGACACCCACCACCGGTACTGGTATTGGCTCTGAGGCTGAGGCTGAGGGAGAAGAAGAAGAAGAAGAGGAAGAAGAGTTTGTTGGATCGGAGGTGATTCAGACGCCAGGTGGGACGCTGAGACGGTGCGGTGAGGCTGGGTTCAGGTGTGACAGGGATTTTTGCTTTGGGTGTTTGTAGTAGTTGTGCGTGTGATGTATGTGCTTCTAAAGTGTTGTGAGCTGCAAGTTGTGTGTTTGTTAGTTACTAGGTAGGGTGATTGAGGTTGTTACGGAAATCGTGGGGTGGAGTGTGGTTTCGGAGATGTTACGGGTGGCGGAGGGGAGGGGAGTGTTATCGATACAGGGTTTCGGTCGCGGAATTAGGTTGAAGTAGACAGACTTATGTGCTATTGTTAATGGGTACGTATGGTCGATATGGGCATTGGAGTATGGTATTTGTTTACTGGGAAAAGGAGTTACGCACTCGAGTTACCTAGCCAACTATTTATCAGCTACCGACATCATACAGACTTGGCCGTGAAATTTAAACGTTAAAAGGAGCTTCGGGGTGGCTTCTCCCGCGCACACATTCCACTGTGTACAACAAACTCCTGGTCATGAATTGATCAATTGTGCTATGTTGTTGTTGCCGACATCTGGTCACACACCACGAAAAGGCAAATGAGGTGAAAGGGGAGGGAAACCGCTTCAAAAATTCTCCATCAATGATCCTATATCATGAACCATAATCTTTAACGTCAAAACCTAAAGGGAATCTTTGCTCGGAACGTACTTCCAATGTTGCTGTGTTTAGCCACCAAACACGCATCACAACCAACACTCCAAACCGACTCCATCCATCCATCCATCCATTTCGAGAAAAGAGAAAAAATAAGGAGAGTTTCCCAAGCAATTCCTGCCTACTTCTTTCCCGCTTCCTTTTACTCCATCTGGCTGCCTGAACATCCTCATCTGTGATCTTCCCTTCCCTTTCCAGCACCCAGCCCCAACTAAACCAAGCACCTAGAAACCCTAGCCCGCGCTTGATAAACGCATGTCTTTCCGCTGAATGAAATTGGTATCCCATGTCGTGGCGAGTTGTGACCTCTGTTCGCAGGCAAAACAACGCTGGATAATCGAGTAGCTTCGACGGTAACGGAAGACACGCGCAATGGTATATAAAAGTCGATCATTTCGGCTGGAACTATAAGAGCAGGCGGCCTTCTCCAATTTCCCCGTCTAGTTGATGGTCTCACCGGCCAGATACCGCGCACGTGTGGCCTCGTCGCGGACAGGGGCGAAGTAAGGATGGGCCATGGCCTCCTTTGCGGTCAGACGTTCCTGGAAAAGTATCATGTCAGTTTCTAGTGTTACAGCGGTATTGAGCGAGACAAATTCGAAGGCAGAAACATACGTTGTGATCGTAGCGCAGCAGCTTGTCCAAGAAATCAATAGCCTCGTTGGAAACGAAACGCTGGTTCTCAGCGTTAATGAAGCTGTGCCAGGGTTTCCTCTGGAAGCGGCCGAGAATGTCATCGTACTGAGCGTCCAGCTCGATCTCGTACTTATCAAGGTAGTCGAACAACTCGTCCGTACCGAGGACCTTAGCAATCTTGACTAATTGATCCGAGTTGCTCTGACCATGGAAAAACGGCTCCTTGCGGAAGATCATGGATGCGAACATGGCGCCCAAACTCCACATGTCCAAGCTGTAGTCGTATTCCTGGAAATCGACAAGGAGCTCCGGGCCCTTGAAGTAGCGAGAGGCGACCCGGACGTTATACTCGGTGCCGGGGTGGTAGAACTCAGCGAGACCCCAGTCGATAAGGCGAAGCTGTGACAAGCAAGAGAATGTGTTAGCTCGAAGCTGATGCGCGCTTCATTCGTGACATTTTCAAAACTTGCCTTTCTGTTCTCATGATCGATCATAACGTTATGAGGCTTCACATCGCGGTGCATGATGCCCTTGCTGTGACAGAAGTCGAGGGCCTTGAGGAGCTCGAAGATGTAGTAGCGGACGTCGAAGTCGTTGAACCTGGGGTACAGGGTGCGGAACTCGGTGTTGTTGACGTATTCGAAGATGAGCGAGGGGGTCTTGCTCTGGCTATCCCTCACAACGTCGAGCAGGGCGACGATGTTGGGGCCGCCCGCCAGGTTCTGGAGAATCTTGATCTCTCTCTTGATCTTCTTCTTCTTGACGGGCTTCAACACCTTGATGACGCATTTTTGGTAGTTAACCACGTTGATGCCCTCGAATACCTCGGAATATTTTCCTCTGCCTGTACAAGTGGGTTGGCTGTTAGACTCGGCGCTTGTTTATTTTAATTTTTTCCGACATTGAGGAAGGGGGCGCATGGCACATACCAATCTTCCGAACGACCTCGTAGTTCTCGAGAACACCCCAGCCTATGCGCGTAAAGCAGTCAGTAAGGTATGAAAAAATCTTGCGTGTCGATAGGGTGATTGAAGCTCACTGATGTTGACAGAGTCGTAGTCCCAGTATGCGCGGGGCATATTCTGGTTGACGTCGGCGTAGACACGAGCCATGTTTGCGGTGGTGTTGGGAAAGGCGAGCACGCTCGATTGCGCGCTGGCAGCCCAGAACGAGGTTGTTGCTAGAGAAATGGTGACGGCTCGGATTGGGACCTGCGATGGCGCGAGCCGGAGGAGAGGGACAGTTGAAGACGGATTGCAATCGGGTGGATAGGATCAGATGGTGGGATGGAGAATGCAATGCCGTTGGCCGTCAGCGATGATGGACGTTGGATACCTGGGGGCCAGACGCGGGCTGCGCAAGACGCATTCAGTTCGCAGGGAGCCCTTCTTGCCGCTAGGCTAGGATTTTGTTAGGCTTTTGCTAGGCTTTGCTGGGGTCTCCTGTGAGGGGTTCTGGTTGGTCCGTAGCCGGCACGCGATCCTTGTTCGGACCCTTGTGTCCCTAAAATGGAGCCTTGTGAGGAAAGTGGGCGATGTTATGCCTGGCAAGTGCAAAGCTGCCCTGACAACCGAGGCAACCTATCGTTTTAACAGCACGGTATCTCGCCCATGCTCATATGTGTTGTGGAGCAGGCGGGTCCTACGGTATACTTATACTTACCTCTACCTCTATGCAATGTACATCATACATTGAACATATGATGGATGGGATCGAGACGGACCTACTTCTAGGGCTGGGCTAGAACATCTATTCAGCTAACTCAACGTATATCACCCCACAGCAAGAAGATCCAGGAAACGCGGAAACATTCACCGGTCACTCGTTCCGGTTGTCATGAAGGATCTCCAGCTTCTGTCTCAAGACGCACCAACCGAGAAATGTTAACGCAAACAGACGGGAAAGTATGACTGCCAACTGCCTCGACTTAAAGGGATGAGTGGCTAGGTAGGCAGGCAAGTTCGTATTGTCTACACCTTCCCTTACAGACAAGTAACCAATGTCCTTGCCATACCTGCCCATCTATATGGAGTTACCCGGTGATCTTTTTCCGAGCATCAAATCTATCACCATACCACCGTGGAGTTGCATGGCGTGTATGCTCTCCGGAAATCTGGTTTGCCCAGTTATGTATTTGCCGTTATTGACCTTTTGAGCCAGTAAACACCCTCGCGAGCCTCAATACCTCAACACCCTGACAGTCACTGCTATCCATTTGTTCACACCGAACTTCATGCTCATCAGGATGAATCCTTCCAAACCTTTCGGCCGAGTTTAACACGGGCATCCGAAGGCAAGGAACTAAGGGGCATCCCGAATCCTCACCCAGGCGATATTCGATGTCCACTTGGCAAGCAAGCACAGCAAGACACAGCCCTACACCATGCCTACACGAAGGACTATCACGAAGGTGACAGACAGCCACGGAGTTTAAATGCAACATGGCGCCAACCTACATACAAAGCTGGTATCCGTTCGGGAGGTGGGAAGGAAGCCCAGGCCTCCTTCAAGCGATCTGCCATCTCAACATCTTCCCCCGCAAGGACGGCTTTCGTTTTGATCAAATTCGCAAAGTCTATCGGCCTGAATATCTCCAAACCCTTCCCTGACGACACTGGCTGACAGTATCTGCCGCTCCTGGAGTGATTTGTTTTGGTCGCTGCCTCCATGTTCAAGCCCTTATTTTGGAGGTCCTACCGGCATAGCACCGCATTTCTGTGTGCGTCTGGTGTGAGAAGACGTTGATTGATGCCCCGATCTTCAACTAGAGATCCAACGAAAGACTGGAATTGTCTCCTTGCTTTCAAGTTGCCCAACAGCACGGCCACAAGATGTCATTCGTTCACGCCGGCTGCACCTTTTAAACCCTTCTATTCGAAAACATATAGCTGTGAGACGCTGGATAGCTGATCCATATGTGAAGTTCGACCCTTTTAATGATGGTGGAAATATAGTAACGTCCATATATTCGCATTCTCACACCGGATACGACTTTGATTTTCCTCGCATCTAGCACTGTGTCACAGGTACACCTGATACCTCTGGTCACTAGAAATATCCTAATGTTTGGTCCCGGGACAATCACAGTGGCAGTGAGTGGTGACTGGGTGAGATCACGCGAACCGACATGTCGGGATCTCAGAGAGCCATCCGTCCTCCATAAAGCGTATTATGTCATGATTAAGGTTGAGTGTTGGTGGTGGGTGGGTGGTGGGTATGGTTTGATGGAAGGATGAAATGATGAGTGTGGCAGAGATTAACGCATGTCGTCTTTTAGTAGCGGTCTTTGATATATTAGTGAGTATGAATGGATAACTAAATATCGATGTTGATCATGGTAACGAAATTATCATATGACATGCTAAGTGTGAAGAGGGGAACCTTATCAGTTGCCTTGAGCATAACAATCAATACCTTTCATTTTGAAGTCCGAGATGCCCTTTGACTCTGAGGGGAGCCTCGAGAGGACTATGTTTAACGTCACGGTGTTATTGAACAATGACACCTCACAACTAGACTGAATGTCGAGAAATCAATATATAAGTCTAGAATATTCGAGTTGGCGAGTTAGACCTCGTTCCAACTCACGGAGCAGCTCGTTCCAGTCCTTCCTCTCCAACCCTACGACAACTGACTAGTTTTCCAGGTATTCACCTCTACTCGTGAACCTCAAAATCCCCAAGAAAGCCCCGTTGTATGCGATAAAACTTTGCAACCGACAAGTACTCACATACCTATCCTGTCTTCTGTCGTGATCAGATACTTAGTTGGGCAGTCCGAGTTGGCATTATCCACTTGGAATGTCATGAAAAAAAGGGGAAAGTAAACAAAGCCCGTGTTTAACCCATCATCCGCCAAGTCACTCCTACTTGGACATTTAGTAATACGCCTCGTTGTAGTTATCCGCTTCGTCTTTGAAGCCCCATTCTTTCGCTATCGCATAGATGAAAGAAAGAGACGACCTATAAGCCGAGGGACATCAACAGCAACGAAGTCGACGAAGCCAAGAAGCACCGCAAATTAACGCCAGAGTGAATTTAACTGCAAACCAACAAATGAGCCAGTCAAAGAGAAAATATGTGCTTCAATTTAAGCCCGCGATACACTCATCGCATCAGATCGAGGCAAGAGCAGCGCATACCTCAGCCGGAAAGCTACGGCTCATTCACCATGAAGCAGTAGGGTACAAGGGGAATCTCAAATTGGTTATCATCATAGCTCGTAACTTCGATAGCTTCGCATTGCCAGTATCATAGCCTCATCCTCACTCTTCCTTCCTCCCTCCCTCAAGTGTGAAATATCTCCAAATGACTTGACTCTCTTGGTCAATCATTGTCATCATTATAGGTTCCCAAATCCTCCCTATCCAGCGGGCGCTAGTTCCACGATACGTATGCCTACTTCCCCTAGAATGGCCAACGACGCTCACGCTCTCCGCTCTCGTACTCCCTCCTTCTCTCCTCGAACGCGTCCTTAGCCCGCTGGGCAATCCTATCCAGGAGACTGGGGCTCGAGGGACGCTCCGGATCGGGGTACGCCAGATCCTCGTCCTCGTGGCGACGGGAGTATCCGCCTCCGCCACCATACTCCTCCTCGTCATCGCGACGGTACCTGCGCTCCTCGCGGTACTCGTCATCATCTCGGCGGTATCGGCGGTCCTCATAGCCATTGTCGTCCTGCTCATAGCGACTATACTCCTGGCGCTGGCTACCGTCATCGTACCGTGTCTCGGTGTACTCGGCTTGGCCGTAGCGGTTGCCATCGTAGCCGTACTCGGTCGTGGTCTCCGAGTATCCGCCATCGGGCGTGTAGCCGCTGGAACGATAAGCGCTGGTCGCCTCGTTATTGAAACCACCGCCTAGGATGCCGCCGGCGACCGCGCCGAGGAGATTGCCCTGGTTGTTGTTGGCCTGGCCGCTAAGGAACTCTGAGAAGCCCTGCTTGACGCCGCCCATGATTTGGTTGGCGGCGGCGGCGGCGATCCGATCCTCCATGGTCTCAGGCGCCTCGTTCTTGAAGTTCTTATGCATGCCCAGGGGCTTGCCGCAGCCGTGACCGCAGTCCTGGACGCCTTCCTTGTGATTCTCGCCGTTCAACACGCCATCGCGGCTGAGCTTCTGGCGGTACTCCTCGCGAGCGTCCTCGCCCAGGTCATTCCACCACTCCTCGACGGAGGAGAACATCATCTGGCGACCTTCCTGGGCACCATCCTCGCCCATGTCACGCTGGGCGGGGTGATGAAGAATGCCGTAAATGATTCTGTTCAGAAGTCGGTCGACATCAACGCTATCGTCGTCCCAGGCGTCCATCAGCTGAGGCACAACCCAGCTGACTACCTTGGAGGCGGTGCGACCGGCAACTTCGTTGAGGATCTAACCCAAGTCAGTCAGATATCGAGCCACGGGGCAGCTCAGCAAACTTACGTTGGAGAAATGGTCCTTGGCCAACATGGAGTGGGTAGGGTCCGTGCAGTTGTCATCATCGAAAACAACAAGTTGCTCGTTCTTGCTGCTGTTGATGATCTCGGTGGAGCCAGTGGCAAGCTCGTTCTTGACCTGGTCAATAAGAGGAATAATAACGGGAGCAATAATCTGGAAAACGAAAAGAGAAAGCTGCTCCTCAAGCTGCTCAATAATCTTGGGGAGGACGGGGATCTTCTCAATAGCCTTCGAGATGGTCTGGAGGAGATCGTCGTGGAACTCGATGACAGGCATAACCTGGCGGTAGACCTGCTGGACATAAACAGTGAACTCCTCAGGCTCTCTGGGGGACACGCTCATGTTCTCAAGCTGCGAGTTGGCGGCATTTTCCTGGATTTCGTCAATCTTGTTCTTCTTGTCGCCGCCGATCAAGCCGTCGGGGATCATGTCCAACAGGTCACGAAGAAGGCTGGTGTCGCCGTTGCGGCCGGCCTTCAGGGTTCCCTCGAGATCTTCGATTTCGCTCTGGGTCACCTTGTCGGACAGTTCACCGGTCACGGAGTGCAAAAAGTCAACACCACCGAAAGTACCAGTCACAACAGGGTAAACAGAGTGGCGAGCGCCCGGGATGCGCAGCTTAGTGTCGCGGCCGACGTGAGGGAACACATCGCGCTCGCCCATCTCAATTAGAGCGAGCTCGGTGTAGTTACTGTGAGCGAGGTAATCTGCAAGATATTAGCCAATGGGCACGATCGTCGTCAAAGGGTGCCGTAATTGTCTTCCTACCCTCCAAGCAATGCAATCCAGTACCCATAAGGCGCAAGGCTTCATAGAGCTCGGCCTTGTCATTGGTCTCCTTGTATGAGCGAGCCAGGCGAATGCACTTGGAGAAGAGCTTGCGAACATGCTCAGCGGAGGACATGATGCCAATATTTTCATTGGCAATATAGTTCTTCATGCCAGTCTCGGGGTCAATGGCCAGCTCAGTTCCCTCGTCGACGGGGCCGCGAAGGCGGGGATCGTAGTCGCGAGCATCCACGTTGTCGGCATAGTTCTTGGGGTTGTCGATATGATCCTCGGGGCGATAGCAGCCTAGGCGGTCGGCGGTGACTTCGAACTCGCGGCTACCATAACCGAAGGTCAAGAAACCGAGAACGCAGAGAAGCAGTCGGATGGCTTCGGCGGAAACAGCCTTGACGGTGCCGACATCGATGGCTTGGGAATAGTCGCGGAGCCAGTTGCCAAAGTAGACGCGAGAAACGGAGAGCTTGTCGAAAGTCTTGCCGCCCATGGCGCGGGCCATGACGATTTTAAGGAGGGCATCTTCAATATCACCGTGGCGCCCTGTTTCCTTGATTAGCACCACCACTAACAACAGCACAAGCATATAGGTGGATTGAAACATACAGTTTTGGCCCTCGATCTTGGAGATACCAGCAATGTTACCGGCGCCAAAGGCCAAGGCGGGGCTAGCGAACAGGTAGATAACGAGGAACCCGAGAACGAATGGATAAGGTTTGAAGGTCGCCATCTTGGCTTCGTATGGTCGACAAGTGCTTTTACTGACTATACGGTGATTTTTTGGCTGCAATCGAAAAGAAGGGAAAGGGGAAAAAGTTCAGGTACGTCTCGGGCGGTCGAGTCGCGCTGGGTCAGGTCAGGTCTGTCGGCGTCGTCATCCTGTTAGCTGAAGTTACCGACCTAGCAAGTGAATGGGACGGAGTGGACACCGCGAAAGCTCCCCTCTCCCTAGCTCGACCCTTAATTCGCCCTCGCCCGCGCCGTCCTGGGAAGCGTACCATCTACTTGTACTGTAGGTAGTACACTATAGACGTGAAAGATGATGGGATTTGCATTTTACATACCAAATATGTATCTGTCGTCTGTGCTGGACAGGTTCTAAGGTAACCCCGCCGGTGGGTTTCAGATGAAGAAGAGGACGGAGGTGAACACTTTTTATGAAGATGGATGCTGTTTGCCTTTAACAGAAAATCGAAAGCCGGAGGCAACCAGAAAAGTTCTATCAAATGCAGTGCTTCAAGGTCAAGGAGCTGAAACCGCATAACGCTGATTCTTGCTAATACTGGACGGGGGTTCGTCGGCACATGTAAGGAGAGTCAGCCAACTACCTTTCATGCCGTACCAACCTCCAACCCATTTCCATCAAAGTGGCTAGCTAGCCTGGCACGGTTGTGAGACGGACGAGAACGAGAACCGTAGAAAGCTGATGGCGTTCCCGCTAGGTAGGTATGTCCATCAGATCATGCCATATTCCCGTCCTCAACTTCATTGTCCCCGAAAGGCAACCGACAAACGCCGTGACAGCGCTTGTAGAACAACATCACGTCCACCGTCAGAAGCGCTCTTCTGGTTTCTCATTGACTTCTGTCGGCCGTTTCATCGTTCCCGACCGTCGACCAGCAATCCCAGGGTTGGAACAAGCGCTGCGCCCCCAGTTTGTTTCCAACCAGGGCAAGCAAGCTTCCACCACAGCGGGGCACAGAGAGGGGCCCTTTTCGGGGTGCTGGGTAGCTGGGGCATGAGCGGGGTGGGGTTCACACGATGCGCAGACCTACCATGGAGGGGTTTCCGCTGCATCAATCCAGTTCTCCGCTGTGAGTGGCTCGACGCCGGAGTGGAAGGAACACCCTCGTGCACCTGCCACCACCGTGGCACCCATCCCAAACTCCCGTTCTAGCGCCGTCTAGGGATGGGGTGGAATTTCACGGAAATTGTAAGGATGTGAAAAGTAAGGGAAATATCTGAAAAATAAAGGATTATTTCCACACGTACAGTATCATATGACCTTATGCCCCATAAATACGTACTATATGGGTGTAAATACTAGCATCTAGGCTGGGATTCTATATACAAAAGTGCTAAATTTCGTACAAAATGCTTGATTTATAGCTAAATCTAACTATCTTGTTCTACACTTTTCTCATAAACTTCGATAATTATAATTATTATCACTATAACTATAGCCATTAATCTTCGTCAATAACAATAGGATCATCCTTATACATCTCTGCATACAGCCGATCCTCCAACTCGTTAAAGAATTCCTCTCTTTACTAGTTGGGTAAGACTATAAAAGGAATATAATTATCGTTAAGAGCCTTATAATTTATAAAAATAAACGAAGCTATATCCATCTTATCAACTCCCATACGACTGCGTAGAGGACCTTCGATAAAGTTTATACTCGAGAAAGCACGCTTAGAAGGCACACTATTAACTAGTACTTATAGTAATTTAATAGCTATAAGCTATAATTTACTACCCTCTATACGTAAATAAGTCTAAAAAGCAATAAATTAGAAGTTATACCGCTATATTTACCGTTAGGGTATAAATATCCCTTTTCTTACTAAATAAAGCAAAAACTCGTTAACTAACTTATAACCGTCAATTCCAATCGCTTGGCTATACTTATTTAAGAAGTTATACAATTGTAATATAACTTTTAGAATAGTGTTACGCGATGATGTACTTCATAAGTGATGATAATAGAGAATAATAGAGTGAGTAATTAGTTGCTAGATAGAACAATAGTACGTAACGATTAATAATAGTTTTATTAAAGGAAGCTAAAGATAAAACCTATCGCGAGCCTCAATTTAGGACCTCGTATACGACTTTATTGAGTGTAAGTAAGATAAATATAAGGTTAGTATAATATAAATTAATAATCCGTCAACCTTAATAGAAGTTAACGGGACGAATACTCTTATATAATAGACTATACGCTCTAACGAACCGCTATTATAATAAGATAGAGTATTTAAGTATTTACTAAGAATACCCTATAATATTTTTCCCTCGATAAAAGGAGAAGAGTGCTTACTATCTACGCAATATTATTAAATCTAATTATATATATAAAAGATCCGGTTATTTATTAGAGTCTCTATCTATTCGCCTATATTTAAATTAGCTAATAGATATAAAAACGTACGCTTACCCGAATAAAGTATATAGTTCGATAATTTAATACCGATCCTTTAGTAATTATATTTATAATAAGGTAAACGATCGTTAAATTTATCCTCCTTTATTTTATTATTCTTATTTATATAATATATATTTTAACGGGAATGTTTGTATCCTAATAGAGAGTCCTCCTACTTTTAGTCGGTAGGAAAGTAGTTACGGCGAAGGGAGCGGATAGAAGATAAAGTATTAAAGTAAAAGCCTGAGCGAGCTGATATAGTATAAAGTTTATTGGATAATCCGGTTAAATTAGGTATAAATTAAAATAAAAGGTTATTGAACGAATACTATAAAGAGTAATA
Source organism: Neurospora intermedia (assembly GCA_037102815.1). Lineage (NCBI taxonomy): Eukaryota > Fungi > Ascomycota > Sordariomycetes > Sordariales > Sordariaceae > Neurospora > Neurospora intermedia. Next base: position 1,399,999 of record BTPP01000003.1, on the reverse strand, counting down.
ATATTAAGAAAAGTATTAAGTATATAAGTTTTATTAGTAGATAAAGTTGTAGGATAGTATTGGATATGAAGCTTTTATACTTCTTTAAACTTAGTACGAAGGGATATTAATTCTATTTATATTATTTATATAATTCTTCCTTAATGTTTGTTGGAAGCTGCTAATACTATAATTTACTTCTCTAAAGCGTTTACTAATATTCCTTCAATCTCCTCGCAAGAAATAAAATTAATAAGTATTATAAGTTTTCTACTAACTTTAATAGTATAGTTAATTACCTTTTTAACTATAAGAAGTTTATTTAAGGCTAATTTAGCGGGTATTACCTAAGTACGGTAAAAATAATTAAATTTACCTAATAAATTACTAATTTATTCGGGAAGTTTAGTACTGTAATTAAAGTATTAAATAATAAATAATATTACTTTCGAAGGGATATAATAGGTAAAATTAGTATTACTGTTGCGTTTTTTATTAAAGGTAAAATTAAGAATTACTTTAGTATTGCAAACTAATTTATATTATAAGAAAGAGTAATTACTAGCGAATTATTTCTTATATTCCTCTTTATTCTTTATATATACTTTAATAATCTTTTTAATTTTTGTACGTAGTTTTTAATCGACTTCGACGTTAAAATTAATATAATTTTTATTATAATTAGCGAGGGTATTAGCGAGGGTCGGATATACTTTTCTTTTATTATTACTTTTACTAATAGTAGCCGAATGGGACTATACGATTCGGGTTAGAACTTTATATACTTTTCTCGGAATTACTTTAGCGGTTAGGGTTTTAATATAAAATAGGATAGAAGCTAGTTTAATTACTAACTATAAAACTTTACGAACTTTATTAGTTAATTAAGTAATTTCCTTATATTTTTAAATTTTAGAGAAGTCGAAGTTGCTATTCTTAATAATATAATTATTAGAGTAAATTGTATAGAGAGTTAGTAAAAAGCGTGCCTAGAGGCGTTTATTAGTAATAATGAATTCCTCTATATATTTTCTTCCGAAGATAGCGTCGCTAAATTTAATTACTATTGTATAAATTAAATTAAATTCTTTATTAGAATATAATTCCTAAATTTAAGTATTATTAAAATTAGTAATAGCGTTGGATATTTACTTTTATTAGGGTCTATAATAATTATTAAAAATTAAATCTTTAGGGAGTCCGTTTAATAAGAGGGCGGGCGTAAGATAGGTAAGATTACCCTTAATAGAATATAAAATTACTATATTTAAGTCGATCAATTCGTTTGTACGATCGATAGTACTATATAAAACGGAATATAATTTATTCTTATATAGTATAAAGAGATAATTAACAATTAAAATTAGTACTATACGTTTACTATTATCCGTTTTTTTGGGGTTATATACTAAAATACCCTAAGTAGTACCGAAAGACTTAGGGAAGTGAGTAAGTAGATTATAGGGGGTATAATTTTAATTAAAATTATTAAACGTATTAACGATATACTTATAATAGATGTAATTAAAGAATTATTTAAGTGGAATTGTGTTTATTTATTCGATAAGGTCGGTTATAAAATTGGGTAGTACGATATATATATTGTTAATTCCTAAATTAATAATTTTATTAGGAATATTATTAATAATATAATAATTAAAGCATTTTATTATATTAATTAATATACCGAACCGGGGGTTATATTTAAGCGACTACGGGGCGAGCTACCGGTTTATAGTAAAACTACGTAGGTTACTATTGCGGTTAGAATTGTTAATTTAGTTATTAAGGGCAGTAATTATATTATTAACCGGCGGTGGGGATTCTATATTAATATTGGTTATTTTAATATACTAAGGTTGTAATTAGCGAATATAAAATAAGGTAGATTAATAAATAATAATTAGTCTAATAAAATTGCTATATAATAAGAGCCGTAATAGAGTTAAATATTATAAGAATAAAATAGGTAGTAGTAAGGTTACTAGGGTAAGAAGGAGAGAGGGTAAGAATAGTTAGATAATTTTAATTTCTTTTAAAAGTTATATATACGTACTAAAATTCTTCCTTTACGAATACTTACCTACCGGGGCTATTTACTATATATAATTATAATTGCCGTTGCCTTTATACGACTGTACGTACCTACTTAATTGAAATAGAAAATATTTTAATTAAAGTTGTAAGTAACGTATAGTATATTATTCTATATATTACTAGTACTAGGCTTACTTCTATTTAGGCGTACTTTTAAATAGAATTTTAGAAATTTTAATAGAAAGTTACGGAAAATATAACTTCCTACAGAAATATATAATAAAAAAGAAAATAAAATATAAAATAAAAGAAAAAACTTTCAAATTTTTATAGTTTCTAGTAACCTCCCCCTCTTTTAGCGAAAAAACGGTCACTTCTTTTATTTATTTTAACGGCGCTTCTATTAAATTATACCGTTAACGCGCTAAATTACCCTTCTACAATTATTTTTAAATAATAGTTCTAATAAATATTTTATATTAAAATCCTTTACTAGTTCCTTTAAATTCCTTATAAATTTATTATATAGTTCCTATATATTATCTTTATTTTAATATTTAATTTATTTAATTAAATACTATATATTTAACGGTCCTTAATTTTTAGCTATAAGATTTTCGACTTCCTATTCCTCTTAGCCGTTAATTTTAACCGGTAATAGTAGCGGAATTTCGCAATTAAAAGGATCGGGACCTTACGCTAGTTTGTAAAAATATACTATAGAAATAATAAGATAGGTACGTTAAGTATTAAGTAAATCGAATTTATAAGTTAGTAGGCCAATTTTTTCGAAAATTTAATAGGGGTTTATTCTCTCTACTAACTACTTTTTCTTCGGACTTCCAAGTAAATAATAATTTTTATTTAAACGTAAGTAAATTTTATTACTTATATTGAATATTATTAGAAAATATTTAAAATTATATTATTCTTTAGTAACTATTTTAATCTAATTAATAAATTTTGTAGCCTCGAATTAATATTCTTAATGGATGATAATTAAAGATTCTACTATAGTAGCTTCCTAGTTATTTAATATAAGTAGATTGAAGGCCGTTTATAGTTTAAAATTGTATATTAGTTTATTTAGCGATAATCCGATAGTGGATTGAATAGTATTATTCAAATTATATTATAATACTATTAATATTAATATTTAAAGAATAATACTCGTTATATACTATATACGAATAATTATTTTAATAATTTAGTTCGTTCTTTCCGACTATCCGTCCGTTTAAGTATAGTAGGCCGTTGAAAATAGTAAATTAATAGCTAATGCTTCGAAGATATTCCTTTAGATAGTAGAAATAAATTTAGGATTTCGGTCGTTAATAATAATTATTAGTAAATTTTAATTATAAAATTATAAAGTCCAAAGTAATACCTTAGTTTATTCCTACGTACTATAGGTAAAATATTTAATTATAAGTAGTACCTTCTTACTAAATTTGTAGGTAATAGTATATATAGTATTAAATTCTAGGAAACCTTCTAGAACCTATATAGTACCGGCCGCTTTAATTATTGGTATATTAATAATGAAGTTTATAGTAATTGTATAAAACGGCCTTAGGAACGTCCGAATTAATAGTAGTTTTCTAGGGGTCGGTTGCCTATCCTACTAATTTTAACGGTAGACCTCGTAATATTTAACGTATTCGTATACTATTTAGGTCTTTCACTTTATATAGAAGTATATTAAATTATTTATTATCCAATTAATCCCGAAATAGTATTTCTTATTATATACTAACTCTAATATTTTTTATATATAAATCCGAAGAATATATAGCCGACGTACGTTTTAATAATTAATATAGTAAAGTAATTTATCTTCGAGTAAATAGGGGCCCGCTAATAGATTTGGGTATTTCCCCGATCGTTATATATAAATATACTTTAGAGCGTTAACTTTATTAATTAGTTAGAGAACCCTAATATACTTAGGATCTTCGGGATAAGCTTCGATTAATTATTAGTGAAATTCTAGTACGATAATTAGCGAAATTTAATATATATCTAAAATAATTTTAATATATATAAATAAAAAAGCATTAAAACTATTCTAATAATTAATATTCTATACTTCTACGAAGTTAGACTAAATATCGGCCAATTCGTTAGAAATATCGTTTTTATTTGTAATTTCAGCGGTTGGTAGTTTTAATAGCGTATCCGGTATAATATTTAATAGTTTAAGAATATAAAATACGTTCAAATTGAATTATAACGCCTAATTAACGGTATTTATAAACTTTAGGTTAATTTTAACTAAATCTATTATATATAATAAAGTATATTTAACGATCTTAGTAGTAGAAGTATAGTTAGTAATAATATTAACCTAATATTTATTAAATTGAATTATCTTTCGAAGTTTCTATAAAGTTTAAATAATAATTGTAATTTCTATTTCCGTAGAACCGTATTTCTTCTCGGCTAAGGACATTAATCTTAATAGGAAATATACTAGTTTAATTATAATTAATAGGATTTTACTTATTCTAAGAATAAATTCTCCGTCCTATAAGTATTTAAATTAGAAAATATAAATACTATAGGCTAAATTATTAGTATTAGTTTTAATAAAAAGTATATTACTTTTTATATAGTAGAAAAGATATATTTAATTGTATAGGTTTTCCTATATAATACGGAAGGCTTTGTATTTTTCGGGTATCGGTTCGAATTTAACTTTAGAAATATATATTTATTATATTTACTTTATCGAACTTACTTATAAATTACCCGATTTATATATTCGCTTTAATAATTCGGTTTTTCTTTAATTAAATAGTTCCTCCTTAATAGCGAACTATAGTATATTTTAATATAACTACCTAACTATATTAAAGTAGGTTTTAAAACTATTAAACGTATTAGGAAATATTAATTTCTAAAAGGTTTTAATATAGTCTTCCGTACGTTTACAACCTTCTCTATCGATAATACTACCTAATAGTTATACTAAAAGATACCCTACGAAAGATTTATTAGTATTAATATAAATATAATATTTATTAAAGAGATTTATAATAATAGCCAAGTAAGTAAAGTATTCTTCCTAAATATTATTAAAAATAATAATATTATTAATATAAATACGTACAAAGGAGCGGTACTCGAAGAATAGCCTATCTATAAATTTTTATATAAATATTAGAGAATTCTTAAAATTTATTAATATAACGTTGGATTATTTAAAACCTCGCGGGCTAATAATTACTATATAGTTATAATATTTAATAAAAATAGGTAGCTAATAGAAGAATCCGGTAGTATCAAAGATCGAGAAGAACTTTTTACCAACTATAGTATTAATAATATCTTCTTAGTCGGATAAGGGGTATACGTTAAGTACAATAATATTATTAAGCGGGCGAAGATTAATTATAGTACGCTTTTTATCGATTTTATTAATTTTTCTCTAAATAATAAATACCGGGTAAATAATAGGAATTAGTTGCAATATAAACAATATTTTGCCTTAGGCGTATATTTTATTATACTCCTTATTAAGAAATTTATAGTCTTTAATATCTAAGGAATAAAGTTTAACGATCCTTCACTAATTCTACTATCTCTCAATTAAATTAATATATATTTTATTTTTTTCTTTTATTGGTATAATCCCTTTATTTTTAAAAATATTAATATATTTATTTAGGAGGCTCTTAATTTGTTTTAAGAATTCGGGATCCGTATTATAAATATTAATACTTATTTCGGAAAGAATAGTTTTAATATTAATAGGTTTAATAATTTTGTAGGAAGGTACTTTAAAAGTACTTTTTTTAATAGCCTCTTCCTTTTTGTCCTTGGCGGCCCTATCGATAAATATAGTATATTATTCTTAAGTAAGTCCGGTTTATATTTTAGGGACGAGAAAAGCTATATCCGAAGCGTTAATTAGTATAGTAATCTTGCTAACTTTGTATAATAGTCGTATAATTATACCTATCCGAATTCCTCTAGGAATAAATATTAATTCTTTAAATTAATTTAAATACAGTATAACTTTACGAGTCTTATTATTTACGGTAGTATTTAATAAATAAGGATATTGTATATAAAAATTGTAAGTAAAACGTTTATTTAGGCTATACTAGTTATTAAACTGGGTATTATACTTTATTAGGATAATTCTTAATTACCTTCCTAATAATAAAGTATTAAATTTAGCGAAAACTTCGGTAATAAGAATATCCTCCCCCCCTTTAATTCTTTTAGAATAGATTTTACTTTAAATTTTTATACCAAAAACCAATTTAAAAGAATATAGAGTAGTATTAAAATCTAATTTTGCGCTATAATAGCGAAGGAAGTTTATTCCTAGTAGTATATTCGGGCTTAATTTATTAATAATTAAAGCGGATATTTGGAAGTACCCGTTAATTTTAATATTATTGACCTTTCTTTCTATATAAAAATTAAATTCTATAACTATATTAATAATAGTCTTCGAATTAATACCCTTTATAATGCTAGGCGGTATTGCTTTATATTTTATATTCGGTGAAAATTCTTTAATAAACACTTTACTTACTACTATCGATAAATAATCCAAATTAAAATATATAGTAATAATAGGTATATTAAGACTAGATTTAATATCGACCTATAGATATAACGTAACTTTTCATAAATTTATTTCCCTATTTTTAAAAGTAATATTCGGAATTACTTTAATAATTTATCCTTTAGTAAAAATAAGCAACGTATATTAGTTTTTATACTAAACCTCCGATAAATCGGGCTTCTATCCGTTTACTAATATTAGTAAATTTATTTAGATATCTATTTTCTTTAACGTTCCGGTCCGATTAAGCGGCTTCCGATTACTTTCTATAGAAGTTATTCGATTATTAAACGAAGGATCGGACAATTTATAAAACATTTAGGCCTTCTTTAAATATTTAGAAATCGTTGTAAATTTAGTATTGGATAATAGATTTAACGATAGGGGTCGTATAGGCCTATTAAAATCGGTATTTCTAATAGGAATTGTATTAAAAATAACCGCCGGTTCGTTAATTATTATACGCGAAATAATATAAAATAATAAAATACTAAAAGACGAAAGTTTATTAGGGGCTAGATAGCCGGTAAAATAGGTAAAAGGTTTATTATTATATTTAACTTCAAAAGTATTTATTATAGATTCTTCTACCTCTTCTTCGAAGTCCCTAATAAAATAGTAACCTTTATTCTATAGATAGTAAACCTTATTATTTATATTAAAATCGTCCGTAAAGATTATTATAGTAGAAGTATAAGTATAACGACCGTCCTATAAAACCTAACGGCGCTTAAATCTCTTACTCCAACAACGCTAGCAGCTATTATTATTGTCCAATCGGCCTATATCGTGCTTATTAAACTTATTACTAAAGTTCTTAAATCTTTTATTAAAATAAAATTTCCCGTTTAATTTACTATTAAACCTATTATTATAGGATAAAAAGTTTTTTTAGAAAAGCTTACTACTATTATAATTTCCTTAGAAATTAGTATAGATATTAGAATTATCGTCCTCGTTATTAGAGTTATTAATAATATAGTAAATTAATTATTTATTTTTTAATAACTCTAAGAATAAGTAGTATATTAGGATAGCCTTCTATTCAACCCTACTAATATAATTGCTAAAATTAATATTCTATTCCAGAATAATATACGCAATTTATATTATAGGGTATAGGCTATTCTATAAGCGAGTATATAGTTGGAAGTCTAAAGAATCTCCCTAAAAGTGCGCATATTTAAATAATTGGGTCGAATAGTCGTAAAGCGTTTGTATATTAGTTTTATATAATTCTACGGTAAATTTGTTCGTATCTAATTATTTTTGCGCTTTATACAGTTTAATGCCGAATATAATATTAAGTATATTAAGAGTTTTATTAAAACTACTACGAAGGTTGTTATATTCCTCCTTAGAGAGGGTAAAATTCTACTAGTGTAGTACTATACCGTAGAATAGTTAATTAAAGTTATTAGCGAGAATTTGGCGTTTTTTTAGGTAATTCTTTAGATATCCTTTAAGTATATTATTAAATCCGTAAAAAGTAGTATAAATATTAATTTTACCGTTTTAATATATACCCTTCTTTATTTTATTAGGTTCTATATTAGGGAAGTATATTCCAATATTTAAAATTTTGAAAGGTTCTTCCTTAATTAATTAATAATTACTTATATTAACCTTAGAAATAAAGTTAGTAAAAGTTTAATTCCAATCTTTTAATTCCTTAATATAATTGTATAAATCTTTAAGTATTTTGCAAAGTACTAAATTATTTGTTATTATATTATCGTTATTAATTTTAATTAACAGAATAGAAGTATTAGAACTAATATTAAAGTATATAGCCTATAGGTTACTAGTAGGATAAACGTTCTAATGGAAAATTAAACGTATAAAAGGAATAGGAGCCTTTAAAGTAGTTAAAAGAAAGTAATTACCGTTACTTGGAATTACGGACGGCAATTTTTATTATTCCGTTTACTTTTCGTTTACCGGAACCTAATTTATTAATTCTTTAGGGTTTATTTATAGAATTTGATTAGAAATATTACGGCCGATAGTAGGAATTAATATATATTTGTAAAGGTAAATAGGAAGTTAATTAACGTTTTTAAATAGGGGTTGCTAATTAATATAATTAATACGAAGATTTTTTATCTAATTAGCTAGATTAGCGGTATTACGTAAGTCCCTAGTATTTATTATAGCCGTTTCGCTAGTAGGACTAATAAGACTATTAGAATGCTAATTATAATAAATAGTAGGATTTTTATAAGGTTAAGAAGCGTTACACTTAGCAATAGTAGGCGTTAGGAAATTAAAACCGGGCTTTATACTATTTTAAATTAAATATATAATATTATAAATTAGTTAGGTAAAATAAAGTAGATAATTTAGAAATCTACCTCCGGTTTTTACGTTACGTTAGGCAAAGTATATAGTATTTTAATTTAGATTAATAGGGTATATAGGAAAGTAATTAATAAGAACCGTTCTTAAATATTATTTTATTTACTCTTATTATTACTTTTATACTAGGCGTAGAAGAGTTTCAATTTACGCGAAATTTCTAAAATATTTGGTAATAGAATTGGTAGCTAATTATTAAATAATATTAGTAGCGATCTTAATAACCGAGCTTACTTGTAAAATTATTGATTCTATAAATGAGAAAGGTCGTTAAATCGGGCTTAGTTAAATATATTGCTTAGTAGGTGTAAATAGTAAGGAAGGCGGTATAGGAATTTACGTTAGGTCGATAAGGGTTAGTATATTAATTATTCTAATAGTATCCGAAAAGTTTATTAGAGAAGAGTAAACGCTTATATTGCCGGTATTGGGGGGAATAGGCATTTAAGTGGTAGTATTAATAGTAGCGTTACTCGCTTTAATTCGGGCTATAAATTATTTCTAATTCTTTTTTTATAGTTACAATAATACTCCTTCTTTAATTATAAAGGGCTAAATTTAGTGTATCGGAACGGGATAGTTAGCGATTAATTAGTAATATTTGCGTAGGACCTATTAAATTTCGCGGTCTACTATATTTAAATTAACGATCCATCCCCTATTGTAAATATCGTTACTAATATTAGTAGCCTAATTAGGTTTAATTTCGATATAATTAATTTTTCTATTTAAATATAATTGTACTACTTCAATAAGTAGTTCGGCAATTAGAGGTTGAAGTCTTTCTTTATAGTAAAATTGCGGCTTGTGAGTAGCAAATTTGATAATCTAACGTACTTTGTATATTAGACTTTCCTCCTAGAGGTTAAAAACTACCTAGAAGTTTGCCTAATTAGTCTTTAATATTATTTAATATAACCTTTAAATTTAAATAAGTAGTAATAAAGTAGTAAAGAAAAGGGGATTTTAAGGAATAAAAGTATAAGTACTTAGTTTAAAAGGGTAAAAGTTAAATAATAATTAAGAAATTTAATAAATTATTATTAAATTCTAATATATTTCCCCCTTCGATAAAAGGAAGAGACGTAAAGAATAATAAAGTCGGTTTAAAATTGAGTTGTAGGCACTACTTATTACGCAATGATATATTTTATAAGTAATAATAATAGAGAATAATAGAGTAAGTAATTGGTTGCTGGATAGAGTAATAGTGCGTAACGATTGACGATAGTCTTATTAAAGGAAGCTGAAGACAAGACCTATCGCGAGCCTTAACCTAGGACCTCGTATACAACTTTACTAAGTATAAGTAAAATAAATATAAGGTTAGTATAATATAAATTAATAATCCGTTAACCTTAACAGAGGTTGACGGGACGAACACTCTTATATAATAAACTATATACTTTAATGAGCCGCTACTATAATAAGATAGAGCATCTAGGTATCCACCAAGAATGCCCCATAACAAATAGCTAGCTAGATTTAGTAAATTTACATCCCTATATTATTAAAGTAAAGAAAGTATACCAACCAATTTATAAGTATTAACTACTTATTCCTTCGTATAATATATACAACTACGAAAGACTCCTAATCTTATAGTATAATACTACGCCGTAAAAGTTACTAAATATCCTAAATATTCAACTATTGAGGGATAATGTAGTCGATAATTACTTTGCTAAATTCTAATATTAGCTGAGCCTTATAAATTAACTATAGGAAGCGCTTAAGAATATTAAGAGCGTATTAGAAATTAATATTCTCGATAATAACTAATATATTATTAAATCTAATAGGCTCGTTATTATTATTAACAGCGGGAAGTATATCGTTAAATATAATATTATACTAAACGTTATTACATATATTATAAGCAAAGGCAATAAGGGCGTACTTTACTTTTTAAATTGAAGTAATAGATTTATACTATAACCCCCAGCAAGTAATTATACTACTATATAAATATATTAAATTAACGTTAATTAATAATAATAATAGCCAATAAGGGGATATATAGGGATAATTTACGAAGATAATATATTTACTAACTTATATAACTCTACTAGTATACATATACATAGTCTAACCAACTACAGCTTTGAAGTTCTAAAGAAGGTTACTAACTAGATAATACTATTAACAACCAACTTAAATAGCTCTATCCCCAGCATATCCTTAATAAGTAACTAAAAACTATAAGAATTATATAGAATAGGGAAGGTATATTTTAATTTGTCTTTCTCTATTAGAATTGTACTAGTAAGGCGGGCGCTGCTACATATATTAGTAATAAAGCTAATAATCTTTACCCAATTATTCTCAACGAATATACCGGCCTCAATAAAGACTAACTATATAACGTTTACTATAGTATATTCGGTATTACCGGTATAAATATTCTTCTAATAAAAAGTAGCCTTATTAGAGAAATGAATTAAAATATTAAAGATACAACGGCTAGCGTAGTCGTTAAATTCATTAAAGATAATACTAAAATAGGTAGTTCGCTAAATCCTAATTATTACAGCCGTCTTAATTTTATTGTAGATACAAGGGAGATAGACGTTTAAAATAGTACGCTAGTATAGTAGAGTATATACTAGGTTAATTAACTAGAATAGAAGCTTTATTTCTAGGGTATCTATAGTTAAGAACGGCTTACCCCTATATAGAATCGCCTTAGCTGCAAACATATTATTATATTCAACCTACTCTAGGGATAGTACTAGCGCGTAACGACGGATATCCTCATTATTAAAGATCTACTAGTTCAACTAGTAACGCTGAAAAGCGTTACAGATCTATAAATAAGAGTATAATTAAACGGTTACTAGCTCAGCTAGTAATGTTAGTAAGCGTTATATACCTACAAATACTCCCTCATTCTAGTAATATTAGTACGTTGCATCCAGTTACAGAATCGGCACTTAGCATCCTAGGCCCGGTTGTTAGGGCGTATACGCAGTTTAAAATGGCGGTAAACCGCTTTATTTCGAATGGGAGGCATCTTACGGGTGTTGTGATGACTTTAAGCATTTAAAAGCATTCGAAACCATGTGGTTTGGTTGATATACAAAGGAGTTATCGACGATGGCATATATTGGAGACCATAGCACAGATGCGTGCAGACTTTTCTGGTGGCTTGAGCGCACGGGCCGTTATTTGCAAACAGAAATTTCGATATTTTCAGAATTTCGATATTTTCAGGATTTTTCTTATTTTTACAGGAATTGACCATCCCTAGCGCCGTCCAGTCAACATCGTGAACCCCCGTTCCAACCAAGTCCTTCACCGTAGCCGACCATTCGTTCGATGGGCTGCAGTCACCTCTCCCAACCGGCAACCGCCAAACCGACCAAGTGACAACCCGAGCTTCTACCGCTGGTATTCACTCGAAGCGATTGTAATGGGTTTTGCGCGGCGCCTGCCGGGACTTCAAAGTCGTTAGGAGCGGGCCCCTTGTCACCTGTACAGTTGACGTTCAACGCAATGTCGACATTCCAAATTGCGGAGAACCGAGGCTGGCAGCTGTCTGTCCATGCACGAGGATGCGAGTGATACATGACCTTGGTGATCGGTCATCTCATTTCTATCTGCAATGTTTCATCTGAGGATTGAAGTTGAAATTGAGCTTCTTCTGTAAGTTTATATAGTGTCGAAATGATGGTATCAAGCCATCCAAGCTGGGAAATTCTGGAGCTTGGACATGCTGATATCATCGTGGGTCGTGGCGGAAAGCCAAAGACTCGGTCGGGTAGTGCTGTGAGGCAGTCCGTTTGTCGCATCATGGCGAGACCGCCCAGATATCTTTGCAGAGACTTTGGAATTCATACCTAGCTAACCGTACTCAAGCTTCCGTTGCAGACGGAAGAGACAACACAAATCAGCGTCAGCCACTCCTGTATGCTCTTGGAATTCATAGCCCTCCCGCTGGTAGACGTTAGACATCATCTTCCAGGACCGCTGAATGATACCGCGTCTTCCAGCGTCAAGGTAGGACCACTGCTAACCTGTTTTACTTACAACTCCATTCGCTGGTTGGTGTTCCGTAACAACCTAACGCCTTCAGCGGGTAAGCCTTCATGATGCCGGGCCGTGGATCACCTAGTCTAGGTTCTTGATTGAGTTGCCAGTTACCCGCTGCTTAGGACCGCCTACCAGGTAGAAGGTTTGTGTCGCTGTACATAACGAGATATGGACATCAGCGAATGTATCCGATGAGCTTATAGCAGACGCTCATCCTGAAGATCCATAAAAGTTTCGGTGCCTCATTCTGCCCACATAGGCATTCTATGACAGAACCACCTTGCGAAACACAACACTGAAGATTCAGTTCTAAGGCTGAGACACATTGTTTGGAAAGAATCTGCTAACCTGCTAGAGCTCGACCGTTAATCCTGTGACGATGGAAAGAGGAAGAGAACTGGGAGTCCTCAATATTGCTACGGGATCCCACAATACAACCTTGTTTACAAGTGAACTTGGGAAGGCTGCTGGAGCCGTCAAAAGTGCTTAAGCATTCTACGGGCGTCGTCTTACGCCCTCGCGATATTTGGACGTGGGTGGGATATGTGCTTGAGTCAAGGCAATGATTTGGTTGTTCTACATGCAGTGTTGTTAGAGCTAGGAGGAAGATTCTTCGTTCTGTGCATTATGAATACGCTGTTAACTGCAATAACAGGGTTCCTATGCCGCAATCATCGTGAACGGTGGTAGTGGTCATTCTCTTCTAGTGGCCTTACCAAAGTCCTGAACATTGCAACTGGATGGGATGTTGGGGCGAACTGAGGACCTGGGGAGCAGTGATGGCGGGAGTGGGTGAGACCCGACGGGAGGTGGACACAGCTGGCTGGCTTCAAGTCGTCGTCAATCACTCCCAGGAATCCCGTCACTGGGAGTGAGATCATTGCAGTGAGGAGGTGTTCCCTAGCGCCAATGCCAATGACACCTCAGGGTTGTCGACACTCGACGGGACTCCACAGCAAACGGGATGCCAGTGAAAATTCAGGCAATGCCCCTCTTCTCGCGCACCCTTGCTACTTTGGGATGTGGAGGCGTGGTAAGTAACAACACACTGTCGTGTCTCAGGGCGCTGAAGAGAAAGCGCGCTATGGGATTGGACGGCAAATGCATGCTCGCGTGCAACAACGAAGAAGGCCTGCTGCCAAAAACACTGAGCCACAGACGCGTCGTCAGAGGTTTCAGCATCCAGAGCAGTCCAGTATCGCTGCAACACAGTAGTGTCTTTTACCTCTAGATACCAACAGCCCCGAGGACATGTTAACTTTCTTCAGACTTGTTAACATCATCAGCTTGGCTGTTACAAAGACAGAATGACACTCACGCTGTACATCATGTTCTGATTTTGAGTAGAGGTAAGATCAGTAATTACCTGGGCTTTCATGGTAAGAGAGAACTGAACCCCAAGGTAAAAGTGACAATGACCTGTGTACCTCTATGGCAGTGGGTGAAGAAGGTGGAGGCCACCTTTTGGAAGGTACATCTGTTAGTTCGAGTACATCAGAGACGGACACAGACTCTGTGAAGGAGAAGACCACCTCACAGATCTTGAGAGCATCAGCCTGTGAGAAAAAAGTTCAAGATGGGAGTTGTATGCCAATGTGGTAGCAACCCAGAGCCTTGTCCTCCTGGTTGCACCAGGCCTCTCTGTACGATGGTATCTCGTAGGTACCCCACAAGACCGGATGTATTTGGCATTGGCTGTAGGTAGGTGGGTAGGTACCTAGAGGTATTGCGCGAGAACGGAGTAGAAGAGAGCTGGGCGAGTCTTGTTAGTAGATGGAAATGCTTGCCCCGGAAACGCAAGTGCAATGATGGGGGTCTTCTGATTTCAATGCGTCTTCGCTGCACTTCCACTTGCAACTGAGGTCATCCTAGAGATTGAAATCAACCCTAGGTACCTAATGTACTGAAAATTCATGTTCCCACTCACTCAACGCTTCCATTGAGTGTAAGACGGAAGGGGCTCTATTAGTGTAGAATCACTACAAGTCTTGTCTGCGGTGCGCGATAGTGTTGCTCGTCAGCCCATGGATCCAGGACACCTCATGATCAGAACGCCTTGCAATTCATCATTCTTCTACCCACCCCTTGTCTTCCATGTTGCGCTCGGGTGTCTGCTCCCGTTGCTCCAGGCTTGCTTGCCTGGCCTCCCGCCCGTTGCGGGCTGGGCTTTGTGAGGTGGTGTCGCTACACCTATCGCCTGCCGGGACTCCAGCTGCCCGCCCGCGGATGGAAAAGAACGGAGACCCAGTGGTGGGCATTGCGGGGAGGGGTCTCTGATCCCCTTGTCCCATTTCCATTGGGGGGCGCCCAAATCAGGCTGCATCTCAGTGCACAAATTTTCTGGCCCGCCCAGTCTTGGGGGTAATCAGCGCTGAGTGCTGGGAACCCACGCTGCAGCTACAAATTTCGGTATCCCCCCGCATCCCCCAAAATTCGCCGCGAATTTTTTCCTCCCCTTCTCTCCGTTCATTTCCGGCGTCCTCATCCCCCAAGCACCACCCCCAAAGCACCACACAGCAAGCAGACGGCCGGGCACCACACACCACCCCGACCCCCCGGATTCCACCCACCGCCAACCTTTGCCTTTCAGCAGTTGCGCCCTGATACGACAGGCAAGCACCCACTCAGCAGGAACCGTCCGAGCTTTCTGTTTCCATTAAAAACCCGCACCCGCGCCCGCACTCAAGCTTCCACCTGAGCCCTAACTGCTCCCCTACACCATCACTACCACCACCACAACACCGTCTGCCAGAGCCCACCAGCATCACTACCAGTACCAGCTATCCATCAACCAACCGCCATCATGCCGCGCCCACCCAAGAGCAAGGTCGCCGAGATCGTTAAGCCAGTCATCGCTGCGCCTGGCCCTGCGAGGGTTATTGACGTCGACAATTTCATCCGCGTCCGCGATTCGGTAAGCCTTACACCTTTCAACATCCTACACCAGCTCTCTCAACCACAGCACCCCCGTATCCTTTCCCCCATCCCACCACCACCAGAATCCCGGATTCCAAGCCGATATGTCTGTTGTATGGTGCGCAATGGATATTCCACATAGACACAACTCCTTTAAGGCTTAATCACGCCCTGTCGCGTCGTAGGGGGTCAAACTACACCACACGTTCAGAGAGATGCACGCGCAGTCAACTACACGCCATGCTCCAAAGCTGCCGAGTTTTCTTGCGAGATGATACAGAAAAGACTATGTGTTATACTTGAAACATAACTGGCTAACTCCTCCCAAAGGTCTACCAACGTCTCTCCACCATCCAGGACTTGATTAAGAGCTTCAGCCAAGATTACTTGCGTCAGACCAACCTTCTCCTCGGAGAGGGCACCACTCTCGAGAATGGCGGTGATCTCGAGCACCTCCAGACCTCCCTAACCGGCATGCTCCCCGGCTTCTTGGTTGCTCCACAGCCCATGGTTGAGGAGAAGAAGGAGCGCAAGAAGCGTACCCACGACCCCAACGCTCCCAAGCGTCCCTTGACCCCTTACTTCCTCTACATGCAGACTGCTCGCCCCATCATTGCCAATGATCTGGGCGAGGAGGCCCCCAAGGGTGCCGTTCAGGAAGAGGGCCAGCGCCGTTGGTCCGTTATGGGTGCTGCCGAGAAGCAGGGCTGGAACAACGCTTACCAGTACAACCTCCGCCTCTACAACGCCCGTGTGCACTCCTACAAGCACGGCAATGCCAACGCCAAGAACATGACCGATGATGAGGCCCTCAAGTATGCTGATGAGTATAATATCGAGATGCCCACTGCTGCTCAGGTCGAAGAGGTCCCCACCGACCAGGACGCCATTGCTCAGCAGCTGCAGCAGAACGTTGTGCCCGAGGTTTCTGAAGAGGAGGAGGAGCAGCAGCAGCAGCAGCAGCAACCGGTCCCCGTTTCCAAGACCCCCATCAAGAAGAAGGACACCCGCAGGCGCAAGACTGCCACTCCCGCTGAGGAGGCCGAGCCCGCTAAGCCCGTGGTCGCCCCCGCCAGCCCAGAGAACAAGAAGCGCAAGAGGAATGTCAAGGCGGCTGAGGTGGAGGAACCTAAGAAGTCGGGGCGCAAGAAGACCAAGGCCTAGAAGCGCTCTTAATCCACCTCACGCTTGTCCTTTGCCGGGTTCTTTCATGATACCTCGTGGCAAACAACCTGGGTTGTTTTCCTTTTCATTTTCATTTCCGTTGTACGATACCCCCCCTCTATCAAAGGAATAAGGGGAGTGCGTATCCATGTCAACAAGCGCGGGTCAGCGTCATGGTTATTTTCTCTCTGTTAAAGTGGCGGTCTTTGGTTCACTTTACTTGTCCTGTATGATTCAATGAACGGCTAAAGAGGAATTGGTGGGTTCTCCATCTAACGAAAACAAGCTCGAAACGGAAAATATGGGGTTAAGGATAAACGGAGTCTGCTCTTTTTGCGAAATTCGGCTGAAGATATGATATGAAGGCTGTCGCATGTTGTACTTATGGCGGTTAGCTCTACATAGCATGTACGGGCCCGGTGGATGAATGAATTTCAGTGTTCGAATAACGATTAGGTCTTTTTGATGCCGTGGGTTACTGGCAGAGCAAAGAGGTCACCCTTTGGTTCACGGAGGGTCAAATGGGGTTGTGTTTGTCTTTACGCGATGTTTAATCGGTATAATATATGCTCCTGAACATGAGCTTACGATGTTTGATTATGTGATAACATGTACATTGAGATGGTGGTGTTGGTCACAGGAAGAGCTCTTCTGCAATCTTAGCAACGGTACCAGTACCTTATGTGGATGGAGCAAGTCATCACGGTAATCTAGAATTAACGACCGACAGTGGCATACAAGTAGAACGAAGAAGAAACAACTCAAATCTCTTTAACTGTCCGAGTATACAATAGCCCGTATGACTGCCTCCTCCTTCCCGCCGCCTGGCAAAAACAAACTGCCCCTCTAGTTCAGTTACCTCACTTCCTTTCCCCGTTCCCCTTTCTCTCAATAAACAAAATAACTCTGCGTCAATGGCAACTCGCTACTCGGCTCCGCCGTACACACCTCCCCGTCCGCCTCAACCGTATACCTCTCAGGATCGACCTTCATCCTCGGCATCCTCTCATTAAACTTCATATCTTTCTTGCCCACCGTTCTACACCCCTTCACCGCCTCCACCCTACTCTTCAATCCATACCCTTCAATTGCACCACTTTCCAAGCTCGCCTGCGAAACAAACAGCACCTTGGACTTGGCAACCATGGGCGCAAACATGGGCCGCGCAATAACCGGCTGCACCGTCGGGATGGAGGCGTTGGGGTCGCCCATCATCGCGCTGGCGATCAATCCGGACTTGATGACGAGGGAGGGCTTGGTGCCGAACCAGGCTGGGTCCCAGACGACCAGGTCGGCGAGCTTGCCGGTTTCGATGGAGCCGATCAGGTGCGACATGCCCTGCGCGAGGGCCGGGTTGATGGTGTATTTGGAGATGTAGCGCTTCACCCGGTGGTTATCCGCGCCCCCGGTGCCTTGGTCCTCCGGGAGGGGACCACGCTGGAGTTTATTCTTGTGTGCCGTGTTCCAAGTGCGAAGAATGACTTCGCCGCAACGGCCCATGGCCTGGCTGTCGCTGCTCATCATGCTGATGGCGCCCAAGTCGTGCAGCACGTCCTCGGCGGCGATGGTCTCGGCGCGGATGCGCGACTCGGCGAAGGCCACGTCCTCGGGAATGTTTTTGGAGAGGTGATGGCACACCATTAACATGTCCAGGTGCTCGTCTAGGGTGTTGCGGGTGAACGGCCTGGTGGGGTTAGTGCTCGAGGGGAGGACATTGGGGTGTTCAACAACGGAGATGATATCCGGTGCGTGCCCGCCGCCGGCACCTTCGGTGTGGTACGTGTGAATGGTGCGGCCGGCGAAGGCGGCGATGGTCGATTCAACGAAGCCGGACTCGTTCAGAGTGTCGGTATGGATTAGACATTGCACGTCGAGCTCGTCACAGACGGTTAGGCAGGAGTCGATGGCAGCAGGGGTGGTGCCCCAGTCTTCGTGCAGCTTGAGGCCACAGGCGCCGGCGAGGATCTGTTCCCGAAGGGCGGAGGGGTCGCTGTCGTTACCTTTGCCGGTTATGCCGATGTTGAGAGGGAGCGAGTCGCAGGCTTGAAGCATTTGGCGCATGTAATGGGCGCCGGGGGTGCAGGTGGTTGCGTTTGTACCGGCGCTGGGAGGTGCAAGTTAATTTCGTGATACGTCGACAAAAAGGGGGGAGAAGCAAGGGAAAGAGAGAAAAGCATACCTTGGACCAGTTCCACCACCAAGGAAAGTAGTGATACCAGCAGCCAGAGCCTCAGCCGCCTGTTGAGGACAGATGAAGTGAATATGCGTATCAATACCTCCCGCCGTGATGATCTTGCCCTCACCGGCCACCACGTCCGTACAACTTCCCACAATCATACCCGGCGTAACACCGTCCATTACATCCGGGTTACCAGCCTTGCCAATGCCCACAATGACACCGGCCTTGACACCGATATCCGCCTTGTAGATGCCCGTCCAATCCACCACCAACGCGTTCGTCACCACCATATCCAGCGTCTCCTCATCCGACCTGCCCGTCGCCTGCCCCATGCCCTCGCGCAGGGTCTTGCCGCCGCCGAATTTGCATTCGTCCCCGTAAACAGTGTAATCCTTCTCGACCTTGATCCACAGATCCGTAGCTCCCAGCCTCACCATATCACCCACCGTCGGGCCAAACATGACGGCGTACGCCCTCCGGTCCATGGTAAACGGCTCGCTGATGAATGCCGCCGCATCGCCCACCGGCTCCTCCGGCGCGTGGGCAAACCCGGCCTTCTGCAACTTGGCAATGATCTCCTCCGCCCTTGTCAAGTCAAGCTTGCCGGAGGCCAGGTTGTTGCCGCCCCTAATGACCTTGTTGCCGCCAATCTCCACCAGCGTGACCGTCTTGGTGTCGCCGGGCTCAAACCGCACCGAGGTGCCGGCGGGAATGTCCAGCCGATACCCGTACGCCCGCGCCCTGTCGAACTCCAGCTGCGGATTCGTCTCGATGAAGTGGTAGTGGCTACCGACTTGGATCGGACGGTCTCCCTTGCTGGTCACACGAAGACGGATGCGTTTCCGGCCCTCGTTCAGCTTGACCTTGGCCTCCTTGACGCAAACCACGGCGCCGGGCTGCTTGCTGGCTTCGTAGGCGGCGGCAGCAGGCAAGGGAAAGACGGAGTCGTCATTGGGCGGGATCGGCAGGAAGCTGCCGTACAGGGCGCGAGCGAGGTCACCGTCGTCGCTGCTGATGGGGTTGTGCACGGTGACCAGGTACGTTCCGGAAGGGAAAGTGCCCTCGACTTGAATCTCGTGCAGGGTCGAGGTCACTTCGGGCAAGACGTGGCGGCGGCCGAGCATGGTGGCGCCCAGGGCCATGAGGTCGGCAACGGTGTGGTTGCCATCGCGTATGAGCTCTTGGAGGTTGTTGGCGATGAGCGCCTGGGTTGGTTGGTGAGTGGGTGTGTTGTAGTGAGGCGAAAGTGAGAGGGAAAAGGATCTGGAAGAGGAGAAACTTACAGTGGCTTCGGAATGGTTCAGTTTTATACCTCTTGCTAGACGTCTTTGAGCTAGGAATCCTAGCTGAGAGATGGCGAGCTTATCGAGCTGTCAAGGGGAAAAGCAAGACATGATTGTGTCAATAGGTTAGTGATGCGGACTTGCTGCTATTTGGGATGAATCCTTTTTCAGATGAAGTCGTCACACTCCGAATAGAGAGTCCAGTCTGGTCACACAGGGTATAGTAATGCCATCTTGCGCTTTTATACACACAATGTCGATCGATGTCCGTGACTCCTCGCTTCTTTTGTTTGAAGCGTGATCCGAGGGTCTTGGTCTCCTTGTAAAACGCAGATGTGAAGGATCAACGGGGGCACAACAAAACAACTACCACTAACCTCTTTGGGAATCAGATGCATCTTGTTCCTGTCGATGTTGACGAGAGTTTCGATCCAAGTTCGACAATGAACGAGGTCAAGAAAAAGAGAACAGTGACGTCCTCTGCCCCAATGACACTAACATCGAGGACTGCTAGTAGTTTTAACCCCCGCGTGGTTCTGTACCAGCTGCTTATCAGTCCGCTTCCAACGTTCTAGATGCGACCGCGGTTAAAAGACACCGACTGCGGTGGGATGTTGTCCCCCAGATTGCTGTACCCCGCACACTTTTACTGATAAGGCGGATATTGTTAGTAACAGCTCAGGAGTATGTAACCTTTTCGTTGTTTACAACTCCAAAGGGCACCAGCAACGATGATAGGGGTAGCCACACTTGCACTGACACAGAAAAAGAAACACCATCTGTACCACGAGTAACTTGATGGATTGAGGATATTGTGTATGCGTATTTTCTCCTTGGATTTTGTTTCCAAGAAACTCATCTATACAGGAAGCTAATGTTTACACTTGAACTCCAAACTCCTCCGACTCCCAAACTACCCCCGAGAAATATGAAAAGTACAT
Organism: Neurospora intermedia; assembly: GCA_037102815.1. Lineage (NCBI taxonomy): Eukaryota > Fungi > Ascomycota > Sordariomycetes > Sordariales > Sordariaceae > Neurospora > Neurospora intermedia. Next base: position 1,378,528 of record BTPP01000003.1, on the reverse strand, counting down.
GTAGAACGCTTCGAGCAATACTCTTTCCCTGCTCCAACATATGTAACCTGCCATTTGCGACCTCGAAATCGTCTACCAACCAAGACCAGGAATACGTCTATTGTACGCCTTTGCCTCCAACTCCGGCAACTCCTCTTTCCCCCTAGCCAACGCCTCCCGCACACGCTCATTCTCGACATCCCTTATCTTATTCCTCGCCGATTCCAGCCTTTCAACTCCCCGATCAATAGTTTCGACATGTACATATAGCGGTATCTCAAGACCAGCATCCCTCGCCACCTCCGGCTCTCCAACCCGGTCTCTTAGCCCGTTCAGGCTGACCTGAATGTTCTGCAGCTCAACAATGAGTTCGCTGACCTGTTTCACGGCTTCCGAGCGCTGGTCCTCAACCTTCCTAAGCAGTGCCAGCTGGTTGTTGTAGCTCTTGCGGTTCTCGGATTTGATGCCGATGTAGGTCCACAATTCCCAAAAGACCTCCTCCTTCTTCGCCTGTATGTGTTCCTGAGTTCTAGTCACGAAATCGTATATGACTTCGAGGTGGTCTTCTGCCCTCTGCAAAGTGATCAGGACGGCTTGCGCTTCCCTTATCAGGTTGGCAATTTTGTCCGAGACGCGGATCGTGTGGTCGATGTACTGGTCCAGAAGCTTGCGCTCCGTGTAGGTGGATGGCTGAAAGGGGGAGAAGACCCAGTCCCACCACTCGCCCAAGATGCCGCGGTGCTTCATGTCATCTGATAGTTCATCAATGTACCGAGATGTCCATCGGTTGACGCTGATTATGGAATCTATCGTTGATCCCACGCGGGTGTTGAACCTTTGAAGATCCCAAGTTGCCGAGCTTGCGGCGTCGATGTACCCGTCAAATTCAAGTATCAGTTGTTCTTTGCCGTGAAGCTGGCTGTAGCGGACCATGGTACGTAGGTCACGGATAGCTAGCTCGGAGCGCTTCATCTCCAAAGGCAGCGAAGCACTTTCGGCAGCTTTTTCTAGGACCCCCTCAAAGCGATCCTGAATCTCTATCACAGGGTCGAACTGGATGTGCGTGTTTGTTTTCGCAGACATATCGAGACAGAATGGCAGGTTGAGCCATTTTGCGCCTGGTACACGACATACTGGTGATAGGGCCGTATAGAGGGATAATGTCGCCATGTTCTGGACCATCGAAAGGAGTCCAAAGATGAGATATACAGCTGCCAGAATGGCGATGGGTTTTTGCGCATATTTGAACGCAAGGCCAACGACTCCCAAGGCCCAAGAAAGAGTGTTGAAAACGGCATCCGGTACCGAGTCGAAAAATCGATCAAAAAACCTCTTGATCTCTGGCGCCTGTTGTCGTTTTGATGTCCCAAGTCTAGACCTCCTCATTTCTTCGACCCTCTCTTCAATATCCGCATTGACTTCGGTCTCCTCCCCTGACGAATGATGATCCTTACGGAAGTCTGTTGATGGGTGACGGCCGGGACGATGTGTTTGTCGGTGGCGTAGACCAGGCAGCGAAGGCGGAAACTGTCGCACCGTCATGGACGACCGTGCACTGGATCGTCGGCTGTCGACAAGTCTGCTATCGACATCGACCATGGGCATGTAAAACTCCTGTGGTGATGGCTGGATCCGGTGTCTCATGTTTTCGCGGGAAGCGTGCCGGACAGATTGTGGGATTGAAGGCCGGAAGGGAGTTCTCATGATGACTTGATCGTCGTCCTCGGCTCTGTGGAGGAAACTCTCGAGACTCTCGTCCTGTGACCCTCCTATACTGAATGGTTGAGATCCGTCCAAACTGAAGGGCTGGCTCCCGTCTATATGCGAGTGATCACTTTGGCTGGACAGGATCATATCGTTGCCATCATAATCGTCGGGCATCAATGAGGTGTCGAAGCTATCATTCTCGCCTCCCTCGACCATACGCCACGAACTCGATACATTGGGCGGCTGCCCTGGTGGTTGACGTCCCGACATGGTTATATAAATACCATGGAATAAGCTCGTGGGGAAGCTATGATAAGAGTTGCGAAGTCAAGGTTTTATAGTGATAGGATCGCGATAACATGGAGCGTAAAGATCCAAGGACGTCGAGATTGTTGGTTGATGTGTGTGAACTTTTAGGCAACAGTGCTTCTTGTAGGTGTCCTGATTTGATTTGATTGTTGACAGCGGGGGAGCTCGGCCAATTCTTAACGGCAACTGATAACTGGTTCTTTCTTTGTTTACCGTGAAGTCGATTCCAGGCTTCAAGTCGCTCAAAAGCAAGGGGCGCACAGACTAATACCGTGTAGAGAAGTCACGATAAGGCACCGATACACGGGGATAAGTGGTGAAAACGGAACTACCAGCTGAGGCGCGTGAGATCAGAGGTGACTGTTCCGCGGGTATAGTATGTATAGAAGAACAAGAGAGATGGGTATGTTCTTTGATGGTCCAGCAAATAGCCTTGGAGAGATGAGGCTGAGTGAGATGTCGTTAAACCAAGCAACTGGAATGCGACGGAAATGGACTAGGTGAAGGTTAAACTGTAGGGTAGGCGGAGAAGAGGAGGGAGAAGGCAACTAAACGTCAAGTCAAGGTGGTGTAAGGTACCGATGCACGCTGCTGGGTACAGTGTGTGTATGTGCCGCAGCGCATATCCTGTTACAGGACGGGATGATGTAAAGAAAGAAAGAGTTCTGGTGACCTTGCTTTGTATTGTCGACTTCGGTCGGTCACAGAGAGCAGAGAGCAGCAGGACGGTGACTCGGTGAACATTGAGGTGGTGAGTGACGTCGAGAAGAATCACGATTCATGCCCGGCCAGCACCGCGTGTCTCACTTACACCTAGAGGTAAGTACCTATCACCCCAAGTCACCTGCCCCCGCCCGGCAGACAGGTGCCCCACTGAGGTGTCTTGACGGCAAACGGCCCCGAGCCGGGGTTGAGGTTGGAGGGCTGGCCCAGTGGTGTCCAGGGCGGGGACCCCTTGCAGCGGCAGGGGCATATGGGATGAGCCGATCGCTATCGCCAAGACAAGCGCGACAAAGAAGCCAGCCGCCCGACCTGGCTTCCATTCTGTCTGGAAAAGTCGGGTTTCCCGTGATCACACCCAATTCCAACACCTCTCAACGACAACCGCACATCCTGACAGTGTGGAGAGGCGACGGGAGGATGCTCTCTCCACGGCTTACAAGATGCACTTCGCGGGCTCTTTTGACCCGAGCTAGGGTACCGCTCGCTCGTCCTGCCATCTCCCAAGTCCAGGTGCGCCATCGGCTGTGCTCGTCTTGCGCCAGCGCGAACCCCGTCCCCACGAAGCCAGCACCGCCCGACCATCGCGATCTCGGAACACAACAGGAGCTCTTCATGACCTCCATCTACAGCCCTGGATCGCCTATCTTCCTGCCCAATGGCGCCCGCATCTTCAACCGTCTTGTCGAATACCTCCGCAAGCAATACGTTCACTATGGCTTTCAGGAAGTCATTACCCCGACCATCTACAAGAAGGCGCTCTGGGCCAAGTCGGGCCATCTCGAGAACTACGCCGACGACATGTTCACCGTCACGAGCACATCTCCCTCGCGCGCCGATGTTACCGAGGCCGGCGAAGTCGACGAGTACGGACTCAAACCCATGAATTGCCCTGGCCATTGTCTGATATTCGCGGCGCAAAAACGGAGCTATCGCGACCTCCCCATTCGCTACGCCGACTTTAGCCCCCTCCACCGTAACGAAATTTCGGGCGCATTGAGTGGCCTTACCCGTGTTCGTAGATTCCACCAAGACGACGGCCATATTTTCTGTCGGCCGAATCAGATCGAGGACGAAATCAGCAAGACCCTTGAGTTCATCCGACGCGTATACAAGGACTTCCGCTTGGGGTCGTACCGTTTGAAGCTTTCCACGAGACCCGAAAACCATATCGGCAGTCTGGAGGATTGGGAGCACGCGGAAGGATCCCTGAAGCGAGCCTTGGATAATTCGGGAGAGCCATGGACCTTGAACGAGGGAGATGGTGCCTTCTATGGGCCCAAGATCGATGTAATCCTCAAGGACTCGGACGGAAAGGAACATCAGACGGCCACCATCCAGCTCGACTTCCAGCTGCCCAAGCGGTTCGAGCTTGAGTATCAGGCGCCAGCTCCCGAACTGGAAGCCAAAGGCGAGACAACGACGGACCCCGAGCTCCTTGCTGTCTCCGGACCCGTGAGGCCTGTTATGATCCACCGGGCTGTTCTAGGCTCGGCGGAGCGCATGTTCGCTTTGCTGATTGAGCACTATAATGGCAAATGGCCATTTTGGCTGAACCCCAGACAGGGCATTGTCCTTACAGTAAACGACAGTGAGCCGGTGTTACAGTTCGCGCGCAATACGCAGAAGGTGCTGCTGGGTACAGACTCTGCAGATGTTCACGTATCCCCGTCGGGCCTTGCTGTCGACCTCGATGACAGTGCGCGCAGTCTGTCGCTCAAGATTCGCGAGGCCAAGACCAAGGGTTACGGTATGATCATCGTGGTTGGCCCCAAGGATATTGCCAATGGAACCGTCACGGTTGATGCTACCGGCGGTCTTCAGACAGGCGACAAGCCGGCGCAGAAGAACCTCGTCATGGCGCCTGAGGAGCTGCTGCAATTCATGAAGACCAAGGTAGATGCATACGAATGAACGATTGCCTGCCGTTCTGCGTAAGCTACCACTTTGTCTCCGCGTCGTACGAGGTTTCCTACTTTGTCTCTTGGTGTTGCCAGTCGTGCAATCCGTCCAATATCTCAAATTGTGACTTGCTTGTTTGCTTTGTAGTGACGGTCAGACAAGGCTGATCACAGCACGTTGAGCAAGGGAAGTGCCGACGATGACGCAGTGCCGCCGCTGCATGGGAAAGTGAAGTGGGGCCACCATTCCTTCCTCCAGCGGGCTTTTGTTACTGCTTCCCCTGTCGTGCACCCCTTCCAGAGCTTCCTCCGGTTGACACAAGACCCGACGATCGCTGGGCACCTTCCAGTCCCCCCCAGCACTTGAAGCAGCGCTAGGGAACAGCAGCCCTGAGCCCCTCCCCCACCGGCACGGCACCAACGGGACCGGGAGCTCTCCACCGCTGCCAGGGGCACCATACCCGTTCCAACTCCTATCCCATTACCTTGCTACCTCTACTTGTACGTACAACTTTTGGCAAAACATCGTCCTAGTTGCTTTCCTACCTATAACCCAGCAAATAACCAGCCATGGACCCTACTGCTCCCGAACCCGAGAACCCACCGGCTTACATCGCCGCAGCCCGCCGGCATGGAATACCGCTCCGGCAGAGCGCCCCCATCAAACGGGGCCCTATGCCCCTTCAGCTTCCCATCCTTGATCATCTACGTACCAAGAGGGTGATTTTGGCGTCGGCATCGCCTCGACGAAAAGCTCTCCTCAACCAGGTAATCCATCCTCTTTATAGTACGGTCTACTCAGGTCTGACAAGTTTACCAAACAGCTTGGCTTGAACGACGTCGAAATCTTCCCATCAGACAAACCCGAAGACGTCGAAAAGGGCAAGATTACTCCCGAAGAATATGTTGCCGAGACGGCCCGCCGCAAAATTCTGCACGTGTACGAGCAGGCCCTCAGGCAACAAGAAGAAGACGAGCAGAACAAGAACGTAGAGAAGCCTGCCGATCCAGCCCTTGTCATCTCCGCCGACACCGTCATCGCTACACGCTCCGGTCGGATCCTCGAGAAGCCGCGCGACGAGCAGGACCACATCCGCATGCTGAAACACCTTCGTGACACGCGTGTGCACCGTGTGCTGACGGCTGTGTGCGTGCTCGCCCCAAAGGACAACGCAGCCCATCCGGGATATGAGCTAGAGACGCACGTGGAAGACACTGAGGTTTACTTTGCGCAGGCCCGTGACGGACTCCCCGATGACGTAATTGAGGCGTACGTCAAGACGCGCGAGGGTGCGGATAAGGCTGGCGGCTATGCTATCCAGGGAATCGGAGGTATGGTGCTGATTGACAAGATTGAGGGTAGCGTGGACAATGTTGTTGGGTTGCCGGTTAGGAAAACCTTGCAGTTGGCAGAGAAGGTGATCTTCAAGCAGGGTATCGAAGATGACGATATTGGCAGCGATGAGGAGGACGATGACGAAGAACCCTATCAAGACTGATGCGGGGGTACCAACTGGCTGAAGCTGCCGATAAACACAGGGACGGGAGCCCTGGCCACGGTAGTTCTACTAACTAATTGATCGGGGGTGATGGAATGAAGGGCCAGGCGCCCATACAGAGCTTAGAACGTCAACATACGATAGACAAGAATAATGATGGGACTAGAATGCCCTTTCAGCAACAAGTCAGTGAAGTGAAAACTCGATTTCATGACATATGTTGACTTATACATCGAGCCGTGGGTCTACAACCTCGAACCCTTCTCGCTCTCAAGATGCCCCTGAATGCCCTCAACCACACCCTCCGCCACACCCCAAGACAACTCATACCCTCTCCCTCCCAACCCATAGGCATGCATCACGAAACCAGCCCCATCCACCACCTCCCCCTCCAGCCTCAACCCCCCTTTCCTCGTCGGCCTCCTCCCCACGATATCCCTCACGGGCGTCAACCGCGTCTTCCCATCTGCCAATATCCTCGGATACGTCCCCTCGAACGCCCTCAACAACCTCTCCCTCACCTCCGGATCCGGCTTCGGATCCCAATTATCCGGCTCCTTGGTCCCGCCGATAATGGTGCCCGCCTTGAACCCTCTGGGTACACAAAACGTCCAGGTGCCATCCGCATTCTGTCTCGTCACCGTCGCATCGCACGGTTCCTGCACCAAGCACGTCTGTCCCCGCGTGGGGAACACCATCTCGTCATCACCTAATCCGATGCCGGTGGCGTTCACCACCGCGTCCGCTTGCGGGATTGTCGCTCCGAATTCTTGGACCGAGTCGGAGAATAACTGGAACACTTCCCCGACAGAACGCACTTCCCGCTTGAACACCTTTCCGCCCCTCGCAATGATCTGCCCCAAGAGGAACAAGCAGTATTGCATGGGGTTCACGCACCACGTGTCGTACTCGCAGCCCCATTGCACCTTGTCGTCGGGGAACTCGTGAGACTCCAAAACGCGAAAGTGGCCGGGTAGTCCTAGCTCTTGTGACGCCGCCCGCTGGGCGGTCAGGGAGGTGTACTCGGGCCCAGGCGATTCGAGGTACTCGATTCCCTTGAGGAAGGTGATGCCTGCCTGTTGGTCCTGGCCCTGGCGCTGGAAAAGCTTCATGCGGCGGAAGGTGGAGAGGGAAAAGGCGTGTTCGCGGGCGCGGAGGGCGTGCTCGGCTTGTTGGGTGGGGGTTAAAGGAGTGGTGGAGGAGGGTCCAGGGGCAGGGAAGGGCGGCACCCAGCGGTTGTGGGCGCCGCCCCAGGGGGAGGTGAAGTTGATTTGGGATCGGGGATCGATGGATTCAAAGGGGGCGGGAAGGTCTTTGGCGAGAATGGTGGTGGTGTAGTTGGCTTCGAGGAGGGCGAGGGCGGAGGACAGGCCGATCACGCCGGCGCTTGGGATTTTGGGAGTCATGTTAGATTATTTCAGGGTACTACTGATTTGCTATTCGTGATGCATCAGATGTCATACTAACCCGATAACGACGACGTGCCCCTTGGGTTCGGACATGTTGATGCTAAATGATTCCCGTGGACTCGTGGTGTAGTAGGTACACTGCTGAATGTCTTTGGGCGAAGCTCACAATCAGAGGAGGCGGCGAGGTTCGGATAGAAGAAGGTCTGAGGGGAAAATATCGTAGTGGTTGGAAACCTCAAATGCATCAGTGGATTGACTACCTAACTCACACGACGATGCTTGAGTCTTGTAAGTCGTGAAGGTATTGCCAATATCAAAAATACAAGGGTTCTTGGGGATCTTATATACTATTTTAGATACGTCAACGGTTGGTATCAACACAAGGCTCCGTCTACGCAATCATCGCCAACGATAATCAACCGTGCCGCTCATGGGACGATAACCCGCACACGTATATGCAGAGCACGATTAGAATCAGGCACACGACGCCAAGAGGAGCTAGAAAACGTGGAATGACCCGACTATAAGGCAGACTCGGGAAACATTCCGGAAATGGAACGAATGCGGCGCGGCCAGCCAGCCAGCCGTCTTGAGAGGTATGTACAGTTCGATACGGGTTTGTGTCTTGGCTCAAGATCTCAGGTCAACTTCCCTGAGCGTTGTCATTTCTGGCCGATTCGTTGTAGTCCTCGATTAAAGTGAGATTTGGTTGTGAATATGCTTTTTCCGAAAGTTTAGATAGGTAGAGTTACCGTTGTGGATCTTCTCTAATGCCTTTCCGGTTCCTGCCTAGCTACTCATCCAACTTCACGGAATGGGACAATTCGAAACGAAAATTGATCTCGTCCAGTGTACCAAGGTAGGTACCAAGCTAACAAACAAATAAACCAGCATTGAATTGTATATAGTGGTAGCCTGACGGACAAAGTCCGGTCTAAGAGCGCGGCTGCCCCGTCCCGGCTCGAAGACCGCCCGGAATTCCCCACTTTGGGCCGAACTGTACCAAAGGATTGGCAGTTCTCCGAAAATTGACCCCGGGGGCGACTGGAAAGGGTTGCTATTTCTTCTGAGTTTGTCCGAAAAAGAAAAGGGGGAGAGAGGGGGGAGAGTGGAAGCAATTATATCTGAAATGCGACAGGTAGATATCATTTATCTCCAATGAAAAATCTGGATGATACAAGACCTCAAAATCGTGCATCGCTCTTTTATACTAGGTCTCCCGGCCGTCTGCGACTATAATGGCAAAATGAGGGCTAATCATGGCAACGCCTTTTGAACTCTTCATTCTTTTGGTTCAGTTTTCTCCCCAAATCCAACGTGAGTTCTCGATCTACTCTTCACCAAATTTCTTCTTACTTCAACAAATGTTCAAACGGTTTGCGTCAGGCATTTAGTCTAATCTACGACCTAAATAAAGAGAAGCTCAGTCAGCAACTACCAAGCAGTCCATGCAACCAGCCAACTACATTCGCTTTGAGATCCAACAGAGTGAAAAAAAAAATATTTGCGGAATGTCGCATCGAAGATCTTGCATTCAAATCAGTGTCAAAACTCATCCCCCGAGACCGTACACTATGCCCATGCTGAGTGGATTTTCGTTCGCGAATTCCAAACGCGAAACCTCGGAGATAGGGAATGGAAGGATGGTCAAGATATGTATAGAAGCATGTTTTTCTTCTTCTTCTCCTTCTTTTATCCATCCATGCAAACGAATCGGTAGGTAACAACAGCTCACCGCAACCCAAGAAGAAGTTGTGCATGGTGCCCACGCACGACATCGCGAAACTAAATGTAACTGTATCCGGGAGTCTCTCGTGCCGGTACCATAATAGAAATTCATAAACTTGCCTCTTTGACTTGTGCGGGGAGTAAGGGCGCGGAAATATGTGTGTGATAAAAAAAAAAAAAAAAGTAACAGCCGGTTATGACTCGCAGGTGATATTCGTTCCCAGTTAAGAGCGACGCATCTCGTCTGTCTCCGTGGATCTCCGTACCGGCGAAGAAGAACTGAATCCAGGACGAAATTAATCAAGCCGCGCATGGAGATCGAGTTAATCCATACTTGAGAATAGCCTTTAGGTTTATGCAGAACCGGAGAAACCTGGTTGAACTTTGTAAGAGTCCGTCTCACATTGGAAGTCAGCCCAGGAGTGTAGAAGCAAAAGAAAGGGGTTTTCTGTGCAGACTGTGAGCTTATCCAGCCCTCGACTCATCATCCCACGAAACGGATATTCCTTGACTTGCACACCGCCGCTCGGAAATGAAAGTGGTCTTTATCACCGTACCCATTCGACAGCGATAACGCGGTTATTCCGTTCGTGGCGGCAAAGGCGGCCACCTGAAGCGACCTTGTCAACGCGGCGGCCGTTCCTGATGACGATCCTTTAGTATATCAGTTATAGGTAGCACAAGGGCAAAATTGCGCTTCAACGACCCTATCGGCAGCTGATAAGTCGTGATCGCAATCAGACAGCCGCCACATGTGTTGTCTGTGATGGCTGAATCGCGCCGAGGAGGTTTTGGGGCGGAGATTACTGAAATTTGACTTTGTTGAACAGCAACCCAAGTGACATTGTCGGGTCACAGACCCTCGGGACGGGAGCAAGTGGTATGATTTGTCGACACATTTGCATTTGTATACCAGAGCCTGGACCTGATCTTCATCATCCTAATCATCTTAACCGTAGATGAAGACACCATCAGTACCTCGCCGCATCGTCCAAAGCATGACACTATCACAGCAATGAACGACTACCAGATGTAGTAAATGCCAAGACTTCATACGAAAGAACTCATTCAGGATGACGGAAGGGACAGGAATGCAACTGCGCGTCGAGGTACGCAAAGAGCGGGCAGTCAGAGCAGTAAAGAAAAGACGAAGCTTTCTTGGCGGCATTGGAGAAGGTTGTCGAGATGGAAACCACTTCCGCCAGCCAGAGGACGGTACTGCGGTAAACACTCTTGCGAAATGTGATGTCGCTGCTCGCTCAAGTGCTGCTCGATGCGACTTTGACAAAGGGCGTCTAGATGCAGCGTGATCCGGTCGCTGATTGGCCACTCACCCCCAAGTCCGTCTCATCGGAGCCAGGGGTCCAAGAGGGTCTCACCACCCCAGCAACCCCAGGCAACTCCCCAGAATGGATCAGAACTGATCCTAGCAGCTATTTTGGGCGGCTATTCCTTTCTATCTTTCACCTAGTTTCCCGCCGTACAGTTGCTTCCGACCACTCACAGCTCTCCTGTCTGCCCACCCAACGCAAGTCGAAGTTCAACAACCACTCCCACCACTGGTCTCTTCTCAGTCCACGGTGACCCCCCCCCCGTCCCGTTAAAGTCGTTGCCCACATCGAAAGCCAGGAACCAAGCGCTTAGAATACATGGCGATTGGAAGGATCTCACGCACTCGGAAGGGATGGGGCCAGCCAGGGCAGACCACACAGCAATGAGCTGCACCTCCTCGGCGCTGCTGCTCTTCCTCCACCCTGATCAGTGACCTTTTCTTAGGCGTGTTTGGTTCAGTCAATATAAACAGATTTTGTATAGTGGATTTATCCCTATTAGCCAATAAATTGCATTTTCAGGTCTAGAGCCGACGTTGGACCCCCTTCACCCTCTGTAACCCCCCTATAACCCCCCTATAAGTTTAATACAATAGGTTCTTAGCCGTACCTCCCCTGTATGTAATTTACAATAGACTATAAGAAGCCCTATTAATATTCTAATCTAGTATAGTGAACGTTTATTCTATTATTTTCTATCTCCCCTCGTTTAAGTAGGGAAATAGAGTATTTTATTGATTAATAGGGGTATTGAATTGTGGATTTAACATATAGTAGGACCCCCCTTCGAATTTAAACTTTTACTATAAATATTTAATAATTCGAAATAATTTAATATAAATCCTATTCGATAGCGTATTTTTATATTCGTACTAGCTATACTTTTGGCTATTATTACTATTATTTAGATTATTTACCTTCGAAGGAGTAACGAAGTAGTATATAGATTAGTCTATATCGATAAAAACGAAGGCGAGGTAGCTATTTATACTACCTTCTACCCCAACTATAAAATTAAACTATTTAATTTATATTATATATAGTATTACCCCTTTATTTAATTAGTTACTTAAATATTATAATATACTACTATATATAGTACGAAATGGATATCTCTTAAATAGAAGTTTATAACCTTTTTATATATATATATTTACAATAAAATTTAGCGAGAGGCGGCCTACCGATTTAATTATAGTATTAAAATTATAAGCTGTAATTTTTGTAAGATTTCTAATACTATAGTTGTATTATACTACTATACTATTAAATTTCCTTTTCTTAATACAATATATAATTTGGGGGACGTAGCGTTGGTACTATACTTTAAAGATTGTTTGGGCGCGGTAGACGGTACTTTAATTTACGTACGGGTGTTTAAAGCCGAGTTAGAAATATAGCGTAATCGAAAGGGATTTATATATTAGAATATACTAGTCGCCGTCGGTTTAAATAGTCTTTTTACGTACGTTTTACCGGAGGTAGAGGGATTAATGTATAATTTTAGAATTATACGGTTAATATTTAATTTAAATGGTTTTAAAGTACTAGAAAGTAAATTTTACCTTAGTAATATAGGGTATTATATATGATATAGTATTTTTGTCCTATACCTAGCAATTTAATATTATTTTAATAAATAGGGGGGTAGCGTTGGCCGATTAAAGATTCGAAGGGAATTATATAATATAAGGCATTTAAAGTATCGTATAAAAGTTGAGATTGTAATTAGTATACTAAAGAAAAGGTAGAAGGTAGTAAAGTCGATAGCGTCCGAGTATAATATTAAGATTTAAATCGATATTATTTTTACTATTATTATACTTTATAATTAGATTAAGCGTACTAATTCCAATAGTCTAGCAATAGATATTAATAACGAAGGAGATAATTCTAGTAATAAGAACGGTCGCGTATATAGTATTATTGTTAATAATAATAAGGATAAGGTTATAATTAATATAAATATCGAATAAAATGAAAGGATAGTAGGGTTTAGGGATATATTTGTATAGAAGATATAGGAGGGTTACTATTACTAGTAATAAGTAGAAAGGGTACGCCGGGTAAAGTGTAAATAAATATAATAATTATAAATTATCTATATTACGGCTACTTTTATACTTCTTATTTAAATTTCGATACGAGGGTATTATTTTATTTATTAAATTAATTTAAATCAATTAATACTAATTATATATATTTTAGAATTAAATTAAAAGAGCTATCGGTATTATAAAATCGCCTACTTGCTTAGGGTTAGGGTTTGAAATTTACTATCGTAGGCCTAAATCGTTATATTTACCCTATCTTTATAATATTATTATCCGCTAGAGTTTAGATTTACTAGGTACTCTATTAGGTACTAGATTTTATACTCTACTAAGTACTAGATTGGTTATTCTATTAGGTACTAGATTGGGCACTAGATTTTATACTCTACTAAGTACTAGATTAAGTACTAAATTAGGTATTAGACTAATTATTCTACTAGGTACTAGATTTTAATTTAACGATATTTTGTATTTTATATAATTAAACCCCTATATCTCTTAATAATAATTTTATTATATAATAATAATACAATTATATTTTATAAAATAATTTTTCAATTATAATACGTACGAGTACGAGAATATAAGTAATAGAATCGAATTGACGAGAGTTATTGAATAGTATAGAAATATTACGAGATTTCCTAATATAATAAAAGCTAATACTAATCTTAAGAAGTAGGTACTAGCGCGTCCTTAAAGTTAGGTACTATATTAAATAGTTGTTCCACTAATAATATCCTCGCCTCGGGTATATTAACGAACGCTACTGTATATATTAGGTCCTTTTTTAATTCGCTAATTAATTACTACTTTTTATTATTATATATCCTTTTTAATAGGGATACTATTAGGGTAATTAACGTATAAAAGAAATTAGAAGTAGTAGGATTGGGAGGGGGGCGTAATTATAACGACAATAATTAAGTAAGCGAGGATTCGAGTCTTTGAAAAAGGGCTTTAAACTTAATATTAATAAAAAAAGTAAGCCGGTCTATATTAGCGGTATAGGTTATTCTTTTTTTAAGTAACTAGTAGGTTTTAATTTCCTCCTCCTTATTATTATTTAAATCCTCCTCTACTTTATTAGTATTATTAAGCGGTATATTATCGATTTTTAGGTATTTACTACATTGTATTTGTTTACCGTTAGCGAAATCGGTATATAAGGCATTTCGTTTAGTTACTACTAAGGGATTCTTATTCTTTATATATAATATAAGGCGGTTATAAATATCGATAATATATTTACCCGTTACCTAATTAATAATAAAGAATAATATTATTTCCTTACAGTTTATTAGTAGGGTTGTTTTTAATTAATTTACTTTAGATCGGTTAGTTAAGAAGGAAGCTTACGTATCCTTATAAGTATTAAAAAGATTAATAATCTTATTGAACGTTACCCCCGTCTTATATATAAAGTTCAATTATAACCGGTAGTTCTTTTTAAATATATTCTAACGGTTATATGCCCGTTAGCGAAATTAATTCTAATTAGGATATTTAATACGTATAGCTACGAATACTTTATTTAGAGCCGCTATTAACTTCTTCCCCTTAAGTCCTTCGGCAAACGATTACTCCTTCTATATAATTACTAATATAGTAACGAATAGTATTATTTAGCAAGTAAATTACTTAGGCTTCCTAATTTCTTTAAGCGGTAGGAATTTATTATTAGACGAGGCGGGCTTAGTATTATTACCTATATCGCCGGCGGTAGAGGTAACGGCGGGTATACTAGAGAAAGACGAACTTATAATAGAATTCCTCTCTATTGAAGAGGCTATTATAGGATTCCTCTCTATTAAAGAATTAGTATAGGTACGGCGGTTAATAGGGGTAAATCGAAGTCGAGGGATTATTATATCTAATTAAAATAACGGTACTAGTATTATAAAGTAATTTATACCCGGTTGCCCGGGTGGCCGGTTCGAGCGAGTAGGTAGTGCCCGGTCTATTCCTATATTAATTCGCTATAGAGTAATTAGGGTTAGCCGAGACCGGTTGGTATAAAGCGTTCGGGGTTAGGCTGGTTGATTAGCTAGCGGGGTAGACTAGGGAGGTTAGGTAGAAGGAGGAGGGTATAAAGGAAGCGTTACTTATATAATTATAATATTATATTCCTAGGTATTATAATAATTGGGTAGTATAAAACTAAATTCTTTCGACTCTAAATGGATTTTGTAATTACGGCGGCTATTATATATAAGCTTATTTAAACTAAATATATTATCGTCGACGTCGTTAACGAAATTAGCGATTTATAAGCGGGTAATAGGTATAATAAAGAAGGTAAGGGAGTAAGCAATAAAAGGATAAGGGTATTCGCAATAGAGGATTTTAATTAATGGAATTATAGAATTAATACCTATATTTATACTCTACTCTACTTAATTCGATTCGACTTAATTAGGTACTTAACTAAGTATTCAATTAGGCACTCAATTAGCTATAAACCCTCGATTTATATTAATTCGCTATTATTACTAGTAATAATAATTTTTATACGCTAATACTATAATTTATTCAATTATAATTATTATTATAATAAATTATTATTTAAATCCCCCTTTTTATTTCCCGACTGCTTACTATTAACAACCGCTACCCCCCAACCTAGGAATCGCTTAGAAGTTATATAGTCTTATAGAACGGCTTCCTAGCTATCCGATAGTAGTATCTATATGTGAATACCTTTAATATTAAACTTATTATAGTAATTATAGTCTCGTAGTATTAAAATCGAGGCATTTGATGGAGGATTTCGACGATGTGCTGTACCCTATTGTATGGCCTCGCTTAACAATGCCACTAAGTATGTGCCAGTGCTACTATGCAATAAAAGATAAAAAGAAAAGAAAGATAAATGGTACAATATCCCTGTTGGTTACTGCAGATGGCGCTTTGTACCCTCCTCTACCCTTGTAAGAAGTCAGCAGATTTTCTGTTGACTGAACCAAACGCGCCCCTTGGGTGGTAGCGTCGGTCTTTATGCCGGTCTGTGAGCCCTAGTTCGCCCGGGTGTAAGAGAATGCGTCGCGTAGCTTGGGAGCGAGAGCGGGAAGAGCACTGTGTAAGATGTATGATTGCGGACACCCACGGCAGGGCAAGACCACATGGTAGAACAAATATGTATCGAGGGGGCCCAGTCTCTCTGTGCCGGTGACAAGATCTTCTTGTCGTGTTCCGACGGATTGGTTCTTCTATCAACCTTAATCCCGCCTCGCCGGTCCTGTCCCTGCTCTCTGCTCCCGGGAGCCGTTGATGCCATCGTCCGGATATCTGTTGACAGATCCGTGGGTTTGAGTTATTCGTTTTATTTGATCTGCGATCATGTCTCGGTAGCAGGTCGACTGCCATTTCCTTGTGATACCTCTATAGACCTTTCGTGGATCGGTCATTGAGTTCAACAAAGACGGAGAGGAAAGAAGATCGACGATTCCTACGAATAACGACTACTACGCCTGGAATAACCCCCGTTGAATCATTAGGATCACACTATCAGATATGTCAACAGCGACAACAACAACAACTCAGGCGGGAGGCGGGTTCTCCCTCTTCCCCAACACCAACGTCACACCAAGACCACCTTCAAGGCCGTCGAGAGCTGCGACACCTCAAGGTCGACCTTCGACATCAACAGAACCATCATCGTCCCGGGAGGCAGGAAGGCAATCGCCAATTGGACGGGTAATACTACGGGAAGGGAAGCAAAGGTCGGCTTCAAACTCCAACAACCCTTGGCAGTCAGCGCTAGACTCGGCTCGACAGCAGCGGGAACATCGAGAGCAACCTCAGGAGCAACCGCAGCGACCACCACGAGTTGAGAACATGTCGTCGGATCCAATCGTCGAAACCAGTGTTGCTGCGCCCATCTCCGAAGCAGACGCGCCTCCACGCTGCGAGACGACATTGTCCGAAGCAGAGACGCTGGTCGGGCAGCAGCAAAGTAGAGGAGCTCAAAGCTCGTTCGCCAACCCACCGATTGTATATACTCCTGGACCTTTGAACACAGCAACGGTAGCAGCTCCTACCTCCATCCCCGAACCACCACAACCACCACAACCACCACAGCCAGCTGCCATTCGATCGATATTCCCACGATATAACCCCGAACTGCCCCTAGATCGCCAGGACTACTACCCAACCCAGGCCAGTCCTACACATATTCCCCAGTCCGCCATCAGCAGGCCCATGTACTCAGCCCGTGACACCGATCAGCAAAGTGAAGTTGGCCCCAATGCTGGTACGAATGGTCCCAGTCATCCCAGAAACCGGCCGGTAGCCAACCCGTCCGTGACATCTGGATCAGCCAACCAACGGTGGCCTGTAACGCGCAGCCATGAGCCGCCAGTGATACCGACGGTGAACACCACCGAGGAACTTCGTGGTCTTTGGAAAGCCGCCAACGGATGGCGAGCCACGCAGCTCGAAGGCCGGAAATACTGCCTGAAAATGGCGTCGGACGCCTACGCGCCCGTCTACACGCTCTCCTCATCCTCCAACCAGCCCTTCTACTGCCTGCGGGTCGACCCGACCTCTGCCTCCGCCCTGGTCTCGCTCTCGCGCTACGACCCCAACAAGACCTTCAAGGGTGACAAGTCCACCAGCGCGGCGGTGGGAATCTCCGCCGCCTCGGCCGTGGCCTCTTCTGCTTCTTCTTCCTCCACCTCTTCGGCCTCCTCCTCGCCTATTCCGAGCGCCCGCGCCTCGTCCAGCACGCCCTCTCCCCGTCCTTCATCCGTCTTCTCCCGCAACCCAGACGGCTCCGGCGGCGGGGCGTTGGGCGGCGCCAGCATCAGCAAGAGCACCAAGACCAAGAAACACGACGCGAAGCACTGGCAAGAAGTAATCTCCACCACCCTCGAAGCCGCCACGCGCAAGCAGCCGCCCAACGACGGGTTAGTCGCACAGCTATGGCCCCTCACAGCGGCGCGCCTGGTGTCGGACCGGGCCACGACCGACGCGGCGACGGTGGCGGCGGCCGAGAACGAGTGCGGCCGGCTGGTATGGGACTCGGATTCGGGCAACCACTACCTGGTGCACGCGGCCCTGGCGATGCCCTTCTGCATCACGGTCGAGCGCAACGCGGCTTATAGCCGCACCGAGTACACGCTCGAGCACATCGAGTCGCCCAACCACCTGGGCCGGCTGACGCGGGATGGGACGGGCCAGGGATGGCTGGAGATTGATACGGCGATTGCGAGCCATGTCGAGGCTGTGTACCTGATCGATGTGGCCATTGCTGCACTGGTGCTGGTGGCGCATGCTGACGAGCAGTTTACGCGCGTGGAGACTTTTGAGCCGCCACCGTCGTTGTTGCGGGGTGCTGGTGGTGGTGGTGGTGGTGCCGGCGTTGGAGGAAGCCAGAGGTCGAGCTTGGCGGAGTCCTTGTCGTCTGTGCTGAGAAGGAATACGTCGGATGAGAAGAAGAACGGCAACAAGGATGACAAAAAGAAGAGGAAGAAGAGGGAGAAGGACTTGGTCAAGGGGATCAAGACCCGGGTCGAGCAGTTTGAGCTCGATATCGAGGCACAGGTGAATGCGGATATGAAGGCCAAGAACGAGAAGATGCCGGGTTGCACGAGGGGGCTTATTGCCGTCTTGAAGTTTGCTTTTAAGGCTATTATCTGGTGCGCGACATTAGTGTTTAAGGTGTTTATGTTGCTCATAAACGGATGCGGTAAGTGCAGAATCTCCCGAAGAAGTGCCCGCCCCTTGCCATGATGAGATGGGTTTGACTAACGAGATATGCGCTGGTGTAGGAAAGGGAAAATCCTAAATCAGAAAAGGATGATAGCAACCCAAGCAACTTGGCAATACCCTAACAAGGACACCGTGAAACTGACAGCTGGAGGTCCCAGAGAAAAATCATGCTGATGGAGCTCATGAAAAGGTGTATATTTTTTTGTTTCAGGCGTTTTGATGATGGGCCGGGTATTATTGTGGTTGGTATTTTGCATCATCATCATCAACCGCACCAACAGCAGTAGCTATGGGAGCTACCTAGCTGTCTTCATAGACGAATCTGAATGAAACCCTCAGAAGGGACTATTTGTGTTGATGTCGTCAAATCGCTCCTTGAAAAAATTGAACACAGTGAAAATCGGAACAAAAAAAAGCAGCCCACCAGTAAGGAAGGGAACAAAGAGAGAGGAGAAAAGAAACGGAAGCCTTCTGTCGAGTCCGTCACCTTTTTCTCTCCTTGACCTTGATCCTCCTGCCGGATTTTGTGATGCCGCCAGACGTCCGTGTCTTGGCCATTTTGGCCTGTGTGATCTCCAGCTCCGTCTCAGCATCCGTTAAAGCCTTGAGCTTCTTCTTGGCCTGCTTGAGCCTGTTCTGCAGTCTCGCCAAGTTTCGCGCCTTCCGACCCGCCTCCTTTGCCTTTTCCTCGTCCTCTTCTGAATCGAAATCTTGCATCTCTTGGTCTTCCACTGCCTGTAACTTTTGCTGGCGCTCCTCTGCCGCGTCGAAAAAGACAATCTTCTTGGGTACTGTCCTCCCGCTCGAGCTCTTCTTCTTGTTCTTGCTGCTGCCGCCCATATCCTCATTGAAGTCCTCAAAATCGTCGTCATCGTCGTCGTCCTCGCTATCGTCGTCCACGTCGGCGCCACCAGCAAGAATGACCCTCTCCATCAGCTCGCGCACCTCCTTGGCAGCCACGTTCCGCATCGTCCGTAGGTAACCCAGATCCTGTGTCTTGAGCAGGCGCACCGTCTCCACGTCCATGGCCTTGTTGCCGCGATCGCCTTCGACCGTGCCGGTAAAGTTCTTTTTTTTGCCGTCGTAGGTGATGGCGGAACCGGGTCCCTTGCGGGACATCATGCCAAAGTAAAATTCATCTTCGTTCTTCTCGGCGACCTTCTGGCGCAACGACTTGAGGACTTCCTGCTTCTTCTTGTAGTCCTTGGCACGCTTTTGGTAGTCCTTCTTCTTTTCGAGAAGACCGAGACGTTGGCGCTCGAGTGGCTGGGCGCGCTCCTTATGGGAGCGGCGCTGAACGCTGCAATTGGAAAACGACGGATTAGTCTCCGTTTGGTCAAGTGATTTCCAAGGAGGAGGAAAACCTGAGCATACCTGTTCCGTAGCGACGACATGGTTGATGTCCGTCTGTATTATGTGGGAGAGGTGTAAGATATGATCCGGGAGAGACGCCAGCAAAAGGAAAGAGGGAGGTCAATCGAAGGAAGCAATGAAGGCGGCTTGCAAAGTGGCCTTGGTTGCCGCTGAACGGTGTCGTCTTCCACAGCGTGGCTGGCTGGTTCCAAAAATTTGGAGGAGCCTGGACCTGCGATAAGCGATAAGAGATTCACCCCGCTGACCGCCTAGGAAAGGGCCTGCATGAGAGTGGGTCATGGTAGGCTTGGCGACGGGAAGGTTCCGGGCCTTCCAAGCACGACTTCAGATGCAGACGGATGCACTGATCGGTAACAGTGCAGGGGCTGTTTCACACACTCGGGACTTCGATCCGACTTCACTCCGTCTTTCTAAACACGGAAGTCTTTCCCAATGCTGGCGACTGACTCGTTTCCGCTGTTGACCACGCTCTTCAACGTCCAATACAGTAACATCATGTGTTCAACCACCTGTAGAGGTCACGACATCTGTCGTTGAAATGCTCATCAGGTCTTTCTTGCAGGACTTCACTAGCAACCTGTGCCGACTCCAAACTTCATGCCCACTGTGCATGCTATGCCTTTCTCGGGCATTGGAACATCTAGACATGACGTTCACCAATACCAAGCCCACTTTCGTCTGAAATTCCCGGATGCTTCGGTTCTGAGTCTGGACTATTGTCCCTGGACACAACTAACGCCCAAGCGAGCTACGATAGCAGCCTCGATGATGATCGGCAAATGTGGAACGAAAGCAATATCTCGCGGGAAATGGGGTTGAGGCTCTGTCTTATAAGAGACTTGATGATGTCTCAAGGCGTCACTGACCTCACTCAGCCCCCTCCCCCCAAGATTCTGGGCATGCATACTTGAACTGTAGTGTGGTCCTCGAGCTCCGCCAACGCGCGGCTGGCATGATGGAAGCAGGTTTGACCCAGCTTCATGTCCAGCAATGGACATGGACAGCTTGCGCAGGTGGTCCTTCCGGCTTGGTGTACTAGTAGTCTTTTCTTTTGTCTTGTTTACGCGTGTGGGTTTTGCAATTCATCTTTTTCTTTCTCTCCTCAAGTTATCTTGGCATATCAAGAGTTGGCTCAGCAATGCGCCAATCTCTTGACCCAAATCATGACCCCTTTGGCAAGCGGTCGTAGGCTTCAACGTCTGCTTCTCCTAGTCGTTTTCTTCCTTGTCTTTGCCTACCTCTCCTATCCTTCGTTATCTCGATCTCAGGGATGGCAAGATGCAGAACCAGATGAAGAGTACATACCAACAAGTTTCGACTGGGCAAGTCGGCCAATGAAGTATCCGATACCTGAATCCTCACTTGTACAGCTTCCCAAAGGCCCTCCCCGTGAGCTTCCGCGTATTCAATATGCCTTCACCGCAGACGAACTTGGCAAGGCGCATAACGAGACCCAATGGCATCGAAGGGATGCCGTCAGAAAGGCCGCTCAAAAATCATGGAAGTCTTACCGAGCGTTTGCCTGGCGACATGACGAGCTCACTCCGCAGTCGCTGACTGGAAGGGATGGCTTTGGCGGATGGGGTGCTACCTTGGTGGACTCGCTCGACACTCTCTGGATCATGGGGTTGAGGGAGGAATTCGAAGAAGCTGTGCGCGCGGTGGGGGCCATCGACTGGAATAAGTCATCGTCTTCGCACTGCAGCCTGTTTGAAACAAACATCAGATATCTCGGCGGCCTACTTTCCGCCTACGACTTGAGTGGCCGCGAGATCCTGTTCAAGAAAGCGGTAGAGCTAGGTGACATGCTCTTCGCAGGCTTTGACACTCCCAATCACCTACCTGCCAACTCCTATGACTTCAAGAAGGCTAAGAATGGTGAGCTGAGCGCCTCATCACGCCAGTCCCTTGCAGTCCTCGGCTCCATGTCCATGGAATTCACCCGCCTCTCCCAGTTAACCGGTGATCCCAAGTACTACTCCATCGTGGAGCAGCTGAAAAAGGGCCTTGAAAAGACCCAAGAGCAAACCAACCTCCCCGGTCTCTGGCCAAAGTACATCGACCTTATAGAAGGAACCCGCCCCAGGTCCGACACCCTCTTCACCCTCGGCGCCCAAGCCGATTCCACCTATGAATACCTCTCCAAGACCTACCTCCTACTCGGCGGCCTCGACCCTTCCTACGAACTGATGCACGTCAAAGCCATGGACGCGGCCGTTAAGCACCTCCTGTTCCGCCCCATGCTCCCGTCCGGCGACGACGATACATACGAAGCCGGGTCTCCTCCTCCTCCCGACATTCTGTTCTCCGGCAACGCCGTGTCCACCCAACGCGATAAATCCCAACTCCAGCCGCGCGTCCAGCACCTCGGTTGTTTTGCCGGCGGTATGTTTGCGCTGGGCGGTAAGCTCTTTGACAGGCCCGACCACGTGCAAATCGGCGAGCAATTAGCCCGGGGCTGTGCATGGGCGTATGAAGCCTTTTCCACTGGCATCATGCCTGAGGTTTCCGAGCTTGTGCCGTGTGAGAAGGTAGAGGTAGAGCATGAGGCCGAAGAAGAAAATGACGACCATCTCACCCAATGCCCCTGGAACGAAGCGAAATGGCGACAAAAGAAAAAGAAAGCCGCCGCCGCCGCTGCAGGAGCAGCTGTAATGAACACCCGTTTCGCCGCCTTAGATACCACCACCAACTCCCAAACCACCACCACCCTCCCAAAACCATTTACCAAACTCCTCGACCCCCATTACTTCCTCCGCCCTGAAGCCATCGAATCCCTCTTTGTTCTCTACCGCATAACGGGGAAAAAGGACCTTTTGGACATGGCCTGGCGCATGTTCCAATCCATCACCAAGGCCACAGAAACCAAGTTTGCGTTTTCCGCCATCGAGCATGTGCACATTCCAAATCCGGGACAGCCGACCGCCAAAACAGACTCGATGGAGAGTTTTTGGATGGCCGAGACTTTGAAGTATTTCTATCTGATTTTTAGTCCGGAGGATGGCGCTGCTGCGGAAGGGGCCGGAGGGAGGGAGGAGGAGGGGGTGACTTTGGATGGTTGGGTGTTTAATACCGAGGCTCATCCGTTTAGGGTGCCGAGGCCGATGGGTGAGGTGAAGGTGAAGGTGAGAGAGAAGGGGGGTGATGGTGAAGAGAAAAGTCGAAGTGAGCCGGCGAAGTAGTTTATTGCTTTGCTCTTCCCTCAATGGTTGTGTTTTCACCCTTTCCCGCCGATGGGTTAGCATTGCGTGGGAAGGTGAGAGGTTGTAGGTTCTCGAAAACATCTTTTGGGGGGAGCTTGGTGGGCAACATAGATGCATATATGTAAACTTGTAGGTAGAGGGCATAAACAGGCGCAACATGGAGGAAGGGTGAATCAAAGGTGGAGGGGAGTAAACGGAAGTATGTCCATACGGGGGACAGAAGGAAAAGAGAGACGTGTTTCAAAAAAAAAAAAAAAAAAAAAAAAAAAGAAACAAGGGAGGGAAAAAACCTAATTGTACCTACCTTATGTTGATAAAGAGATTTGTTCGATTGGCTCTATTCTTACACGACTTCCCTATATCCCTCCCCCTCCGGCTCCATTGTGATACTATACAGATGCTTGGTAGATGTGCTGCGCAGTCCACCCTCTCTCTCCCTTGTCTTCCGTCCCATTTCCTGAACCAACCCCGGTTTATGAAAACATAACGCCATTGCAAATCAACCGTGGTTCGGCTAGCCACTCCTTGTCCGCTGGTCAAGTAAACAAACCCCTGATTGCCCTTGTCTCGAAGCGTACAGAGTAGAGTCCCACATGCACCTTCCTCTTCAACAGCACAGAGTTTCTGTGAAACAAAACCCGCGGAACTGTTAGAAAGCGTCGAGAGTGATTGTCGTCCGAAAGGCGGAACTCGAATCTTGACCGGAAGTAAAGCTCGGCGCAACAGCCTCGTAGCCTTGCGGCACCCAATCCAACCCCGGACCACCGCACCTCACGTGTGTCTTTCTTATTGTTCTGACGAGTCGTAGTCAAGGGCGCAAAATTGTCTTTCCCCCCGCGCTTCGCTTCTTCCCCCTTAGACTTTCCGTCTCACTGTCCTCATCAGAACCCCTTCCCTCCCTCTCCCTCTTTCTCTTTCTCTTTCTTGCTCTTTCCCTTCCCTCTCCCCGTCTGTTCTCCCCCAACGAAAGCCGCCTCACGTATGCAAATCCCGATCGATCCCATCCCTCTCCAGCCTCGCCTGCTCCAACAACTTGCTCTTCTTCGCCGCAGCCTCATTAGCATCTCTCAGGCGATTGTTCCCCACATACCCACCCACTCTCTCCTTCTGATTTAATTTCTCAAGCTCCCTGCGCGCCTCCTCGCGGTCCTTCTCGGGTAAACCCCACCACTCGCGCAAAAAGGCCTCCTGCTCGGCCTTGCGCCTGGCCTTGCGCTCGCGCTCCCGGGCGCGCTCCATACGTAAAGCAAACCACTCCTCGCGCGCGGCGTCCTGCTCGGCGGGCGTGGCGTGCAACTTCATGCAGTTGTTCATGACCCGGTGGGGTGCACGGCAGGCGAAGGGGACGGAGAAGGTGCGGCCTAGGGCGCATTCGGCGAAGGCTGTGAAGACTTGTGGTTAGCTATTGAGTGTGCTAAAGAGGAGAAGAAGAAAGAAAAAAAAAAGGCGAAAGGGTTGAGGAGCTTGGTCGTGAGGAGTAGCTACCAGCTACCGCCGACGGGGCGGGAGATGGAAAAACACAAAAACAAAAAAACGAAAGGAATCACACGGGGATAGAGGCACAAAGCCCAAGGAACAGAACTAACCCTTGATTTCCTCAGTACATTGCCTTCTGACCCTGGCGTAAAAGATGTCTCGGACTTGGGCCTCCTGTGACGCCGAGAGAGGCAGAGGGTTCCTGGAGGGCATCGGCAAGCGTTCTACTTGCTTGTCTGTTTGACCATTACTGCTGCTGCTGCTACTGCTGCTGCTGGCACTCCCGAATGTTGATGGAACATCGCCGCCCATGGTGATCGTTTAAGCGACGGCAAGTGGTGGTTTTGTTGGAAATGGTTGTCGTCGAGGGTGGAGGAAGAAGGAAGATTCGAGTCCGAATACCTAGGATGGCGAGCTCTCTCGGGTCGATTGGCTTGGACGGGACGGGGTCTCGAAGGGATGACTATGACCTATTCTTTAAAGCGTAGCCTGGGATTCGAGTTGGACACAACGGCAGGTCGTGTGGTGAAAGGCTCCGTCTAGTGTAGCTTGGTGATGCTGCTGTTTACGAGCCGTCAAGATGGTGAAGGACTAGAACTACACAGTACTTACTTGCCGCGGCGGACTACGAACTACTACAAAGTACCGAGCTTCAGGATCTGAACCCCACCAGGCACCCGCAAATGGTGCGATGCCAAGCCATCCGTGCAGTGGAATCCGCCCATTCCGCCCGGTGCATCGTGCTACACTACAACTGGATCAGCTGTGGTGTGTACTAAATTCAAACTCTCCGTTTATGATCCAGGAGAGCTTCAATTACTTTGTAATTTATATGTTGTGGCAATTTGGTAATACAGACAAGACTTTTCTTTTTTTCAAGTATTTTCTCCGCTTCAATGACGGCCAGTAGTATAGACAGACAGCCTTTTGGATACGCTTAATTTTTCCACGGGGTCAACAACATGTTGGGGGAGACACAACCCTGGCATAAACAGCCGACGAACATGAACAATAACGACCTTTCAGCCAGTCTTGTCCTCGCTCTCATCACCGTCCTGAGCCTTTGGCTTCTACACCTCTGGCTTCATGACCTGAGTCCTCTCCCTTTCCAGCTCCACGCTCTCCCTTTCCTTCTTTCCCTTCTTGCCAAAGTTAAGCCAGCTCACGCCAGGAGTTTTATTCTCCTTTGCAGACTTGTCCTTGACGTTGCTGGCTGAGGCCGACGGACCAACGTTCGGACTACTGGTGACACTTTCATAGCTGCGGGCCAAGAATGCTGGGCCCAGCGCGTCCTCGCCGAGATCTTCGAGGTTATCCATACTCGACCGATCACCAATCGAAACGCCTCTATCCGAAGCACTGGCCGTACTTCCGGGTCCCTTCTTGAAGAGACCACCCCCCGAACGGCCCGCAAGGCTGAACTTGCCCGAGCTTCCCTTACGAAACAGCTTGCGGACTACGTTGTCCTCCTTGAAGCTGCCTGACAGGCCAGTACTCAGTGCCTCCGAGGGGGTGTTTGAGAAAGAGTGTTCGAGGGAAAGAGATTCGTGAGATTCCGTCATCGAGACTGACGTCCGCGTAGGCTCCAGCAGCATCCCATCGCGAGACTTACGGGACTCCGTAGGAGATTCCAGCAACATCTCTATTGAGGCTACAATCGGAGTCACGTGGCTCGGGGATGCACTACCTGGTTCCTTGTTCTTGGTAGTCTTGTCTTTCCCTTTGTCCTTAGCTTTCTTTGCCCCATCCTTTTCCTTCTCCTTCTTGAACAATGACCCTATGCTGAAGGCTGGAGCGTTGGGGTTCAAACGTCCAATGGCTTTATCCTTGTCCTTGGACGCATGTTGTGGCGGAGGTCTGCCAATAACACCAACCTCATGAACATTGGGCAGTGGTCCTTCGTCCAGAATCTCGTCGTCGGCAGAGGCTAACGTCGTTTTCAGCGCAGACGGCGACCCATGCAGGGACGGCCGGCGAGATGGAGTCCGAGACCACGGTGCGTCTTGCGCCCAGATTCGGCTGGTTTTGACAAGTCCTGCTCCGTCCGAAGCGAGAGGTGGGCCCCAAATCGACCCGGATTCCGTCGAAGGCCGTGGGAACTCGTTCGACGCGATACTAGCAGGTCGAGGACTACTAGGGTCACGTTCAGCAAAGATCCCAGCAGCCGGCCTTGAAGAGCTCGCAAAGGGGTTGAAGCTGCGTGTCGAAAACATGCGCGAAGCGGGGGATGGGCCATCAAGTACTTCAGGGGTAGCCGAATGTCGGTGGAACACGGTCCATGTGCTCGAGAGACTGATACGTCGACTTTTGGCCAACGCGTCGTTTTCGTCCGTCTGGCGAGGGAAAGACTGGCTCTGTCCATTTTTGAGGCTCCCGAGCATTGGCCCCTCGGTCTCCATGACCTTTGCAGCCCTGGTCCTTGGGAAAGTGAAGAGGCTGCCTATCTTGCGCTCTGAACCCACCGCTCTGTTGGGCGACCCTATTCCGGTTGTTGCGTTCAACGACCGGGGATCGGGGTGATCCCCAGAAAGGGCAGGAAAGGCCAAGTTCAGAGACGATCCATGAGGGCTACCTACCAAGCTGGGAGATTCCCCTGAAGATGTAGGCGATTGCGGCTCGTTGTCCAGAGAGTTGCCTGACTGTGAAACAAAGTTATCATGTGCGTATCTGGCTGCCGGGCTCGGCTCGTCGTCGTCTAAGTCGTCCAAGATGTTCGAAGGAAGCAAGGCCGTAGCGGATGGACTGAGAGGAGCAGAGGTGGCTCTGGAGTTTTCGTCGTGACGCGACTGCATGTCCGCCGAAAGGCCCATCATGAACGGTCCTTGGGCAAACCCGGGGGGCGCATTTGCCGATCTCACGCTGGCATAGCCGCCATTAACAGGTACAGTCGGATCAAGCTGGGAATATGTTGGTAACGGAGACGGTGCCGACACATTGGCAAGTGAGCTGGTCGTTCTGCTTCGTCTCTTGGTCTGGCCAAGTGCTCCGCTCTCAAATTCCAAGCCCGAAGTGTTTGCCTGGCTGTAAAGACCGAAAGGGGTGGGAGGGATTTGCTGTATCTGCATCGTCAGGGAGCGAAGATGATCATCAAGTCGCCGAGTAGTCCTGTTTTCGAAGTTCATAGTCTCCTGGAGTTCTCTATGGCGCCGATGCCAGTTTCTCCTGAGCTCGGCCTCTTTCTCACGCCATTCCGCATCTTCCTCGCCACCGGGAAGCTTCTTGCGAGCTTCTTCTAGAGCCCGAACTTGCTCCCTGAGCTCTTTCAGCTCTGCTTCTAAACCGACGCAGGACGCCTGAAGGTCACTGTTAGCGTCACGCAGTCGCTCCACCTCTTGATCGTGACTTTTTTGTAGCTGTTTGGTTTCCTGCTCGAACCCTTCCCTCCCCTTGCGCATATCCTCAATGTCCTCTTCCCATTTGGCGATGTCGTCGTGAAACTTGGAGCGTTCGTTTTGCTTTTCTTTATAAGCCTTCTCCTTGTGGGCTTTCCGGGAGAGGGCATTACGCATCACCCGATCAGTAAGGTTGACATCTCTTCTCAGCTTTTCAGTCTGTTCCTCCTTTTTCTTCTGCTCTCTTCTCTTCTCCTGCTTTTCAGCCTCTAACTCGTTCAACAGGCGTTTGATGTCATCTTCCTCCTTGGTCATCAGCTGTGTCACCTCTTCTGTCTCTTTCCTGATGCTTTCGAATCGTTGTGTTAACTCTGGCAGCGTCTGTGTGGGATCCTCCGCAGCTTCTTCCCGTACCAGAGGCTGATCAAGGCTGGCTGTCGACGGCGAGTGACGCCTGGTAACCGTATTGCGGCGAGGCCCCGCGGCAGCAGCAGAAATTCCATCCCGGGTCGAGGAAGCACTACCTTCCAGAGCTGTTGCGGTCTCCAATGCAAGAATGGGAGGTCGTGAAGCTGCATTCTCATCCAACGGTTCAGATTGTTTCATGCGGCTGGGTTCTTCGATCGTAAAGCTGGAGGGCAACCGGGCATTACCGAGCTGGGGTCGTCCGTCTTGAGCGAAGGTGCGTAAGCGTACCACCCGACTGCCGGCCTGGAAGTTGTTGGATCCAACAGCAATGACGCGGACATTATAAAAGTGATCTGGCTTGAGACCGCTGACGACTATTGCGGGATCTTGGTTTGCCGGAACATCCCCCACTATATGAATATGTTAGGGTTTTGCCTTTTGCGTGGCGGACTGGTTGCCACCGAGTTCCAAAGGAATTTGTCCAGGCGCCTACTCACCAACTACCCCGTTGACTTGAATGAGGAACTTCTGGACAGAGCGATTGGGCGGTGCGCGCGTCCAGTTGACTGTCGCCGAGTTAGGTTTAATACCGGCAAGCGAAACCTCTGGAGGATCTGGCACATCCACGCCGAGGATGCTTATCAGTTCGGGAACTGGTTTCCATAGCGTCTGCCATGCCCGCTGCACCAACCTACAAGCGCATGCGCACGCAGTTAGCTCACAGCCCGGACCGAATCAAACGAGGCGACGTCGTGATGGCATGACAGGTGCGGGTCCAACTTACCAAAAGACAGCTCCACCCGTCAGCAGCATACTGGCATGCCTGAAAACCCAAAGATCGATGCGAGCCGTCGTAATGGTGTTGAGCGCAGAAGCGTATAAAGACGTCGCAAGCACGCGAACGCGGTCCGGAGCAACGGCCCAGCAAGACGCAAAGAGACTACCGGCCGCGACCAGGTTGAGAGCCGTGGTCTTAGACTCCGTGAACCACCAAGCAATGACGGCCGAGGAGATGAGAACCGTGGTCACCAGCGATGGCCATGAGGTCCATAACATAGCGCTACGATAAGTGCGAATAGGCCAGCTTGATGTCGATATTCCGAAGGGTCGGGCCGAGATGGGTAAGTCTCAAGGTCTCGAGCGAAGATGCGAAGCCCGAGAGGGCGCGATGACGTTGGCGACAGCAGGAGTTTGAATCGTGGTGGAGGAGAGAATAAAGGAAATTCGGTTGTCGTGGTTTCGCGACGGGCGACGGACCCAATTCCGGTCAACGAAAAGAAAAAAATAACACCAAAAAGGGGTTTAAGGATAGGCAAGAAGATACTCGTGTATCTTTGTACAAAAAGAGAAAATAAGAATGTGTACTGAGAAGACTTCCACAGACTCCCTCCTGTCATCCGTCGACTGCGTAGAGCTGGCGTGCAAAAGAACTGGAGTGAAGTGAAATGTGTCCAAGCTGGAGACTGAAGCCCACGACAGGGCAGCGGCAGGAAAATCAATGTTATGGCACTCTGGGCCAGGTGGTTGCGAGTTGTCAAAGACTCCGTCTTGATGGGAGCCCGGGGCGTTGCATACAGAGTGGAAACCAAGCTGGAAAGAGGTGGAGGTGGAGGTGGGTGCAAAATACATCTCGGAAGTGGAAAGTTTGACGGGCAAGCGACAAGTCACAGCGGCGTGAGGAGCCCGGGGGCATCATGAGCCACCTCACAGCGCTCCGCGGGCGGACGGTGGCAGCAGCAGCAGCAGCGGGCAGCAGAGCAGGCTGTCCGGCTGTGCTTTCCCTGCAAAAAGGATTTTCTCTTTCGCAGTGGGTATCCACATCCTGACGTCCCCTGCATTGTCTCTGGGGAAGTGGATATATGTCTGTTAGTATAATACATCAGTATCTGCGGGAACTCTTAACAGTCCATGGGCTGGTACATGCTGAAACATCGTAGACATCAGGCCATGCGGCGCACTTCCACTTCCACTTGACCTCAAAGCCGATCAGACCAAGGGACGGTAACTCCAGACAATCGCCAGCATTTCTACTTGCCTCCTAACTCCGATCCTTCACAGTTTTTGATGCTCCCCCCGCCCTCCAGGATCCCCGCAACCGAAAGCCCATGATGGAATGGAAGTTCGCGATGATGCGCCTATCCCAACCCCGCCTGCCGCCTGCTCATCTTCCCCGCTATTATCCCCCAGCTTGCCCAGTCGATATTGCTCGCTTGAAGAGGGACTGGTGTGTGGAAGCGGGAGAGAAGGATTTACCCGAATGCTCGCGGGATGTTACGTGTACGACAGTCCTCTTTTCGCTTTACATAGATGGTGGACAAGATATATCTAGTATGCCACGCGCAAACACCGCCTTGCCGCTCTGTCATGTTACCACTTTTTGTTAGTCGCGAACAATCGGGTCTGGATCAGGAAGTGAAACCAAGATCATTGAAGGGGTCTTTGTTCAATTTGCAAACGCTCGGGTAATATCCCAGAGGGTTCCATATGGGCGCAAAAAGGTAGCTCTCGTCCTGAGCCAGAACTGCTAAATATGCGATCGGGAAAGAAATGTCTTGGCCTCTGATACAGGGAGGTATGTAGGCTTTCCCAAGTTGAGAATAATAGCAGCTTGAGTGGAATACTTGTAAGATGCTGCGCAATCTAGCCTATGATAGTCTAGTTCTGTCAAAGGCCAAAGAGAGTCTCTGCTGACAGTTTACTCTTCTTGTTTACCTATCCTGAGATTTCCTACCTTTCTCGTCACTGCAAGTAAGCCGGGTGGCGACTTGCACAAGACTGAAATACAAAGTCCGTTGCCTTGGACGGATCCCCGGATCAACCTGCCATCTTAACTGAATCCCGTTGAGAAGACGATCTGATTGTAAAAGGTGCCTCTCAATACACCATACTTACTTGCTTTATACATATGTTGTAGCCTGCCTTTAGTTGCAAGGCAACTAACTATAAAGCATCACACCATTTTTGCTTGGGGATAGGGCTCTACTCATCAAATCGATCCGTTACGCCTCCGGATTTCCCAACAAATATCACCACCCATCCCCAAGG
Organism: Neurospora intermedia; assembly: GCA_037102815.1. Lineage (NCBI taxonomy): Eukaryota > Fungi > Ascomycota > Sordariomycetes > Sordariales > Sordariaceae > Neurospora > Neurospora intermedia. Next base: position 1,347,341 of record BTPP01000003.1, on the reverse strand, counting down.
ACTGAGGACGTACTGATCCGCAGCACCGGGCAATACACTTAGGCTAGGATTGCCGTCCATAACCCCATTCGGTATTACACGTCTTCCAGGCAGCTGGGGTAAGGCTCTGCCTTGTACTGTATGCGGGACGAAAAGAAAAAAGGCGCTGGATAAGCCATGGTTTCCCCAGAGGCCTCGCACTTTTGTAGATAGTGTGTATATCTTGCCTCGCCCTTTGGGTACAGTTTGGTGTCACCAGGTGTACCCGTAAGCCGATGGAAACCCGGGATACACAGCGAGAGTTGACGTTCACGGCATATCTCAATCCAGCTACACTACCTTCAGATTAGACGGCTGCAATACCGCTGGGAACGAACAATGGACACTAAGCGAGCGACTGCTTTTTTCACAACCACTACCGCTTGTTGACGGCTCGTTGGATCACTATATATAACGTCAGTCAAACAAGACTGACAAGGTGAGAATACCCAAAAGTTCCATTTCCAAACTCGCGGTGTCAGTGTCAGTCAGCAGGACATCAGGGGAACTTGAAGGGTACCTGGTAGTCCAGCATAACAAACATCCCGTGACCGCTAATGACACCAATTTGTGCGGTTGGATTGGCCAGCCGTGTTAGCTCGTTGCAGACCGCCGAGGTACCAGGCTGGTAAATGACTATATTGCCGTCTTACAGGGTATCGCTAGAGACTTGCACCAAGTCGGTAAAGTGCGCGTGGGTTGATGACGGGGAACAGCCGGTGCGAATGCAGTCTTGTGCTTGTCTGCTGTCCTGACGAGAGGCCGAACTCATCAAGACAGAATTAGATCTGATTGTTGAGAAGGAAAACCGCCCTCGTGATTCTGGAAGGTTGGGCGTTGGGGATGATCCCGTTTCTCTTTCCGCCTCACCGGGTATGTAGAGGTGGATACCTACGTATTGTCTGGTAGTTCTGCTGGTTTGTTGTTAACTTGGTACCTAGGCACTCGCTTGTAGAACACTGAATGAAATGTCTTCCGAATCGTCGCCAACCTGTCAAGGACTAAATGAATGGCTGGATATAGATCCGGACGGCATCGACAAGATTCAATACGGTGTAGTTTAGTCCGGAAAAAGCATAATCGCCGCTTGAAAACCCACGGTGAATTTGACCCGAGGTCTCGAGCTAACATTCATACCAGTATTCGACTGCACAACGAACAACCTAGCCGGTTCCTTAGTTCCTTCCCTTTTAGTTCTACTCGGCGGATCGCGATCCGTTCGCCATGCCCCCAAAAAAAACACAAAGTTTCTACAACACGAGCTCTTCGTTGTCATGCAGATTTTGGTTCATTAGTAGTCCAAAGCATATGATTCTGAAGAAAGGATTTAAACGCCCCTTTCGGACTTTTCACACAGCGCTTTCCCGTACTGCGCACACGGGCTGCAGCCACCACAGTCGTTTTGGCAAGATCCACTCCCCAGCGCAAGCACCCAGCATCCCACTTGGATTGCTACCTTCCTTGTCTTTCACTGCTTGAACCGCGGCAGACGTTCGTCATCAGATCCGCATTCACTGGGCAAAGTCCCCCAACACGGCGCATTCCTCAATACTTTTCTCCCGGCATACTCGCACCACCAGAAGGGAAGTGAACGAGTCGGATTCACTTACGCACACCACGTTGAGTAACCATCCATTCGAGACGACAGAGTAACTGAGGCCGGGTGGTCAGAGCCTAATATCTCCCTACGCATATCGGGCGTTCATCCGGCCTTCCCGACCTCGCCCAATACACTAAGTATAGAGAACCCCTACCGGTCGCCTACCGGTCGCCTACTCGAAGTCGAGAATCGAGATTGCGGTCGACATTACATAAAAAGTCCAGACCGCATGTAGCCTTGCCATTTGACTGCCCCCCAATACCGACTACCGACATAACCAACAAATACCCCCCTCCTTTCCCCTTTGACCCATCCAGAGGGAGACATCCTTCGACGACAGAACGAGTTGCGATTGCCTACCATGCAGTACGTCAGGAGTCTCGGCGACTCTGTCTCTACCGCCTGGAACTCTATCAACCCTGCGACCCTCAGCGGTGCCATCGACGTGATAGTCGTTGAGCAGGAAGATGGCACCCTTGCATGCTCTCCCTTTCACGTGCGTTTTGGCAAGTTCTCGTTGTTGCGTCCATCCGAAAAGAAGGTCGAGTTCAGGGTCAATGGCGTCAAGCAGGACTATGCCATGAAGCTGGGCGAGGGAGGCGAGGCCTTCTTCGTCTTCGAAACTACAGACACCATCCCTCAGAGCATGCAGACGTCGCCCATCGTGTCGCCCGCCTCTAGTCCTCCGCTCAATGCCGACCAGTCAGGGCCTCTACAAGAACCCGAATCACTCGATCTGAACTCGGTAGAAGGCAAAACCCGTTCTTCGAGCTTCAACCACAGGCCTCCTCCCACTGCTCTACTAGCACGAGACGGTAAGCGCTTGGTCCAGCTTTCACGCCGCCATGATCGACATACACTGACAAGCATGGGTTATAAGGGTTGCTTACACCTCGTTCCGTATCACCAGATCCTATCAAGGGTGAATGGTCTCCGTTTCGCCCACATAGCGATGGCCTTCTGCGGCAATCAGCGCGAAGAATGCCAAGCGATGGCAGCACCCACGAAGGTTCAGAAGAAGGCGATAGCCACACCGAAAGATCCCGCAGCCCGCCGCCGCTTACAGCACCCGAAGCTCTTCAAAGGGCAATGAACCTTTCCCGAGAGCTCGCCGCCGCCAATATCCCTAACCACATCAGCGAGACCGGAGACCTCATGTTAGATATGACTGCGTTCAAGAACAATGAGGAAGACGCCTTCCGGGCCGAGATCCTTGCGCGCAAGATTCTCACGGAGGAGCTTGATGGCAACTACGACATCGGCGCACTTTTTGGCGTTGACGAGCATGGAAACCTTTGGATCTACAGCAGCATCGAGGCGAAGGAAGCCGCCATGAAGAGGACGATGGACCCCCTACGCTCTGCATCTCACATGGGCAACATTGATGCCGCTTCTGACCCTGGGTATCAGAGCGATGCTAGCGATACCTCAGCCGCCACAACTTTACCGATCCACAGGAGAGCTGACTCTGATGTCGGCCAGATGACCTTGCAGACACCCCCAAGCTCTCCCGGCAGTTCGGCAGCGGGTGATCCCAACCGGAACTACGCAAAGACCTTGCGGTTGACTAGCGACCAGTTGAAGGCCTTGAATCTGAAGCCCGGCGAGAACTCAATGAGCTTCACCGTGAACAAGGCTACCTGCCAGGCTTACATGTTCTTATGGAAGCACGAGGTACCCGTGGTCATCTCGGATATTGATGGAACCATCACAAAGTCTGATGCGCTTGGCCACGTGCTGAACATGATCGGGCGCGACTGGACGCATGCTGGTGTAGCCAAGCTGTATACTGATATTGTAGCCAACGGGTACAACATAATGTATCTGACGAGTCGGTCCGTCGGCCAGGCCGACACTACACGAACTTACCTCGCAGGTATCGTTCAAGACGGGTACCGTCTCCCACGCGGACCTACCATTCTCTCACCCGACAGAACTATGGCGGCTCTCCGTCGCGAGATCTATCTCCGCAAACCACATATCTTCAAGATGTCCACGCTTCGTGACATCCGCAACCTCTACGGGCCCGATCGCACACCGTTCTACGCCGGGTTCGGCAACCGTTTCACGGACCAAATCTCGTATCGCACGGTCGACGTGCCCCGTAACCGCATCTTCACCATCAACTCTAATGCGGAGGTGTCACTCGATTTGCTCAGTCTCAACAAACTCAAGCTGAGTTACGTCAACATGACTGAGGTCGTCGACCATTACTTCCCACCTGTCACCACGCTCATCAAGGGCGGTGGCGAGGATTACACGGATTTCAAGTATTGGCGAGACCAGCCTTTGGATCTTGACGAGTTCTCTGCCAGTGACACCGAGGACGAACGCAGCGGTGGCCGAAAGACATCTGCTCCGGCTGTTGTCGATGATCATGAAAGTGAGTACGAGGAGGATGACGAGGAGGAAGTTGGCGACGGTCTTGCGGACAGCTACATCTCGAGAAACTCGGTGGATGATTACGAGGAAGGAAGCGTGGCAAGTGAGGATGGGGATTATGATGCAGAGGATGATGGAGAGGATGATGGGGAGGATGGTGAGGAAGAGGAGGGAGAATTTGATGATGAGGAGGCTGCGCCCGAGCATATGGTTGATTCGGCCATGCTGGAGAGCGTGTATGTGGATGCCGATGCGGATGAGGCAATCATTGAGGACGAGGACGCCGAGGGAGAAAAAATCGTTGAAGAAGAAGAGGTGGACAACGAGGAGGAGGAAGACGGAGGACTCGGCGCCGAGGAAGAGGAAGGGCTCAGACGTGCCGCTGCCGATCTTGAACAGGCAATGAAGGAACAGGAGAGGAAGAGGGAACCAGCTGAAGCTCAATTGCAAGTGCCGGTTGAGCAGCAGTCCAGGGACGGCTCAAGCTCATCGGTTTCGCCCAAGGTGATTGAGCCAGATGCAGATGCTGAAATTATTACTGGGATCAAGGATCTTACTGTTGAGAAGGAAGTGAGCTAGGAGAAGCATGTATAACGAGAAGAGGGTTTGTGATCAAGTATCGTTACCATGAAGGGGGAAGATGCTATTTGAAACTTTTATCAGCGATAGACTAACACACACCCGAGGAAAGGAGGAGGAGGAGGAGGAGGAGGAAAATGGATGGAAGAGAGGTGATCCTTGGGCGATTTCCTCATATTGCATAGCGCGGCGCAACTGGAAGCAAAATACAATGTACTTGACATTTACGGTGCCAGTTTATTACATCACTACTCCTAGAAACGTCTACCTTTTTTTCTTCTAGTTATGGCTGGTCCGATTATTTCCAAAATACTCTTGAGTACCTCTCTAGGCTTGACAACAACCTCGTAACCCATCCGGCGTAGGTGCGTATGTGACGTGGAATGCTCTTGAGAAAAACTATTATACGGAGCGGCGTCGAAAATGATATCCGAATTTCTACTGCCGTTGTTCCGTGGGGATTAGCAAGGCAAAGATAGTGATGTATAAAAATTTATTAACTGCTTCGTGCAAATTTGAGCTCACTCTTTGGATGCTGTCACCTTTTCGGTTCCCTACTCCTAAACGCCATGACACCGTGAAGAGAAACTGAACCCGGTAAAACTACAGTAAACCGTGAGAAAGAAGGAAAATTGTTCCCCTGACGATGAATCATCAATGACCCCGAAACAGGAACCGGTGTCCGCGAAGCCAACTGTACAGATAATACAGCCCCCTTCAAGCAAACATATCCACATCCTCCATCTCATCATTATCACCATCATCATCCCCAAACAAGTCATCCACCGTGCCACCCTCTACCCCATCCCCACCAATATCCTCCTTCTCTATCCCCTCCATAGCATCACCATTCTCACCCTTCTTGTTAATGCCCATCGCATCCTCCATGTCCTCATCACTACCTTCCTCCTCATCGCCACTTGTCTCATCCCCGCCGGCAATCCACCCGTCCCCCTTCAACCCCCAGCTAACCCCGTTCAACACAAACCTCTCGCTCGGCAACCTTACCCCCCACTCATTCACACTGACCTTGGGCAACGCCACCTTATTCTTCTCCCTCGCCATCTCCATCATCCACTCCTTGCTGACACCACCACCGCTCCCGCCCCCGCTTCCGCCGCGGAATTGGAAGTTCAGCCGGCTGGCAATCGCCAGCTGCACCGCGTTACTTGTAATCGTCGCGTCGCCCACATTGACGGGGGCCGCGCCAGAAGAGGCCGAGGGCCGGGCGCCCGCGTGCGACGTGTACGGGTCCGCAGAGAGGTGTAAAGCGTCCGAGAGCACGGCCGAGGTGTGGCGGTAGGCAAAGTCAAGCAACAAAAGCGGGACGCGCTGCTCGAAGGCTGTTACGCCTTGCGCGGTTAGGAGGAGCTCGATTGTGCGGGCGTCGCGGGGGCGGGGGTTGGAAGCAGCTGAGGAGGCGGCAGCAGCAGCAGCAGCGGTGGAGAGGGTGTTGGGGTTGGATGTTGTTACTGCTGTTGATGTTGTTGCGGGCCCTGTTGTGGTCGTTGGTGGTGGTGGTGCTTGGGAGGCGGAGGAGGGCTGGGTGGCTAGTTGAGACTGGGATTGGGATTGAGAGGTTGCGGCAGTGGATGATGACGCTGCCGACGCGTTATTCTGGCTGCCGGGCGCGGGATTGCCGTTTGGAAGGGGAGCCGTGGTTGTGGCGGCGGCGGACATGGTTGGTGACTGCCGCCGATGGAGGGGGGAGGCTGAGTCAATTGGTGCTGAGAGATGTTGTTTGGGGCGAAGCTGAGTAGTGTACAGCTCGCGCGGTGACTTGTGCTTGTGTGATGTTTACTAGTAGTTTTGTAGCAAGCAGATGGATTGGCTGGATATCGAGGTCGGTTTGATGTTCGGCGCGGGGAGCTAGGTAGCTCTGTTCACAGTTCGAGATAGATCTGATAGCTGGCGTCGTGTATAAGGCGCGATTGGTTGTGAGGATTATGTGACTTTCGATGGTCGCGAAGTATCTTGGGATGGCGCGTTGGAAGATTTGGGTTTGTTCCGGAAGGGAGCTTTGGCGAAAGGAGAAGGCTTGAGTTCGGATGCAAGTGGAAAGTTACCTTAAAGCGACGTGTGATGGAAGTTCGAAGTTCCGGTTCGTTCATTCTCACGCCGACCGGGACGGAATCGTAGCGGGCGCTAAGGCCAAGCCGCGGCACGGTCACTGACCCAGTGCAGCGCACTCCGTCAGTACTGCAGTGGATGTACAGGTAGATCGCAACTGGAGATCACTCGCACCGTGCCGCAAAACAAGGGCGACGAGCCTCAGGGCAGTTTACTTAGCCTGCCGTAACAGCACAGACCATAGCTTATTTTCACCTGGGGGGGCGGCGATGGCGGCACTGACATCGGCAAGGCGGCATCAAGCCACCCCTCTGTTGCTTGCCAGCTGCCGGCCAACGTCAGCGGTACAAGGAAGAAATCTGGAAGGAAAGACTTCTGGCACCGACAGGATGGCACGCGGGAAAAGTTCCCAATGCTTGAGATGAGGGGCATTTGCATTGCCTCCCGTCACCCACTGCGAACCCCAGCCCCACCATAGCGTCTGTCGATACATGGAGCGCGAAGTCGAGAAACCTGTAATTCCTGGTAACTTTCAGGTACACAGTACGTACTGATCCTTGTATCAAACCTTGCCTGCCGAGTTTTGGACGGAAAGAGGTGTGAATTGTGAAAGAGTCATACCAAATCACCCGATTTTCATAAAGCCCGAGTCTTTTTTGAGTGTACATAAGCGACACTCGAAGCGGGCCTCCTCTTCATAGCCTGATAGCTTGTAATACTCCATCTCTGTATCTCACTTAACCTTGAATTCAACCCCACGTCAGACTTCAACCGACATATCGACGAATTGGGGAACAGCACAATACCAGAAACGAGAAAATTAAACAGAGGAAAACACCATGGAGACAACGCTTCCCCTCCCCTTCCTCGTCGGTGTCAGTGTCCCTCCCGGACTGAATGACATCAAGGAGGGCCTGAGCCGGGAGGAAGTCTCGTGTCTTGGCTGCGTCTTCTTCGAGGTCAAGCCCCAGACCCTTGAGAAAATCCTGCGATTCCTCAAGCGTCACAATGTCGAATTTGAGCCCTACTTCGATGTAACAGCCCTCGAGTCTATCGATGATATTATCACTCTCCTGGACGCCGGCGCCCGCAAGGTGTTTGTCAAGACCGAGCAGTTGGCCGACCTCTCCGCATATGGCTCCCGCGTTGCCCCCATTGTCACTGGAAGCAGCGCTGCTCTGCTTTCCTCCGCCACCGAGAGCGGCCTTTTGCTCTCCGGCTTCGATCAGACTGCCTCCGAGGCTGCACAGTTTCTGGAGGAGGCTAGAGACAAGAAAATTACGCCCTTCTTCATCAAGCCCGTTCCTGGGGCCGATCTCGAACAGTTCATCCAGGTCGCCGCCAAGGCTAACGCCATCCCCATCCTGCCATCCACTGGCTTGACAACAAAGAAGGACGAGGCCGGAAAGCTTGCCATTTCCACCATCCTCTCGAGCGTCTGGAAGTCTGACCGTGCCGATGGCCTGCTCCCCACCGTTGTCGTTGATGAGCACGACACTGCACTGGGTCTGGTCTACAGCAGTGCCGAGAGTGTGAACGAGGCCCTCAGGACACAGACTGGTGTCTATCAGAGCCGGAAGCGCGGTCTCTGGTACAAGGGTGCTACTTCCGGAGACACTCAGGAGCTCGTCCGCATCTCGCTTGACTGCGATAACGATGCTCTCAAGTTTGTCGTGAAGCAGAAGGGCCGCTTCTGCCACCTCGATCAGTCTGGCTGCTTTGGTCAGCTCAAAGGCCTTCCCAAGCTCGAGCAGACTTTGATTTCGAGGAAACAGTCTGCCCCCGAGGGCTCCTACACTGCCCGTCTCTTCTCCGATGAGAAGCTAGTCCGGGCGAAGATCATGGAGGAGGCTGAGGAGCTCTGCACCGCTCAGACCCCCCAGGAAATCGCCTTTGAGGCTGCCGATCTCTTCTACTTTGCTCTTACCAGGGCCGTTGCTGCCGGCGTTACTCTTGCCGATATCGAAAGGAGCCTTGATGCCAAGAGCTGGAAGGTCAAGCGCAGGACTGGAGATGCTAAGGGTAAGTGGGCTGAGAAGGAGGGTATCAAGCCTGCGGCGTCCGCTCCCGCTGCCACTTCGGCCCCTGTCACCAAGGAGGCCGCCCAGGACACCACACCTGAGAAGATCACCATGAGACGTTTCGACGCCTCCAAGGTCTCTACCGAGGAGCTCGATGCTGCTCTCAAGCGTCCTGCGCAAAAGTCGTCCGATGCCATTTACAAGATCATTGTCCCCATCATCGAGGACGTCCGCAAGAACGGCGACAAGGCGGTTCTGTCTTACACTCACAAGTTCGAGAAGGCTACCTCTCTTACCAGCCCCGTCCTGAAGGCGCCCTTCCCCAAGGAGCTTATGCAGCTCCCTGAGGAGACCATTGCTGCCATCGACGTGTCCTTCGAGAACATCCGCAAGTTCCACGCCGCCCAGAAGGAGGAGAAGCCCCTCCAGGTCGAGACCATGCCCGGTGTTGTCTGCAGCCGTTTCTCTCGTCCCATCGAGGCCGTCGGCTGCTACATCCCCGGCGGTACCGCCGTTCTCCCCAGCACTGCCCTTATGCTGGGTGTTCCCGCCATGGTCGCCGGCTGCAACAAGATTGTGTTCGCCTCTCCTCCCCGCGCTGACGGAACCATCACTCCCGAGATTGTCTACGTCGCTCACAAGGTTGGCGCCGAGTCCATCGTACTTGCCGGCGGTGCCCAGGCCGTAGCTGCCATGGCCTACGGCACCGAGAGCATCACCAAGGTCGACAAGATTCTCGGACCCGGTAACCAGTTCGTCACTGCTGCCAAGATGTTCGTCAGCAACGACACCAACGCTGCCGTTGGTATCGACATGCCCGCTGGCCCCTCCGAGGTGCTGGTCATTGCTGACAAGGACGCCAACCCCGCGTTCGTTGCTTCGGATCTCCTGTCCCAGGCTGAGCACGGCGTTGACAGCCAGGTCATCCTGATCGCTATTGACCTCGACGAGGAGCATCTCCAGGCTATCGAGGACGAGGTCCACCGTCAGGCTATGGAGCTTCCTCGCGTCCAGATTGTCCGTGGCTCCATCGCCCACTCGATCACCGTGCAGGTCAAGACCGTCGAGGAGGCCATGGAGCTCAGCAACAAGTACGCTCCTGAGCACTTGATCCTCCAGATCAAGGAGGCCGAGAAGGCTGTCGATCTTGTCATGAACGCCGGTAGTGTTTTCATTGGCGCCTGGACTCCTGAGTCGGTTGGCGATTACTCTGCTGGTGTTAACCACTCGCTGCGTAAGTTACATATCATAACATGCCCCGCTTCACAAATTCTTCTGCTAACGTCAAGACATATAGCTACCTATGGCTTTGCCAAGCAGTACTCTGGCGTCAACCTCGCCTCGTTCGTCAAGCACATTACCAGCTCCAACTTGACTGCCGAGGGTCTCAAAAACGTCGGCCAGGCTGTTATGCAGTTGGCTAAGGTTGAGGAGCTCGAGGCTCACAGGAGGGCGGTCAGCATCCGTCTTGAGCACATGAGCAAGAGCAACTAGACGGAAATTCTTTCGAAGCAGCAAAAAAAGGAGGAAAGAAAAGGACGTAGTGGGTTGATATGTATCTGGGTCATTTTGGGCACATAGAGTAATGATAACGAGTTTTGAACATTGTATTGGTCTGTACAGGCCGAAGATCAGTACATGAATTTGTCGGTAAATGTAGAGACAAACGTCCCTTTAGTTTTTCTCCCTATTCCAGAAGAGGTGTTCGTCCCATGGTTTTTATTTTCATCATTATATCAACAAGTTTTCTTCCCCCCCTCCCCCTTTTTCTTTTTTTTTTTTTTTTTTTTTTTTTTTTTTTTTTTTCGTTATCACATCAACTTTTTATTTCTTCAGATCATGCGTACATGAATGGGGAAGCCCAGACGATCAAATCGTGGATTGTCACAATGTCGCTGCAGTCAGTGATGCTACATTGCATGAAGCGCCGCCCATCTCAATGTTCTTGCAGTCTTGCACTTTGCATGTGAACCTCTCAAACAACGAACCGAATAAAAGAGGGCGAATCTTTTGTTTTCTTTGAAAAAAAAAAATATCGAAGGGAGGGTGGGAAATGGTTTCTTTTGGCATTTAGACCCCCATAGCCGTGCTCGCCCGGGTATAGTAGGTTCATCATCGACGTTGACATTGACTGAGTGGGACACCAGGTCTATCTATATCTGTCTTTTTCCCGTCCTCTACTATGCAACCGCAATACATCGGGACATCGGACATCTCGCTGTACATACCCCCACACCCACACACACACAGCCTTATAAAAGCGCCACACCCGGAGGTTCGGTCGGTCGGTCCCACGAACTAACTCCGTGCCTCCCTGCCTGTTCACAGGGACTTGAACGCTGGAGAATCTTCCCTTGTTTCCTGACATCCGGCCTACCCGAGCGGGAAAAAGGGACAGACAGCTCATAGGCGCGAGGGATTTGAAGATGGGGAACATTTTGGGTGATTCGAGAGGAACTAGGTACTGTATCATGATAGTTCCCTTCGGGGCATATCTTGGCCGAACGGGACATTGTTGATACCTCGATTTGATGATGAAGAGGGAGTTTTTTGCCATGTCTTGCCGAAGTCCAACTAAAGGTCTGTTTCATTTTTTTTATTTTGTAGATGTACATACCAACACCCACCCAGATTCGGAGAATAGGTATCGTTTTATATCCTTGTCTTCCGCGGACTGTGAACAATCCTACAGCGAGCGAGCGAGCGAGCGAGCGGTCGGACGGATGCGCGGATCTGATAGGTGCAATATACGGCCGCTTTCTCCGGCCGGTCGTGTACTATGCAGTAAGCTCTGTGGGCATAGTACACTAAAAAAACCCTTGCATTTCATGATCTGCTGTTTGTTCATTCCGAGCTATTTCAGTGGTCATCACATTTCGAGCGAAGAAGAAAGCAACTAAGATTCACAGCCATCCATCCATCCATCCATCCATCCATCCATCCATACATGGAAGAATAATCCATTCCCATGCTTCCTTTCCTCCCCACTATGTATGTGACCACACGCTGCTGTCAGAATGCGAACGGTCTCAGGCACCCTCGTCCGACTGGCATGTAGCCCCGGGCCAAGCTACCCCGTTGAATCTATACATATCTATATAACGGGTTTCAGGTCGTTTCGTTCGCTGTCAATCAAGTTTGAAACATCACTGGGGCCGTTGTTGGGCGGTATTAGACCCTTGGCTCCCTCCGAGCTGGCGGCTGGGCGGCTGGGTCGAACGGCAATAACGGGACTGGACTTGAGAGGGACGAAGGAGAGTCGGTTGGCTGGCTGGCTACACTACAAGCGTTCCCACCATTTGTGTGCCTTAACCATCATCTAAGGATGACAGGGTTCGGCCGGATCAGGGTATGTTTGGTAAACTGTTGTCATGTCCGATTGGGTACATATTATGGTAGGGTGTCTCGAGAACAGTAGAGCACTCGGGTCTAGCGTTTGGATGATTACGCGAAATACGAGTTATAGGCCGTCATGGCTTGTCCATAAGCAGGAAGTTGCTTTGGGATATATTTCTCGTCTCTTAAAGGTCATGAGCTCCTGGAATGAACGGCATCGGCTGAATATGGGAAACCAGAAAGACCTTTGCGTTGAGAAACAAAAAGTCAAGAATGGGATAGGGCGAGGATAGGGACGTGGAAGCAAGCAAACATAGTAAGGTACATAGGTAGGTACTGATAAGTGCTCAGCAAACTGCCAATCTCTTGACCCCAAGTAGCAGTTTGCTGTCAGTGCCGCTCGTGTCAGCCTTGGTAGTGGAACTTAGACTGCTAACACAGCGCAACCTAGTGCGCATGTAAAGATATTATGGGAGGATCTGTATGGATGGATGAGATTATTGCTCGGTGTTGGTTGCGAGGTACTGCGGCTGTTTGGCTGTGCTGTGCCCCGTCGACGAAGAAATACGCGGAACAATAAAATGGATACTACCGACGTGGCCGACGGATTCTAGCAACATCCCGACTTTGCTTGTACATACTATGATAGAACTACAGTGTTGCTCCTTGTGAGAATGCCTACCTAGCGGCTGAGGTGTAGTGGAAGCTATACTTAGCTGATGGATATCCAAATTTCCCAAGCTTCCTGGCGTCGATATTGTTCGATCTAATATGTTTACCACCATTCAGCAAACATGCGGCGGGCTGCCATTTTTTTTTTTTTCCTAGGGCGTTGACTGGACTTGCTCTATCGTTCCCGAGATAGGTGCCCGTCATCGATTTTCCCAAGTGTCCAGATTGTCGTCATAGTGTCATGATGACCTCGGTCGCTGGGCTGCTAGCTGCGTGGTTACGGGGAGCTGTGACCGCTAGGCCTCAGTGGCTCTGCTACTAGCTCTGCCAGCGTGGGTGTGTGGAGTCGGGTAGCGGTAGAGGCGCTTGGAAGTTGTGCTAGCGGAAACCCTGGAATATCTTGTACCCTTCGATTCCTTCTCTGCCCATGTGCTGAGGTGATGCCGGGGATCTGGCGCCAATCATCCACCATAGAGAGAACACTGGGTTCCTGAACAGGGTAAAAACAGGCGCTCAGGAGCCAACAGCTAGAAAAGACTCAAACAGGGTTCAAACAGGGTATTACCACCCTTTTTCTACGAAATTCTGAAAGGCTCATAAATTCTATTCATTGCAAAGAAATGACAGTAGACATCACCCTTTTTTGGTCTGAAAGCGCGTTGACCTCGAATATCCAAATAATACTCAAATAAACGATGTACCAAATCAGAATCTTTTACTCCAACAGCCTTTTTTGCTTATAGTTCTTTTCTTCTTTCTTTCTTTTTTCTTCAACCTCTGCACCTTCCATCAACTATATTAAACTCTTTTTCCTCTACTCTCGCGTATACAATGTGCAGATAGTATAGTTAGTAATATAAGCACTTGATTTCGTAAGGTTGTTGTTCGATTCCCTGTTGTAATATTTGTAGAAAAAACTACCAAGATGCATTACTAAGAAGCATCACCACCAAGAAGCATCACTAAGAAGAAAAGAGATGAACCATTGCATTAAATCAATGCAATAGTGACTCTTTTTTCTGATTATTGCCTAATGGTCGCTGCTTCCTCTTAATGACTATGGCGAAGTCTCATCAGGCTGTTGAAACGATCATTGAAAAAGGGCCTTTCGTACTGTTAGCTCTAAGCTCTGTTCAGCGTTGAACATCCTTTTTGCCCAAAAAAATCTTCTGCAACCGTGCGAAAAAAATAGTTCTGTTTCGTCAAATCAGGCTGTTTTGACCCTGTTTTGACCCTGTTCAGGAACCCGGAGTTCTCTCTATGGCACTGAGGTTCCCGCAGCTTCGCTTCCCGGTGCCGCGCGCGGGCGCAGTTGCTCACAGGACACACCTACGTAGACGCAGGGGCACAGGGGCACCGTTTGGTGTGCAACTGGGTACCTAGCTCTAGCAAGCACTCCACCGTCTGTGCAATCCCCCAATCCACGGCAGGAACTTAGCACCGTCGCGGCACCGAGTGAGCGAATCCATCCACATTGGATCCCAATTCTTGCCCTTGCCATCATCCTTCTTTCTTCCCACTTGGCGCAACCAACATTTGGTCTGGGTACTTGTGTTGATCTTCACTCTCTTTTTCTTGGGCGACCGACTTTTTATATCCGTTCTTGCCTCCCCCTGGTCGCTGTCGTTCTTTCTACGAGTACTTTCCGTTCATTATCCCCTTTCTTGGTTCGGTCGAGGACCAGAAACAGAACAATTCCGGCTCTTCCAGGCGGCTTGAGTGCGACTGTTTAGCTCTTGACCACTTAGCCACTTACCTTCTCTTGATGTTTTTATTTCGATATCATTAAACTACTCTTTCTTGAAACGGCAGACGAACGGAGCAGTTCCCACGGTTTACTAGCGATATACGTTGCACTGATATTCTGAGAAAGAAGAGGCAAATCATCAATTATGCATCTCCCATCGTCGCTGCTCATCGCAGCTCCCTTGCTCGCCAATGTATCGGCCGAACCCATTAGGATACCCCAACGCGATGTCTCCGTGGTATCAACACCACAGCAACTTGCCGTTCGAGCACTACCGAATTCGCCCAGCGGTGGGTATGCCCCTGCCGTTGTAGACTGTCCCAAGACCAAGCCGACGCTCCGGAAGGCCGTGGATTTGTCGAACGAGGAGAAGGAATGGTTGTCGATCCGGAGGAAGAACACCATCGAGCCCATGAGGGACCTACTGAAGAGGGCCAACATCACTGGGTTCGATTCCGAGACTTTTATGAATGAGGCCGCCAACAACATCTCGCAACTGCCCAATGTCGCCATTGCCATTTCAGGAGGCGGCTATCGTGCCCTCATGAACGGCGCCGGCTTCGTTGCTGCTGCGGATAACCGGATTCAAAATACCACGGGCGCAGGTGGTATTGGAGGCTTGTTGCAGTCCAGCACATATTTGTATGTAAAATGGTTCTTCTTATCTCGTTTTCGAGTGTCAACTGCGCCAGTTCCAAGTTGGGCGACTGTGGACGGCCTTGCTGGCGAACATGTCTTGGACTCTACGCCCCTTCTTCGTTTCCTCAAATCAAGAAATCGAGGACCGTGACCGTAAAATTGCTAACGCAACTCTAGGGCCGGACTTTCTGGTGGTGGCTGGCTTGTCGGCAGTTTGTTCTCCAACAACTTCAGCAGCATTGAGACCCTGCTGAGCGAGAACAAAGTCTGGGACTTTGAGAACTCCATCTTTAAAGGACCCAAGGAGGCTGGCCTTAGTACTGTCAACCGCATCCAGTACTGGTCCGAAGTGGCAAAGGAAGTTGCGAAGAAGAAGGATGCTGGCTTCGAGACAAGTATAACAGACTACTGGGGCCGAGCATTGAGTTACCAACTGATCGGAGCCGATATGGGCGGCCCGGCTTACACCTTCTCCAGCATTGCCCAGACCGACAACTTCCAAAAGGCCGAAACGCCGTTCCCTATTCTGGTAGCTGACGGCCGCGCGCCTGGAGAAACCATCATCTCCCTCAATGCTACCAACTACGAGTTCAACCCGTTCGAGACGGGTAGCTGGGACCCGACCGTCTATGGCTTTGCGCCGACCAAGTACCTTGGCGCCAACTTCAGCAACGGCGTAATCCCATCGGGAGGCAAGTGCGTTGAGGGTCTCGACCAAGCCGGCTTCGTCATGGGCACCAGCAGCACGCTCTTCAACCAGTTCCTTTTGGCCAACATTTCCAGCTACGACGGTGTGCCCGACGTGCTCATCGAGGCTGTGACTTCTGTTCTCAAGGAAATCGGCGCGAAGAGGGACGACGTCTCCCAAATCATCCCTAATCCGTTCCTGGACTGGAACAACCGGACCAACCCCAACGCCGACACGCTCGAGCTCGACCTGGTCGACGGCGGCGAAGATCTGCAGAATATCCCGCTCAACCCGCTCACCCAGCCCGTGCGCGCCGTGGACGTCATCTTCGCTGTCGACTCGTCCGCCGACGTGACAAACTGGCCCAACGGCACCGCCCTGCGCGCCACCTACGAGCGCACTTTCGGCTCCATCTCCAACGGGACACTCTTCCCCTCGATCCCCGACGACTGGACTTTTATCAACCTAGGCCTCAACAACCGCCCCTCCTTCTTCGGCTGCGATGTTAAGAACTTTACACTCGACGCAAACCAAAAGGTTCCCCCCTTGATCGTCTATGTCCCCAACGCGCCCTACACCGCGCTGAGCAACGTGTCCACCTTCGATCCATCATACACCATGTCTCAGCGCAACGACATCATCGGCAACGGATGGAACTCAGCCACGCAGGGGAACGGCACGCTGGATTCGGAGTGGCCTACTTGCGTCGCCTGCGCGGTTATTAGCAGGAGCTTGGATCGGTTGGGCAGGCAGACGCCAGCCGCGTGCAAGACTTGCTTTGAGAGGTATTGCTGGAATGGCACGGTGAACTCAAAAGATACGGGGGTTTACATGCCTGAGTTCAAGATTGCGGACGCGCATGCCATGGACTCGGGTGCTGTTGCTATCGGCGGAAAGATGGTGAATGTCTGGTCGTCGGTTGTGGTGGGAGTTGTGGCGGCTGCTTTGTTGTTGTAGGGTTAGGGGAGGCATGATGACTGATGTTCCAGTCTGATTAAGTTGAGACTGGACTGGAGATCGCCGTAAATGAAGAGGGAAAGGAATGCGTGCGTGGTGTTAATGTCATGATGGATGAAGGATCATGGATCATGGAACGACGGGAATATTGAATGATGGATATACCACATTGCATGCATGCATTTTTGATAGTATGCTTTGGCATTTACGTTTAGCAATCAATTGCTCCATCCTTATGTTCAGTCTTTTTTGACAATGGATCAATACTCCTGTTGCTTCGCTGGTAGGGTTGGAAGGACCTTGAGGCTGTTTGTTCTGAGGAGGTTATTATCGAGGTATCAACTGTGCTGATGCCGATAGACTGCCCACTCACTTCTTCGACTACCTAGGCAACGAACGGTCGAATGAGCCTCTTTAGGTAGTTATGATGCTCAGTGCCACAAGAAACTGAAGGCTCCAGCACAGCTGCCCACATCTGTCTTGGCTCGCCGCTCTTTCCTTCCTTCCTTCCTTCCTTCCTTCCTTCCTTCCTTCCTTCCTTCCTTCCTTCCTTCCTTCCTTCCTTCCTTCCTTCCTTCCTTCTTCCTTTCCATCTCATCCCACACCAGAGTGCCTACCGACGGGGTATATAGATGACCTCTTTGGCCGCTCCTTTCACCAATAAACCACTTGGTCGAGTTGCGTAACGGTTCAGTTTACCGTCTACACTGCCTAATCACTCAAACCAAACCATCAAAGAAGTTACAGTACCTGTCGGTTCGAGGGAACGGTGATGTTCTTACGTTCAAGTAACTAAACCCAAAGAACGTGCGTTCCACATCGTAGACCGCCTCCTCCAGTTGGATGCTGTTTAACCTCTGTAGCGACAGAAGAGTCAAAAAAAAAAAAAAAATTTGAGAAAAAAAAACAGGAAAAGGTTGGATGCGTTTCGATAGTTATACCTCGATCGAGCGGTTGTTTGTAGCCTTTTCTTTTTGTGTCTTTTGGTACTTAGTTACTTCCTTTGGAGGTGGGAGGGATTAGGTAGAGGCTGTGTCAAGTGAGGGAGGGAGGGAGCTGGTGCAATTCGAACCCATCCGGATGGGACTGGAGTTGTGTTTTGTTCTGTTTTGTTGTTTTTTGCACTGATGATTGATTTTGGGCGAGTGCCGGCGCTTTGGATAACTCCAGTCCCTCGTCATCAACTTCACGAGTCCCGCCTTGACTCTTTTTTTTTTTTTTTTTTTTTTTTCTAAGCCTGATCTTACCCAAGTGTTCACGGTATATGGAGTATGCGATAGAGGGCGATATACCTATCTTCGCAACGACTCATTGATTTTCGCGCTCAGCCCACAATAGGGTGCTTGCAATTCTTCCACCGAGAGCAGGTGGGAGTAACCTTCTTCTTCGATGGCCACAGCCGTCAGTCAGATCACCTACCTACATCCACGCACGTCCAGGCAACATCTCTGGGACTTCACAACAACAAAAACGCACTGGAAGGAAACAGGAAAATGTCTCGGGATAATTGCCTGATTGTAGTCTTACGGTTCATGTACATCTGACTAGAGTGTCATCTCCTTCCCCTCTTTTCGTGAGAGCCCCCGCTCCTGGTCCAAAACCGTCTGACCTTCACCTAGCCTGCCCCCACGAACTCCAGTCTCCCCTTGATGTCGTCGGGCAACGTTGAGAGATACTCCTCCCAAATGTCCTGATTTGCACCCGCGGGCACGCGGAACGTGTAAACAAGTCCTCCTGTTCCTCCTTTTCTCCCACTAGCCTCGTCATCTCCAGCCATCACCGCCAAATCTCGGTTTATCTTCGGTGTCAGGATGATGCTTGATGTCCTAGGACTGCCCGCAAATTGCAGATACAAGGGAACAGGAGGGCAGCTACTAAGCGGCGGCGACAACGACATTCCTCCCACGCCCGAGCCGAGCAGTTCCTGGACTCTCGCCCCCATGGTCAGGAGAGGGGATGTTGTCACTCTAGCATGAAGATCAGCGATCGAGATGCCCCCCAAAAGCTTCAGGTGAGCTCGGGTCCTCAGCTGGTCGCTCAAAGCACGGGTGAAAACACCTCTCTCCGGGTTGGCTTGGGTAGATGCAGCGAGAAGCTCCAGTGAACGGTTGGTCCTCCTCATGAATCTGTATTGGTTCGGGTAGTAGGCTGCGTCCATGATGACTACTACATCTGGTGAAGCATGATCGAGCAGAGCCTGGATGGCAGACCATCGTACGCACGACGCTGGTTGCGCCTCGCTGCTTCTCGAGCTATCAACGTGACGATACGGTCAGCCTGGAGAAACAACAATCCGCATTTCGGTGATGTGGTGTAATTCCGTGGGAGGCGGGTAAGTCATACCTTGCCAGAATCATTTGTCGATCGGCGTCCAAGTAGCTGTGACTTGACCAATAGAGTACTTTCAACTCGTCCTCTGTATCTGTCTTTAGGAACTGAAGAATTTCATCCAAAACCCACATGGAAACGTTGTGGTTTTGATTCCCGGATGGAATAATCTTGGTTTGGCATGAGCAGTCATAATACTCTCCAAGCACCTCTCTGAACTCATTCATCGAGTTTTTCAATGCAAGGTCCTCGTCATCCTGCCAGCGAAGAAACAAGGCAGAAATTCTTCTGTAGCGATCCCTAGCAAAGCCTTCGGAAGCTCGGACTGTAGCCCCATGCGAATTCGACGTCAGAACGTTGCCGTTAGAAAGACCACCGTTGGGCTGAGGGAATGACATAGTTGATGCCCGATCCTGACGAGGCTTGGAAGGTAGAGGTGTTCTAACACGCGACTCGCTAAACGATGAACGGATCTGTTGTTGAGTTGGAGAGGAATCGATATCCATGAATTCTGGCGAAGGGGTGCTCAGATTGTGCTTTCTTGATTCTTGTGTATGAAAATTAGGGGTCGGCGGCACAATGGCTTCAAGCTGCTGCATCTCTGCAGAGTTGGGAAACTTTTGCGCGAGTTCTTCCCAAGTCATGCCGTGATGTCGGGCATCGCACTATAAGGAAAAGCCCAGTAAGTGAACTGGCCTGGACGGCTTCCAAGTTTTGCACTCACTCCGATTTTCTTCCTTTTGCAGTTCGCACATGAACCTTGTTTTCGGATCAGAGCGGCCTTTCCTCTTGCCTCGGGCGCCAAGGGGCCAGTCCGCCGTCTGTTTCGACTCGAAGACAAAGGAGCGTTCCCGTCCTTGAGAGAAAAAATGTTTTGCGTTGGCAGAGCGGTTGTCGGAGTGAGGGAGGGGGAGGACCCGATGCTACAGGATGTAGCAGCTGTGGCGGCAGATGTAATGGTCGATATGGAGGAGTTGGTGTCCTTTCTCGCCCGCGGCGAGTGACCATGGCTCTCCACGCTTCCGTTGGTAGCAGTAGGAACATGCAAGACCGCTGGACCGGCATACTCGGGCTGCCGTTCCTGATGTTGTTCATGTACTTGATCCGGGCGTTGTTCCTGGTGATGCTCCTGATGCTGTTCCTCGTGTCGTTCCTGACCTTGCTGCTGTTCCTCGGTATGTTCCTCGGTATGTTCCTCATGCTGCTCCCGGTGCATTTGTTTCTGTTGTTGCTCTCCATTCGGCTGTTGCGACTGCTCCGCTTGCGATTCTTGCTCTCCCAGACCTGGGTGATGCATGTCACCCTCAAGAGGCGCATCAAGCGGAGAGGATATCGTGTGCACCGTTTCCGTCGTTGGATTGCCAGAAGCCGTTGGTGTAGTCATTTTGCCGTTCTTGCTCAGATTCTTTTCTTTCCTTTTGAACTTTGGTGAAATGATGATACAGCCACCAGTCTGGCCGATGATTTTGTCCCTGAACCTCAACACAAAGGATGATCGCTCGTAGAGAAGGGTTTGCCAATCTCTTACCAAAGCCGGGATCCAATCTAAGGTGCGTTCTGGTCAAGGAAATTGTAACTAATCGGCTGTGAATGCGCGATGTTTATGATGAGCGGTTATTCCAATCACAGAGACTATGGCTCTTTGCAGGAAGTCAATGTGCCGAGTCTATGAGGCAAAGAATCGATCTGCTGATCTGGATCTCTTGGGCACTTAGCCTTCGGCGGCACCTAGCTTGAAAGGCGAAGGTCCCGGTGAGAGAAGAAGGTGAGATATGTGGAAGAAAAGTATGGCCAATGTACGAGTGAGGTTGTAAGTTTTCGATTCCCACTAGAGGACAGCGGTTGAGCCAAGGTAGGTAGCAAGCCAGCAGGACCGTATAGCCGAACGGCCGGTAACGCTACGACGGAGCTCTTGTTGACAAAAGGCGAGAGACGAACGTTACGTTGGCCGCGTTGACTGTAATGGGATAAGGCCAGTCTCGATAAGGTACAGAAGCGGGTTGGGGTATGTAGCAAAAGGGGTACGTTTACTGTCCAGGGTCGTGTTAATGGATGGAGGTGAGGGTTTTGGGGCACGCTGAAGAAACCAAAGCAACTAAGAGACCGTCCAGAAAATGAGGGTTTGCAATGATAATAAAGCTTAGACAGGGTTGACTAGAAGAACCCTAGATATATCAAGATTTGAACCGCGTTCCGGTCTGTACTGAGCCGAAATTGAGGAAAATACGAGAGAAATTTGAGAACTGCTCGCCAGGAGCCGACAAATATGAACAAGAAGAAGGAGGAGGAAGGGGAAAACAACCTAGCTAGAAATCTGGAGCAGTAGAAGCCATCAGTGGGTTAAAGGACGCAACAATCAACAAGCCAGCGGAATGTTGCACGGCAGTCAATGATGTTTCCTTTCCCCCTTCCTGAGAAGCATCAGCAATGGGGCTTGACAGACACAGTAGTATTGATGCTAATGCGATGCTGATGATCGTGTTGATGTTGATGTCTGTTTCAAATTGAAAGATCACTCAAACTACTGCAACAAACTGGAAAAAAGCTTCATGAGAGAATGAGGTGAACAATTTGACTGAGACTGAGAGGTAAAGAGCCATGAGACGCACCTTGCTCCTGCTCAGCGGAGTAAGAGATGTTGACAGAAAATGGAGACAACGTCGAACGGAGGCTTGACGTCGGTATCTGCAGATCTCGCTAGAACATGGCGATGCTGCGTCGGCTCGGGTTTAAATGGGTGTTGAGGTGTTATCAAAAGGAAGCCCAGATAGGTCAAGCAGGTAGATTGAACAATGGCCTTCCATTGCGTCTTCAATTGCAATGGGAAGACATCAAGAACGCCGTCTGAAGACTAGACTAGCCAGATGGAACCGTTAACGGCATGAGCAGATAGCTTCCGGACCCCACCTGGATTGGGTGAGCTCCCGTCCCGCTCCAGTCGTTGAGGGGCCGATTCGGGGGTCAAAATATTTTCGACGCAGGTGTGCGTTCTGGTAATGTAACTTCGTATTATGTATGTACTGGTCAAGTTAGGCATATACTCAAAAACATGCTGTCTTTCGATGCTGGGCAAAGTACCCGTCTATTTGCATCTTCCCTCTTCATACCCGGTACGTGCTTCGATACAAGCACGGGGAGCTTCAAACAACGAGCCTATTACATCAAGTCCTTCCTTTGTATCCTTAATCCTCCACGGATGCACCTACCTCTAAAGTATAATCACTGCTGGCAAAGTCAAGCTTGAGACGGAGGCAAGGCACCTCAACTAGCTCTAGCCAAGGAACTGGAAGGTATAGGTGTAGACTAGGGCAGTCACCGGGCATTGCTACAGGTGACAAAACCACACCATGCAACGCAAAATTGCCTGCTCTAGCCACTGACATTTAGATCGATCCGACGCTGACAAGACTTGCGAATCACCGTCCTACATCTACCTTATTGTTAACTTTACCTTGTTCAACTTCAAACCAGCCGGTCATAGTGAATGTGGAACAAGGCATCAAGACGACTGTCATTTCACCGGAACAGCTTATTGCGATGTTGTTCCTTCCTGCCGACTTCGCCTATCGCCTATAAACTATACAGTAAAGTAAGGTCCGTGCACCTGCCCTGGCCTTCAGGACCAGACAGCATCGAGAAAGCACTGCACCTCATCCGGCAACATCTCCGTTGGCGCTGTCGCTGTCGCTGTCCTTCCCACTACAACTCAACTCTACCTCCTATCTGATCTGACGCCGGGCCAACTCCAACACAACACCCAACGGGAACGAAGCATCGCCCACGACTGGCGCATTGCATAAGATCATGATGATTCTCACACCTTCCCCGCGCCGCCGGATATCCGTACTTTCCACTAGACGGGACACGCCAGCCACTACGAGGCAGAGGAGGCTAGATGCCCGGGAAGCTCCGAGTTCGGTTCCCATCCAGTTCGCGGTATACTCAGGATGCCAAGGCTCACCTCACCACTCATGGATTTTTTCTACACTCTGAGGTTCCCTTCTGCTGCCGCTCTGCAGTTGATAGTCGATGCCGGATAGAGCCAATGGTCAAGACTTACGGAAAAATGCCGCCAGCCTCATGATTACGCTACATCCGATAGGACATGGCAAAGCAACAGCTCGTCTCGATGCCAGGCTCAGAACATTCGAACGTCTGGCCAAAGTCGGCCTCTGCGGTCCTGGACTCCCGGTCTGGATTCATTGCGCCTCAGCATCTGCGTCTACCGTACAGCACGGTTACACAGTACTGAAACTCGATCCCGTTCTCGGGGAGCTTTAACTACATAGTCAAGATGACCTGTAAGCTTCGAGAATGGCCTTCTCCAGACCTTCACCGGCACGCCTCTCCGAAAACTGGGCTCCCGATCAGTCTCGGTCGCAATGGTTACACTTGGCCAACAGTCCACAGGCTGTTGGAGGTTTCTCTCTACACCAGCCGCCAGTCAACTCCACGCTCTTGTGCTTCGTACCATCTGCAAGCACCTCCCTTGGGTAACAGCCCAGGCCGGCTCCTGCTGTGTTTATATCGTCTTGTCCTCACTGGCCCGTACCCGCCCACGACGTCTACTACAACGTCATCTGCTACCGTCCGTGGACTCGCACAGAGCAGGCCATAACAACGTGTCTTGGTCTTCATGCCAATAAACAGAAACCACCATGTCTGTGAGCGACGTCTGGACGGCTCGGTATAACTTGAGCGTTACAGATTTCAGCCACCCACCACCAATCCGGCGCCGGTCTGCACGCGTCAAATCCCACCACGATAAGCGTCCAATGCACGGCTGTGGACCTGTGAGGTACGGGCTGCCTTACCTGGAAGGAAGCAGACCTCGGTGGCTACATCAGAGAAGTCCATCCGCTATCTTTCTGTGTCCCATTCCGAGTTCCAAAAGTTCCTCATCCGCACCCGACGTATCATATGCTGCAAGCTGCATGTGCATATCATCTCGACTGAATGGACCGGTCCAACTTATGAACACCTCTGTGGCTTCTCTGCCCCTGTTGGGTGGTTCTCTCGTCGGCACTCTACCTCTGTCCCGCACGAAACCCAGATCGGCGGATGAGCGGGATAGAGAGGTGAGCGCCAGGTGAAAGACTAAACCACGGAGTATCGGGGATGGGACCGCAGAATACGGTGTGCTCACATACACACCGGCCTTGGGTACGGAAGAGGCCACACCCTCTCACCCGCATGCACGGCTGCGGACCCCATACGCCCTACACCTAACCAACCCGGCCTTGTAGGCTGCTTCCCCACGCCATGCCGTCCAGTGGTAACGCTCTCTCCATCTTATACCTTATGCATTGATACCTGTGATACCAAACCTCCTAGACACCTCCAATCAACACACCCCCTATAGCGTAAGCTCCTGTTGTTGGTCTCTCCAGCTCGTTTCTTTTTTCCGTCTATTCCCTCACTCCATGTGTTACCGTCTGCATCTCACCTGTTGCAGTCTGTCTACAAGAAGCCAGAACAACACAGCGGCCCGCTCAGTCAAGCCGCTGTTGCATTTGACTGCGTTCCTGTGCTACGCACCTAGCATTTCGACATCACACCCCGGCAGTGTCATTCTCTTCTGTCGCATTCCCTATAACCTGTACAGTCCAACCTCGTGAGATGAACCCAAGGTGTGCCAACTCCGCCGACGGGCTGACTCTTTCGAATTATAGCCATGTTATGTTTGGATATTAGAAGTTCAGCTCCTTGGTCTCCAGCATGCCTAGGCCTCTTCTTCCTCCTCCGGTGTAACTTTTGTTATGGCTATGCAGGAAATTCGCTTCGACTTGCTCAAGATACGTGAGGTATGCCGGCCTCATTGGTTCAGGATACGGTGACATTTCTCGTCTACCTGTTGCCATGTCCAACCATTGTCATCGTCTATCGCTGCCACCTGGGTTTTCCATATAAACACTATAGGATGCTACCTGCATGTTGCGATTTGTCCAAACAACCCGATCAACCGGCCGAGCAACACCTGCAGAGAGCGAACTGCGTATCATCTGGTAAGGTGACTTCACGCCGGTCGCCTAAGCATTCATTCCGCCGGTCAACATCTTGCGGCAACAATATGCTGCATGTCACTCAAATCAGCCAGGTCTCGGATCTATCTTCAAGCGAATCAAGCCGTTACTTCCGAAATCGCTTGCCATTCCCATCGTGTCTGGATTCACGCACCATTCTTTGAAAGGTTTTGGGCACATATACTGAGCCGATTTGTGTGCCCACTACACCAGATACGGACAAGGTGAACAATGAGGGAGAATTGGAACCCAACGAAGAAAATAAAAAAGGAGGGAAATGTAATACCTTGGGGCTTCAAGGCAGGATCGTGCTTACCTACATGTGGTAACGACCCCTTCCACTTTTTTTATACCTACCTCACTCAGCTGCCCATTTCGTGTGTTTCTTAAGACCACTATTTCCTGTTGGTCTTCTCCAGCTTGCCGGACTGCAGTGACACACGCCACTGGATGCATTTCGGGGAGGTCAGGGAAGTGTTGAAAGAGTGTTGTTGAATGATCTATTGCCGAGCTTTCTTGCTCTGCTCGACTTGGTTAGCTGGCTGTTCCCGTCGCTACAGCTCTCATATGTTTGGCCATTCATTTACTTTAGGCATCTAAGGGAACCCCCTTGCACGAAAGAGGTGGATATCTTTCCATGGCTCGCGGAGGTTCGGCATGTCATCAGCTGGTGGTAAATAATATTGTATGATCTCAGCTCCAACGCATTGTGAGCAGCCAAGTGTGTTAGTCTTGCCACATCCATTGACGATTTCTGTTCGTGCTTGATCTTTCGATACCAATACTCTAAGCTATTATTAAGATGGAATGGTGACTAACGTAGTTAGCAGTGTCGTTCATGCACCGCATATATCTCCAGTGTGTTATCTCGTTCTGTGTGGCATGATGCCTCTTTCTTGTCTTTGCCTTTGAACTATGATACCGCGGTCCAAACTACGAGGAAGAAAAGGCTGAAGCCATGACCACCCCGACCCCGATTGGATTCTGATGTTTAAATCGCGGAGCCTGAACGAGAAGATGGCGGCATGGTCAGTCGGCGCTCCATCCAGACGTGCAGCTACGGACGTCTAGCTCGATATGGCGACCACGGCAGGAGGTACAGGGTAACGGGGCCGAAGTAGGTAGAGGTCGGTAGCTCAATCATGGGCAAATACGTGTGTGACTAGAAAGGAAAGAATAAAGGTCAGGGCGGGATACGATTCGAAAAAAAGAAAAAGAAGCCAAGGTAGGAGGTCTAGAAGTAGCTATCTCTAGATAAGGTTTATACAGGGCAGCGGAGGATGCTGGTTGTTGCGATTCCGCTTCTGATTCGGATGAAAGAACTACCCGGTTGGCCTTACCCTAAAGCTCGTGAGTGATCGTGTTGAGCATTGCACTTGCATCGATGTAGAGCAAACTCTGGGATTGTATGGAAGCTCTTTGCTCCAGTCAGGAAATGATGATGAGGCAAGGCCTCATTAATTGCTGCCCGGTTACGAAGAATCGAACGATCTTGGTCCTGAAGCACTCGCCTCTGGGGAGAGTAACTCTGAACACACAGTACCTTCGGAGACAAGCAAAATCATGCGGTAGCAAGTGGAAATGAGGGTCAAGAGGTAGAGGTATTACTAGGTGAACTCCGTTCTCGACACTATCCAGAAGATGAGTGGCAGGAACCCTGGACCACAGCAGGGAATCGAAAACTTAATGCTTGAAGTTAGGCACGAATCTCCATTCAGAAAGTCATTGTTTTCTGTCCATAACAGTGAGAAACGAAGAAACGGGGAGGACTGGAAGGGTCAGTCGCAGTCGCAGTTGTCGTTCGCGCCTTCCCTTGTCATTCAGTTGTTGCTTCCCGTATCTCCTGTTAGGTCTTTCTTTCCTTCCTAGCCGGTGTTTTGCCGCAGTCCACTCGGCTTCCTCTCTCTCGAGTTCCTTCCTCCGTTATCGGCAGTACGTCCGACTCGGAGTTTCCATGCTGTTGGTCAACCCGGCCTGGACGGGAGTGGACATCGATAGTATCCCCTAGAGTTGCTGTCGTTGCTACCCTTCTACGGGCTGAGCATATATTGCTACCTACCTACTTTGCGAACATGAGACGCCTGGTTCGTTTCGAGCTGGAGATACTGCTTGCACCTACCTAGAAGTACGTAACTCGCCAGATCCTTTTGGTTTTGGGGCCTGGAGAGGACTCCGAATGACCTGACCACAGGGGACAATCATTTGTAATTGAAGTGCCCTAATACCACACAAAACTGCGATTGCGGGAGGGGGCTTTGTTGGATTTTTCGTGCTTGGTTACTTATGGTCATGGCGAAGATGTGGGACACTCTGCTTGTTCATGGAAAAGAGCTCCTCAGGAAACAGAGCGTGGGGGTAAACACGGAAGCTTTGAGAGTGAAGGAGCGGATGGTTCGTAAATGGAAGATACAGGAAGGGAAATGCGAGAAAGGCATTCAACTATCCTGTCAAAGAAAAATACTCGCACAAGTGGAAGTCATGATACGCCCTATGGCTGACCAAATAGGTAGCTGGCACCATCGTCGGTCCCATTTCACTCTTTGGGGAATGTCGTCTGATGAACGGTCTCAAAGTACGGAATCAGGCAGCTATTGTGTGGCTTTTCTGACCTCAAAGGGGTGATATCCAGATGATCTCGGATGTATGTGTGAGCTCCCGTCAGCACTTACCTTCAGAACGATGTCAACCGAGAAATTGGAGATGGGGCAACCAGAACTTGTTGCTTCTTGCCCTCTAGCATGAAATGCTCCGCTTACATCAGGCAATCACTCGACCATTCCCGAAGCCAATACTGCACAAAAAGCAGAAATACCAGATCAAAAATGTGGTACCTGGAATTTGTCTTCTGCAACCTGGACATCCTAGTATCGTTTGAGTTCTCGCCGAGCTTCCATCCTCCAGGCAACGTCGCTCAATCTCAACGCCAGCATTTCTAGTACCTCAAACTTACAAATACCACTATATCATTTTGTCGATCCGAGTTTCCCTCGAAAGAATGGATCGTTGGTCCAGTTCATCCGATCCAGATGGCGCGATAAACAACCCTTGGGCCAAGCTGCCATTCTACGACAAGTATGTCGAACTTCAACGCAAAGCATATGAGAACAGACACAGGAAGCATTTGAGATTTCGATCAGGGTCCATTTTGATCACTGATGGCGCCACACCCACAGGCCGTCAAATTGCCACCATCCTCAACAAAAAGGGGCACTATCGAATTCACGCCCTCTACCCACCCGGCTATTTCCCGCCGAATGTCCCGTCGACGGAGCGGAAAAGGCTCGCATATCCCGTGGACAAGATGCACTTTTTAAAGCCGGTTTCGAGATACGAGAATTACGTGTCGTGGTACGATGCGGTTGTGGAAATCTGCCACAAACATGATATTCACTACATCATACCACAGCACGATACCATGGCCGTCTTTGCAGCTCGTATCAGGGAACTCAGGCGGCGCGGTATATGCGTCCATACTCCAAGGCTGACGTCGATTCACTCCATTGTCGACAAGCTAGCAATGTATCGCATGTTGAGGGACCTTGGGATTTGGCACCATCCCTGGGTCTTTCTCGGAAAGGAGACCAACTCTCAACACGCAATCATGCAGACTTCTGGCTACATCGAAGATTCGGGAAACTATCCGGTCATGTTGACAGACCGTACGGAAGGGTCGGATTCAGTCTATGTGCGCATCAGGTCGAAGAAGCAGCTGGAAGACTACATTCTTGCGGACGAACGCAAGAGCGCAACGGAATTCGTCATCACTACGAATACCTTGAGTTCCAAAGGCTAGTTGCACCAGACCCAAGGTATCTTCAACAACGGCCAGCTGGAGAAATGGCATGGCTGGACCCTCCTCCCCGTGCAGCAAGAAACCACCTCCCATTTTCGCAAAACATCGGCTCATAACCAGAGGGCAGTGTTGGTTCTGCAAAAGATTGGGATGCATCTAAAGTGGCATGGCGGTCTGAGCGTGACCTTTTGGCTGCCGATTGACGAAACCGAAGCCGAGCCCAGAGTGATGAGGATCGATATGGGTATCCACGAGCCGATGAACGCATACTATTCACGAGTCGACCTAATCGACGCACTATTGGATCTGAGACTTCCGGAGAATTCAGGAACTGAGTGGGAGGACGGTTCCAGGTGGCAGGATCCTGACCTCGCTTTTGATATGCCCCAGAATCTCGCGGAGGAAGATGCTACAGTAGACGTGACCGGGAAAGGCAAAACCAGCGTCGGACAGAACGACGTGGGGGATGACGATGACTCAAAACACTTTCCCTTGCGAGTGATACTGATGCCCGATTTTGACCCACCGACTCGTTGGCGTGGCGTGCAAGTTCAAGCTACGGCAGACGTCAACTCCAGCAGTGCATCTAGATTGTCTCGCGAGCTTACTGTGGTAGCATCGTCAGATGACGATTCTAGCCCAGAGGATAAAATAAACTCCTGGCGCACGTTTCACACGCTGCGTACCTACTTGGGAGTGGAGGGGCACGGTGGCGATGGTCCCGAGGAAACAGATTTGGCCATTTTTGAAGCCGCACTCCCGAATGGTGGGAGGTGCAAATGGAAGACGGGCGTCGCGACACGTCAATTCGTTTTGGAGTCTGAACAAAGGATCACGGAAAGTCAGGAGAAATCCATGGTGAAAAGATTGGCCACCGTCCTCGGCGATACGACCTGGCGAAAGGCCAAAGAAGAACACACCCCCTTTTTCTTGAACCCTTGGACAACTAGCATTCAGAACATGTATAACGTGGCTAAACAAGTCATAGACTTGTCAGTGAAGGGCAAACCGGGACCGACACTGTTATCCACGCTCCTCCGCGACGACTGGCCACGGCCGAATCCGAGAGGGCTGAGACGTGATCAATACGCCAAAATCTTTAAGACACATCTATGGGACGGACCTGAAATGCCTGATGGACCTTGGGGTCTCGCTCTTCCGGTGGACTCACACTATCACGCCAGGAGGTTCCGTGTTTACAGTCAAAAAGGTGTCCCTTCACGTAATGTTGCCTACCAGTTTTTTGTCAGGCAGGGTCGCGCGGACAATACAGGCACTCTCCTCCCGTTGGGGCATGTATCTCCGAATGACCCCAACAATGAAGTCTTTTGTACGCCCGTGATGCTTCCTCCGACTCCCTTTGACCTTATCTGTATAGGCGAAAAGCCCGAGACTTGGAATAGCTGGACCTTTGTTCCGGACCATTATCGACCACGCGAAGGTGTGTTGATTCCCTCTTACGATTTGCCGAGAACGAAGCACATTGTTATTCCCGATGACCGTCAGCCTTGGGAGATGACACCAGGCCGATGCTTCTTCTACCGTGGTAGCAGAGGCCATGTTCCGCGTCAGAACCGACCTTACAGATATCGGATGGATGACAATCTGCGGTACATGGTCCACGACCGGAAAAGAAAGCTACCCAACCCTCCAAAGGACTGGTACTTTGTGGATGATACTCTCCCTCCTCCCGTTTCTTTGAAAGATAGCTTTCAACCCATTGTCCCGCTGGTCCGCGGCATTCCTCGCACAGATATCGCCTATTTCTACCATCATACCACCCACTACAGTCGGTCGTACATGGGTATATTTGTTCCTGCTGATCACCGTGAGTTGGTGCAGAAGCAGACCTATAACTTTTATCGCCCAACGCTACTAGAACCTGTTCCGGAATCACCACCAACAAGCTCGTCGGCCAACCAAAGCCCGCAGCTTGACTCTGAGAGGGATACCGAAGAGAGGGGAACGCCTGCCGAGCCCGAACAGGAGCAAGATCCAAAAAATGAATGAGCCACTGCAGAGGTGATCCTAGGTAAACAGATGGACGAGACGGATGAGTAAGTGGTGGAAGGGGTTTGGGAGGTGGTTCTTATGCTCGATCGATTTCACAGGTTTATTCCAGTCTCTGTCAGTTTGTCTTTGTTAGCGTTAGGAGACCTCGCCATCCTGTGCCAGCGGTATGTATATATATTGGATAGCGATTCGTCTTCTTTCCCAGACTAAAGCTCCTGTGGTGTTTTTGTCCTGCAGTGATATCTTGACTATCCTCGCTATGTTCTCACTGAGTCAACCCTGAGGTGAGCGTATACTGACGTTAAATTGAATGAATGAGATGGCGAGAGCATAGCTTGGAATGGTCGAACGGTTAACGTTGGACAGTTGTAATTCGATGTTGTTGGCAACTCGCCTGACTTTCGGATGATGAATGGACAAAACAACTTCGCAACTTACATACATATGTAGCATGTTACCATACCCTACCTTACCTGTTGCTCATGTTCCGTTGCAAATTAATACTCCAAACTGTTACTCTTGACGGACCGATGGAAGGCTTCGGCCGGCTGGTCTCACTGTGATTGCAAGTTTTTTCCGGCGCTGCGGATCGGATTCGGCCCTCGTGGCCAACTTAAGGTTCTTTGTTGACTCTCGACCGGGAGCCGTTTCGGGGCCTCGATCTACGCCGGCGAGGTAGAGGTAGGTAAGGGAAGAAGAGTGCGAGATCTAAACTTTTTTTTTTTTTTTTTTTTTTTTTTTTTTTTAAATCTTCCCTTCTACCTAATCTGGGCGTGGTACGGGTAACGCATGCAATGTGTGTGTGACCTGGCAGAATGCGCATTTGCTTCACATTGATGAGTTTGGTTTTTTTTTTTGCACTAACGAATCCCAATGAAAATGTGGAAAGAGCCTTTGATCGTCTGGATCTAGTGCGTTCTCCAATCCAGACGCCGCGGCGGGAAGCATGTTCCCACACTCAATCGCCTGTGCAGTCTTGGCAAGAGGTGTGTGCGTGCACACATACACACACACCGCATTTGACAAATCTGGCCATTTGATATCGCTTTACACGACTCAATTCAATCGTTTAATATTGAAATCTGGCTAAAACTGGTGTAAAAAGTCGATATTTTAATATTCTATATTATATAGTTGTCTATTTTAATATTTATATTATCTTTTAAATTATTATTAATATAGTACGCTATCCTAATATCTATTAGATGGTATTAATAATTA
This sequence comes from Neurospora intermedia, assembly GCA_037102815.1. Classification (NCBI taxonomy): domain Eukaryota; kingdom Fungi; phylum Ascomycota; class Sordariomycetes; order Sordariales; family Sordariaceae; genus Neurospora; species Neurospora intermedia. The sequence goes on along the minus strand of BTPP01000003.1, from coordinate 1,315,254 downwards.
TAATATTAGTAAATAATAAATATTCTAATAACGTTATTGAGATTGTTAGTATAAGTGTAAGGAGTGTATAGAAGTATAAACGCACTTTATTGGATATTAGTAAAGTATTTCTACTATTGCGAATTTTCTAAAATGTTAGAAAGTTTCCTATATAGGTATTTAAAGTATATTGTATATAATATTGCTCCTTATATTTTATTAATTGTAATTAATATTATAAAGGAAGTTATAAACCTCCTTATATTAAAATCCAATTTATACTTCGACGAAATCTATACTTTTTTAACTAACGAGTATAATATATATATTTCGACCGAGACTATACGGCGGTACCTTCGATAAAATAAGTAGAAGAAGAAGCGACTCTATATAAAAGTATTATAATAATCCCCTATACTAGTAGTTAAATAGATAGTAAAGATCTTTTTATTTATTATAGAGATATTTATATTCTATAATGAGTCTAGTATAGACCGAAGGGATAGTATTTATTATATTAGTTGGGTACCCTACGGCGCTATTACGACGGTATTAAATAAGTTCGTATATAATATATAGTATTACTTCCTTTTAATTATTATAATAAATAGATTATTTAATATATTAGTATTTAGAGGTATAACGGATTTAACTAGGGTTTAGAATTAAATAGTGAAATACCTACTCCCTAAAATAAATCTATTTCCCGGTTGTAATAGTATTTTAGTAATAGATAATACTAATTAGCACCCCTATACCGAATTCTAGTACGTATATAATTAGAAGGGGGTTTTATTATAGTATTTACTATTATATTCTCCCGAGTTTAACCTTATTAAAGTATATTTTAGCGATTTTAAATAGTAGTTTAAGTGGGTATATTGTAATAAGGGTAGTAATAAAATATTAAATAACGATTTTATTATATTTTTTAAACGATTAGTATAGAATATAGGGTATAGAATATAATAAATCTATAGTTATTTTAAGAATACGAAGTTAGTAATAGAACGATTTAATAATATTAATAAAGAGTATAGGGAGTTGTATACTAACGAGTTAGTTAAGTATAAAGAGATGGGTATTGTATTTAGACGGCGGTAGAAAGTGTAGGTGGGAGCGATGGATTTATAAATATTAAATTAAATTATATATTAAAAATATTAAAAATACTATAAATATTAAAAGTACTAGAAGTATTAGAAGTACTATAAATTATATTTATCTATATAATAATACTAAAATGTTAAAAACCCCCCTCTTTCGCTATAAATCGATTTGTAATATCGTTATCCCTCGTTAGGACCGCTAGTAGTAATACTACCCGCTATAGAAGTAAAAGCTCTAGTAACGCTATATTTGAGTATAATATTAAATTGCAGGTTTAAAGTATATATTAATTAATTAAATTACAATAATAGGAGTTAGAAGGTATACTTACTATAGTTTAATTGTATTATTAGTACTATATATTTAATTTTAAAGAAGTTTTTAATACTATTTTTAAATACTATATAGAGGTTATAGTTAAACCTTAACCTTATAAATTACTTTGCTAATTATTTTCTAAGTACGAATATATCGGACGGCGCCTTTTTATTCCGGAACTTATTCTTTAAAGCGAGTAGAATTCTATATACTAGTATTATTTAAATTAATAATCTAATATAGTAACGCTTATAGAACGTTTTAAAGAATTTGGTAATAATTTCTTTAGCCGGCCGACTAGGTAGTATAGGGGGTGGCGGTAATAAACGAAGATTGAGAGTCGAAGGTACGGGCGGATATAATATAAATAATTCTCTAATTTCCTTCTTACCCTCGTTTTCTTCGCCCGCTACCAACGGCGGTACGATTAATAATAGTACTAGTAGTTAAATAGAGATTATAATTATTATAGAGATAGGAGGAGGGTTGGTATTAATATTAGTACGCTTAGTAGTAAGAATCTTACGATCGGTCGGGTACTTATAAAATACGGTAGTAAAATACTTTAATAGCGTATATAAATCGATAATTACTATTTTACCTAATAAGGGGAGAGCGCCTACTATATTATAATTATAACCGCTAGCGATTACCGAATTAGTAATAGAGTCGCTAACGGTATAAGGTAATTAAATTTAGGGATATTAAAAATAGGGAGAGAAATATTAGTATAATAGTAGGTATAGTAAGTATAGGGGAGGAGGGTATAATTGGTATAAACCTTTAAAATTGTCCTTCCTTAGTATAATTTATAGTAAATTATTTATAGTCTTTATATTAGTATTACTATTACTATTATTAATATTATTAATAATATTAACGTTAATCGGTAGATTATTACCTCCTCCTTTATATTTATTACTATTATCGCTAGTATTAAAGGCAATTACTACTTTATTATTTAATATATTTTATATTAATTCAAATAGTGGGCTAATTATTGTAGCCTTCCCTAGCGATATAGTACGTACCTATTTACTTATATTTTTAATATTGAGGTTATAATAGGTTATACTCCTATTTATAATATAGTACATTTAATATTTAATAGCCTTATTATAATTCTTATACTTATAATTAAAATTATTGAAATAGCGAGAAAACCACAACAACAATAACAACCATACTACTACAACTAAAGTAATGCATAAGAACTGTAGTTCTTAGTTGTCTAATTTGGTAGAGTAGTAGGTGATTTTCAAACCTTTCTAGATGGTCGAGATAGGAGGCATCGAGCTAGATATAATTCACTAAGGTTTTGTATCCGTTGAATGGTTAAATGTTCAATCGCTGCTGTAAAACGAAGATAGCTGATAGATCTTTTAATATCTTCTTCCTATAAGTAAATAGAGAAACGAGTGTATATTCCCTCTAGAAGGATGAAGGATTATTTAACATAATAAAATAAAAAGAGGCAAATAATTAGAGATTACTAAGAACTATTATTTTATTCAATTAAGAAATATTAAATTAAGACTAATTATTTAATATAATTAAAAAATAGAATATTGTAATAATCTATTATCTTATCCTTTTAAAGTTCGATATCCTATTTATCCCCTTTATCTCTTTTCTTCTTCTATTATCCCTATTTTTCTACCTTTTCTAATCTATTATCTTATTAAATTAGTCCTATATTTTTTTATCTTCTATTAATACTAATTATTTAATTCTATCTAGTCTAGAAAGTGTACCCTCTAATTTAATACCCTTATTAAAGGTTCGAAAAAAATTATTATAGAAAATAAATCAACGTATATATTCCTATATACCACCCTAAATTAAATCCTCCCTTTAAATTTTACAATAAGTCTCCTAAATAGACTTATTACTACTTATACATATATATATAATTAGCATTTTCCCCTATTATTCCTATTCCCCCTATATCCCCTTTTACCTTTACTAATTAAATTTTTTTCCTTAGTACTATTAGTAAGGAAACGATTATTTATATTTCTAATAATATCATTCTAGGTTATCCTAATAATTATTAAAAGTCCTCGTAGCCTTAAATAAATATTTAGATTAAACCTTTCCTTAAATTTTATTAGAATTTGGGTAAGTGTGAAAGCGTGATCCTACGAGAGATTCGACTGCAAGATTAGAAGCTACAAATTAAAGTAATATTAAGTGTAAAGAAGGAAGAGGAAGTAAATAAACGCTAGTATTGTAAATCCGGATATATAAGTCGGTTCTGCCAGTCGTTGCCGCCTTCCCGATCTGTAAGGTCTATCGATAAGAATATAAGCCTTATTCTATCCGATGTGTTATAGTGTACTCTATTGCCTAGTGGCTAGTGCTTTGGGCCTCGTTCGGCTATGCTATAATATTACCCCCCCTTTAGAAAGAAGGCTCAGCCCTAGAGCCGAAAGAAAATAAAAATAAAATAGAAAATAATTGCTAGTTATATAAAAGATCTTTGGGTTTATTACGATACTTACTTTAATCTGATGTGTCGTGCGTATGTAGACCGATAAAAGTAAAAAAAAATTTCCTTCTAATTGGAATTGAACCGATTATTTTCTTAGTAGAGGATAGATGCCTTCGAACCTTGGTATATCGTTGTGCAACCTTGTGGGTTGTTACGCTACACTACTATACTATATAGTTAAGGTTACGGTCGGTATTTGTTTGGTTATTCTTCTTCCTTTATTAACTTCCTTTTTAGTAATTTATTTACTTCCTCCTTACTCTACGTATTTTCAACTTCGTTGTCCTTACTTTTAGATAGTTGTCTTTTGGATATTTCTTTATTAATTTACCGTTGTGTAATGCTTTTAATTATATTCCCAATCTCTTTAGCGGTCCTAGTTTATTTAGATTACTTTTATAAAATTTTGCTAATTTCTCTAGAGTATTTTTAAAGTACTCTATCCGATACTATTCTAGGTTAGAGTCTTAGCCCTTCTAAATTGCTTAATATTGTAAGATATTACCTATTAGTTTATATATTAGAATCTCCTCTACTTCCTATTCTTCTACCTCTTCTCTTCCCTCTTCCCTAATTATTATCCTTACTAGGTTTTCGTTAATTTAGCCGGGCAGTAGATTGCTTAAGTCCCTTTATAATCGATCTATATAGTAGATTCTATTGCTACGCTATCCTTTAGGTAAGTTTAATTCGTAGGATACGCTTTTTATTCGTATAATAGTATAAGGGATTCTAGTTAGTAGGAAATCCAATTTATTATTGGGGCGGTCTATTATCTAATCCTTTTTTATAATAAAAATTTTATCTCCTATTTTGAAATTAGGAACCCTCTAGTGCTTATTAATTTATTTTATTTATTATTTTTACGCTTTATTAATAGCCTTCCTTACCTATTTATATGATACCGGAATGGTATCGCTAGCGTCATCACATGTCAGATCACCTGACTGGATAGCCCAACCGCTCGGCTTGGTTCAATTAAACCAACCGCTCCGGCGGGAACCCACCCACGTAAGTGGGTCTGTAGATTAGATAAGGCTTGCGTGCCTCTCTAAAGTCAACCGACCGTACGCAAGCTTCCTGCTTTGGATTCTTTTCTAGATTATTACTTTATATATATTCAATTAAGATATATATTATTACAATGTTCAAATACCTTCTCAACGGTATTAAATGGTAGTTGCAATTTTGATTGCTTAATTTAAACTAAACTATACTATTATTACCGACCGGCCTTAATTAAGAAGGTATTAGGCGATGTCGTATTGAACGATAGAAGATTACTTCTCTCTTCTAACGAAGATAGGAAGTATCCGAAGGTACGTAAGACGAATTTAGGTATTCTTACGATTATATAATTACTTTTCCGATTTAAGGAGAGCGTTCTATTTATTTAAAGAATGTAATCTATCTCCCTTCCTCTTTACGGCGAACTTGGGTAACCGTGAAGAATCCCCGACGATACGACGAACTTAGGTAATTATAAAGTTAACTATTTACTCTACTCTACCCTATACGGCGAACTTAGGTAATTGTATATTACTACTTAGATTCCAGATTTATTTAGATATTAAAGGTTTCCCCTACTACCGAACTTGGGTACGTAGTAGTATTTTCTCTCCTATCTGATTCTTAATTATGTACTTCCTTCACTTTTAATACCGGTCGTTATTGTAAAATTATACTTGAGCTTATATTTATTCAACGTACTTTAATTAAAATACCCGGCTCCTTCGTCGAATCCGACGATTCGAAGTTGGGCTTTCGAAATATCCTCCCTACTTTCGAGGTTAGGTCTAGCCCTCCAAATCTTCGGCGATTCTGTAACTATAATAGTTTGGTAAATATTTTAGATATTTAAAACGAGTATATTTGTAATATGGAGGCTGATATTGAATATATCGAAAGCGAAGTTAATTTCTATTAACCCAATTACGAGCCGGATGAATTTTATATTATAACTGCTATTGAGCCCCGCGGTAAGCCTTTACCGACCTAAGTCTATACCCCTTTAGTTACTAACCCTTATTGTAAAATGCGATATCCTTCTATAAGTTATTTACGTTACAAGATAGTTGCCGATCGAGATATAGTTAAATTATTAGGGCCCTCAAATTAAATTGTATAAATAAGAGTCAATCGAGACTTTAGAATTATAAGTCTACTATATAGTAACTTAAATAAAGTTCTTTTTATAAAACTTACTAAGTTTAGAAATAATAAAGAATCGATTAAATATTTTAATATTAAACTTAATAGATAAATTAATATTCTATTTAATTAAATTACTTTATATTTAATTAGTATTTAAAACTCCCTAAATAAAGATTGTAAGAAAATTAAAGGTATATTCGTAGGGTAAATAGATAAAATTAGTAATATATTAGTAGAGTAGTTAAGAAGTATTAGGGAAATAATTAATTAAGTAGATAAAGAAAATGAAGTATTAAACGATTTATAGCGCCGCAAGGTTAGCGGCGACTTTCAAAAGGCTTTGAACGATTAAATTGACGTTTAGAAGAAGTATTTGGAAGTTACGTTAAATAATATTATTAAAAAATTAGCCAACTAATAGAAGGAGACGGTTAAAATTATTATAGAAAATATTACTAAATAAATTAATAGCGTTCGTACGGAGGTAATAAAGGAAATTCGAGAGGAGGTATTGAGAGGACTATTTAATAATTTGTATATTCCTCCCAATCCTATCCGAGTATAGCCGGAAAAGGATTAAGGCCCTTCTACTCCAATTAAGCTATTATTAGCTAGAATGACTACCTATGAGGCTAATAATATTTTCGGCGTACCCTTCGAAATTATAATGTATAACTAATTGGTTAAGATAATCGTTAAAGATAAAGTGAAAAAGGGTAGGATTTAAACCTTCCAAGCCTCTATAGAAAGTATACTTAAGGAAGCCCCTTATAAGGCTTTATTTCTAATTAACCCTTTCCGAGACTATGCTTTATTTATTAAAGGTAGGTAGAATATCGACGAAATTATTAAGTTAAAAATAATCTTTACCCTATCTAAAATAAGAGCGACCGTTAATATAACCCGGATTTAATCCGTACCCCCTTAAGTTATTAACCCGCCTACGATTTAACTTATTAGAGGAGTATTAGTACTTCCCCCTACTAAGGTTTGGACGTTATATTAGTTCCGAAGACCCGGTATTAATTCTTAGGCTTTATTTATTGGTTCCCCTGCTAAGCCTATCGTTATTTTAGATGATATTCCGCCCGAATAGATATTAGGCGACGCCGATACTATTTATAAGGACGACGGCCCTTACTCCGGTGATAATGGAGGAGAGTTACCGAATTTATTAGACTCCCCGCGTGGCGGCGGAGGAGGCGGGAACGGTCGTTCACCCCGTACTCCGATTGGTCGCCAACTATACTTATACTAAGGTGGAAGCGGACTACTAACCTCCCCTGGAGGAGGAGGAGGAGGAGGCGGCGGCCCTCTAAGCTATAATGGCGGATAATATCGCGGATTTAGCTACGATAACGACGACGAGGATTTTAAAAAGGTTAAATGGGAAGATATTGGAAGCTTCGACCTTAACGGATACGATTTTAAGGATTAAGGTATCGTTAATGATAGTAAGTATACTATATATACCGACGTTTATACTTTTCGCGAGCAAGTACTATCTTTTATTATTAATACTAAGTAAAGGTATTTAATAAGTAAAATAAATAAGCAATTTACGCGTTTGTTCTATATTTGTTTGGCGGGTATAGTTCGTATTTAGTAGATAGTAGAAATAAATAGCGGTATTAAGTTCAATTGGAAAGAGAAGGGTATTTATAAATTATTAGATTGTTTAATTTTACGCTTTTTACTAGACTCCGCTATAGCTATAGTGAAATTTACTAGAGGCCGGTTCTACCTCCGTAATATTAATAATAATTATAGCGTTCTTACCTACTACGTTCAAAAGTAAATATGATATATTAAAGTTATAGGTACCCTAACTAAAGATAATACTAATTAGTATAGAATTATAATATAAATCTGGTTAAGTATAGACCTCCGAGTTAAATAATATTTGAGAGCCCTAATAGAAGGCGAATCGTTGGCTAATTATATATAGTTAATTATAGCGTTACGAGTTGTATTTGCGGCCGTAGTTAGGCAGGAATCCAATTCCAGTAGTAACTAGTCGAGTTTTAATAACTAATTAAGTATCGACTCCCGCTCTTATAATTATAATAGAAGCTAAGACCGCAACCGCGACCGAAGTTAAAACCGCAGCCGTAACTAAGATCGCTATTGTAATTAGGATTGCAATTGTAATTAAGGACGCAATTATGACTGTAGCTGCGATCGAAATGGCTCTTGCGAATAAGGTATAGTACGAGACCGAAGCTAAGATTAATACTGTGATTAAAGTTGCGATTGCGACCTCGTATACGATAGAAAGGCGTACGATTGTGCTTACTATGTTAAAGAGAGTAGAGCTGAGGAATTAGATTCCGATGCGGACCTTATAGATAATGTAATAGCGTATCTAGTCTTGGAATTAATAAAAAAGTGTTAAAAGTGCTCTAAGTGCTTCAAGTTTCGAAAAGGCAAAAAGGAATACCGGAGGCGTTGTGTATCCTTGCTAGCTGCTAAGGCCGAAAAGTTTAGGACTCTATTATTATTAGTACCCGAATAGTGGATATATGGTTATTGTAAGACTAAATGCGAATTATGTAATAGGTTGTTCTAGTACTTTAAGAAATATTAGTTGGCCGCGGAAGGAAGGTTGAAGGGAGAAGAACCGAGATTTATTCCTTGCGTTACCCTAATTCCTATTAAGATAATAGCCCCGATGAAAATTCGTGAAGTATGTAATATAATTTCCACTTTTAATATTAATAATAGCCCTATTTCTAATTATACCTATATAAGAGTAAATGCCCGCCTATTTTTCGAAGGTAGTCTAGTGGAGGTATATATAGATTTAGGTATAGGAAGGACCCTTATTAGAAGGCGATTTTTAAAGATTTTAGAGTATACGGTCGAAATAAGGTACGTTAAAGTAAAAGGAGTAGGAGGGAGATCGGTTAATATTTCCGAATGGGTAACGTTTAGAATTTATTTCGAGGAATATAATAAGAAGGGTAACCCTACCTTAATAAAGTTTATAAAAGGAGCCTGGGTAATCGACGAATTAGAATCTAACGTCCTGTTTGGAAACGATTTCTTGTACTCGTATGCCGCTAATACGGACTATAAGTTAGAAACTATTATATTCTAGAATTTCGACGACTTTTAGGTCGATTTTATCGTGTAAGCTAATTCGAAGCTATGCTTCTGGAAGGTTATAATTGTTAAAAAGACTACGGTTATGCCTAGTTAGTCCGGATATATCCTAGTCTAGTATAAGCTGCTCCCTAAAGGAAGAAGTTTTATACTAAACTCTAAGTATATAGCGGTTGCTAACGCGGTGGTAAATTCGAAATCCCCTTCTGTAATATTCGTTAGTAATATTACTAAGGGAGTCCTAGTAATTCTAAAGAGATTTTACGTGGGTAGTATTATTGAGGCTACCGATAGTGGATATTTTATATTGTCCGAAGGAATGATAGCGGATTTAGCCGCTACGGCGTAGACGGAGATATCGCTAAATTACGAATTCGAGGTTCTTATAATCCGAGTATTTAATGTAGTAGACGAGGCTAATTGTAATATTAAATTCCTATATAGATTACCCCCGGGCAAGTACGATTATATTAATAATATAACGGACGAAGAAATTCTGGCCGAATTCGTAGTGGAATTTACGGACGAAGATGTAGCGTACGAAATTACCGAAATATTAGACGGTATAGTAGACGTGGAGATATTGCTACTAAAAGTAAGCGCCGAAAAGTATTTAATGTTGGGATTTAAAACTTCCGAAAATTTACCCGAGAAAGTTATAGAGAGGGGTATTTATATATATATGTAAGATCTAGTTCTCGTGCGCGAGGTTGAGCGTATTATCGATAAACATCCTTCTTTGTAGGAAGAAGGAGGCGTTATTTTAATAAAAGAGGAGGATATAATACGAATACTATTAGTAGAAGGTTAGTAAAACTAGTGTATCCGGGTAAGATCCTACCTATTGAGTAAGAAAGACTGAGAAGTCCTAGACTAAGTTTTCGGCTTATTATATAAATAAAGTAAAATAGATTGGGTTAACCGTACAATACTTTTTATTTATCCGGTCTTTGTAGTCTGGCGAACTGTTAAGGGCTAATAGAAAGGCTGTATTGTAATAGACCTTCGAACCTTCAATAAAGTTACGGTTCCCGATAATTACCCTCTACCGTTATAATTAGAGGTTATTGCGTCCTTTAGAGGTAAGAAATTTATAATTATTATTGATGCTACGGCCTTTTTCTATTAATTCGGCGTCTAGCTATAGTATTGGGATCGATTGACCTTTATTAACCTACGAGGATTGGAATAACCTAATATCGCTTTAATAGGCTACTATAATTCTCTAATATACGTATAGAAATTTATAGATTAACTATTAGCAGCCTTTTCGGTATTTTACTGCGCGTTTATTGATAATATTATTATTTTTTCCGATATAGTGGAGGATTATTTGAGATATTTGAGGTAAGTGTTTGATCTTTTTATATTAAAGAATATTATATTTTCCCTAAAGAAGTCGTATATTATTTACCCGAACGTAGAGCTACTCGGTTTTAAAGTTGATGTATTTGGCCTTTCGATTACGGACGAGAGAATAGCCGCTTTTAAGAATTTGGAATTCCCTAATACTTTAAAATCCTTAGAGAGGTATATAGGCGTATTAGAATTTATCCGATACTTTATACTATACTATACTAAATTAGTAGAGCCTTTATAAGAAAGGAAAGTCGCTTTACTAGTAGAAGGTTGTAAGATAGGTGCTATTATTGTAAGGAACCTAGGAAAGAGAGTTAATTACTATATAAAAACCTTATATACCCTTACTGATGTAGAAAGGTAGGCCTTCGAGATTATTTAAAAGGCGATATATAATAATATAAAGTTATATTACCTAGATTTCGATAGATAAGCTTTCTTGCAAATTGATGGATCTTTGGAGCGGGGTTACGGTATAATAATGTACTATTTGAAAGATAGCTATATTTGGGTTTCCGGAAAACCGATTCTAGCGAATTAAGTTATCCCTATTATGTTTCTGAGTAAGGTTTTAAGTAAAGCGGAAATACGGTACGGCCCATTTGAAATAGAGGTCGTGTGCTTTGTGTGGGTAGTTAAGCGATTACGTACGTTAATCTACTTTTATAATTACTCCGTTATTGTATTGATAGACTACGCCGCTACTAAAGGTATATGCGAATAAATAGTCTTGGATACCTCCTCAACCGATTGTAGGAACCGCAGGTTTATTAACGCCTCTATATATCTGTTGTAATACGACTTTAAAATCTACTATATTACTAGTAAGTTTAATTTCGTTCTTAATACTTTGAGCCGACTACCTGTAAAAGGGGATAGTTAGGGGCGGTTAAACGAAGTATTAGTTTTAGATTAAGTTTGGGTAGATTAAACCTACTTTGTAAAGGTAGAGGTGTAGATAGTATTGGAAATTAGGAATATATTTATTAAAGGATACGAAGCGGATATTAAGTTCGGACCTATTATAACCGAGTTGCGAAGTTACCCGAGTGCTACTGAGGTTGATGGCGTTATTTCTTGCGCTGGGTACCTATTTGAGATTGTAAACGGATTAATGTATAATATTAACCTAATAAATAAAGTAAGACGGCTCTACGTTCTAAAGAATATAGTGGCAATTATTTTGAGCGTTGTGTACGACGAAAAGTATTATTTTAGAAGAGACCGAATAATGTACGATCTTAAAGAATACGTTATAGTTCGAAAGATATAAATAGTTAAGGATTATATTTAGTACTGCCTAGCGTATTAGTTTAACTGTATAGATAGGGAAGTTACAGCCGGAGACTACTAGTCGGTAAACCCCGAATATACCCTGCCTATAAGAATTATAGTACTAGACTTTATTACCGACCTGCCTAAAGTACTAGTATTGGGAACGTTGTGGTACCTTCCGGGATTCGACTTTTTCGATATATTAATGCCGGTATTATATTATACCTCCAAAAGATATTGCTTTATTCCGGGATATTGTACCTATACGGCTGAGGATTGGGGTAGAGTGTTAGTTAGGGACTTGATTTTGAGCGATTGGGGGTTTCTATAGGGTATTGTATCTAACCGAGACTGAAAGTTTATATTGAGAATATGGAAAGGTATATAGATAGTACTAGGAACTAAACTATTAATAATTATTATATACTACCCTTAAGGCAATGGTATAGCCGAGCAATGGAATTAAGACGTAGAAATTGCTATTCGTTTCTATTATTATACGGCGCCGGAATCCAATTGGGTGGAGATATTTCCGAGCTTATAATAGAATATGAATAGTGTATATTTAGAACCTATTAAATCGTCCCCGTATAAGTAATTATTCGGATTTAAACTACTTGGTCTATTGGACCTGATTGTAAAGAAGGATATCCTGGATACGTTTGAGTAATACTAGGTATTAAGAGATAGTTTGAGGGAAGATGTGTAATTAGTAATAGTTTTTGTGGCGGTTAAAGTAAAGAAGCGATATAACGAGAATTACCGATAAGCTTCCTTTTTAATTGGAGATAAGGTATTCCTTAAATTGTATAAAGGATACTATTTACCCGGCCGTCCCTCTAGGAAATTCTCCTAATAACGAGTTGGTCCGTTTATTATTATTAAGTGAATTAGTAACTTAGCTTACTAATTGGATTTGCTACCCGAAATGGCCGTCTACCCCGTTATTTCAATAGTTTATTTCAAACGGGCGCCGCGCGATAGCGATCCCTTTAATCGAATATAACCTCCCCCCGGCCCGATTGAAGATAGCCAGAGGGACTTAGACGACGAGGGAGAATATAAGATGGATGTGATCCTAAATTACGCGGAAGATAAGAAGAATAGTGGATGGAAATATTTGGTGAAATGGACTGGCTATAGCTATGATTGTAATAAATACCTCCCCGAGAAGGAAATGAGAAACGCCTAGGAGCTGGTAGCTGAATATTGGGAACGCTTGGGAGGGTCGTAGAAGGCTAGGGTATTACCGCGAAAAAGGAGGGTCTATTTTGAGTAAGATGAACCGAAGGAACTAGGAATGAGTAAGGAAGTGGCAATGCGCAAGGCTCCTACGCATGGTTGGAATTTGAGACCCAGGAAGCAGTAAAGGTATTTATACCTATATATATTAGTTAAACTATTAAGGATAGTAGTATTTCGTTTTAGTAGCCGGGATTTAATATTAGAATGGTATCGCTGGCGTTATTACATGTCAGATCACTTGACTGGATGGCCCAGCCGCTCGGCTTGGTTCAATTGAACTAACCGCTCCGGCGGGAACCTACCTACGTAAGTGGGTCTGTAGATTAGATAAGGCTTGCGTGCCTCTCTAAGGTCAACCGACCGCACGTAAGCTTCCTGCTCTGGATTCTTTTCCAGATCATCACTTTACACATATTCAATCAAGACACATATTGTCACAACGTTCAAATACCCTCTCAACGGTATTATTATAGTATCCTTTTAATATTTCTAATAATTTTTGAGCTTTTGTTTATTGTAATTAGCTTTTAACTATTATAGTCCGTTAATATTAGTCGAAAGGAAGGTTTATTGGAAATCCGAAGGAGACTTCGTATAGTATTAAATTATTTAGGCTATTGTAAGGGAGAGTAGCTTAAATTGCGTTTAAAGTAGGTATAACCGTTGCCTAATTATTTTAGTTGTAGTTGACGAATGGTCGGAGACGTTAGTTTATATATTAGTTTATAATTTCTATTTAGTTAATTATTTAAGAGTATTTTGTAGAGTTTAATTTTTAATCGATCTTTAATATTATATTTAGTTCCTTTGTAAAATTAGATATAAATTATAGTCCTTTATTACTAGTAACGTCCTTAAGTAGGCTATATACCCAATACGGACCGGTATAGTATAATTAAATTACTTCCTTCGCTATTACTATATTATAGTAAGGATTATACTATAATACTTTCAATAACCGGTCTACTATTACTATTAAATTATTATAATTGTACGTTTTTTCCTTAGGTATTAATTTAAAGTCGATTATTAAGGAGTATTAGGTCCGGCTATTTTCGTTTATCGGTTAAAGGTAGAATAGTCTAGGGGTTTTATTGCGAGGTGCTTTTAAGGACCGATAGACCTAGTAATTATTTACGTATTAATTTACGTCCGTCGTTATTCTTAGCTACTAGTATTATTTAAATAATAATTTTCTTATTTTATTCCGTCCTAAGTAGGCTATTATTAGTAATTTATAATATACTTTAATAATTCTCGTATATAAATAGTCTTTATTTAATACTATTAGCCTCTAGTTTTTTAGTAAGAGCCTATTTTAAGTGGAGAAGTAGGGGTCTACTAACTATATTCCTATCTTTAACCTATATATAGATAATAATTCTTCGGTTCGGTTAGTTTCTAGTAGTTCGTTTACTAGCCGGAATAGGGTAGTAGTTTCTACTACTTCCTTAGGAATTTCTATTTCTATTTCGAAAATAGCATTGAATTTGGCCGTTGGGGTGTCTACTTTATTTCCTATATATACGAAATAGCCGTTATACGGTCTAAGGATTCTTAGGGTCCTCTAATCGTCTCTCTTTTAGAATATAGTCTTTAAATCTTTTATTTTATAAAATAATATATCAACGATTATATTATCCTTATTAAGGTAGTATATTATTTCGAACGTATATTCGAATAGTAATTCTACCTATATTATTTACTTTAAATTTAATAATCTTTTAGTAGAAAAATATTCTAACGCTTAATAGTCGGTAAGAATTACAAATAAGCCGCTTTTTAATTCGGGTCGCCAGATTTTGAACGCTTTAATTATTGCTAATAGCTCTTTATTATAGACTAGGTAGTTTAATTCGGCTAGTACTATTATTTCCGAATAGAATATTATAGGATATTAATCGTTATTTATCTTTTATAATAGTACTCCTACGTATATACCGTCTAAAGTATCCGTTTCTAATTTAGTTTTACGTCCGTAGATAAAGTGCGTTAAGACCGGGGCGTTAATTAGTATTTATTTTAGGGTATTAAAGGTAATTTAGTATTCCTTAGTCTATTCGAAAGTTTTATCCTTTTTTATAAGTATAGTAAAGGGGCGGGCGAATTTTCTAAAATCCTTTACGAATTTGTAGTAAAAATTGTAAAATCCTAAAAACGTTTATATACTTTTAAAGTTCTTTAACTATAGTTAGTATTATACCGCTACTACCTTTTTAGGGTTAATTATAATACTATCCGTACTTACAATGAATTTTAAGAATTTAATTTTAGTAACGTAGAATTTGTATTTCTTAATATCCGTTTATAGTTTTACTTTACGAAGGCGTTATAGTACCCTTTTAATGTAAATTTTATATTCTTTTAGGTTTTGTGAAAAAATAAATATATTATCGATATATATATTATAGAAATCCTAGAATCCTATTAATTCGCTATTAATAAACTGTTAGAAGGAGGAAGGGCCTCTATATAGACCGAACGAAAATACTTTGTAGTAGTAGGCTCCGAAGTTCGTTCTAAAGGTAGTTAAATCTTTTTAGCCGGCCGCTATTCTAATCCGGTGGAAGGTTTAACGGATATTAATCTTTATAAAGATCTTTATTTAATTAATGCGAGCTAGGGTTTTTTTAATTAAAGGGAGGGGGTAATAGTCCTTCTTCGAAATAGTATTTAGTTTCTTATAGTTTATATAAAATTAGAGGCCCTTACTATTCGTTTTAGGGACGAATAATACCAGCGCCGCTTATAGCATTAAATTCGCTTTAATAAAGCCTTTTTATAGGCTTTCGGTAATATATCGACAATACTCCTCTAGCTCCTTTAGAGTTATACAATATAATAGGTTAACTCCTAATTATTCGGTATATTACCCGTCCTCTAGTGTAATTACATAATCTACTCCTAATTTATATTTAGGTAGGATATTTAATTAAATTTTACTAAAGATTTCTAATTTTTTATTATTATAATAGTTAATAGGGACTTTCTCTAAAATTATTCGTTGGATATTTTCTTCGTCGTCTACTAGCGCCTCCTTGCCTTAGATTTCTATTCTTTTCAATTTAATTAGGCCCTCGATTTTATAGAAATTTATTAATTCAGGCTTGGCTCTTCTCTTATAGATATAATAATTAAAAATCGTAGTATTTATTATAGTTAGGTTAAGCAGCCTCGCTTTTACTTATCCTTATTCCTTTTTTAAACGGTATAGGCCTCTTTCATTTTTGTAGGGGAATAGTAAGGATAATTTAAATATAGTACTCTTTTTTTAGTTTTGGGGAGCCTCTATACCGATTTTATCGTTTACCTTCTACTTTTAGAATTCTCTTTCTATCCTCTATAATTCCTTTCCTTAATAATTATTCGTTAATAGACGGCGAAGTTGTTGCCGGCCGAGGTTCGTAGATTTCTAATCCCTGTAGTCGTCCTCTTCCGTCTCCTCTTCGTCGGTATTCCTCCGTAGTACTTCCTCTAGCTCCGCTATACGAGCCCGGATTAATCGGTTTTTATCTTATTCTATCCCCATTCGGCATTATTAGTCTTCTTTTATTATTAATTTCTCTTTACGCTCTATATCCCTTTAATAAATTAGGTCCTTTATAGGAGGTCTGGATCGGCCTACGTCGATATCCTTAATGTTGGGTATTGGGACGATATCCAGCCGGAATAGTAATTTTCCTCTACAATAGTCGGATAATACATTGTATTTAATTAATTATATTTTTCCTATTATTATATCTCTCTTTAAATTTAGTAATACTATTAATTATTGGTCTTTGAATGTAATTCCTTCTATTTGTAAGTGCCCCTTTAGAGTTCGTTTAATAACATTTAGTTTAATTTTCTTATATAGAGTAATTAACCTTAATTCGAAGTTATTATATTAGGGTAGTTGAAGGTATTTTAGTAATTTGCTAGCGAAAGATTGATTTATAATTAGGGATGTATTTGCTCCTATATTTACTAGTATACGTCTTATCGAAATAGATATTCTATTATTTATTATTATATAATTAATTAAAAAAGATTTTCCTCCTTTTAAATACTTTCCGAAGTTAAAGTTGGGGTAGGTTTTATTGCTTTAATTAATATAGTTATTAATACTATTAATAGATACTTCCCTTAGGAGGGAATTTAGTATTCTTAGGGTATTTAATTTTCTAAATCTTCTAAATCCATTTAATTACCTTCCTCGTCGTTAAGGCTATCTCCTAAATTTCTATTATCCTTTTAAATTTCCTCTTAGGATATTAAGGTCGGGGGTCTTTAAATTTTATTAGTAATAGCGGTTAATTGAGCCTCGATAGTATACTTAATTTTAAATTTATTAGAGTATTAGTCCGATAAGTGGCCTACTTTCCGGTAAAAGAAGTATTTCCCTTCTACCCAGAGTTTTTTTATTTTATTTAGTAACGGTCGGTAATACTTAGGGGTATTAATATTAGGAGTCTTTAATAGAAGCTTTCCTTGGCGGTTGCCGGAGGGGCTTTTAAATAATGCGTTGCGCGAGGCTAATTAGTAGGTCGTAGATTTCCCTCGGTTCCTTATTTTCTCTACCTTTAGTTAATTACTCTTATTTAATAATTGTAGTAAACGTACGTATTAATCGAACGTTTTATTAGGGTTGAAGTATATAGCTTCGCCCGCTATTCTCAACGCTTTAATTACTTTGCGGCGGAGGTTACATTTCTAGAATTCCTTCGGGATATAGCTTTATTCTATTAGGCGGATAAATATTACTTTAAAGTTTTAGAATCGGTCGGAAATTTTTATTTATAGGTCTTTAAATTCTTATATAGCCTTTTCTATTAAATTATAATTATAGTAATTATATTAGAAATAGGTTAGGAGATTATTTATTATATTAATTAGGTTAGGATAAGTATTATTAAAGTAAGGGAGGATATTATCTATAATTATATTACCTAACCGACTTATTACCTCGCTAATTCGGGCTTATTTATTTGCGAAGTAGTCGGAATTAATTCGAAATTTATTTTTTATTTAAAAGTATTATATTTCGAAGGAGATTTTATCGGTAACTTTATTATTAAAAGTCGGGACGTCCACCTTTATTAATTTATATTTAATAGTTCGTATTCGGCAGTTAACGCTTTCAATATTCGTTATAGGGGTAACGCTACGTTGGTATTTGGGATTTTATAATTTTCGGAGGGATTGTCTAAATCCATTAAAGTAGTAGGAATTTCCCGAATTATTACTATTATCGTCATTATTATTTAAAAGGTTATTACTAGGCGGAGGAGGGTTATTACGTAGGCGGGTCCTTACCTTACATTTATTAACTACAGTCCTTGGAGAGGTTAAATCTTTTTTACCACTATACTTTTTTCCGTCGGTGTTTAGAATTTCGGGTAAATACGTAATAGAACCTACTTCCGGAAATATATTTCGTAATTGGGCTATAGGTACGCCGTTTGTCTATATTATCGACGCAATAGTATTTTAAAAGTACTAATTTTATTCCTTTAAAATTATTAATTCGTTAGTAAGTTGTATATTCTCGTTAGTCCTTTATTAAGTAGCCGCTTCTATTACTTAACAAATAAAATATACTATCTAAGAATCGACGCATTGAATATTATTATCCGCCTTTTTAAATATATTAATTAAATTGTTAATTAAATTGGCGTAAGATTGAACTAATAGTATACGGGCGCAGATTTCCTACTATATAGCTTCGGGATCCTTACTATATACAATATTAAATTAGGTAAGGTTAATTTCGCCACTCAATATCCTAATAATAACGGAGTCTTTATTCATTTTTATAAAGGGTTAAAAGTATATAGTATCGAGCCTAGCTACTTAATAAATTTCATTAAAGGTTTTATATTATTCTATAACGTTTTTATATACCTTCTAGAATATATAATAGTATTTAGGGTTCAAGGCAACGGAATAAATTTCTTCGGCGAAGGTATTATATATTTCCTCTAAAGACAAAGTTGCGTTAGGTTCTTCGTTGTCCCCTTCCTCTATTAGCGGTAGTTAGGGTAAATTATAGGCACTAGTTAATTAGCGTCTAATTTGAATTATTAGAGTCCAATAGCGTTTATTTATATAGGGGTCTAGGTTGAAGTTGACTATTCGTACTCTAAATTTCGTAATTTAGTAAGGGCTTCGTACTATTACCTTTTTAAAAGATGTAGGGGTAGTCCCTAAGGGGGTTTTAAACTTCCCTTTAAATTAAACTTATTATAGTACGAAGAAGGGTCTTCTTTTAATACTTTTAGGAGTAAGTAATAGGTTAATTTCCGGAAGTAAAGAGTTACTACCTTCGTTTAGGCTTTAGTTTAAATTTAAGTATTCTTCGAAAAGGGATTTTTCTTATTTAAAATAATACGTAGAATCCTCTATTTTATTATTATCGTCGTCTATCTTTATATAAGAATAGAAAGACAATAGAGTTTCCTATTGTTAGTTTAAAGGCCTAATTAACCTCTTAACGCCTTTAGGTTGGTAGGGGGTTTTTAGTTTCGAATAGGACGCGGGCTAGATAGTATTAGGGCTATTATTATTATTAGCGTTCCCTTAGTAGATTTCCTTCGCTATAATATTAGATTAGGCGCATAAGGGTCGTAGCAATTCGGTTTAGGTTCCTTTGTAATATTTCGTTCGATTCGAGTATCTTTGTAATTAGGATGTTTAATACCGTCCTTAGTTAAAGAAAGGATAATACTTAATATTATATAAAAGTATAATCCTACGAGAGATTCAACTGTAAGATTAGAAGCTATAAATTAAAGTAATATTAAGTGTAAAGAAGGAAGAGGAAGTAAATAAACGCTGGTATTGTAAATCCGGACATATAAGTCGGTTCTGCCAGTCGTTGCCGCCTTCCCGATCCGTAAGGTCTATTAATAAGAATATAAGCTTTATTCTATCCGATATACTATGGTGCACCCTATTGCCCAGTGGCCAATGCTCTAGGCTTCGTTCGGCCATACTATAATAGTAAGGTTATTCGGATTATAGCTAGGAAGGCTATTTAATTTATACTTTATATAGCGAATAGGATAGATTAAGGAGTTTATTATAAATTTATAGGAATTAAAATTAAGTAGTACATCCGTAGCTATCTTATTAGGTATTGGGCTTCGGCCTATAATAAATATCTCTCTTATTAAGTAGAAGCTTTCAAATCTAATTACTAGGGATAACCCTTATTACGAAATAGGTATAGGGGTTAATAATATACGCTTATACTAAGAGGAATTAGAGGGAGTAAACGGGTTTAGGGTCCTCTTAAAATTTAAAGGGATTGGGGATTAATTAATCTTTCTTACTTAAGTAGGCATTTATATTAAACTTATAGGTAATCCTAAACTACCTAGTAAATTAATATTTTTAGGAACTAATAGAATTCTATTTTCTAATAATAGTTTAAAGTTTCTTATATTCCTAAGCGGTAGAGGAATTCTCAATTATATCCAATTTATTAAAATATTAAGGGAAAGAGTATTAATTCTTCTAGAAGGGTTGGATATAATTAATATTAAACTATAGCGTATTTAATTATCGATATTTAACTAAATAAAAGTACTCCGTTTCCTAATTAATTAAGGATTTAGAAGTAATAATATCGTTAAATAAGACGAAATTAGAGTAGAAGACGGCTAATTCGTTATTTTAGAACTTTATAAACGAATTATAATCTATCGAAGCGGAATTAGAGTTGATTATTGAGAAGAAATTGTAGGCGGGGGTAAATAAATATTACTAGAGGAAGAAGTTAATTTTCTAACTTCTCTTTATTATATTATAGAAGTAGGAGAGGAAGAGTTAGACGATAATAAATTAAAAGATAAGGAACTTTCATTACTATTTTTATTAATAAATATTATTAATATATATTAGAATAGAAGAAGGTTAATAAGGGTATTAGGGCTATTATATAATTAGTACCGAAAAAAGATCTCTATACCTCCTAATCCTTCCACACATTGCCCTTCATTTAACTCTTTATTATTCTTCTAAGTAAGATAATTCTTTAGCTAAATAAAATACTAGGGCCTTTTTTTATTACTGTATATATATTTATACTACTAGGATAGGAAGTTAGTTAATCTATTATCGACTATATATAGTACTTTAAATTTAGATTTATAAAGTAGGCTATTGGAATATTATTACTTTATTTATAAAGTATTATAAATTATTCTCTAGTACTATCGTACTATAACGTTCTCTCTCTACTCCTAATTAAACACCGTATAGTACTTCTATATTATACTTTATTACTAAATCTTTAATTTTAGTATTTAAAAGTTTAAATTATATTCTACTAATTTTATTCTTACAACTTCTACCACTATCAATCCACAGATTTAATTAGAGATTTAAGTAACGAATTCAATTTATTAAATAATAAAGCTTAAATTAATTTTAAATATTTTCTAAATATTAAAACTTTAAAATAATAAGATTAAAGCTACTTTTATATCCTATAATATAAAATCTTCAAAATTAGAATTATAGTAATCCTATTAACCTACTAACTAATTAAAGATAGCTACCGAGAAATAGTAATTCTCAAAGTAGATAGGAATTACTTAAAACCTCTTTTCTTTTATAAGTAATCGAATATTATTCGGATTATTTATAAACCTTAAAGTCCTACCGTTGAATTATATATACTTATTTAGTATAAAGATTATTCTTACCCCTTTTTTAATTACCTATAAAAGTAGGGCAACTAAATTATTAATATAAATATAGGTATACTTATCGATACTATACTAAAGGTCGGTTAAGCGTACTATAATCCGTTTCCAATTATAAAAACCTTTATTATTAAATAGGAAAGCGCCCACCTAATTAGATTATAATCTATTATAAAAGATCCTACTAAATACTTTATTAAATTTTAATTCCTTATAAGGTATTTTGAAGTTATATTACTAATCTAACTAAATACTACTTAATTCGGAATGTTCTAAAGGTATATATCTATTCTTTAAATTTAAATTTCGAAGGGAGCTAAAGTATATTTTATAATATTAGAAGTTATTCTTATATCTTAAGATCCAATTATATAATTAATTTATTTTTATAATATATAGCCATACTTTAATCCTTTATAATAAATTAGGAAAGGATCCCCAACAATCTTATACGTACTAATTAATAAAGCTTTAATATATTATTAATATCGGCTCAAGCGCTTTATTCGTATTAGGTCGAAGTATTCGATTAATAAGTAGCTAATTAAATATAAGTTTAATAGCTTCTTTAATCTATTTCTATTAAAAGTTTTTTAATAACGTAGTTACCCGGTTATTAAGATAGTTTATAATTAATACCCTACCGTAGCCGTATAAAAATTGAATACCGTAAGTAACAATAAACTATTAAGGTTATTTACTATTAATATTACTAGATTTAACTATATTACTTTAATTTAGAGCAGCCTAAGGTCTTTTACCCTCGGTTTTAGTAGATTTACTAGTATTATTATTAATCGAAGTAGCTTTAGCCTTATTATTAGTAATAATACGGTTATTAGAAAATATATTTATATTTTTCTTCTATAAGTATTTAATTTATATATAGTAGAAAAGAAAGGTTAAACTAACGTTTAAATTGTATTGAATCGAATTTAGAAGAAAAGTAAAAAATATAAATTGCATTAGATCGAGATTATTATAATAGAAAAGAAAGTACTTAGAAGTCTTAGGCTTTTTAATATCGTTATATTAGGAGAGGAAGGGAAAAGAAGGAAGGAGGCGGAGGGAGAAGGGTATTATATAAATATTTTATAAATCGTCCAATTAATTTATTCAATTACTAAAAGTATCTTTTTAAAGCTATTACTCGCTTAGTTTGCAATATAATACTTAGCTTCGTAGTATTTACCTCCTATATAATAAATTTATCCTTTCTTTTAAAACTATTATATAAATAGTAGACCGTAAGGGTTAAAGGTAATAATAATCTTTTATCTCTTCTTTTTCTAATAATTACAATAACTTTAATAATTGCCTAATATAGTAGGCTTTCTCTAATTAATTACCTTCACCTAGAATCGTAAATAATAGATTAAATGTTAATAATAATCTATAATTTAAATATAAAAACCTACCTCCCTTAATCGGTCTTTCCCTTTTTACTTTTTTCTTTTTCTAATCAATTCCTCATTTTTCTATTAACTTTTTTCCTTTACTACCAATATTTATTATTAAAATATTTACCTACGGTTCTAACTAGCCTTAATAGTACGGAAATCCTATATAATTTCTTCCTCCTACTACTACTAATTAGCCAACCGGAGCTTATTAGAATACTTATAAGAATAATATTCTTCGGGTATAATTAAATAATATTTCTCCTCTAGTTTACCCTTTTACTATCTCTTACTAGATTTAGTATAATAACTATCCTAAGGCTTATAAATATTTTTATTCGCAAATTTAATAGTAGATTAACCTTAGAACTTTACTTGCAAACGTTATTTAAGGAGCCTACAGACCGATAGAGGGTATAATATTAATTATCTCTCATCTAAGAATTTATACTATATAATACCCTTCTTAAATATTATACCTTATACTACTATAAGGATTCCTTAATCGTTAAGAAGCCTTCCTATAAATATTTAATAATTTTAGGGCTAAAGTATAGTTTCTTAATTAAATTAAATAAATTATAACTTCTTCTAATATAGTACTAAAATTAGTTTAAATTAACGCTAAAGGTAATTAGCCTTTTAATCGCTATACCTATTTTATAACTCAACGGAATAAACAGTTTAAAGTACTAATTATTTAGATCTTTAGTAAAAAGTACGTATTTTTACTCCCTAATTAATTCCTTACTAATCTTTTTTCTAAATGCTAATAATTCTCTATAATACAATTACTATATTATAATATTCTAAAAGGAATATATATTAATATTCTATAATATTTCCAACTAATTCGAACGAACTCCAATTATTAGTCCTTTTACCGAATATCGTTCGCTTCTTTTACCCAGCTTTAAGGATAGTATTTATAGTAATTATATATAGAATTGTAGAACAGTTAAAGAATATACTATAAATTCGGTATTTTTAACGTATATTCGCAATTCGGGTATTCCCTATACTAATAAATTGAGCGCTAAGTAGTATAATAATCGAAAGGAATAAATAATTACTAATATTCCTCTATTATAATTTCGTACTAGGGTATTCTTTAAAGGGGAGATTAAACCTTAGTTTAAATATCTTTAATAAGAAAGGGGGTTAGAAGTTAGGGGTCTAGGGCTGGATTCATTTAGTATATCCTAGGTTGTAAAGCAATTAATATATTTATACTATTTTCTAGGACAGGAATTCTAGGGTAAAAATATACAAAAATTTTCTTAGAATAGCTACCTCTAAATATTACTAAAAGGATTATTATATTCAAATTTCATTTAATAGTTTAATAATAAGCATTTTAACTATTTTATTTTTTTTCGTATTATAAAGAATATTTTTAATATTATAATATATAGTAAAGTATAAACTTTTTCCTATCTTTCTCTTCCCTTCAAAAGGAATAACAATATCCATTCGGTTCTTTTCGCATAAAATAAAAAATAATTAAAGTAATTAATCTTATAATAGTACTTAATTACGTAGAGTATTAAAGGTTTTTATTCCCTTACTTATATATTAATTTCCAATCTTTAAACTTCCCTCAGGGCAAAACGATTTTAAAATTCCTATTATACTATTCTATTATCCACCGTATTTCTTTTTTAGTATTTTAATTAGTTGTACAATCTATAGCTTTCCCTATAATATCTTCATTAATTACAAGTTCTTCCAAAGTTTCCTTTAAATATAGTAAAGGAAGTATTTCTTAATTAATTATATTATAATTTAATTCTAACTATATACTATTATATAAAAAGTACTTTTTAATTCTCTTAGCCGGGTAGGAAATAGTAATATTAATACTATCTAAGGTTTTTAAGAAGTATTTATACTTAAAAACAATCTTTCTAATTCGAAAAGGACTAAATTAATAGTAAATTAGTTTTTTAACCGAACTTATATCGATTCGTCGAATATAATTATAAATTAGTACTAAATTTCCTACCTATAGTTTTATAATATCGGGCCTAATTTTACCCTTATTTATCGAATTATAATACTCTACAACCTTCTCCCTTATTATTAAAACTCGTTTAACGGCAAAATTAAATTTATATTCACTATTTTATAATAAACAAGCTCTAATAAATATCAAATTAAACCGGACTTCAAATAATCTATTATTCTATATATTACCCTATCGTATAATTCTCCAAAATAGTAAATTAAATTCAATCGGCGAAATAGGATTATATTTATAACTAAGGTAGAAGAGAGTAAAATTATAGCTTCCCCAAACTATAGTCCGATCTATAAATAAAACGTAAGGCAATTAAGGCTTCTAATTACTCCCTATACCGCTAATAAACTTTACAAATACTATTACAATTAAAAAGTACTTAAATTTATTTACCCTATTTACCTTAGAATTATAGAGTAAAATCCTTATAAAAGGGATATTAAATTTCCTAAATAAATTTTCGTAGTCTTTCTAAAATTCCGAACCGCTATTAATAATAATTAATAAGGGCAGGCCCTATTAATAAATAATCTATATTTCAATAAAATAAACTATATATTTTAAATTCACTATAAGGAGGACGTCTACTTTTATATAATTAATAAGGTTATTCCGTACCTCAATAATCCTAATTCTTTTACCGTCCTTTCCTAGTATATACTAAATATCCAATATCTACTTACAAAAGGGTTATAATAACGGATCAATATATTAAAAAATATTAATAAACTATTTAGGATTCTATTTTTAATAGTTTAAGTAAAACCTAATACGCTTTTTTATATAAAAATAAATACCCTTCTACTAATAAAAGTTAGTAATACGGCAGTAAATTACTTCTCTTCCCTTATAACTAACTTTATTATAATATCTATAAAAAATAATATCGCAATTAGTATTATTATTAATAAATCTATATAGTACCTAATTAGTATCCGTAGGGCGTAATTACAAGGCTCCTTTATAGAAGAAAAATTTTAGAGCTTCAATTTTGAAGCGCTATTATTCTAATTCGATAATCAAATTAATAGGTAATTTTAACGTTTAAAAGTACCTAGTAATTCTTTAAGAGTCGTAAGTCTACTATCCCTTTAAGGGTTCCTAGTTTTTCTTCCCTTAGTCTAGTATTCCGTTAAATTTTACTATATAAATTTATTAATCTATAAAATCGTTAATATCTTCTTCTTTAACCTTATTCTACTAATCTACTACCGAAGGAGGTATATAAGAAAGATTATCAGTAATAATATTTTTCTTTCCTAAGATATATTTAACTTTGAAGTTGAATAGTCGAATCTAAATAATCTAACGTATAATTATTACTATTAAAATATTAGATACTACGCTATTTAATTAATAGATTATAATTTAAGTATTAATTTTAATAATAAAATAAACGCCGAATAGGTAATACTTTAATCGCTTTAAAATATAAAGTAGCCCGTAAAATTTTTGCTTAGTAGCGTTATATTTTTTTTTAGTATTTAATTAAATACTACTTTCGAACCGATAAGGGTAGCGCTTACTATCTAACCTAACTTATTCAATAACTACCCTCCAACCAATTAATAATATATTTACTATAAAGAAAATATCCTTATACTAATTATTATTATAAATAATAAGTATAAAACAAGGAGCCGATAGAACCTTATACTATAAATATTCTAAAGCAAATTATTTATTCTCTATTTATTACTATCCAATATTTTTCTTTAGCAAAGTATATAAAGGCTAAATTATTATAGCAAAGTCTTTAATTTAAATTCGGTAGTACTTAATAATCCTTAAGAAGGCTCTTAATTACTAGAGTTTTTTACCTTTCTATTTAATAAATTTACAATCTTCCTATTAAAGGATTCTAGAAACTTTATAGGGGGAAGGTCGTTTACTATCCTCTAAATAAAAGTATCTTATAAATTCAACTTCGGGCTAATACTATTTAAACTTTTCGGTTACAATAATATAGCTACTAAGTTCAATATTAACTAGGACCTTATTAATATTAACCAAATAATTAAAGACGTACTTACATATACTAAATTTAATCTTAAATCCATTATAATCTATAGTAATTAATTTAATATAGATATCATCCAAGTAGGGTCGATAAATAATAAGGATTAGATTATATAATACCCTAATTATTACTTAAGAGAATTAAACAACGGAATTTATTCTTCTTTAAAGTAATATAATTATCCTCTTTACTTCTATTATACTTTAGAAAGTAGTAATATTTCTACTCTTCTTATTAAGAGGGATTTAATTGTATCTAAAAAAAAAGTCAAGAAGGGAAAGTATTTTAAATCCTCCGAATTCTTTATTAAATTCTTTACAATTAGGAAGGATATTAGAATTATATAAAATAATTATATTAATTCATTAAACATTATTAATTAATTAAAGGCCTTTATCCTTCTTAAATACTAGGAACTAATTATTCCGGTAAGCGGTATAATTATTTTCTAGCGTTCCTCGTTAGATTTTATCTTTTAATAATTCGCAAACTCTCTAATAATTAACTTTCGGGATAGGAATTAATTTATATTACTATACCGAATATAAGATAGTTCTAATCTTTTAGGGAGGGAAGACGTTAGGTTTAATCTTTCCTACGTAACTAAAATCCTATATAAGAACTACTTTATAATTTCGAAGAATATAAATAAATATCTCTTATTCTTCTTTAGTTAAATTATTATATAAGCCGTTAAATATAATTTATAAGTATTTAGGGGTTAATTATTCTCCTTCAAATATATTTGAGAAATATAGTATAACGACTTTATCCTACAGCGATAGATAAATCTTTTATTATTATTCTAACCTATTTTTTAAAGCTATAAAATATTATAATTTCTATTTTAGGTTTCCTTTTAGCTTTAAACTATTAGAAGGTGCATTATCGATTAGTAATACCTTCTAATCTTTTTATTTATATATAATATAAGTAGCGAAATTCTTAAAAGGTATTATCTCGTATAGTAGTAACTAATTAACCTTTACGTTAGTAGGTATAGGTTTACTACTTTTATAGTTTTTCTTCCTTTTATCTATACGCTTCAACCGTTATACTAACGCCTAATACCGGATAAAATTATATACTTACTTTCTAAACTCTATAGCAAACTCCTTTTCTTCTACTATAGAATAGGGAATACTCTCTATAATTATAATATTAAGTACGTTACTTAAATTATTATAATCGGTATTATTAAAGTCCTTAAATAAAAGTCTTTCGAATTATCTATTATTAAATAATTCGTCCTATAAAAGCTCTTAGAAGAATCCTAAAACGGCCTTCCTTAATACGTAACGTCTTTTCTAAATATTTTATAAATAATCTAATAACTTATTAATTATCGAATCTTCGATCTATTTAAGGATTTTATTTTAGGCTTCGCTATTATACTAAATAGGAATTAATATATTAATTCTAAAATTAACCCTTAAATAATTAGCGAGCCTATTTAAGGTAGACGGCTACTCGTCGAATTCCTAAACATATAGTATTATTTACGCACTTAGCCTCGCTCTCTCTTTCGGAACTAGTATAGCCTTAATAATTATCTCTTCTATTAATACGTTAGTTAATTCGATACTATATATCGAATAATTTAGTTTTATTTAAGTATTTTTAAAGAATAGCTACCTAAGTATAATATTATAATATAGTAAGTAAATACTAATAATAAAAAAATATATTTCCTGTAGAATATTAATTAATTATATTTAATTATAGGCTTCCCTAATAAAATCTCGTCTACCTCCGTTACTATCCGTATTAGAAGCCCCGGTATTTATAATAACTAAACTATACTCTTTAACTATATCGTATATAATTATATTTACCTCCGCGCTTATATTAAGGAGGGTTCTAATTTTTAATCCTTTTTACTATAGAAAGATAAATAAAGTTAGTAAAATAAATATCCTAATTACGTCCCCCAAATATAATAGGTAGGAAAGTTTATTCAAGTAGGTATATAGCTATATAAGAGTAATTACTTTTACTATATATTAGAAAATAGATTTTAGTATATCTTCCCGAATAAGTTCGATTATATTATTTAATCTTTAATCCAAATAGTAAATAGAAGTTTCGGTAGAATTCTATCTTTCGGTTGTTTTACCTACCATCCCCTTAATAAATACGCTATTAATTTCGTATTGGGTTATAGGAATAATTTAATTCGCTTCCTTAAATTAATCGGCTATTATATTACCTTTATAGGAGACTCTAGTAACGTTATCCTTATTTAAGTTAGCTTTATACTAAATTAGGGTAATAAGTATTATTATAAATCGTCGGTCTATACGGTATAACTCCCTAATCCGATAGGGAATATTATAATTAATAATCTTAAATATAAGAAGGTATTATTCTTTAACCCTTTTAATAGCCTCCTTTATAATAGCGTTAGCGTTAACGATTTTAGTAAGCTTTATAGAGGATAAAGTAGTAGGTTTTACGGATATATTTTCCTTATTAAAATCCGGAATTAATAGATTAGTTACCTTATCTTCTATTATTAGCCTAAGGATTTTTATTAACCGGGTTGCTAGAGGCGGTTAATTAAATTTTAGGGTAGGGGGTTAAAGTATATTATTCTCGAATATAGTAGTACTATTATTAGTAGTATCTATCTACTGTAATTATTTATTAGGACGATTAAAAAAAGATATTTCCCCTATAAAATTTATAAATTACTTATTAGGCTCTATAGTACTAATCTCTTAATTATATAACTTCGGATTAAACGCTATACTAATTATTATTTAACGGGTATTCTCGATTTAACGATCTAAGGATTAAAATCTCTAGAGAAGATATATATAATTATTCCTTATTTTATATATAAATTATACTTAAAAAGTAGAAGGATTTTAATATTTAGGTTATTTAATAGAAGTTATAGGAATTTCTACATAATATAAAGAAGAGAATATTTATTCGGTAATTATAATATCGTTTATTAATTTTAGCGTTCCTTTGGAAAGTAAATTTAGTAGACTATTAATTAGAGGTAGTATAGGTTCTATAATTATAAAGCTAGATTCTTCTAAAATATTCCTTAAAAGTACTTCCCTAAATACTTATCTTTAAAATAGCGGTTGAATTAAATAATCTTTAATAATATTAACTATTCTAGTAAAATAAGTACTAAAAGTCTAAGGGTATTCTATTAGCATTTAGCGAATTGTAATAACTTTATATTCAATTGGAGATCTTCGGTAGACCTCTTAAGTAATATCTAATCTATTAATTATATAATAGTAATTTAGTAAATTAATACCCGTTATATTTATAGAAGTACTTAAACTATTATTCCTTTACTATTACCGGTTACGTATATTATTGGGTAGTAGAAAAAATTCTAATTCGAATTGGTATTTTCTTTTTAATACCTATATATTCTTTTCCTAACGATCGAAAATAGCCTTATATTCGGGAAATGTCTTATAAATTACTATTTAGGATTGCGTTAGAAGTTTTAACTTCCTGTCTTTAGCAATTAAAATTATTATTTCGTTAAAAATATAATTGTTATAATCCTTTCTATTACCAATTACAATAGTTATTTGCAAAGCAAGCGTAGGATTTCGAGGCCGATAAATAATTAGTTTACCTTTTTAAATATTATTAACTATTTTTTAATATTAATTTTAATAATAGTTACTACTATATTAGTAGTAATAGATCTAACGTCCGTCCCTATAGTTCTAATTACCTCCTCTACTACTTCTTCTTCTACTTCTATTTTTTGCGGAAGAACTACTTATATAGCCTCCTCCTTCGCTAATAGCGTAATTCTATTTAATTATTAATGAAAAATTAATTTAAACCTCTTCTTTTTACTTCTTTATTAGCTTTTCGTCGAATTAAGACTATATAATCCTTATTTGGCTAAATTCTTCAATTATCTTTTCAATATTTGATTTCTCGGCTAAATAGGATGTAGTAAGCGCTAAAGTAGTAATTTAGGTCGCTAAAGGAGTTTTTTTACGTAAAGGCTAGTCGGAATTATTATTTAATCTAATTAAATTACTTTTCTTATTAGTAATTATTAATATCCTTTTTTTAATTAATATTATACCTAAACTATCGTCTAATAAATTATCCTCCTCATTATTAATATAAGCACTATCTTCGAAATTAAAATACTTATAAATAATTTTTATTATATTAATATAGAATTGTAATTAAATTATTTAATAGACCTTTTCCTTAAGCCCTATAATCGTTATAATTATTCTTCTAATTCTTTTCGCAAACTTCTTACAAAAGTTGCGAATAGCTATAAATTGAGTAAAGTCCTTCTTCTTTTCGGGTTGTTTTATTAAGAATATTAAATACTTAAATACGGCTTTAACGATTTTTTCTCTATTATAAGGGATAGATTTACTATAAAAAACCTTTAGTATAGTAGCCTTACTATTTATCTAATCTAGGTCCAATACTAAGAATTCTTATTTAAAATAACGATAGAATTCTTTCTATATTTAAATACCCTTAATAGTAATATTATTCGCTATTTCTCTATAAATCTTTCGGACGTCTAATATATATTATTAATATTAAATATTTAGCTTAACCTTATTAGAAAGGCAATAGCTTTAAACCCTATTATTAAATTCTTTTAAATACTTAAAGATATACTTCCCCTTAAATTTAACTTTAAGTATATAATCCTTTATAAAGGAAGTTATAAGAGTTTTACCTATTAATATTTATACTAGGTACGTATTAGAGAAGCTTTTAAATAAGTTTTTAATTAATAAGTATCCGCTTAAAGTTTGCTATACTTTATACTCAAATTCTTACTACTAATTAGATTATATAATTATAATATTAAATCCTAAGAGTCCTAAAGAAGGACTTTAATAATAACTAGAAGGAGTAGAAGTAGGAGTAATAGGATAGGGATCTTAATAGGTAAGAAAATACTATTTAAATTTAAAGCTTTAAGAATAGTTAATCTCTAATTTAGTACAATAAAATCCTAAAAGCAACTAAATAGGTTGTAAAAGAGCAATATAAAAAAACGGATATTAAATTCGAAGATTAAATATAAAGGCGGATAAGATATATAAGTATAGGGTACGAATAGGACCGGGTTAGTTTGGCGAGGGATTCTCGAAGGGGTTTAGTAATTGGTTTCTTAATTAGATTAGTAAAGGAGTTAGAGACTAATTAGGTTTCGGAAAGGGGAAAAAGGTAATTTTTAATATAGGGGTCGAAGAAGGAAGAGTAAGAATTGGAAAAAACAATAAAAATAGTTCTAGTACTAATATAAGAAGCTAATCTAATACTTCCTAATTAATATACAGAGCTAGAATTATAAAAATGTTTCTATTATTTTAAATCCGGTTAGTATCGTCTATACTACTTTTATATACTAATTAATCTATTTACCCCCTTTTTCTTCCTTTAATTTAAAAGTCCCTAATCCCCCTTTTTATTTATTTTCCTACTAATTAAATATTATTGTACTATTATACCTTTTCTAATTAGAGATCTCTAATTGGTTTTTCCTCTCTTTTTATTTTTTTAATATTCTTTTTCTCTTTCTTTCCTTAGGTAAAAGGAACCTCTTTGGTTCTTACCCTCTACCTTTTCTACCTTTCTACTTTTATTATTAATATTCGAAAGCGGTAATTCTCGTTTATAATAATAATATCGTTATTAAAGCCCTTTTAATAAGGACTTATAATAATTAATTACCTTCTTCTTAATTCTTAAAACGCAATGACAATAATAATTATAATCCTAAGAATCTATTAATAGTAATTATTAATATATTACGCGAAAGAAGAATTTAGAAGTAATAATTAGTACCCTTCCCTATAGGGAATTAATTATAAACCTTCGAAAAAAAGGGGTCTAAATACTATCTAATCTTTCTATACTTGCGCAGGGGCTATATATTATAGATTTAAGGATATTAATCCTTAAAGGTTTAATATTAATACTTGCCCTAATTATTAATAGATTCTTTCATTATTTATTATTTCTTCGAATAATTTTTTAATTAAGCTACCGCTTAAGTAGCTTATTAGTCGTCTATTTTTATTATTATTCTAATACTATTAATCGGATATTTATTTATTTATTAGGTTATATAATTAAACTACTACTATCTAATAATTTATCTATCGTCTATATTTATTTATATTCAATTATTACCGCTTAGATATTTATTCCTCTATTTTTCTTATTAATTACTTATATTATTATTCGTACTTCGACGTTATATCCGAGCAATAGTTAAATAATTATTAATTAGTTATATTATCGGCGATTGTAGTATAATTACTAATATAGTTATATATCGAATATTATTAAGGGCCCCGGGCTATAATAAATATTTAGTATTAAGGATCTTTATACTTCTTTAAAATAAGGCTATTTAAACTTCTTTATAACGATTAATTAAACGTCGCTAGCGAATATTAGGCAAACTTTAACGAGGATAGGAAATTATAAAGTCCCTATATTCGTTTTAGCTAGTTTAGTATAGGGTTTTAATACCTATTTCGTCCTTATTACTAATTTGAAATAGCGAGAAAACTATAATAATAATAACAATTATACTACTATAACTAAAGTAATATATAAGGATTATAATTCTTAATTGTCTAATTTAGTAGAGTAGTAGGTAATTTTCAAACCTTTTTAAATAATTGAAATAGGAGGTATTGAGCTAGATATAATTTATTGAGGTCTTATGTCCGTTAAATAGCTAAATATTTAGTCGCTGTTGCAAAACGAAGATAGCTAATAGATCTTTTAGTATCTTCTTCCTATAAGTAAATAGAGAAACGAGTATATATTCCCTCTAGAAGGATAAAGGATTATTTAATATAATAAAATAAGAAGAGGTAAATAATTAGAGATTACTAAGAACTATTATTTTATTTAACTAAGAAATACCAAATTAAAACTAATTATTTAGTATAATTAAAGAATAGAATATTGTAATAATCTATTGTCTTATCCTTTTAAAGTTCAATATCCTATTTATCCCCTTTATCTCTTTTCTTCCTCTATTATCCCTATTTTTCTACCTTTTTTAATCTATTATCTTATTAAGTTGGTCCTATATTCTTTTGTCTTCTATTAATACTAACTATTCAACTCTATCTAGTTTAGAAAGTGTACCCTCTAATCCAGTACCCTTGCTAAAAGTTCGAAAAAAATCATTGTAGAAAATAAATTAACGCATATGTTCCCGTATACCACCCCAAATCATTATATACCTATACTTATACTAACTCTTAATATACAGTACTACGTAGTTTTACCCTTATACACTCCTTTTGCTATTAGTCCTCCTTTAAATTCTTTTCGACTTTTATTAGTATTATATTTATTATAACGTATTTAAACTTCTTAATACCGGTTAGAGTTTATAACCCTTATAATAACGGTATATCGACTATTTATAGGATTAGGGCAATAAAAGGATTAATTAAACTACGAGAGGGGGTAGGAGTAGAAGGTATATTACTATAGAAGGATAGGGTAATTAGAATTTTACTAGCGGGCGGGTCAATTAACCGAAATTTAAATAATATAGTAAAATAGTAGTACTAATTAATATAATAGAGGTACAATTTTATAATAATCTTATATTTAAAATTATTATACCTATTATAAAAATCCCTCCTAGAAATAGTCTTATTGTATAAAATAACCTAGGCGCGGTAATTATTATAGGTAGCGGCGGTATATATAATATTATATAAAAAAATTAATTACTTTATCCTTACAATTATATTATCGTTAATAATATTTTATATATAACTTCGCTATACGTATATAATCTCCCTAAATAGTATTATCCTAAACTATTATTCGTAGAGCTTACTATTATTTTACTCGATTTTAACCTCTCGAAATAAATTAAAATTTTTAATAGGGGGTAGTTTATTATAACTAACAATAATATATAAACCAACTATATTAAATTAGACCTATATTAAGTTAAGGTATTTAGTACGTAGTAGCGGCGGCGGCGGTACTAAAACGACCGGTTTTTAGGTAGTGTAGGGTTGGATCGGTAGTACTAAAGTAATTAATTTGGTCGGGGAGGCTATATTACCGTTATTATTACCCGATAGATAAAATAAAATATTAAGAGTCCGCTTTTTAGGGGTAAGGCGGACGGAGAATTATTATTCAACTTTATTATTATCGCTAAAGTCCTTTTCGCTATTAAAAATTTTAACAGGCATTGTAAATTTGGGGGGGGACGATAGCGGCTTTAAAACTAACTCTAACTCTAGTTTTAGTATAATAATTTTCCCCTTTTTAATAGTAGTTTTCTTAACGGCGGCCTTCTTAATAATAGTTTTAATAAGAATAGCTTTCTTTTTAGGTAGAATAGTCTTAGGGATAATTTTAATAGATTGCTCGGTTTTACGGCTCTTCTTTCTAGGGCGGAAGGAGGCGCATTGTAAAATTATTGGATTAGGATTTTCCTAGTCTTAATCTTCGTCGAAGTAGACTACTAACGCGCCACTTCGAGTATAGGATTGCTTTATACCGGTGGGTTTTAAATTAAGGATTGTTTTAGGGGGTATTATTGCGATGGATTTGATTAATTATTAGTGTTTTGATTATTTTACACATTGAAATAGCTTTAAAATAATATAGAAATTATTATAAAATAATAAATTTTAACGAAGTTGTACAATATAGAAGTGCGGTGTGTGTGTGTGTGTGTGTGCACGCACACACCTCTTGCCAAGACTGCACAGGCGATTGAGTGTGGGAATGATGAGTTGTACTCCTGTGTATAAATGGATACAGTACTGAGGAGTATTGAGGGTCCAGTCCGGCTTTGTGATGGCGATTTCTTTGTAATCCATGCAAGTGGAAGTTTACTAAACCTTTCGTGTGCTTGCTGCTGGTGTGCACACCATCTGTGAATAAACTGAATGGCTAATCACTGTGGCGAGGTTGATCTCGAATTCCGGTTGTTTTCCCGCTTGCTCTTCACTTGCAGAAGTTAAGCCCGCGATTCCGTATTGTCACAGCTCATTCTCATTTGTGTCGTTGCGCGCATTATTTCATCCAACAGATACGTACCTAGCGTATCGGCTCAGGAAATATTTGTAAGAATTGGGGAAACCCTTTTTTCCCAGGTCATTTGTTACGACCGGGAGCCCCTGTACTGCCCCTGGCACGTCCTGGCAACCAACAGCTGACGTGATAGCGCGACCGATTAAACACGCAACGCCCGAAACGAAGGAGCGGCGAATTCCTGTCACTCACAACGAAAGCAACAATATCCGGCTTTCATTCAACGCACAGCGCAGCGTCCATCTCCCCCATTTAAACCAAACTGAACTCCATCCCTTTCGGTACCCCCGATTTGCCAAGGACCACCACATCAAACAAATCAACATTCCTTTGTTTTTTTCTTCTCACTCCTTTCGAATCTTCTCCCCCGATCGCGACACAAAAAGTCCAACCCACTCCACCTGGGAATTTGAGTAACAGATCAGGCGCCCTTCTTCAACCACCACAACGTCGCCAAGATGGCGTGGTCAAAGACGACGCGCATCCAAGTGATGCTGGCGATCGATGTCATGTTCTTCCTCCTGGAGCTGTCCGTCGGTCTCGCTGTCGGATCACTTGCACTCTTGGCGGATTCATTTCACATGGTACGTCGAATACGCCGGGATACATTGGGACTCACCGAACCCTTTCATTACGGTTTGTGTTTAAACGAGACTCGGTGACTAATACCATATCCTATGTAGCTAAACGATATCATTTCACTACTTGTCGGATTGTGGGCCCTTTCTTTGACCAAGCGGGCGACAACAGATCAGTTCTCCTACGGTGTAAGTCTTGCGATCCGGTGTGATTCCCGATCCCATATTCTTTTGCTAACCGGGTGTGACTGTCTTTAGTGGTTACGCGCGGAAATTCTCGGTGCCTTCTTCAACGCGGTATTCCTGATTGCGCTTTGCGTATCCATCGTTCTTGAAGCCCTCGGCCGATTCATCAATCCTCCCACGATCGACAACCCGAAACTGATTCTGATTGTTGGGTCACTTGGCCTTGCCTCGAACCTCGTTGGCTTCGTCGTTCTCGGCGGACACGGCCACTCCCATGGGCCTGGCGGACACGACCACGGCCACGACGAACATGGGCATGACCATGCGGACGCCCACGAGCACGACCATGGATATGAGCACAGCGCGGTCGCCGAGGAAGGACGTGCGGGGGTAGCGAGCGATGCGCATAATCACCAGACGGGTAGAACCCGGAAGTCGAGCAACGCCAGACACGCTCGCTTCACGAGCATCGAAGACATGCAAATTTATCCGGCGAGCTTCAGGCAAGAGATCATTGAGGCGAGCAGGTCCCAGCCGGAGGAGGAGGAGTCCAGCAGTGAAAATAGCTCCGACAACGAAAACGGCGGACATGATAACACCAACACCGAAAACACCCCGTTGATTGGAGGATCGAATGGACACAACCACCAACATTATGGCGCACACTCATTTTCGTCAAAGAAGGGACGACGGAACTCGAACGTTCATCGCGAGCACAACCACACCAAGCCGAAGAAGGCAAGCAAGGGCGGACACGGACACAGCCATGCTGATATGGGCATGAATGCAATGGTTCTTCACGTCATTGGAGATGCGTTGGGTAACGTCGGTGTCATAGCCACGGCCCTGATTATCTGGCTCACCAACTGGCCGGGACGCTTCTATGCTGACCCTGCCGTCTCGCTTTTTATCACCGTCATCATCCTCCGCTCAGCCATCCCACTCACTCTTGCGGCTTCCAAGATCCTGCTCCAGGCGACGCCCGAGCACATTGACCTCAAGCAAATACGGGAAGATATCCAAGATCTGGAGGGTGTAGTCAGTTGCCACCACGTCCACGTCTGGCAGCTCGACGACACGAGCCTCGTTGCCTCGCTGCACATCCAGGTGGACTTCCCAATTTCTGCGGCCGGCGGTGACAAGTGGATGGAGCTCTCCAGGCAGGTCCGGCAGTGTCTGCACGAATATGGAATCCACAGCGCTACGATCCAGCCCGAGTTCTGCCTCGACACGACACACAACCACACTGAGGAGGCCGCGACTTCGCCCCGCCCGGACGACTCGTCGTCTTCGCTTCCTGGATGCGGCAAGGCGGATGGGAAGTGCCTGCTTGCCTGCGTGGAGGATTGCTCGGGCCGGGGCTGCTGCGTCGTGCCGGGCGTGTCGAGGCCGGAGAGCACCCATTCTCATGACGGGGATGGCCATCATCACCACTAGGCCTGGCTGGAATGGTTGTTTGATGATTAATCGATAAGCAATCGAAAATTTATGAGTTTAGTTCTTGAAGAAATGGCCCAAGTCATTCGTTATTCTGATTATTTTGAAACCGGACCATGGAGTGGACATGAGAATTCTATCCGATTCATCATTCTGGCCGATGTGTCTGCGTTTCGGCATGCTGCATTACAAAGGGATAGGGGTTTGTCTTAAAAGCGTTACATGGAGCAGCGGAATAGGTGTTATGGTTACACTTGGGTTTGAGGGAGGGAATATTGATAAACGTCATCACGTACAAAGCGAGTGAGGGATACACAAAATATTCAAAAGGTTATGGCATCTCTTTACTATTCATGAGGTCTTTCAGCGCCGATATGTGCTTTGAGCATATACAGCATCAGGCATGAAGTAGACAGCAATTTGGTCTTTCTGTGGCCTTACAAGTAACTGAGCGGTTTTAGTGCCACACCAGTTCCAGGCGAGTACGCAACGAATAATCCACTGCGTTATTCAGTGAGTACGATCTGCGAAAAGGTCGAGATGAGATTCCATCCAGATGATTACTGCTGACGTCGATATTCTTTAAATCGATTGAGTCCTGAAACGTATCTCGCATTTCACAACTGATGAACAAGTTTGGAAAGGGAGCTCCGACCTCGCAACTGCCGTGACGTGCTGGATGATCTGCGCACAAGCCAAGTACCGCGGCTTAGTTCCCGATCTGACACCCGACGCCGCTATCAAAGTGCTTATCTTATCTCGGGCTGCCGAATTAACGACAACCTAACAACTAACTCACCGAATGACACAACCACTAGTAACTTCCATCCAACCCCATCACTTCCTTCATCTCACCGTACATAAAGGTGGCTGTATCTCGCTAATTATTTGGTATGATACACGGAAACCAATTCGTGACATATCTTTTCACATAGATTAAGTGAACGAACATCCACCGACATCCTGAGTTCGACTACCTCTATCACATTCCAAACAAAAAGGACAAACTAATGTACCTTCTTTTGGCCTTGCCCTCTTACATAATATATGCTGCTGAATAATTCTCGACTTTAGTTCCCTTTTTCTTACTTCACTTTGTTGCCCATCTAGTCGCTCTTACCACCAATCCCCCTTCAAAAGCAAGATGGATACGTCCGGGGAAGCCAATCCCGACCTCGAGTCTTTCCGTGAGCAATGGAGAGCAGAGGTTCGGGCTAGACTGCCAACAACACAAGCTTCATCTTCTTCCCAACAGCAACCACCAGCACCACCACCGCCACCACCACCACCACAACAACAACAACAACAACCAACACTATCTGGAGCGGAGCTTGCGGCAGAACACCATCTTCACCCCCGGAAACCTCCACCAGCGCCGGCGAAAAAGGCTGCTGCACCACGTCAGGACTACGAAGACGACTATGTTCAGCCGAGGTCTTTTGATGCACCGAACGATGAAGCTGCAGCCGCGTCCACATCGACGCAAGGGGAATGGACGGTAAAGAAAACAACAAAGGATCCGGTCACGGCGCTTGATCATTATGAGAAAGCTGTGGAGAGAGAGGCTGCGGGCAGCTTGGGTGATAGTCTGAAGCTTTATAGGAAGGCGTTTAGGGTATGTCTTCGAACTCACGAATTTTACGAGATTCTGCCTTTTTATCGGTATCCATTGATTGGCTGACTCAGGGATGTGCATAGATGGACGATCGCGTGGATCAGAAATACAAGAACAAGTACTTTCCCAAGTCAAAGGCGAAGCCGCCTGCGACGGCTTCTCATGGTACTGCTGGCGGTGCAGAGAGTGCTGCCACCGCGCCATCGTCAGCGGAACAGCCGCAGACCATGAAGGAGCTAATCAGCAGCTTCGCAGGGGTAGCGATCGAGCCGGAAGGTCCTCCTGTAGAAGGGATGCCACCGCCTCCGTGTCCCATTGCCTCTCTTCCCGAAGAGCTTCTGGTTCACATCATGCGTGACGTGGCAATCCTAGACGTTGCTGACTTTGTCCGTCTTGCGCAAGTTTGCAAGAGGTTCGCTTTTTTGGTCGCCACCGAAGATCGAATTTGGCGACGCATCTGCTTGGGCGACGAGTTTGGGTTTGGTAGCATGCATTATCACTGGCAGCGGCAAATCACTTGGGAACCGCTGACGGAGGAAGACCTTCTCACCGAATTCGAGGAGCAAATGCAAGCACAGGAGAAAGCCCGAGCAGAAAAGGCCGCAGAGCTCGACAAGGGCGCTGCGGATGAAGAAGATGATGAAAAAACCGCAGAGACCCCAGACGTTTCCCTGCTACTCCCCTTGACCCCCGAACAACGAGCCGAAAAGCACGCAGAAGAATCGCGAGCCACCACCCTAGTCTTCTACAAGACCGTCTACAACTCCAGTTGGCTACGCATGTGGCGTCTCCGTCCCCGCATCCGCTTCAATGGCTGCTACATCAGCACCGTGAACTACATCCGCACCGGCCAGGCCAATGCTAACGCCACCACCTGGGGTAGCCCCGTGCACATCGTCACCTACTACCGCTACCTGCGCTTCTTCCGTGACGGCACCGCCATCAGCCTGCTCACCACCGCCGAGCCCGCCGACGTCGTCTACCACCTCACCCGCGAGGCCATGGCGCTACATGCCGGTAAGAGGCAGGCCGCTAACAATACCGCGCTTACACACCTCCCTAGCGCGCCGATGCAGTACGCCCTCAAGGGCCGCTGGCGTCTGGCCTCGGCGGCGGATAACCCGGCTGCTCCTTTGAATGAGATCGAGGGCGATCTGATTGTTGAAACGGAGGGCGTGGGCAAGTACATATATCGCTTGGATCTGACGCTGAAGTCGGCGGGCAAGATGGGAGCTAAGAACAACAAGCTTGTTTGGAGGGGATTTTATAACTATGATAGGATGACGGATGATTGGGGCGAGTTTACACTGAAGCATGA
The DNA here is from genome assembly GCA_037102815.1 of Neurospora intermedia. Taxonomy (NCBI): domain Eukaryota; kingdom Fungi; phylum Ascomycota; class Sordariomycetes; order Sordariales; family Sordariaceae; genus Neurospora; species Neurospora intermedia. The sequence goes on along the minus strand of BTPP01000003.1, from coordinate 1,273,879 downwards.
CAAGCCGTTCTTCTTCAGTCGGGTCAAGAGTTATGGGGTTTTGGGGGAGTAGAGAAGAGAGAAAGAAAGAGAAAGCTTGGGGAATGGTATGATTTGTAAATAGAAAGACTGGAAGATGGTTGATTTTGGAATAAAATCAGATCTATACGATCAAAGCTGAATTGTTTCAGCTGATGACATCTTTGGTTAAGCCTTTTGAGACTCAGCAAACCAAGTGCAAGTAGGTCTTTGAACCACCATCGTTGACACAACCATAACGAAGGCAATGTGTGTGGCTTTTCCTACCAAAATTTCAGGGGAACCTGTAAATACACGTACTGTCATTACACGAATTCGTAACGCTCACCTCGGTCAGCCACACTACGCTGTCGGTATGCATTCTGCCGCATCTTCCCGCCTGTCGGTCCTCCCGGTTGGTTTGCCTCTCTGCAATTCAGCAACTGACTGACCTAAGCTTTGAGAGCTCAGACCCGAGTTCTACTGTCATTGACGACGTCACTTTGATAACTGTACGTACCAAACCTTCACATGAATGCATATACACAGCAGCAAACTGACAAGATCAACCAAGTGTAGTATCTGCGCGGATCTCACCACACGCAAATCTCATAACAAACTCTCCCTGCTCACTTATTCGCAGCAGGAGAAGCTGCAGTTATCTCAGGTCTTGGCACCAAAGCACCTCAAGCACTAAAAAAAAAAGATCACCGCAAGAATGGCCGCCAAAAAGCCAGTCAACTGGTGGCTCTGGACCAAGATGTTGCTTGGGTAAGATTTTTTTTTATTCTCTTCCATCCCCACTGCACCTCCTCTTACATCTCACACAAGTCCAAATCCAAGAAGAAGAAGAAGAAGAGAGATCTAACAAACTCCTTGTTGTTGCCCCAAACAAACAGTGGAGCAGCAATCTGCGTCGGCGGTCCTGCATTCACCTACTGGCTCACCCCGACAGACGAGGAGCTCTTCCAAAAGTACAACCCGGAGCTGCAGAAGAGGAGTCTGGAGAGGCGGTTCGAGCGCCAGCAGGAGTTTGATGACTTTGTTACCAAGTTGAAGGAGTACTCCAAGTCTGATAAACCAAGTAAGCTTTCTTCTTCCTCTGTCCCTTTTGTCCGTTTGTTGGCAATTCTGTTGGAGTTTTTCGTTGGGATGGAGATGGAGATGGAAGATGGATAGAGGTGGGGATTTGGATGTGGATGTGGATAGGAAGAGAGAGAGAGAGAGAGAGAGAGAGAGAGAGAGAGAGATGGGAATGGGCAAAAGCAAGATGAAGATGGAGATAAGTGAGATGAGTGGCTTGCTAACTTTGACTTTTCTAGTCTGGACGGTTCAGGCCGAGGCCGAGGAAAAGGAGAGACAGCAGCGGGCGTCGGTGCAGAAGAGTCTGGCATTGGCGGATGAGGTGAAGGCTAGGAAAGAGGCTATGAGGCGTGAGGCCGGTCTTCCGCTTGAGAAGTAGTGGTTGGGCTAGCTTACGTTGGGGAAGTGGTCATACGTAGGCGGTTTGGGTTGTAACATCATGATTCTGTACAAAACTACTGTGTATTCTAAGATGGGTATTGAAAGAGACGGCGTTCAAAAGGGTCTTGGGTTTTTAGGACGGAGATGATCAGCTTTTGGTTCCAAGCCCCATGGTCTCGAAGTTGTGCAATATCACGATGTTCTCTAGAAAGACTGCTTGCTGCTTCGATGAAAAGAAATGGAGGGTATAGGACCGTCAGCATCTAACCTAAACTATAGTGAAGCCAACTGTCCCATGTACAACCACGTTGGCAGGTATCATCCTATGAGGGACATCATAACAGACGATGATGTCAAGTCCCAAGGTGAGGCGAGCTTACTTTCGCGGTGAACAGGAAACAAGTCAAGGTGAGCACCAAAGCAGGTGGGGTAGATTTTTGATGTGGTCACTCTAGCTGGACATGCGAGGCCCGGCACACAAGACTTATTCCTCAACTTCCAAAAGCAATTAAGGTGAAGCTCGATACCAACACTATATAGATCAAAGGCAACTCCCGATGACTGTAGTAGGGTTGTTTACTTAACCGTTTCCATTAACATGGCGGCGGGGGTGTAGGTAAGTGGAAAGTTTCTTGAAGAACAAGATTTTAGCATGCACGGGCCAACTGCCCATCCAGCACCGCCGCGAAACGCTCACACATCACCCCTCTTCTCAGCCAGCAGCATGAACCCCCCAGCCCGCAAGCCCAGAGCCCACACTGCCGCCCACAGGACCTTGATGAGGTCCCAGCGCCAAACTAACCCTGAGCTCTAAGGTTCACCGAGATCTCCCGCACCTTTCGCTTTTTCCCCACAACAGATCAATCTCACATCCTCTCATCACCAAACAAACCGCCAGCAAAAATGTCGGATGTTCAGGAGCGTTTGAAGAAGCTGGGCGCCTCGGCCCGTATCGGTATGTCGTCGCCCATGTTTTCGCTCTGTAGGATGAGGTTCTGTTCGACAGGCTAACAAAGGTGCTTTCCCTCCGCTTTAGGGTATGTAGAAATTTAAATATCACTCGTCAATCGCTCTCGCACACAACACGCACAAAAAAACGAGCCAGCACCGAATTACCCCTCCATTCTTTCGCGCGCGCCCTCGATTGTCTCACACACAAAAAAACCTCCCCCCGCGAGCCCAGCGAAAGGCGATGAGCAACGTGCAGATGCAGACAAAAACGAGAGGCTTTTGATTTCTGACAATGGACTTTTTTTCGAAATGAAATAGTGGCAAGGGTACTCCCCGCAGAAAGGTCAAGAGAGCGCCTGCCCGCTCCGCTGGCGATGACAAGAAGCTCCAGGCCACCCTCAAGAAGGTCAATGTTCAGCCCATCCAGGCCATCGAGGAGGTGAACATGTTCAAGAGCGACGGCAACGTCATCCACTTCGCCGCCCCTAAGGGTACGTACCAATACGCCCAGTTTCAATTTCGCGATATGGACCCGCCTTGACTGGGCTTGGTCAAAACTCGTTATATGTGCAAGAGTGTTATGGCCTACTTAGTCAGGCGGCCTCTTTGACATATTGCGACAGCTAAAGCTTCAAACGCTGCTTGGGGGCTTGTCTGCTAACAAGTTGTGTTTCTTGTACCATAGTTCACGCCGCTGTCCCCGCCAACACTTTTGCCATCTACGGCAACGGTGAGGACAAGGAGCTCACTGAGCTCGTCCCCGGTATCCTTAACCAGCTCGGCCCCGACTCCCTTGCTTCCCTCCGCAAGCTTGCCGAGAGCTACCAAAACATGCAGAAGAACGAGAAGGACGCTGAGGAGGATGATATCCCCGATCTCGTTGCCGGCGAGAACTTCGAGAGCAAGGTCGAGTAAATTACAAAAAAATAAAATACTCCCTCTCTCTGCTTGATTCCCCCAAAGCGCGGCTTTTCCTATCTTCATATTTGCGGTGACATTTTATCATGGCGTGCTGCGTTGGGGAAATCACGGGGTCTCTTCAACCCGTCCTTTGGTTGTTCAATGTCTTCTCATGATGGCTTATGAATCTATGTGAAGCTTGGGAAATGCTCTTCGGGCGGCAATGTTGATGTCATGTTTCAGGTCAAAGAGAAAGGATGTTACTTGGTACATGTGGTAACGAGGCGGAAAGACGTGTTTGATTGTCTTCGTCCATCTCGGTTTGCTCCTGGACTCTTCCAAGGAAAGACTGCGGTTGAAATGATGGTTATAGGAACAACGCATGCTACATCAAAACGATGTACATAACCAAAACAAAACAACTGACCAAGCGCTGGCGAAAAGAAAAAGCTTCTTGGTTTCTTGAACCAACATTGGAGAACTTCAGTACGAATTGGAAATTGTGACCCATATGACAACGAGAAAAAGATGATGTGGAGACGAGACATGCTGTGCATTCAAGTGCGCAAGTGAAACGTCACTCATTCACGCTTTGTATAGTAACCACATGTCTCCCAGCAATCCTTCTCTTGAATCATTCCTCAACACTCCTTTGATTTACTCAAGTTTAAAGCTTCCACCCCCAGTATTCCTCACCCACCCTTTCAGCGCCACCCTTTTCGTCTCCTCCTTTGCCCTCCGTCTCCCCTCAAGCAAGCTACTTCCATCCTTGATCTCATCATAAACAAGGTCCGTACTTCCCAGGACTCGTTTAATCTCGCCATCATCATCATCGAGCGCCATCATCGAGCAAATCTCCCTCGCCAAAGTCCACATCTTCCGCCGGGAGACCAGACTCGCTCCCCGTAGATCAAACTGCTTCCGGCCCTGCAACACGCCACCCACCAAACCCTCCCCATCGCGCGGGCCGTTGAGCGTCCATGATGTCGCGAGGTTGCTTGCTATGAGCTTCTTTGGCTTTGTGTCCTTGACGTCTGCCATGTCCGTCATATCTGTTGAGGAGGAATTATTTGAAGGGAGTATAGCCCTCCTAGAAAATGCAAACTCCATCTTGGTCGTCTCAACCCTAAACTCCCGAAAGACATATCCTCCTGCACCCTCCAGCTTCGCGCTCACGCTCGTGTCAAGTAAGGGTGCCATCCGCCCCCCATCAGCAGATGAAGAAGAGAAACACCGATTACAAGCCACAGCAGAATACTGAGACGCGGGCAAGATGACGCTGGACAGGTATGCGTTCGCAGGCGAGACCAAAGTGCTGGTGAGAGAGGACAAAAGCGAGGTGACTTGTTTAAGGGCAAGTTTGTCGGAGCAGGACTTGGATAAGCTGGGAGGGGCGTCGCCGCGTGAGGGCTTGCGGCGTACGATGCCGAGTTGGGAGAAGTAGGCGCGGCCGGGGAGAGGGGTGTCGGTGGCGTCTGCTGAAGCTGGGGTTGGTGCTTGTGCTTGGGCTGGCAGGTCTCCTGGTGTTGGGGATGGGACTTCCCAGGGCGAGGCGTCGTCTTGGGCGGCCATGATTAGTTCCATGCTTGCGTCCCCGCCTGGTGGATTGGTGTGTTAGTCATGGGCTTTACCGGGGTCGAGTCGTCTCTGGTGAAGGGGGGGGGGGGGGGGGGGGGTTGGGCAGCGGGGACACATACAAGGCGCTTCGGAGCAGTACATGTGTAAGCTCACATCTTCCCTCCAGGCAAACGGTTGTCCTTGCCATACTCCTGCTGTTCCTTGCTGTCCTTGGTTTTCATGTTGGGCTGTTATCCTTCGGTAGATGAAGTCGGATTGCGAGGCACCATCATCCCCCTGAAGAGCGAGGCGTTTACACTCTTCGAGGATGAATCGGTTGAAAGCTCGTATAGCAAGTATCTCGGCGTGCCAGTCATGAATGGCCACTCCGTTGGCTTGGGGCAGCTTGGATGCCGGAAGGCACTTCATACCTGTTCTATGACCAACCTTCCATCCTTAGCTCCAGCAATAGACTTATCTTGCGTGATCATGAGGCACATTGGACACTCCAGTGGTCCCGGCGGTCCATTGTACGTACTTACGCTAAAGCTACACATTTCAGTCCGTTTGGGCCTAGAGATTGTATCAGTCAGGAGTTTTGATTTCTTTCTTCTAGGCATATAACAAGCAGCACCTTTGGCTACAATGCCGGCCATAGGAACCCATTCGTGAAGACCATTATCGCGGACACTGGGCTTCCGTTTGGCGGGGAGTTTGCTGAACTCTTCAAGAACAGCAGAGGCAATTGCGTCTGCATCAATCATTATAACTTTGCAAGTTAAGGTCGGTGTGATTTTGACGTTTTCGTATGTTTGCATGCGTTAGAAAGAACGACTTGGAACAGCCTCCAAAGTCCAAACTCCTTATGATGAAGCACTTGTCGTTTTGACAAGGGTTGGGGTTAGCCATTGACAACCAGTTCGTACCGTGGAGGTACGGAAAATCAATGGAGCAAACCGCATGCACCAGACGCAGAACATAAAAATTACACAGGTTTTCAGACGGAACTCCGAGGTGAGTGTAGCTTGTTCATGCAAGTTACAGTGGTGATGCTTCGCGACCAAAAAGTAAACCAGATGCCCCTCGTTCGTTCCGCACTTGTTGATGGTAAATTGGGCTATCGATTTGCTTGAGGATGACGTCCTACAGCCCGGACCACCTGGCAGATAAGTGGCGGCGATTGTTTCTGCCCGCGTTGCCAGCCCGCTGCCAGCCCACTTGAGCCACCCCAACGCTGAAGTGGACCACATGGTCCGTGCAGCCAGCCTATCACAAGGCAGCCCTATCGCACAACCTCGCTGCGGAAAGAAATTGAGGAAAATCGACGCTGGAACATTGCACCTTCGAGGAAGCATCTCCCGACAACCGACAATCTCGACAGCAATACCGCCACAATGAGAACGTACGACGATACCTTCTCCGGCCAGAGGATCTACCCTGGAAAGGTACGGTTTTTTTGCCCGTCCAAAAATGATTTGCGGCTCGAAAATGCTACCGGGATCTGAACCCGTGGGGAATTGGTCTTGGTCTTGGATTTGGGGAGGGAACGACTTTGCGAGAGCGAGGGAGAGATGTTGACGGATCTCGTCCCCGCGACGTTGACGATATTCTGATTGAGGGGGATCATGAAGGACGAGCCACAACAACAAGAGCAGGGAAATACAGCCACCGTGATAAAAGTGCTGACATGTTTTCTTTGACACCGTTAGGGTAAGCTGTACGTCCGTGGCGACAGCAAGATCTTCCGTTTCCAGAACGGCAAGTCCGAGTCGCTTTTCCTCCAGCGCAAGAACCCCCGCCGCATTGCCTGGACTGTCCTCTACCGCCGCCAGCACAAGAAGGGTATCTCTGAGGTACGCAAGAAACCACATATCCGCACTCGGGCCCATTCTTCTTCCCCCGTTGCGCACACCGTCACCAGCCCCCTATTCTACCGATTCTGCCGAAACAATATCGAACACTTCGAGATTTTGACGGAGAGGGATATCGCGAATACGGATACTTTGGACGCGCGCGCAACTGGGTGAAGGAGATCGATGGGGGAAGGGAAACCGTTGCGCGAAGCAGATGACTGACACCCATTACAGGAGGTCGCCAAGAAGCGCTCCCGCCGTACCGTCAAGGCCCAGCGTGCCATCGTCGGTGCTTCCCTCGAGGTGATCAAGGAGCGCCGCTCCATGCGCCCTGAGGCCCGCTCCGCCGCTCGTCTCGCCGCCATCAAGGAGTCCAAGGCCAAGAAGCAGGAGACTCAGGCCGCCAAGAAGGCTGAGAAGGCCAAGAACGCTGCCAACCCCAAGGCCCGCGTCACCTCCAAGCAGGGTGCCAAGGGTGCGCCCGTCAAGGTCGCTGCCAAGTCCCGTTAAATGCGGTCTTGTCGGTCGGGGGACACGATGATGTGAAGGGAGATTGGAATGTCTTTACGGTCCTGCGTGGCAAGCTGGAAGGGATACGCGGAGTCGGTCTGGTCGGTTCTCGGTTCTTTTTTTTTGCCTGCACTCAGCTGGAGGGTTTTCGTCTCGTTTAACGAAAACAATACAACAGCTTGGTTTCTGGAAGGGCCGGTTGCATGGATCCCTGCGTCTAACGGATATGACATCAAACGCTTTGCATGGGTAGCTTAACAGAATGCCGACTTATGCATTGGTCAAAGACGAACAAAATCCATATCCCACCTCCCTGTGATACTAGGGAGGCGAGAGAAAGTTTTGGGGCCGTTGGGACGAAGGAACAGGGATCTGGCAATCATAATATAACGCTGCGCTTCAGCGGGCAAAAGGCATATCACGCGGCTTCTATTCTCTATACCTCGTGATACTCTATCAAGCAAATACCCAGTCACAACAAGAGTATCCCGCGATTATCATCGCGTTCCCCTTGACATTTGTTTTGGTTCCCATTACTTCTCTACTTGGTGTGGTGGGTAAGTCTAATTAGGTGAAGCAGGTATTGAACACATTGTCTGTGCAACATAGTGCCTGGCAGGGGGGTTTTGACTTTTGCTCGCAACCACAGTATGAGTTTTGCTAGTGTTGATGATTACTGTTTGCCTTTATTTTGTTTCTTTGCCTTGGCTTTTCCAAGCCCTCTTTTCTCTATTTAGAGCTTAGCCAGGACACCGTCGGCACCAGTGTTGGCGATGCTCTTAGGCACCTCATCCAACTCGGCGTAGGTAACCTTGCCGTGGTCGATGACAATAGCATAGCGCTTGGTGCGGTCACCCTGGGTCCAGCCGATGCTCTTGCTGAACTTGCAGTCGGCATCGGACATGAAGAGCTGAGCATTCGTTGCGTGTCAGTTACGTGTGGTGAGAGAGAGAGAGAGGGGGGGACCAGGAGGGACATGAATCATTACTTACAATAGACTCATCCTTAACACCGTTGGCCTTGCCCCAAGCGGCCATCACCCACGCATCGTTGCTGGCAATGAAGACAATTTGGTCGACGCCCTTGGACTTGAACTCCTCGAGCTTGGCCAGGTACGAGGGGACGTGCTGCTGCTGGCACGTGGGGGTGAAGGCACCGGGGACGGCGACGAGGACGACCTTCTTGTTCGCGAACTCTACGTCGTAGGTGAGAGATTGCGTTAGTATATAGATGTGGAGAGAGAAAAAACAAGCCAAAGATGATGTGAGGGTTTGTTGTGAGTGAGCCATGACATGTTTACTTGCCTTTGCTGGCATCATACTGGATGGGAAGACCGCAGACGGTAAGGTCTGTGTCACCGCTGGGCGCGACGTAGGTGAAGGTAACACCTTCGGGGAAAGAATCACCGGCCTTAAGAGCAGACATTTTGTTGAAAAGGGATTTTAGATTGTGAAGTTCGTGAGATCTTGAGCTTCCTGTTCTTGAGAGGAGAAAAGTGCGAGATTCTTTTAGTTGGATTCGAAGCTTGGAGGTGAGCTTATAAGCGGAGGAAGCCGATGTATTGTTATCAGATCGTATCTCCAATCACAGCGGGGTCCTGCTCGCTTTTGGAGGGGTTCTCCGTTCTCCGGAGGTTCGGCGGGAGGGCGGGCAGGAACCGCTGCGAAGCCTCCAGTAACATCAACCGGAAGGCATCGAACAGTGGAGACCGATCAACTGCCCTGGAAAGAGTGGCCGTTAAGGTGCCCTTTCTCCGTGAACGTCAATTACTTCCAGGGTTTGCGATTTCTGTCCATTGTCACGCTGGAGTGGGACAGACCTCGGGGCGCCCGGGGCTTGTTGCCTTGGATTGCGCGATCGCCGGGCTTCATTGCATGTGCCAAAATCAGAAGGGACCGGATGGCCTCTTGTATTATCATTCTCTTTTCCAAGTTCTAGAAACTCGCAACGTGCATTTGGCCGACAACAGAACAAATCCAGGTTCTCCTCGAGATCCCTTACCTCCGACAACGGCCTTTCCCTTTCCACTCCTCTTTCCTTTTGCGCTGTAATTAAGAGAGGGAGAATCTCAAAAGGCGGGTATGACCTGGATATTGCGCGGGCTTCCGGCAAGTGAGGACCTTGATGTCTCTATAACCCGTCATTGTAGAAACACTTCTCCCGGTGCTTCAGGCCACGAATGCTGGTGGTCCTATTATTGGACACAGTTACAGGTACATTTTCTACCTGTTGCTCAAACTAGGTATATTTCTCGAACTATATCTTCTTGTTTGTCACTATACTAAGAGCTTGACTCAAAGAGGTGTCTGGTGCTGAGCTGTAGCGGCTCGCTTCAGAACCCCACCAGCTCGGATCGTTCTATGACTGCTGTCTGCCGTCAGCACGTACGACACGGAATTCATAATCACTGGACTGCGATGACCTTTAAGTTGCATTAAAGCCAGGTGTTCACATCCTGTTTTCTTGCCTAATCACCTTGCAATTTGTTTGAAGTATCCGAGAGAACATTGCGGGACGTTCACCCTCTTGTTCTATGATCATTCGAGTTCCACTGTTACCTCTGTTTTGATAATACCTTCCCTATTCTTCAGCCATCGCCATGACAGCCGAGTCAAAGCCCCCATTTCCGCCGTTCACAGCCGAGACAGCTCGGATCAAAGTCAAGGCCGCGCAGGATACATGGAACACGAAGTGACCTACTATACCTTTGCTATTTTCTTGAAAATCCGGTTGCCGTTGGCTGACTTTGGTCAAATTCAAGAAATGCGGAGGTGGTCCAGATGGCCTACACTCCAGACTCCATCTGGAGAAACCGCGATACGTTCCTACAGGGACGCCCAGCAATTGTCGAATTTCTGAAGAAAAAGTGGTCAAGAGAGAACGGATATCGCTTGAGGAAGGAGCTGTTTGCTTTTACAGACAACAAAGTCAGTCGTTATTCCTTCCTGGTGGCGGCGGCACGTCGGAAGTAGGATTGCTGCCCAGAGCTGACTGCCATGTCTACTGAAATCAGATCGCAGTTCAGTTTTGGTACGAGTGGTATGACGGATCTGGTCAGTGGTGGCGGACATATGGCCTTGAGGACTGGACCTTTGCCGACAATGGCCTCATGAGGAAGCGGCAGATGAGTGGGAATGATGTGAAGATTGCAGAAGAAGAACGATGGTTCAAGGAGGGTGTCGATGTCAACGAAGTTGCAATTACCGAGCAACACTGGTGATTGACTTCCATGGCGAGAAGCTGCAAGGTACGGCCTACAAGTTTGGCATATGGCAAGTCCTGGTCCGGGTTTTGGTGGGAAGGCACATAGACCAGAGCTTTCTATGTATGACCGAGCATAGGCAAGAACTTGTGGCAGGTTCCTATCTACCTACCATTCACTAGTACAACACCGAAAACCTGAGCCGGGTGGTGGGATCATCCTCCGAAAGTGTCAGTTGGGTAGCCAACGTTATCAACATCCTCTTCCGTCCGAACAATTTCAGCGAGACTAACCCACAATCTCCTGGGTTTCAACCCCGCTGTTTTTGATGTAGTCCAATTATACTTTTTTCCCGTCGAAAAAGGTAGCTACATTGGGAACGAACAACCGGTCAAGAACACTTGGCCAGGGGTTTACAATCATTTCAATATGCCGAAGAACGGAAATTCACAGCTCAAGCCCAGCCCTAGGTCGGTACACTCGCGAATCAGCTCGGCGTCTGTCTGCAACTTGACTGACTCGAACAGTATTTGGGATATAACTCCTCCGGGCGTGAGTTTGGAGCTGGCGGATTGGTCAGCCGATCATTTTCAGCGACGTGGTCGGCCTCTGAGAGTCGCTATCGATGCACATTGCTGGCAAGTTTACTTTGAGAATAATAGCAAAGTCGATTGGCTACGCAAAAGTCTGTTACCATGGGCGTCCATAACTAGATTTTGGCAAAGCAAATTGCTGACATTTAATTCCACCAGACTCTCGCGAGGTCAATGCGGTCGAGAAAACGATCATGTACCAGATTATGACCTTGCTGGAGCTGAGCATACACCTTGTCTTCGTCTTTGATGGCCCAGATCGCTACAACCAAGACGAACCTGATCCAAACCCAATCAAGCCGGAAAGGATACGTTTGCTGAAAGACATGTTAAACTGTCTAGGCGTCCCTTTCCATCAGGCACCTGCAGAAGCAGCACCCACATGTGTCAAACTCCAACATCTAGGTGTCGTCGATGCCGTTTGGACACACCACAGCGTAGCTCTCACATGTGGATGCCGAAAAATTGTCATGTTCAAAGAGCAGCAACGACACTGGAAGGGTGCAGGGTTAAGTAACGAGTCCGCTACCCAGCACGATGCAGTGGCTTTGCTGCAACAGTGGGATCTCGACCAGCCAAGTCTCATACTAGGGCTCCTGCTCGGAGGATGCGAATATTCAAGAGGCCTTCCGGGAGTCAATCATGAGGCTGCACTCGAAATCGCCCATAACGCCATGCAGCTGGCTGGAACAATGTGTGATGTCTTCAGTGATGATGGGAACAGATTGGAGAGGAACAAATGGTTAGTCACACTTCGGTTTAAGAACTCAGAAAGCCGACAACGCTGACCTCAGAAAGGCAAGCACGTTTCCGGGCCTTTCTTAAGGACAACGGCTATCATTCCGTGGTCATTCCAAATTGCTTCCCCGATCCGAAGGCAATTGAGCGCTACCGGAGTCCACCTGTGCGTTCAGAAGAAGCGTTACAAAATCTGCTCTGCCTCCGACATGGATGGACACGGTCGTTGTCAGATAATCTCGTCGAAATCTGCCAATTTCTTAACCGGAACTTTCAGTCTTACCCCTCCATCAAATGGCCTATACGACATCTAACAGGGCTCGAACTCAACCACAAACTGCTCCAAGGTACGTTGAGGAACGCTCCTCAAGCATGTGAGGGCATCAAAATTCCCGCTGCACTAGGGAACAGCAGTTGCTGTAACGTCACCGTGTCAGCAACGATATTTCTTCCAGAATTCACAAAGTTCTACGATATGTGGTCTACCCATGAAATCAAATGTAGAATCTTGTCCTGTGTTGTTCAGAAAGGACTACACCCTGAACAGTTACCACGTCCCAAGCTTCAAAACAAGGGTCTGGTAAAGCACAAGAGGAAGACCGCTGAGCCTGGCCCAGAAGACACCACAAAGCAGAGTAAGAAGTCCAAAGTACCAGGTGTTGATACACCAGTCGGAGCAATTACACAGCTGGCTCCAAGAACCGAAAAAAGCGTCGAAACACAAAGCGAGAAGGTTTCTTCATCGCCATGGCAATTTCGCATCCCGCCCCTACCACATGGTTTAGGGTTTTCTCAACCACGGCAATCTCCAGTCGAAGCTCCATGTTCGTCGAGTCTAGAAGTCTACGACCTGTTATCACAAGACTGATCGGAGTGAACCGCGCAAAAGACAGTGAGATTTCCATAGTGTAGTTCGAGCTCCAATCCTGAACTTGAAAGGGGACATAGCAGCGCAGTACAGAAGGAACAATCTTACAAAGTCTCGTGCTTATGCGCCAACTCAGCAGAAGATGAAAGTTGGATAACTAACTTGCCTGGAGATCACGAGCTCACCCCGCTTCAAGACTGACAAATTGAACGAGCAGAATGACTCGGAACACAACTTTACGATTCATTTACCAGCAACCAGGTAACTGGGACGGCGCTTGGACCTTCTGACCCTAAAAGAGTGGGGATCTGGCCTCTGTTTTCGAAAATGTGGCGAGCCTGTTTTGATAACGATCACCATAGTCTCTGCTTGGGAGTTGTGGTTCTGTCAAGGGTGCGTTTACCAACAGGGCGGCTCGGACCGTCCCGCTGGGCAAGACAGGGGCTTGGAGCGTTCATTCGGGTACATAGTCGGGCTCACCGGGGACGCAGGTTGCAGCATCACGGGCGTTAATTACTCGGAGCTTTCAAATATTAAACAGGAAGAGGAAAAGATTTCTGAAAAATAACAACCTGTATTAAGGGGTCTGCGCAAATTCATATGTTTTGGATGTTGTTTGATGATTCTGCGGGTAGTAGGCGGTCGCGGGGAGGTGTCGGAGCAAAATGTTGAGGACACTCTAACTTCAGAATGCGCATCATATATAGGCATATAAGCATCTGGTAGATGATGACCGGTCGGTTGAAGAGCTTTCACCACGATGCATTTCAGGGGGATAGTCATATGACGCCTCTGTATCTTCCAGGTAAAGCGTTTGGTCTAAAGCATGTGAGCTTGTCAAGATAGGACATGGAAATGTGTTGTATAAACAACAAAACCATGTAACCCACCGAGCAAAGCAGTGTATCAGTAAATGACAGGAAAAGCACGAATATCCTTTTGTGAAGCTACATAAGCTTCTGATGTCATAAACGGCCATGAAACTGCTTACACAAAGTCAGTTGACTGAGATAAGGTAAAAACGTCAAGAAGTCTTGCTGTGCTGGGTTGTTTCGGGTAGATACCTATGCGATATTGGTAAAGTGCTTGTAATCCAAGAAAACAAACCCCGGTTTTACCCCAAAAACGAACCTCACAACTCATACCCTCATTTCCGATTTTCCAGCCATACTACCCCCTCCCCCCCCCCCCCCCCCCAAAAAAAAAAAAAAAAAAAAGAAAAAAAAAAAAAAAAAGGCAAACAGTTAAGTTGCATAGGTAACCTTGTCGAACGAACAACACTGTCCCAGCTGCCATTGACTTCACAAAAATTACGCATTTTGATCATCAGGTATATCATTGAACCATAGGACCACTCGGTCCGCCCCGTTGCAGCATAGGAGCTACATAATGAACCTTATGTACTCGCCGGTGCCTGGGCCGCCAGGCCCCATCTGGGGCAGCGCAGGGCGGGCGGGGTTCTATTGTTATCTAGTGTTTGGGAAGAAGAGTGCCGGCCGGGCTGCGACGGCGGCGGCGGCGGGAACGATAGCAGGGACGGTGGCTTTGTTCATGACCAGGCCAGGTTCGAGCGACTAGAAAGAAGTAAAACCAGCTGAGGAGAGCGGCTTGACGATGGGAGGAATCTCAAGCCGGTCTCCATGAGTTACGTTACTCTGGGGAAAGGAAAATTCGGGCTTCCTTTTTCACCCTAGAGATATTGATGTACCTTACCCTTAGTTTCCCCTCTGAAACAGAAGAATTGTATAGAATAAACCAATAAGTGAGAGGGTCTCCCATTGAGACGATTGATGCGGCGAAGATAAACCGGCGGAAGAGCTGAAAGAAACCTGAAAGAAAGAAGGGAACTAAATCAAAACGACGTTCAGGAACAGCTTTCTGTGGCAGCTAGCTGTGGCTAGCTCCAGGCACAAACAAGCACACACCAGCGCCCCCGCAGACAAACATTGGACTTTACCGTACGCAGTAGAGGTATACTTGTCTTAGAATCACAACCTACCTAACCAGGTCGGCGAAAACCCCCCAGAACGAACATCGACCGTGGAGAAAGAGGGGAAACAAGATGGAAAAAGGAAAATCAGGACAAGTAAGGGAGCATGAAAAGGCGACAAGAAGCAAAGGGATGTCTTACCTCGGATGTAGTCCGAGCGAAGCGAAGTGCTAAGTAAGACATTAATGTACATCGACATCCGTGCTGGGCCCGACTGGGGCACTGGGCGAAAACAAGGGTCCAGGTGTCTTTTAAGAAATTGTTCTAGAGAATAAACTTTTCACTGCGTGGTTGTGCACCATGTGCAGGTTTAAAGGCTCCACGTTCGGGACCGAAAGGGTGATTTGACTAGTAGTCCGTAGTCCATGCACAGCACTCACTCTGCCGGTCCACACACTGCGGGGAGCTTATGCTCCGGAGTGTCCCCGAGATATTGTCCATGGTGATTTACAGTCACCGGCCTCCATGTGTCATGGAGCTGGCTGAACGTTGGTGAAACAAAGGGAATGGGGATGGAGATAAATGATTAACAGCAAAAGTCAGAAAATACGCAGCCAGGCCAGTGTGAGGGAGTGAAGGAGCGAGGAGCAAGTGAGCGAGTCTGTTCTCAAGACAAAGGCTATTCGCCTCAGACATTTGGGTTTTGCTGTTCCAGAAGCGGGAGAGACAAGAAGTGAATCCATTGCCTAGAGCTCTTGTCAGCGGCCAGCTAGCTGCTGTGGTGCAACCACATTGAAGTCTTTCAAACAAGGTATGTAGGTCGAGAAAAAGGAATATGTGCTGCAGCCACTATCAATCACCGAGGCCCTTCGGGGCCTCTGGGAGTCTCCCTGAAAAAGTGAACCCCTGATAGGTGCAGCAGATTCGTGCTGCCGCTCCGCCGATCAAATTGCGTATGAACCGAACTCTTGGACGGGGAAAAAGACCATTCGGGTTTCATGGCGAAGGGGACGGAGCAGCTCCATGTCGTACGGGTGTTCTTGGCGGGAATGGTTGCGTAACGTCGGTGTCGAGTACGGCTGTCATAGTTGCATGTTCGGGGGCGGTTGGTTGGCGGCAGTGTGATGATATTCAGGCGTGGTTGGAGTGTGCTAAGCCATACTCCCTTTCCATCAGGTGTACTCCTTAACATGATGTGTCTGAAAGCAATCCCCATCTCTTGGGAGACATTGGCAGCCCTTCTTTCAACTTTTTAAGATTATCTTTCGTGTCCGAGCACAGCACGGCGACTAACCGGATGATGGCGTTGTCGTTTCCAGCAGATACAATTGGTCCCTAGTTGTTGTTTGGTCCACAAACAATGTAGGGAAATGCCAGTACCCAGTTCCACGGCACCGGCACTTTAGTCCTGACGAAGGGCACCATTGGAAGAGGCCGGGCTCCGCTCCGATCGGGCTTCATCTTAGAGAGATCCCATTCCCAGTGAAGGGTCGCATCGAAGATCAGAAAGCCATTCCAGCGATCTTCACCCATAGTGAAAGCTTTCTCGGGTCGGTCGTTGCTACGACGTGGTTGGAGTCACCGAAGACTTCCACTTCGCCGCATCGCTGCCGTAACAGTGACAAACAACGTCGGGAGTAAATTCTCGAGGACTGCCCGTACCTGACTTGTCGACTTTTCCTGGGAACAATTCGATTTTCTCCGCTCTCATGTGCGCAATCATAGCAGATGCATGTCATAATCAAAACGAAAAAAAAAAGAGACTGTGCGTAAAACCTCAAGAGCGGACTTCGAGAGCCAAGCCGGCCGTGTGTCCCGAATCCCGCCAATCAAGAAGTCGCCAGACAGCCTCATTACGGCGATACTTTCCCTTTGCAGCTTAACAGCCCAGTGTCGATATTCCCGATATTTATTGCTTTTGATCGAGAAGGGCGTAGTAAAAAGCTGGTCCTCGGATGGTCCGTGACAATGGTTGGTTTGTGGAGGAAAATCTCGACGCCCTAGACCCATTTGTTCCTGGTTCGTAACGCCTCCTTCGCCAGCTCGCGCGTCGAAAAGACACTGATACCAAATAATACTGCTTCGTTGAATGCGCCACGCATGCTGTTATCGCCATGTGGTGTACTGTCAACAGCATTGGAAGCCCTGTTGCCCTGACTTCGAGAGGGGTTCAGGTCTCAAAAAAGCAATGGATTCAGGCCTGACAGGCCAACTAGGGGCTGACAGCTTGGATAGTTTTACGCCATGTTCTTGTTTTTCTCGTACCTGTTTGTCAGTTTCGACATCCCGCTTCCGCCCACCCTGGAGTGCCTGGTACCCATGTATGGATGATGCCCGATCAAGATCGGAGTTAACGAAGGTGATCTGTAGTTAGGATTTGCTCCAGGAACAAGACGATACTATATAAACGATTAGCCTCTCCATCTCTTTTGTTTTGCCTTACCCCTTCATGTTATCGCTTGGAGATTTGCAGTACGACAGATTGGCACCCTATCGTCTCGAAACCCCAAACCCAGTGGCGAGTGTTCCTCCATCAACAGCAGTCCGACTTCCCATCACGATGGGTCTCTTACCTCTCACATACCGGCGTCCAGCCTACGTCGACAAGAACAACATCTCACTGGGTGATGAGCCCAGCACCGGCCAGAACACCATCAGCAACTCCCCTCCCAGAAACAGTGAAGCAGGATCAGAGAAGACAGAACCAAGCCTGAGGCCAGTCAACTCGGGTAGCATCGCAGGAATCCCATCAGCATTGAGCTTTGATAAAATTATCGAGGGGGGAACATGTCCAGTCAGTGCTTGATCCTGCCTCACATTAAGACAGACCAGTGGCTGACTAGCCGTATGTAGCCATGTACCGTCCGTGACTTTATGAACTACCTGATATACGTGGAGCGGTCAGCGGAGAACTTGCAATTCTTTCTGTGGTATCGTGACTACATGAAGCGCTTCGAGCAAGCCAAAACGTGGGACCTTGCTCTTGCTCCAGAATGGACACCGGCCATGGAGGAGGAAGCCATTCACAAAATTCAGAAAGAGCAGGCTGAGAAGGCCCGCAAGAAGCCGAACTGCAAAACAGGAGACGTGACTGTGGAAATATTCAAGGGTACTGATTTCGAAAAGGGGTCGACCCCAGTCTTGTCCAGTCCAAGAGGCCGAAGTACATCAGACTTACCCGAGGGCACGCGGACGGGCAGCAACGACCCGTTCGGAACGCCGCCGGACACTCCGCGTGGCTACCACCAGGAGACGTTTTCCTCCGAGTATAACGGGTCCAGTATGGCGACGACGTACCGCACGCAAGCGAGCGATGCCTTTGCCACAGCAGGCATCAAGCCACCGTGTAAGCATACGTCTCCTGCTCGTTTTTTTTCCCCAGTTTTCATATGCCACACTCCCACGGAGGCATGACATGCATGCGATAGCTGCTGTCGAATACCGAATCGAAAAGGGGCAATGTTGACTGACAGAACATCCAAACCAAACAGTCACCATACAACCCTTCCGCAAAGAAATCGACCGGGTGATCGCCACTTATATTATGGACGACGCGCCCCGGCAGCTCAACCTCTCCGACAAGGAGCAAAAAGCCGTACTTCAAGCGCTTGCACACACGACGCACCCGTCCGCATTCCGCATCATCATCACGCCTATCGAATCCGCGCTGCGTCGTCAGGCGCACCCCAACTTCATCCGCTGGTCCATCTGCAACGGCAACCCGGCGCGCGTCTTCTTCGCACGGGGGCTCGGCGTCGCGCTCATCCTGATCAGCACCGTGGTCGCCATCGTGCTGGCTTTGTCCAACGCGGGCCGCGGCTACCGCGCCCTGGCGGCCATCGGCTGGGTGCTGGGCATCTCCACGCTGATTGCGGCGTACAAGGGTATGTGCGTGGTCCTGCACGGGCTGCACCACCGACATATTCGTCCGTGGGAGCTGTTCATGGCGGAGGAGGAGGATGGGGAAGAGGGCAAGGCGAAGCGGTCGTTTGATAGCTTCGGGTCCGGCAACAGCTATGAGGACGAGCCGTGGCTGGTCCGGTACCAGCAGCGCAACGTGATCCGCAAGATCTTTGATCGAGAGGTGTGGATCCAGGAGCCCATGCTTCGCCAGATTCAGGACACGATTGCGGTGCAGAGCATGTTGTGCGCCGTGGTGCTGTCGGCGATCCTGACGGCCATCTTTGTCGCCGTGCCTGGAGGGGACTTGTTTTGAGTATCTTGAATTTCTTACAGTGTCTTTCAGATATCTGCTATGTATGGTTCGTTAAAAAATGATGGATCTGATAACCGGATCGAGGAATTGGTCAAGACAACTGAACCTCAAGACTGTTTGCATCCCGTCAGTGGATGACGGAAGCTTACCGTGTAAAAATGCGGGGTGGTCTTCCACTCGCTGTCCTTTCTGGGTTCGGACGTGCGGGAACCCCCGCCATTATGCCGCCGGCTTGTCGGCTGTCATCAAATCACCTTTCATTCCCCGTTCGATTCTGTCCCCGCTCTGGGGAAAACGTAAACCGATTTCGGTATTTTCGGCGCTGTGGAGTCGACGTACCTGCGCCGAGCCGAACCATTTCCCCACAGTCGCATGTCGGAGCATCAGGCATGTTCCCCTTCAGTGCAAGGCTTATGTATCATGACTTTCTTTTTTTTTATCGGCGGTTTTTTGTCTCTTTTTTTTCTTTAGCTTACGCTACACTCTTTGTGGGTCGATGGTTTGATGGACGGAACCGGCGGGCTCTATGGGGCTATTCTGGGGGCTTGTGCACAAAATACCGGAAGGGCGATTTGGAATTCTGTTTCTGTCGGTCTTGATTTTGGTTTGTGTTGGAGTCGGAGTAGCTGGTGCTGGGTCGCCAGGATGGCATTGATGATTACTGAAAGCTGTAAAGGAGCAGCAGGAGGAGGAAGGATGGACGGCAGACAGCACACTAGGGCTAAAGAAATGGGCAGTACATAATGATCCTTCAAAGTGCGGTCTCACAGATTACATGCCTTTGCTGGTTTTAATCAACAAGCGGACGGCTAGTTGCACTGTTGCGCTGAGTGGTGTTGCGTACATGTTCCCATCTGCCCGGGTGGCGATCTACAATAGTGTACAAGTACACTACATACGGAACCGTTGTCGCGACGCCCAGGCTGACGAGAGATGGCACGGAGGACGGCGCAGACGAAGACTTGAGTAGCAGGATCGGGTATTTGGAGGACAGTCGGACCATGCTAGTAACCGTTTCAATCGTGGAATCCAGTCCAAAGTGAACATGGGATAAAAATGTGACGCCTGTACCCTCCAGACGGAAGGATCATGATGTGCAATGTCTCGGGCGAAAGGATTCACAATCGTCACGGTATTTGTTGGGGTTTTCGTAGACAGGGTTGGAATCGGCAAGACTAGGCCTGTAAGCCATGGGATGTTGATGTGGATCCTTTTCTTGTAGTAGCACCTTATCGATAACCCGTGCGGCCGTTTTTGTAGTGTGGCCCACCTCTGACTACACAGTAGATCACCACCAAAGGCACCCGGGATATGATCTACAATGTAGTTTTCAGTATCCCTCCTCCTTTAAAAGGACTCTGACAAGCCTGTCTCGCCCAAAAAGCGCTCTCCGAATGGCTGCCCTCAAAGACACGTTCATGCCTCCTTGAACCGCTCGTGTTGTTCTAACCTCAACCTACCCTTTTTCTCCGTGTTGTGAACAACAACAGATACAACATGTCGTCAGAGAGCAACCAAGCCGAAGCCGAGGCTATTGCTCCCCACCCGCAACACCCGTCGTCGCAACAGCAAGCCGACCACCAACAACCCGAGTCTCGCGACCCAGAGCTGAGAAATGACGGCCTATCATCGCAGATCGGCCAATTGACCACTCATCTCTCTCCGAACGCTGCGCTTACCACTCTTACAACGCCTACCATCACCAGCCCCGAGATTGCGACTGCGTCAACTCCTGTCACAGCCTTGACCTCCGCGACAACGTCACCCCCGTCAGCCAACCGCCAGCGCGCATCTACTTCTGGTCCAATCGAGCTCGACACTGCTTTGAGCCATCCGGGCTCTGTTCGCATCAATGTTGAGGGCGCATTCATCGTTGAGCACGGCAGCGCTTCGCCGCCACAGACACCAAGTGGAAGCAGCAGCCGCGGTGGTTCACCAAATCGTCAAGAGTCTAAAGACATCAGACTACCGAACCACACTGCGATAGTCAGCCATATCGCTGTTGATGTATGGACACACTTTCACCATCACTTCCCGTTGATATCCTATTGGACGCATTGTTAATGGTTGATACCTCGGATAGATCGGTGGTTCTCTGGCTAAACTGGTGTACTTCTCCCGCGAGCCTCACTCCACGGAACCAGGTGGACGCCTCAACTTCGTCAGCTTCGAAACCGACCACATTGATGATTGTCTCGAGTTCATGCGCGCCCTCAAGCGCAAACACCAAATGCTCAATGAGTCTAACATTGGCCCCGAGCTGTGCGTCATGGCAACGGGCGGTGGCGCATACAAGTTTTACGACATGATTCGCGACGTTTTGGAAGTCGATGTCATCCGGGAAGATGAAATGGAGTGTCTGATAATAGGTATGTCATTCATGCACTCTAGCATGGAAACTATTGCTAATAGGCATAACTACAGGACTCGACTTCTTCATCACTGAAATCCCCCGCGAAGTCTTTACCTACTCAGAAGCAGACCCAATGAACTTCGTCGATCCCTCTACCCACAGATATCCATACCTCCTGGTAAATATCGGGTCCGGAGTGTCGTTCTTAAAAGTGACAGGGCCTCGGGACTATCAGCGTGTGGGCGGTACATCACTCGGTGGCGGCACGCTTTGGGGCCTGCTAAGTCTCCTCACTGGAGCTCGTAGCTTCGATGAGATGCTAGATATGGCATCCAAGGGTGACAACAGTAAAGTCGACATGCTGGTCGGCGACATCTACGGCACCGACTATGGCAAGATCGGCCTCAAGAGCACTACCATTGCCAGCTCTTTCGGAAAGGTGTTCCGTTTGAAGCGACAAGCCGAGACGGAAGCCGAGGACAGCGGTGGACTGAGCCCGGTCGACGTTGACGAGGGCCCCTCTACATCATCAACAACTTTGCCTGGCAACAAGCATTTCTCGAGCGCCGACGTCTCGGTCTCCTTGCTGTACGCGATCAGTAACAACATTGGACAGCTCGCTTATCTGCAGAGCCAGATTCACGAACTCAGCAACATCTACTTCGGCGGGTCCTTCATCAGGGGACACCCGCAGACCATGAACACGCTCAGCTACGCCATCAAGTTCTGGAGCAAGGGCGCCAAGCAGGCTTACTTCCTCAGACACGAGGGCTACCTAGGAGCTGTCGGCGCGTTCCTCAAGCGGCAGCCTCAGAATTGGGGCCGTAGGGGAAGCTTCGATCAGGCTACCGCCATGGAAGCGCGAATGAATGCTCGGACGAGAACGAGGGATGCTGACAATGAATAATATCGATGTTTGTTACCGTCGGTTTGCCATGTCCAGTGTCTCAAATGGGAATTGAGGATAAAGAGGAAGAAAAGCGGATACCCCGTCATAGAGAGAAGGATGTAAAGGTTCTTTTTCAGGTTCAAATGTTTTTTAATATCTTCATCGCTGGCGTTGGATTTGTATCTCTATTTCTTCAGTTCGGTGGGTGTTCTCGATCCAGAAGATACACGACGCAAGCGCAAGCTTTTGGTTTTTGGGGGGCAGCCTTTTTGTGGTCATTATTGTATATCCTTCCTAGTATTTGTATCGTCAGCGCTCGACGTTGGGCGACCCATTTTGTTATGAGATACCTGGATAAGCTTTGGAAGCAGCGCGAATCTAGAGAAGAAACAGTCACATTATTCCTATCATTTTCGAAATGCTGCAACAACCTGAAAGCTCTGGTGAGTCCAACTGTTCATCAGAGAGTTTTTCAATAATTGCAGATGATAAGAACGGGCGCATATATTGGATCCCATCGAAGAGAAAAAAAAAGAAAGAAATAATGTTGTAGTATCTAGTGCCGAAATCAGCACAAGAGATGAATCACTTGGTGAAGTTGCCTTCGCCTTGGATCGTTATAAGCCGCGCACTTTGCCGCCTCCGGAACTGTACCTCCATCTGCACGTACACCTACACATCCACCGTCGTATCTGATCTGATCAGAATCAAGCACATCACCAATATGAAGACCCCGGCTCCTTCCAATGATATAAGTCCGTCCACCCCGCCATCCGTCGATGCAGACACTTCAAAATCATGGCGCTGCCCTTCCACATTCCCATCGACGCCAGCTTCGCTATAGCCGTTGCCGTTGCCGCAATCTTATAGTCACAGTCGGCATGTGATTTCAGCTCCTGTCGTATAACTTTGAAACCCTTTCTATGACGAAATGCCGGCCTCTACGTGTTTTTGACTTTCGACTTCGACTTGGACTTGGACTCCCGACTCCCGACTACCAACTATGCCAAAAACCTCAATGGCTCGTCATCAATCGATCGATTTCGTTACGTTTCGAAAGTTTAGGCCTTGACGACCTTCTTAACCTCCTCCTTGACGTTTTCCTTGACCTCCTCAGCAGCGGCGGGGAGGGTCTTGTTCTTTTGGGATTGTTGCCACATGAGGATACGGGAGACTTGAACGACACCGACGATGCCAAGGAAGAAGTTGACGGCGGCGAGACTGGGAGAAAACAAGAAAAGTTAGTTCTGGGTTGGGCAAAAGGAAGTAGGGCTGTTATATTGGGGAGTGGAAGAAGGGATAGGTATGGACCAGGAGATGGACGTGAAGATGGTATTGGTGGTGGTGGTGATTGTTGTTGGGAATGGGATGACGTAGGTTTGTTGGTAGGGTCAAAAACGAAGGGCGACGACAAGATGGAAGAAGGGAAACGCACAGGTAGTTCTTGGGCTTGATGATCAAGCACCAGCGGGTCCAGATGAGACCGGTGGCAGTCAGGGCGGCGTTCTGGGTGAGCGAGAGCTTCTCGGCCGGGCGCGCAAAGTCGGAGATACCTGCGAGGACGAGACCCCATTTCATGACAGGGGCCCTGTTGTTTTTCAATTGGACATGGATTAGCCTTTGCTCTTGCTCATTGGAACGCATCTTTGTCCGAATCTTTTTTTTTTCGATGTTGATCATTGCGTCGTCGTCGTTGTTGTTGTTACTGCTGCTGTTGCGCCGACTCCAAAAGGCCTAAAAGGTGCCTCAACAAAACAACATACCAGAAGTGCACCGTCTTGAAGCCAACCGGGCTGTTCCACATGCGCTTGAAGAAGGACTCTTGCGCCTGCTCCGAACTCGCTGTGCTCTGGAAACGCTTGCCGCCATTGCGGGCGGCGTTGGAGGTGAAGAAGGTGTTGCGGAAAACGGGGCGCGCCGCGCGGAAGAAGTTGTTCATCGGGGCCATTGTGCCGGAGGGGACTTGCGACTCGACTCGAGGTGGGATGGTTTGGGGATGGAATGTCCGAATTGAGTCTCGACCTGGAGGAGGTTTGGACTTCTTAGGGCGCCGGGGCGAAAGTGGATTGGAGCTGAAAGTGGAGCTCCCAAAGTCCGAACGGTCTGAATTTCGGAGTCGGCGACTTAGTTAGTCAGGGACTGTGTCTCAGTACAGAGCAAGCAGAATAGTCAATGTTGTTCGTTAACAGCCCGCCCCGGGCCACCTTATCGGTACATAGGTAACAGAATCTGATGCACGCACCTTGAAATGGTGCAAACTTGATGAGCGTGATGGTTTTGAAATCTTTGTACAGCACTTTTTCTCTGACCAATATTCTAAGCTGAAGACGCTGAAGGTTTTTGACGAGTCATTATTTCGTGCCCCGGACAAAGAAACCGCTGTCTCTTGTTGAGGACTGCGGAGATAACATGGACTTTCTGTCTGTCAGCATTTTGTGGCTCGTGCACCGTTGGGGAAGCCCGGTTTTGTGCACCCTCCTCAAACCTTTTGTGCAAAGAGCTTTCTTATCCAGGCGGCTGTAATTGTGCATCTCAAATCCTAGGTGGAGCTTCTGGTCGGCAACCTCCCCCGCTTGCTTGCTTGTCGCAAAGGTGCCCCTGCCCGTAGGACAACGACGACCACTCAATCGATACCCCCATCTGCCAATTCTTGTGCCTCTGTAATTCGAGATTGCCTTCATCGCCAGCATGTCAGGCAGATTTGCTTTCAACAAGGGCTTGAAGGAGGTCCGCTTCCTGTTCTGCCAGACGGGCGAGCACAGCGCTGCCACAAGGTGAATGATCCCAGCCCTACGGATGGAGTCTCCCGTCAACGCAGCAGCGTGAACGACTCGAGCAATGCCCGTCTCCGCTGATTTGATCAGATGAATGAGCCCCAGATTAACTTCAATTCTTTGAATCCAGATCATTCCTCCTCCGAAACTACCCTGCCATGAAGAAGGATAACCCAGCGACACCGATTTTGATTCGAGATGCGTCCGGCACGCTACCCAAGGTCTATGCGAGATTCGGTTGGTGGATCCAGACCATATGATATCATGCTCTGCCTTTTGGATTTGGTTCTAATGCTCGGTCTCTGCAGAGTTCGGTAAGGAGAAGAGTCAGTCGTTGGAAGGTAGGTTATGGCGTCCTTTTACATCTTATCTGGACCGACGACTAACCCAGATGGTTTCTAGGTTTGTCCGACCAGCAAATCGAGGAGACGGTATCATCCCTCGTCAAGAACAATTCTTGAGCTGGGAAGTGAGAGGAGCCGTGAAGCATGTCTATAACACCAACATCCTTGACGCTACACATAACCCGCTGTGGTGGCATAATGAAACCCGCAACGCCTTCGACGCAACCGATGGATGGGTACGATTGTTGAATTCATCGAGAAAGTTACCGCTTCAGTTGCCAAATTCTAGGCTCACAGGTCTTTAATGATCTTGTACTCTGAGATGAGGAATCACAGTTACTATCAAGGCAATGCCCACCATCTTAGAGAAGCGGATTTGGAAACACTTAATACAGTTCCGCAACTTTGCCGAATCTTCGCCCTATCTCAGGACAAACAGCTATGCAACAGAGATGCTTTAAGGCTGCGTGTGAAGGAATCACAACTTACAAACCGGCAACCGGATTGGCACCCTGGCCTACTTGTCACAGTGTATGTTCCTTGACGAGCAAGCTGGCAGCGAAGTTGGGGACTCGATCAGAGCGCAAGTTGAAAAATGGTTCTGCGTTTGGATGCTTCAAAAACGATATGCATCTAGGCAGGTTTGAGGGAAAGTGATGCAAACAACATCAGCACTGGTCCGCAAAAGAGGCTGCAACCTTCCCAACTTCCAAAGCTGCCATAACTTTGGACAGGAAAAGGAGCTAGAACTTTCCCTCAAGAAGACATATTCAAGTGCCCGTTGTTGAAAGAGTATGTATGCCACATGGTCCAGCAAACTTTTGCCTGTTCTCGTATCCCAAGACTGTCTTGTTTGTTCTCACCTCCTATCCAACGACTGCAGCCAGTCAGAACAGCTGAAGCAGGTCGGTAGCATCGCTTTGTCCCCTGACCGAATGTGCAAGCTGTGATGGGATACCGTAGAGACGGGTTCGATGCACACAAATGTACAATTGCACCTACCCAGCCGTGATCGAATCAGAAGCCGACGACAGAAACACAGCTTTCCATTCGACAGGCTTCACACCCCCTAAAAAAGGCAAGTCAGGGGATGAGCAGATCATTTTTGGGCGACCTCCAGACCTCCTTGGCGCGTG
Organism: Neurospora intermedia; assembly: GCA_037102815.1. NCBI lineage: Eukaryota > Fungi > Ascomycota > Sordariomycetes > Sordariales > Sordariaceae > Neurospora > Neurospora intermedia. The sequence continues at coordinate 1,247,604 of BTPP01000003.1, read as the reverse complement.
AAGTTGCCCCGCGTGAAAAGGGCAAGTTTTTGGGGGCATGGATCATAAGTACCCCATGACATGAGTATGCCGGCGTTTTTTTTTTTTTTTTTTTTTTTTTTTTTTCTTTTTTTCTCACGGCATGTGCTGAGACTATATTACCTCGACTTCGTCACAAGAGCAGTCGTAATCGAGCTGGATTACCTCAGGAGCGTGCAAAGCATTCCGGCTGTGCCGAGCGAAAACTTGGAAGAGACAACCACAAGATTCCCCACAAACCCTTTGTTCCGCCTCGTTAGACGAAAAAAGAAAGATCATCACCCCTCCTTTCTATCCCGCCCTCAGCTGCCGCCCCGCCTCGCCTCATATATCACAGTAAGACAGGGAGATCGAGCCCAGATTACAGAAACAACATTTTTATCGACGATACTATCCGGTCAAGCTATATCGATTTTCTTCACCAAGCCCAGGAGCGAAAAGATGTCCAGGATCTTTGGGCGCCGGTCAACCTCTCTGAAGCTTATGAGCCCTCCAGACTCTATGCCGCTCTCAGAACAAGAGCATCACAATTCCTCAGACAATCACCATGATTCGGCTTACTCCTCGCTGCTGGATCCCATGGTGCGCGCAATGGAGCCGCCAGAACATCGCCGGACCAAATCCACACCAAGCGGATGGATGCAAGGCTTTGCAACTTCTGGACAGGACGTCTCACACCGGACGTGGTTGAGTGCCGCCGAAAGACGCTCCTCTTCAACTGGCGAGCGTCCACCTCCTCGGAAGCTGGTCAAAGACCCCAACGGCTCCGGGCGGCCGTCGTTCTCCGTGGAGCTTTCGGATAGTGACGGGGAGAAGAAAAAGGGTGTCCTACGACGACAGCTTATCAGACTGAGAAGCTTCTACCGACGAGAGAAGTCAGGACCCTGAGGAGGACCGCTGATCTCCCTCAGCTTGCTGCTGACTTGTGATGTTCATTTAAAGTCATGATGTTGGCGCCGGGGAAAACGGATCACGACAACTTCAAACTTGTGGTTGGTTGTTCAGAGGATTTTCGTCTCTGGGGAAGAGAGTCACAGTAGGCGCATTTTGCTTGAAGACCCGCTCCGCCGACACCGACACCGACCCGCTTTTCCTTGGCAGCCACTACCATTCCTACGATCACAACTCTCATCGGCTATCGGTTCATGGAAGTCTTTTTATGCCATGACTAATCTAACAAAACCTCACCGGATGGACAAATCGACATCCGAAACTTCCCTTGAACACTTCCTTCAACGCGAAAAGTAGACTTTACGGTTTAGTACCCTATCCTATCCCGAGGACGCTCACTGAAGGCCATACATTTACGGCCCTTTTTCATCCTTTGAAAGCTTCTAATTTCGAGGCAAACGACGAGTCCTTCCGGGTCAACTTTCAGCGGAGTCGGATCTCAAAAGCACACTCTTGCAGCCCCATGATGACGGCCTGGGCTTCTAACCTCCGCCCTCAGGTCACTACATCTTGTCTCGTTCTTGGGGCAGTGGGTGTATCCTTGGGGTTGAGTGTCCGCATGCTGATGAGCCAAAACTCGAGCAAGCAACCAATGATAATCCCATCGCCAAGAGCCACTCACCTTCCACAGTTACCCAAAGAAGAAACCTCCTCACTTCCATACCCCCCAGATGCTCTACCAGGTGCAAGGGACGTTGAGACCCCATATGGAACCATCAAGGTATTCGAATGGGGGCCTGAAGACGGCGAGAAAGTTCTTCTATTACACGGCATCAGCACACCATGTTTAAGCTTGGGAATCCTTGGGGAGGCGCTCGTGGAGAAAGGTTACAGAGTCATGCTGTTTGACTTTTTCGGGCGCGGTTATTCCGATACTCCAACAGACATCCCCTTTGACATCCGGCTTTACTCGACTCAGATCCTCCTGGCTTTGGCATCTTCAAAACTGCCCTGGACCGGCGACAACGGATTCCACATGATTGGTTATTCCCTAGGCGGAGGCATCGCCGTCTCGTTCGCCAGATACTACTCGCACATGATCCGGTCCTTGGTACTCGTGGCAAGCGCAGGACTGATCCGGTCAGAACACGTGAGCCGAAGGAGCAAGATCCTTTACTCCGAAGGCCTGCTTCCCGAGAGTCTGCTCCGGTGGCTCATACGCCGACGGATCACTCCCCAGTCAGCGACAACGACATCCGAAGCCAAAATGGCCAGCGAGGTAGTGGCCGCCACCAGCAACAGTGAACAGTCCGCGAAGAAGCATCACAAAAACAGCGACGCCAGCGGCGGGGACTCGTTCGACAATGCGGTTCTCTCGCCGCACAGGCCCAATAGCACAGTTTCCTCGGTGATGGCCTGGCAGGTCCAGCACCAGCAGGGATTCCTGACGGCTTTTATGAGCAGCATTCGGCATGCTCCCATTTATGAACAGCGGGAGGATTGGCTAAAGCTCGGTCAGCTTTTGGCTGCTAGGCGAAAGTCTCCTGGTGCCGATGAGGGAGCCGGGGCAGAACCGTTGCCGGGACTTTTGGGTGGAAAAGTCTTGCTGATTCTTGGCTCAACGGATCCGGTCATTGTCAAGGAGGAACTGATACACGACGCCACGTCGGTGTTGGGAGAAGATGGATTTAAGGCGGTTGTAATGGATGGTGGACATGAAATCGTTATGACGAAGGGAAAAGAGGTGGCGGGCTTGGCGGCAGGTTTTTGGTCACGGAGTTAGATGACTTGGTCGCAAGGGAACAACCATTGTATATGATGATATGATACGTAGGATATATGACATGCTGGATGTGATTGCAGATTTCAAGAATTATAAATTGCCGTGTTTCATTGTGCGAGTACAAACAAAAGTGGTTGGAGCTGATGCAGTGAAACGACCAAGGGGACTTGCTGATGCCGTGTTGGATCCATGTCCGCGGGTGACACCCTGCAGGAAGTAGAAGTGCCCTGAAAGGCCACGCTAGGTTGCTAATTCAGCGACTGTCAGGCGACTTCTCAGCGCGCACTTGCTTTGCATGGATCCAGCTGCCCAAAGCAGCCTGGTACAGGGGGACGTATTGGTCGATCCTAGCTGCCGTGCAACAAACCCCACCAAGGCTGATAGCCTTTCAGGTTGGAGGAAATTTCCCAAACAACCTCCTCCAAAACAAATCGCAGCCTTCACCAAACAACGCCACTTCAAGCTTTGTACAGCCAATTTGCAATTCGACAACGGTTGAATCTGATATACAATAAATCGTAATTACATCAGGAACCATAACAACCACAAGTCACCAAACATCAGAAACCAAGCCGTCACAATGGCCGCTCCCTCGCTGAGCTTCTCGCGACCAACCTTCGCCAAGCTCTCGCCTCACCCGTACCTTCTCACGAACCTCACCGACCCCGAAAATCCCTGCCGTACCAACGGCCGCGCCCCGCACGAGGCTCGCCCCGTTCACATCCACACCTCCTCGCTCGCCCACGCCAACGGTAGCGCACTCGTCCGCACCGGCGACACCACGGTCGTCTGCGGCGTGCGCGCCGAGATCCTTCCCGTCACCAACATCCCCCAGTACCGGCCGCGGGAGCCTTCATACGGCGAAGAAGATAATGACGACAGCGCCGATGTCGATGAGCTAAAGGACTACGACCTCCTGGTTCCCAACATCGAGCTAGCCACCGGCTGCGCGCCGCAGTTCCTCCCCGGCGTGCCGCCCACGACGCTGGCGCAGACGCTCAGCACGCGCATCTACTCGCTTCTGCACAGCTGCAAAGTAGTGGATCCCAAGGGCTTGAGGGTGTGGTACACTCCGCCTAAGGAGACCAGCGAGGAGGGCGCGATGGAGGTGGATGAGGCACAGGAAGAGGAAGAAGAAGCGGAGGAAAGGAAACCGGAGCTCAAGGCCTACTGGGTCCTCTACATCGACCTACTGTTCGTCTCCTTCGACGGAAACCCCTTCGACGCAGCCTGGACAGCCGTCATGGCGGCGCTGCGCGACACGAAGTTGCCGCAGGCGCGGTGGGATCCGGATCGCGAGGCGGTGGTGTGCTCGCGGAGCGAGGAGGCGAAGATGGCGCTAGGTGTGCGTGGACTGCCGGTTGCCTGCACTGCGACGGTGTTCTTAGAGAAGGAGCACGGAGAGGATTCGGGCTCCTCGGCAGAGAGGAAAAGCAGGCACTGGATCTTGCTGGATCCGGATAGGTTGGAGGAGAGCTTGTGCAAGGAGACGGTTACGGTGGTGGTGGACTGCAGTGGGGAAGAGACGAAGGTGAAGAGCATTGAGAAGCATGGTGGTACAGTGATTGGAAGAGAGCTGATGAGGGGGTTCATTGGTGTTGCTGAGGGGAGGTGGCAAGAGGTGAAGGAGGCGTCGAAGTAGAGTGTCAGTCTATGGCAGACAGGCATCTCGGGCTTGTCCTTTTCACGAGTTTTCACATGAACGAGCGTCGAAATGAGAAGAGCAATGTAACGGATTTGATACCCTAGGATGTACGGTTGGACAAATGCACGGTCAGAGTGGTCTCGATTATCACCATTGGTCTTGAAACAACTTATAATACCTCGCTAGCTGGTTTGTCACCAACACGATGTTCTACCAACATGATCATGAAGGCAGACTTACGCAAAGTTCTCAAAGGCAATGTCAGGGGCGGCGAGAATGTAAAAACGACAACATCAACACGAACGCGTCTGTTCAGCAGACCATGGGCAGCAAGGAAAGTGGAAGAGAGCATATCCAGGGCGGTCAGGACGTTGGGTTCAGGGGTCGGTCACCCTCCTTCCTGTTGCTATCAAGAAAATATCTCTTGACTGGATGCAGAAGGGCCATGGCTGTTCCTTCCTTGGGATCCCAACCCTGAGGAAGGAAAGGCACTCTGATAAAGTGAGTACCTCAATGGCCGCCACTGCAATTCATGAAGTATCATGCAATTGTAGTGGAGGTATGTGAGGTTTAACCGGCCGTACCTTCCGTTTTCCCAATGATGATGCAGCCAGTGGTGAAAAGTTTTACTCTTCTGATATTGAGCCCTTCGCCCTTCTCATCAGCATTCTGTCTCCCCTCATCCACGTCTTCGACTCACCCGCCTTTCAGCGTTTGGGAGGCTTGCGTTCAAAAAAGCCAACTATTCCAGCATACCTCCGTTCTTGGGAGCCCAGCTGCCGTTCATTTTCAAGTCACGTCGATTCACGCCACCGTTGCTTAATACGTCAGATCCCTCTCAGCCGGCCATGCCCCCTCTGGCGACCTTCCACCCTTTTCCAAGGCTACCCTGGGAATTACGCAATGAGATCTGGAAACAGTCTATCCGCCCACTTGACCGCCCTGGGGCCCATATCTTTTGCTTGGACCTGCGGGAGCCGGAAGATGTTACAGCGAAGGAATGTGACATACAATGCCCTCGTATTCTTTCAGTCCCTTTATATTTTGAGCATCCGCGTCCGCCTTTGATGATCGGCGACAAATTCATTCACATTTCAGTCCCCGCAAAGACCTTATCGTCCGGACCCGTCGGTAATCCCTCAACGTATATGGTGGATGGCGGACTTTGGACCGCCTGCAAGGAGTCACGGGCAGTGATGGAACATACGTTCAACCACCAGAAGTGGGATCCAATAAGGAAGGCATACCCAGCATACTGGAAACTTTGGAAGGATACGCTCTTAGATCGTATACACATCAGAAGGCCTCCTCCTTCTTCTCTTTCACCTGGCAGTGACGACTCGTCTTCTTCTCCACCCCGACCTCAACGTTCGCCTCGCGAGAGGCCCCCCACGCCCGTTGACCCCTACGGCGCAGACCGCTCATATTCTTCGGTACCGGCAACGGCATTTTTTTTGGGCATCACCTTCATTGCCCTGTTCGCCGCGCTCTAATGAGCTGGACAAAGCGGACTATTCCAAAGGCCAGGCTGCGTCCTCCCCGCGTTTTGTCACTGTGCTTCCAATGCAGGATCTCATCATCATTCGGCCCTCGAGCTGGACCCCGCATATACATCAGGGTTACTGGCAGGCGCTTGAACACGGGTTTCCATTTGGGGCAAAGAAATATGGCTTTCCTGGATTCTGCGGATGGAGAGGTTTTGCCATTGAGTACGATCCACGCTGGGGCGAAAGGCAGACATGGTGCGCCACTTGGCGTGATGACTCTATTCGGCTTGATGATGGTTCCTTTAAGTTGTTCGACGGTACCGTTGGTGTCATGGACAGCATCTACAAGGCCGTTTCAAACTTTGAGTAGATCCAGACGATTTGGCTCATTGACTACCGACTCAAGGCTAAGCAAAATACACCCGCAGCCATCGGAAGGCTGGATAGCAGCCAGAGGGTGGTGTTTCATGGAGGTGACGGGTGCCAGTTTGTAGAAGTGTATTCCGAGTTTGTTGAAAGTGGCGGTGGTTATCTTAATGAGTATTACACCGAGGGCATTGATGGTGAAAACTCAGCCATGAGCCAAGGATCGTGTCATTGGTTTATTGAAGAGTTTGAGGTTCGCATGTTTGGGGATCTCTACGACAGCGACGAGTCGGTCGATTCAAATTACTCGAGGTATCCTCCGCATATTGGCCTACTGGCCTGCCTGCCCTAAGCTTGTATACATAGTAGCAGTGGACACTTCAAGATCTGTGGAATCTAACGGGGGATTGCTGTATCTGACTTGGCTGGTCTCTCTTCACTTGATCTTGTTTTTGTGCATCTAGCATGGTTCCTTGCAGGTTTCCGAAAACTTGGCTGGTTTAATGTAATCACACGCTGGTCAACCCAATCCCTCTCTTCCATATTTCCTAGTTGACCTCTTTCACAATTACTCAGTGGTATAATTTTGACAAATATAACATGGTGATAAAGCGTTGAGTGGTTGGGAATGAGAGGAAGCAAATTGTATGGGGTCAGGCGCTGCGCTGTGTGTGATGTGAGCAAAATAGGTCAGTCGTCTTTGGGACTCAGAATCTCGGTGGTCGGGATGATAACCACTGGCCTGGGCCCAGAGGGCGACATCACCTTGCGGGCTCTAGGTCAATTGGATGTTCAACTTCGGTGCTTCGCTGTTGTAGCTTTTGCGTCACAGAGGAGTCAGGCTATTTTGACACTCGATGGGAGAGTTGTTGGTGAAGGACGAGAAAGGGCTCTCACATAGGTTACAGTCATTGTCATGTGTGATTTCCAATATGGATTGTGCGCTTCACGCAGCCAAATAGCCCCCCCAAGTGGCATGAGGCCCGGAACTTATAGCGAATACTAACGCTGTTTAACTGAGCAACAATATGATAACGGCGGTGATCATTTTAGGCACAGTCTCGTGGCCAAAAGTAGTGAGAAATGCAATTTGAACGCGAATTAAAACCGTATGGCGGTTGAACAGCTCAATGATGTGTCGGTATAGTCTAGTTCGCCGACTACTACCTCTACATACATGGACATCCGCAACCAAGAATGATGGGTAGCAATGACCTCTCCAAAGTGACTGTGTCGCTAGGACCAATATTTAGGTCATCCTTGTTCGTTTCGTTCAGTTCCTTCTCCTCTCCTCTGCAACTGTGCTGTGCCTTCTCAATAAAATGAAATACGAGCAAGACGGGCAGGTGGGGGACAACTGCTGCACCTTCCATCACAAACTGAATGGCAAGTATGGCAGTAGTTCGATGGTAAAGAGTTTGTTCTTAATCCAGCCAGTCCTTTGTTTCTATCACTGTATCATCCTCTCTATTGCCCTCTCTCCTCTTCATCCCCTTTCCCCTATCTAGGCCTTCAACATTCCTCTCAGTGTCAGTGTCTTTTTGAGGCTCATATCTACAGGTCCGGGCTGCCGATTCAACAAACCCTCCCTTTATACTTGGGCGTAAGGGTCCAACAATCATACTCACCTTCAAACCACATCGATTTACCATTGGTTATTATTTCGGGATGTCATATCACACGCAACTGCCCGGCGTCACCACGGGGCCTCTGACCACATTCCATCCGTTTCCTAAGTTACCTTGGGAATTACGCAACGAGATCTGGAAGCAGTCTATCCGCCCACTTGACCGCCCTGGGGCCCATATCTTCTGCATAGAAGAGCGGGAGTCGGAAGATTCTGAACCCAAAGAATGCGACGTGATCTGCAACCCAATCCCTCTGGAATCTGGCGACTCCAACCTTCACATTAGAGTTCCGGCTGCAACTATATCGTCCGGACCCGCTGGTAACCCATCCACATACATGATCGATGGTGGACTTTGGACTGCCTGCAAGGAATCACGAGCGGTAATGGAAAGGGTGTTCAGGCACCAGATGTGGGATTCCAAGAGGAGGGCCTACCTAGAGTACATGTACTATCTGAATTCCTTTGAGATATGCAGGTTCATCATTCCACAACTTCCAGCACTACAACACCTTACTCCAGCTCTCGAAGACCCATATAAAGGATTAGAACACGAAACCGATTTGATGCCGGCCACGGGATTCTTTCTATCGGCGCCAGTTTCTTCTTCTCCGTCGTCATCCGCTCGAACGAACCAAGCAGACCGACCCAATCATCGAGTCACAACCTCCCCACATTACTTCAGTGTCTTTCCCCAGCGAGATCTCTTCACCATGCGGCCTTCATCGTGGAAGATAAAAAACATGTGGTTTCAGCTCCAAGTTGGCTTCCCCTTTGGCTCGAAGAAACGGGGATACTTCGGATTCGGTGGAAAACATGGTCTCGCATTTGAGTACGACCCGACCTGGGAGCAAGAGCCTTATTCTCGTGATCATACAGGAAAGATTTGTATTATTAGTATCTACGACAGAATGACTTCGACCATCCAACAACTCTCACTCTCGGACACGGACACTGTCTGGTTCATTGATTATCGACTCAAGCTCAAGGAGAACACACCAACAGACAAGAGAGAGCCCAGTGATAACCGAAAGGTGTTCTATGGGTACGATGGACGTCGATATGTTGAGGTGTATTCCAAGTACGTCGAGGGAGGTGGCGACCGTCTCCCATGGTTTTATACCGAGGGTCTTGAGGGTGAGGACTCGTCTTTCCGCAAAGGGACTTGCCATAATTTCATCGCACTGGTTGAATTTTGTTTAACCATGGAGTTCTTGAACGAACTGTCGGAAGACGAATGGGGTGATCAAGAAAGGCACGGCCCAACGTTGGGACTTCTTGCTTGCTTGCGTTAAGCCTAATCGAAATACGTCGACAATGGATTGTCATGAAGTATTAAGCAGCTCTTGTACTTAGTAGATCTCGTTGGCATTGGTGTTTGTGGTCCTGCGTTATCTTGTTGCAACGAATTCCATTGTTGGGCTCTCACATCCACCTAGGTAGATCGACATGAACTCTCTGAGTAGTGAAGCCAAAGTTGCCCTGTTTTATCCAGTTCCAATAATATCAGGTGACTTCCACCGTCTCTTTCCCTTGCTTTATAGGATGGACGCGACGGGCACTTCTTCACCAACACAATGGGCTAATAAAAGGGGTTATTGGCGATGTATTTGATGTAAATAATTACACTTATCAATCAATTCTCAACAGCGGTTGGAGCATGAGATGAGCAGTTAGGTGATGGGACACTTAACAATAATATCAATCTCGATATGTTTTCAGTTAACAAAAATATGAGTTGTCTCTCTGACAAGCACTGGGTAATAACCACTTCAGTCCCATCTGCCTGACCATTTGTGTGCTGTCCAGACCTGCGAAACCTTTCAGCAAAATCTCAGCAACTCATCGGATTACAGAAAGTCAAGCGAGAGATATATTTTCAGTCACATCGCAAACACCGAAAACCTTTCCCCGCCGAGATGTCTTTGCCGTTTGGCATTCTCGCAGACGACGTTTAGAGCCTTCCATCTCCTTCAATCCACAAAACCACCACTGTTTGTTGTCTCCTTAAGTTGCCCAAAATCCATAATAAATCTTGTTGTCACCAGCTCGCTGACTTCCAAGCCTCAACAGCACCGACCCTCATCATTTCTCACTTTGGCCTCGCAATCTCCAACTCACATATAACTCCCAAAGAAAACAACATAAACCTTGGAAGAGCTCAAGATGTCACTAGATAATCTTGACCTACTGCAACCAAGGGCCACAACCCCCGCCGACGAATACCACTGGTACCTTCTCTACCAGCTGATCCGAGGCCTAGAGTGGCTCAAGCTGAAAGTTCAACAACAAAGCGGCGGCGACGACAACAACAACAACGACGACGACGAGGTGCGCATGCAGAAGCAGCAGCAGCAGCTGTTGACAAGCGAAGCAAGTCTAGAAAGCCTGAAAGAAATCTTGGACAATGAAATCGAAGAAGCCAACACCGACAACCTCCTCTACGCAGAAAACCTGAAACACGAAGACCGGGCAAACAAGTTCCCGCAGGACGAGGAAGTCTATCCGCATGATCTCCGCTTGGGCAAGTTCCGGCAGCAGGAGGGGTATGAGGAGCGTCTGGAGAGGTTCCGGCGTGAGTGGACGGAAGAGGCGGCGCTGGAGAGAATCGCGGAGTTGTTTGGTGTGTGGAGTGATGTGAGGAAGAGGCTGGGGCTTACGACGGAAAAGGATATGGTGGCTGTTAGGGAGCATATGCGGAAGACGGTGGTGGATAGACAGAAGGCTGCCGCCAGGTTTAAGCCGACTTATTCGCTTTATCCCAAGGTTCAGGTTCCGGAGGAGAGGAAGGAAGTGATGGAGAAGAGATCACCGAAGTAGCTGCACTGCATCGTACGTCAATAGGTACCTAGAGGTAGGTATGTACCTCCACCTCTAGCACAACCTACGTACCTCTACTTATCAGAGAGGGAGGTATGTCACGACTGGTAGCCGCGTCGCGATATCAAGTGGCCCTGCGTGACGAATAGTGGGACGGCTTGCAAAGGGACGGGAGAGATAACTTTAGTGCATTTGGTCAAAGGACGTTTGATGGAAATTGGTCAGGTGACGAAGTAGTAAGAACAACTGCACTTGAAGAACTAAGAGGAAAACTGGATCCGTCCGTCATATTATACCTGCGTGGACTGTAACGTACTAGTATCCTTCGTCAGCCATTGATTTCCCAACGCTCAATGAAGTATGACTTGAAAAGAAACAAATATTTCTAGCTCAGACATCAACCTCGGTAGGAACCCGACCCTTGCACCTTCCCCTTCAGTTCTCCTCCCATAACCCCTGCCTCCACCCTCACTCTCAAACTGAACCAGAACTTGAACTCCTCTACGGCTCCGACTGCGCAGCCGCTAGATTGCTCTTCTCAAAACACAAGATAGTGGGCGGCTCCGACAAGTTCAAGCTGGGGCCAATCTCCTTCAGCATAGCATGGGCGAGACACTCGTTGTCGTAGTAGCGCATGTCGTCCATGGAAGCAAACTCGATGTACGAGGCGACCGTGTAGCCGCGGGCCTTTTGGTCGGGAAGGGTCTTGCCGGCCGTCAGTTGCAGAATGTAGGGCTTGCCGTCCTTTTGGGAGGCGAGCTGGTCAGTTAGCAGAGTGAGACGGAAAAGTAGGTTGACTTTGCGCGTTTGCTTGGCCGGCGTGGAGGGGGGTTGAGATGGATTGGAGCAGCTGAGGACGGACAGAAAAGGGGACTGAAAAGAAAGGGAAAAAGGGAAAGAGAGAGAGAAGGGGAGAGAAGAAGGGGGGGGGGGGGGGGGGGGGGGGCGGGGTATAGGGCAGACTATTGGGGAGAGAGGTAGCTGGGAAAGAAAGGTGCGAGCGAGGAAGAACAGAGTTTGAAAATGCTCAGTAGTGTGAAGAAGAAAAGAGAACTGAAGGGGAAGGAGCGGGTCAGGATGGGCCAAGAGGCGAACTGAGATCAGGCATCATGATAATCAAGATGGAGTAGTATGGCAACTGACTGGGACGATCGGATATGATAGTAAAACAACTTGAAGCTCAGTGAAAACATCGATCAACGAACCTTCTTCTGTTCCTCCGCAACGACATGATACGCATCCAACAACCTCTTCTGATTCGTCTCATCCGGAATCTTGAACAGTGTCATCCGGTGGATGCGGGGACCGCGCTTGTCGGCTGTCATGTTGTCTGAATGGTCTGGTGTTGACAGGCGTGAGACTGAGCTTAGGGTAGTGAGTGATGTGAATGAATGAATCGGAGAATGGCAAGCTGAAAACGATAATGGTTCTTCTCAAAGTTGTGAAATTAATTCTTTCGAGGACTCGGAGAACAAGATGAGATGTAGCCCCGATGGTGAGCGAAGCCAAAACTACCTGTCTACTAGTAGATAGAGGTGGTAGGTACAGGTATCTTATAACCCAGAGAAATCTTCATTGACCATGCAGGGCGGAGGAACAATCGAAGTTGGCCAGCGAACTGGAAGGAAACACGGACACTGACTGCTCTTTGCTTCTCGCTCCGCCAGATGGCGGTGTTTAGAAGTATGAATATGGCATGAAAGAGGCTGTTGCCTTGTTGGTACATGGCATCGACGTCGTCTCTTCTACTGAACGCAGTCTCGCGCGCACTTAGCCCCATTACCAAGCCACCGCTGTGTTTACAACAGGTCTGGCTTTCATGACAAAGCGGCAACGTTATCGTAGAGTCCGCGCCAGTTTTTACCCAAGGGGCTTGTTCCTTTACCGACTGCATGTCATGTCGCGAGGCATCAGTCGCCTGATTCGATCGAGGTGCCAGTTTCAAGAAGCAAAGCGCATGCAGTGTACAGTGCTTTGGAAGACTTTTGGCTGAGGTAGGAAGGCGCCTGTACCTGTGTTGTCGTCGTGTTCAATTGGACACTTGAGATCAGACACCGAAGTCCAGAAGTCGGAAGTCAGACATCGGAGGTTCGAAGATGCTCCCTTCTTCCCGCCCGCCGCTTCAAGATCGTGAAACCTCCTTCGGGTCTTTGCCCTCCCTTCGCCCTGGCAGGTGGCTGAAGTGGCTGGCTGACACGACAGGAACCCGAGGACGATAAAGCAACAAGCAAGTAGGTGCGAGATTGGAAGCCACGATTTGCAATGTCCGACTGCGGTTGGTGCTTGGACTGATATACAGCAAGTCTGCTTAGCCACTAGTGTTCAGAAGATACGACAGCTACACCAGCCACCAGTCCACACTATCATCGAGTTCGGAATTTGCACGGATACACCATGGTGAATGCGAATACTGTACGCACAAATTTTGGTGTACTACAGGAGTTGACCGGTGGGGAAATTCCCGATTGACAGTGGTACAATGCCTCGAACGAATGCCTCAAGAACCATGGGAGAGGTCTGAGGTGAGTTGAGGATGTAAAGAATTTAGTAGTTCGGAAGTATGACTTACCAACCATGGGACGTCGATCATTCTTGCATAGACACGTTCAGGCCAGACACCATGCATGCGGTCATGTCAGCCTGTCAAGAAACAGGCACATATGTCAAGGTTAACATCTCCATATCAGGCTGGCAGCTGACCAGCGACGTCCGCTTAAGTAAGGTAAGGTCGGTATGCTTTGTTCGCGGACGTGGGGGGTAATCGCATCACCGCAACCGTATCTAACAGATCCGATCCCGAGTCCAAGGGAAGATTCCGACCTAGGTAGAGGTAGACTCCAGTTCGGACAAATGACCAGCCAGCCTGCATCAATGGTCTTGAACCACACTAATAGTAACCATATCCATCACCCGGACAAACGAGACCAGGAGACCTGTATCCAAATGCCAGAGCAATGCTAGAAAGACGACGACAAAAAGGAGGAACACAAGGCGCGCTCTTACGGAAGATGACGGAACCACGAAAACAAATAGACAACAGCAATCGCAGCAACACAATCAAAACCAAGAAAGCAGACTTAAAATCTACCTCTATACTGCCAATATGCTTTTCCTGGCTTGGGATGGCTCTAGCTGGCTCTGGCCCCCGCAATTGTTCGAACAACGCCAACAATAATGCCGACCCATTTTCCCTTCCTTCCTTCTCTTACAAACCCACATTTCAAGCTTCAGTTTCCGTCATTCGCCCATCTACAAATCCCAACTTCCCAACTCCCAAGTCAAAACGCCCAAGCTTGAGTTTAACCATTTCCAAGCTGTCAGCCCCAATCGTCCGAGCCCTATCTACCAAATAGGAGATTTATGTCGACCCAAGGCTACGGATGATATGAGAGAACCGAGTCACGGACTCAGCTGCTGCATCGACACCAACTCCACCTTGGTTTGTGTTGTCTGCTTTGGGGAGGGGGATGGGGAGGTCCACGGGGTTTCTATCGGCTTGCCATCTGGTGAAAGTCCTTGATTTGGCGTCTGCGTGTGCGTATGTGCTTGTGTCTGCGCCTGCGCCTGTGATTGTGCCTGTGACTGTGACTGCCCAGCTGCCTGCTTGTGCTGATTTTCATGCTCCTCGCTTCCTTGCTGCCGCTGGCTTTGGCTCTGACTTCCTGTCTGTGCTTGCGTTGTTATATCCTGATTGTGTTCCTTCTCTCCTGTCTGTATTTGTCTTTGAACAACAGGCTCGCCGAGCCCGCCGAATCCACCTGGCGATCCTGGCCCTGAAGCAGCCGAGCTTGAAGCTAAGCCTGTCTGACCAGCACCAGAACCAACACTAACAGCAGCAGCCGCAGCAGCAGCAGCAGCAGCAGCAGCATTAGCATTAGCAACCGTTCCCATGACGATCCGCATCTTCTCCAGCAGTTCCGGCATCCGATATGGCTTAATCAGCACGTCATCGCATCCGGCCTCCTTGGCCTCGAGGATTTGTTCTATGCGGGCGTTGGCGCTGACGGCTATGATTGGTAACCTCCCGCCCGTGATCTTGCCCTGGCGTTCCAACTCGCGAATGTTGCGCGTGCACGTGAGCCCATCCTGAATGGGCATCTCGATGTCCATGAGGATGACTGACAAGGGGAACTTGGTGGCTGATGTGGCTATTGTTGTCGTTGCTGGCGGTGCTTGGCTTTGATTCAGGAAACTGCCATTGACTGGCGGTGGCAATGGGCTGATGGTCCCATTCAGAGCGGGAAGGGTGCCTTTGTTATTGATGCTGCCGTTCATGGGCAGGGCAGTGCCAGAACCCTGGTCGCTCACATAGCGGTCAGTCCGCTGCAGTTTATCAAGACATTCCAGGCCATGGTTTGCTACATCAACAGTGAATCCCATACTGGTGAGACCACGTCGCGTGATCTGCTGGTTGATCAGGTTGTCCTCAACAACCATGATGCCACGAATTTGGGGTGGCGGTGTTACCAATCCTCCAAGCTCAACCACAGGACTGGATGGTACTGGGCTTGGCCGCGGCGACGATGTCGAACCCCTATGAGGATTACTGGGGCGCATCGAGCGGATATTTGGAGCCTTGGTCATCAAGTCTGCTGACATGACAGCCTTTGCTGCCACCGCCGTCGCCTCAGCATCACGGAGAGACTTCTCACTTGGGTGATGGGCTTCAATGTAAAAAGCAAAGGTGCTACCGACACCCGGTTGACTGGCCACTCCAATGGCGCCATTCTGGAGTTCCGTGAGCCGACGGCTGATGAACAATCCAAGACCCGAGCCTCCGTACTTGATATGGGTACGACTGGACGCCTGGACGAAGCGCTGGAAGAGACTCTTCTTCTCGTCTTCTGTCAGACCCTGGCCTGTATCTTTAACCTCAAAGAGGAGAAACATGGGTTCTCCACGGTCATGGACGCTTGCTGTATCGCTATCCTCGGCGTGACTCTCCTGGGACCTCGGAATAAACTGTACCGAACTGGTGGCCTCGGTTGGGCGTGTCAAGCTCGCACTTAGCCCGACGGTGACGTTGCGGGTTGGACCAGTCTTGGTGAACTTTAGAGCATTGGTCAGTAGATTGATGAGAACCTGTTTCAGGCGTGACGGATCGAAGTCCAGGTATTTGACGCCAAGATCGTAATATGACTGGTCAACAACCATGCTTAGGTTGATATCGACTCTCCGAGCCTCGACTTCAAACATCTTGAGCGCTTCCTTGACCATCTGAACCGGGTTTACGGTGATGGGCGTAATAGCCAACAGCTTGGAGTCGAGCTTCGACATTGTGAGAATATCATCAACGATGCGCTTCTGATGTTGAGCACACCCAACAATAGTCTCTGCACTGTCGATGCCGTTGTCCAACAGCTCACAAACCTCTGCACGAAGCTCGTGATTTGGCTGGTTGTCTGCAGTACCTTCGCTCACATAGCTCCGCGCATCGCTGTCGCTCCCATGATGGTCGCCACCGACAAGCTCCTGAACGCGCGAGAGCGTGGCTGTGATGGCGTCTGCGCAATGTATTATAGCGCTCAGGGGGTTGCGCATCTCATGGGAAGTCATGTCGATGAAGTTCTCCTGCTGGCGCTTGGACTCGATCGCCTCCTCTTTCCGTTGTTTCTCCCTATCCAACTGCCACTTTTGTAACGAAACGTCACTCAGACAACCGGTGAAGGTTTGTATGACACCCTCGGCCGATCGTACAGGCATCAGCGTCGCTTGTACCCATCGCGGCATAACCATCTTGTGGCCCGCACCGTCATCGGCAGTCCATGTTGTGCGGAGTCTGACTTCCACATTCTGGACTTTATCCTCGGCGACCATCTTCTTGAGTTTCTTCGTCACCAAGCCCACATCCTCTGCCCAGACGCACGTCTCTAACGGTCTAATCATAACCTCGGTTGGATCGAGTTTCGGCAATCCGCACATTTCGTAGAAAACATTGTTGGCACCCAGAAGGCGCCCCTCAAGGTCCATATCGTACATGCCAACTGTTGCGAATTCGGCCATCCTTTTGAGGTTCTCAGCCTGTTGTGCTCGTCGAACCGCCTCTTCAGCAGCGTGCTTGTGTGCCGTAACGTCTGTCAAGCATGTCATGGTCCGTATGATGCTTCCATCCGGGGCGCGCTCTGCTTTAGCGGTGGCAAAGATATGGCGTTCCTTAGACTGATCGATAGGGACGAGATCCAGACCTGCTTTCTCGAAGCTCGGAGAGTTGCGGGTTAGAGATGGAGTGACGTTCGTGTGGTTTTTTGGCTTTACCCTAAATTCGTATTCAACGTAATGCTCCGTCTTCAGTTTCTCGTGTGCGGTGACAATGTTTTGGCGGTCCTCTTCCTTGACACAGGCAAGGAAGCCACTGTTTCTGATGGGGCATTTCCCTGGGAAGCCTGTCATCTTGTACCACGCGTCGTTCGCAAAGGTTATGTTTCCTTGGGGATCGCCGAAACACATGCCGACGGGAACGAACTCAACAAGAGCCTCAAACATCTTTATTGACTCGTTCGCTTCCTTTGTTTGGATGGCCAGCTTTTCTTTGAGCATAGCTTGATCATAAGCAGCCTGCTCTGCCGCATTGCGCCCTCTTCGTGCTTCCTCCTCAAGAAGGACCACGGAGGCCAGAGAAGTGGTAAGTTTTTGACTCAAGAGTAGTATGTATTGACGATAGTCGTTGTCGTAAGGGCGTCTTGGGTTTAGACCCAGAAGAAGTAGCCCCATTGCGTCTTCCTTCTTTGTTGGCCGAATCGGCATGATCACGACAGCCCGGCACGGATCATCTTTAAAACCCCTCGTCTGCAGACCACGGAGATACTCCTGCGGAAGCGTGCCGTCCTTGGTCTGAAGAAGAAGTGGCTGGTGTGCTGTTACGGCCTCCCTAAGCGCTGGTGCTAGAGCATGCTCGTTTGTGCTGAGGTTGATCGCGGTTTGAGCAATCGGATGGCCTTCTGGCACTCCCAAAGCTCCGGCCAGTCTGCATTGCTTTGTGGGACCATCGCTGCCGATTTTCATAGCGCTTCCCTCTTCAAAAGCCTCCACGCTGTACAGAATCGCAAGCGGTATATCGTAACAAGGATCGACGTCGGCAAGTTCCTGGAGTGTCTTGTTCCAGTAACCATTCACATCGCGTGCGGCAGGCAGGTCCTCACCAAGCTCAACGAGCATCTGCATGCGACGCTCCCATAATCGCACACTAGTTGTGTCCCCGACCGGATGTATAAATCCTACGCACCGTTCCTTTTCGAGGATAGGGACGAGCGACCATTTCAAGTATGTCTCTTCGAGCCAATGAGGACCTCCTTCCACCTCGGGTTCCCTTTCAATGAAAAACCTCCATTCATCCTCGATCGTCGGGTCTTCCTTCCGTGCTATACGCGACATGGCATCCTTCAGCTGTTCGCCGGCTTCCTGCCACGCATTTTCCACAGTCATTCCAAGTAGTGCCGGATGTTTGGAACCGCATAATTTACTGAATGCCTCGTTGTAGAGGGTCACATAGTTGGCGCCCCAGTAGATGGCAATGGGGCGACTGTCAGCGAGTATTTGGTGGAAGGTCTGTTCTAAAGTCGGAGGCCAGTCTTTTATGGGCCCCAGTGGCGTTGCGGCCCAATCGACACTGTGTATCACTTCGAGAAATGACCGTGTTTCTTCATCACCAAGAGGTCAGCTGGAGACTCATGGAGCCATAGCCGGGCCAGCACAAGAGGCAGGGACACATACCTGGCAAAATATCTGGTAGAATCCAACCCGGGTCCGTAGTCGAACGCTTGAGAGATTGGATCATCTCTGGGGAAGCCAGTGGGTACTCGGCCGAGCCCAAAGGAAGAGTTGGCGGTCCAGATCTGGTCCGGCTAAGTGATGTGTAGTCGGGAGGTGCCAGGCTCATCGAGGATGTTAAAGATGGTACTGCAAGGGTAGCCGCGACGGTGGTGGTACTCGCAGTGGTAGCAGCAGACGTCTGGATAGACTCGGGCGCATCATCCTTGACGGGAATCAGGCGCACCGGGGGAGGGACCGTGCTTCCGACAGGTGAGGCTTCGTCGACTCGACTTTGTGACGGTGGTTCAGAGAAGGGCGGTTGGTCATTTGCGCCCACAACGACCATGTCAGGGCGAACGATGGTACGGGTCCAGTAAATGTTCATGAAGGAGAAGTTGGCAGCTGCCTGGCCGGTGCCACTGGGGCAGGCATCGGACAGGTCTGTAAGCCATTCCCACAGCTGGACATTGTTGCGCTTGCGGGTGGTGATGGCGTCCGGGAGGCGGGCATCTGCATCGAGAGCGGGATTCGTGTAGACGATGGTGGGCGGGTGCGGGGTTAGGGCGACGATGAAGGACGGGCGCTGGTCGGCCTCGAGCAGATCGATAATGCCGGAGGTCAGGAAGGACGGATGCATTATTTCCACCGGCAGGGAGAAGATGCTCCAGTAGGGACGGGGTCGGTTACGGTCGTCGTCTCAGTATGAATGCTGCCGGTGCCTTGCTTGCTTGCTTGCTTGTGCTTGCTCCCAGCCGGCACGGCGCTGCGGCTGGAGAGCCTGAGAAGACTGGACGGGACTGGACTGGACGTTGCGACTGGTGATCCACCAAGCCACCCAAGCCGGGGGGAAATACCCAGCGGGGAAAGTGATATGTCTGATACGAACGCGGGATCTGAGATACACGACACAGAAAGCTATTCCTCGATATACGTCCTCTCGGTGGTGACCGACGCGGAGTGGGTGAGCTAGGGAGCCAAGATTGGAAGCGCAGTGATACTGTACGCAACAAAAAACGAATGTGACTTGCGACTTTGCGATCTACGACTATAAAACCTAGACGTAGACACGGAAACCTCGATAGTATCAAGGGTAGGGGTAGACGCTGAACTGGAGGCTGGGGTGAGACACCAGCAGGCAGCTTTGGGGGGATGGAGTGGTGGTGATCGTGATGCTGCTGTTGGCGAAAGGCGCGCAAAGACGCATTTGACATTCGAGCTAGGCCACAATTTTTCCTGAATCTCCAGCAGGATTGCAGGCTTCCCGTCGTTCGTTCCCGCTTTGGGGGTGTTGATGGTCAAAGGACAGGACGGATGGGAGGGGGGATACCTTATCGTGAACCTCTTGAAAGGACTGAAGGAATATCCGCTACCAACCGAACCTTTCCAAAGAAGAAAGAAACAGGATTCGGAAACCAAGAGAGCGAAAACAGGCCCAAGCAGGTGAACCTAGAAAGGTCACATGGGCGACGGGGACGAAGATTTGGTTAGTGGTGTAGCAGGCGCAGCGCCGACGCGCGACCTGGCGAAAGGTGACGATAGGGAGATGGTCCGGGGAATCGGGGGACGGGGACCGACAGGAGGGGACCTTGGAGGACCTTGGAATCGTGGCGTGTCGTAGTATTTTGCTGCTGTAGGCCCGGTGCTATTCGGTGCTAGCACAATAGTATCCCATGTGTATACACGCAAGCACTGGTAGGCATGGGATGATTAGTGGAGGTGAGGTATGGGGTAAAGGTGAATTGAGGTTCCACGTTTCCAGCCTTGGGTTCAGGGTTGGCGGGCGTTTTTGGCAGTCAGGTTATACCCGGGCCGTCACGATATCCGGTGAGTGAGTAATCAGGTGCCCGGGGGGGTAAAGACCCGGAGTAGTTATCGAATAGGTAGGTTGACCGCAGGAGATGGGCAGTTGATGTGTTGATACCGACCCTTTCTTGTTTGGTGTTGAAAGTTGAATTGGGCTCAGGCCAGGTAGCAGGTAGTGTATCACCGCCCGCGGTAGGCTAGTTACCTAGTACTCAAGGATGTTGGACTGAAATCGCAGGCTGTGAGGAGATGGAGGACAAGAAGGGAATGTAGGGCCCCAAATGGGCAACGTGATGCTACCGAGTGAGGGACAAAGGGCGAAAGGTGAATGTACAACTACAAGCTGGAGACTCTTGTCGAGAGTCTGTCGTCCTTTTTCGTGCGTGCTATACCGTGCAAAATTGAAACTGGGAAAGGTGGATGGGCACGGATGGGAAAAGCATCCAGTGGGAAATGCAACCGAATTGTGCAGGATGCTCCAAAAACCCTTGAATCCAGTGGAATACCACCCTATGGAGGAAGGGCGATCGCGGCCCGATTTGGGTTGGCTTCTTGGCTTCTTTTTACAAGGACTTTGGGCTGCAGTGTCACTGGCCAGTCGAGGGTCAGTTTTACATGAGACGCCCCGTTCGTCGCCGACCGTCACAGGATTCATAATGTCTCTCATCAAGACCGGAGATGCGACTCACTGTAGTTGTACATCATTATCTGTTTAAGACCCGAACCTCCTCCTATCTGCACGCCCTCGGATGACAGCTGTAGTAGCTTCCTCGAAAGCCTCGCTCCATCAATTCGACGGGACACCTCCATGCCTTCCGTCATAACACATTGCCGGGAGATGCCCATTTGGCGGGACTACGGAAGTAACGGCGGGCGGGCAGGCCGGAATGGTGGCCGCAGATCTGAGGGTTGGCGGTTTGGATTTTGCAGCGCACATGCCAGCTCGACGAGTTGATTAGCTGCAGTATCTGATGATGATTTGCAACAGTTTCTAAAATAAACAAAAGACCCCCCTTTTTTTCGAGAACGCGAACTTTTTCTCAACCTAGCTTTCCTCGACCGATTCTCCGTCTAGAGGTACTTGTGTCAAACCTGAGGTGACCCGAATGTTCCGTGGTCGTGCTGTTAATTCAAGTTTCAACCCGATCAACAGTTTGACCAGGAATCTGTTAACGTTGATTCTAGTCTTATACCAGTTCACCATTCCATTATCACCAGCGGTCGAACATAACCTGTTGATACTTTCTTCGGCGTGGGAATTGCTTGTCCTGCCATACCCCGACTGACAAATTCCACGCCTCGTCTTTTTTTGCGTCTATCACAATACCCCTTCTCAGTCTCCTGTTTTTGAGTGTATCCAGTATTTCTGTTACAGTACCGAGTCCTTTTGAAGGCCTTTCCCAGTCGCTCCTTTTCCCAGCAGACTATCAATCAGATAGTAACAACAGCAAACCCAACAAAACAAGCCCCATCCTGTAGAACTCTCAAAGCTCACCAAGGGCTTCCTCCAATGTCTTGCCCGTAAGGAGCTTAAAGGCCTCCTTGTACCTGGCGCTCGTGGCTTCAGCAAGCTCCTGCGGCATCTCGACGCCGTCCTTGGCCTTGAGCCCCTCCTTAGTGAGCCAGTTGCGCAGGAACTGCTTGTCGAAACTGTCCTGGTCCCGTCCGACCTCGTACTCGCTAGCCGGCCAGAAGCGTGACGAGTCAGGAGTCAAGACCTCGTCAATGAGAACAATGTCGTCCGTCTCCTCATCCAGGCCGAACTCGAACTTGGTGTCGGCAATGATGATGCCGTGTTCGCGCGCATACTCGGCCGCAGTGGAGTAGACCTTGAGCGCCAACTCCTCGATGCGCGCCGCGTACTTGTCTCCAACAATCTCGGCCGCCTTCTCGGGGGAGATGTTCTCGTCGTGGTCGCCCAGCTCTGCCTTGGTGCTCGGGGTGTACAGGGGCTTGGGGAAAGGAGAGCATTGCTGAAGGCCGGCAGGTTGGGGGATGCCGTGGACCGTGCCCGTCTTCTGATACTCGTTCCAGGCGCTACCAGTAATATAGCCACGAACGATAGCTTCGATGGGGAAGACCTTGAGCTTCCTGACCTGCATGCTACGGCCCCGGATCAAGGACTTGTCTTCATCGCTGACTGAGGGGGGAGGAGTGAGGCTGATGAAATGCGTCTTGAGACCTGGAATCCGCTCCCCGAGGACTTTGAACCAGTGAGCAGTAAGCTGTGTGAGGATGGCGCCCTTCTGGGGGACACCATTGGCCATGATGACATCGTACGCCGAAATGCGGTCGGTAGTAACGAACAGCAGTGTCTTGTCATCAATCTCATACAGGTCGCGGACCTTGCCGCTGGTCAACTTGGGCAGCGACTGGAGCTCAATGGTGGTTACCACGGGAATCGACATGGTTGCGGTTGTTGTTGGTGATCTGCTTTGTTGTTGGTGGTGGTGGTGGACGGGACGGAACTGGACGGATCAGAAGACGGAAGCAAAACTGCGCAGTGCAGTATGTTGTGGTCTTTATGGGGCGATCGGAAGGTGCAATTGGAGATCACTCGATGAGTGACTCGGATTAATCCTTCAGGAACGAATGACTCTTTTTGATAAGAACAAGAGCGGGTCGCACCTCCAGTTGCAACCCCCTCGGGATGTGGACCGGGTGTCGACGGCCTTCTTTTTCGGCGACGGTGGAATGACCCATGACCCCCCTCTCCAGTCCAGTTCACTAGCGAAGCAGGACAAAATTTTCAGGTGTCTTTTTAGTGTCGTAGGGCTGCTGCACAATGAATGCACAATGCAGACTGGTTGCACACCATGGCCGAGCAGAGTCCGTGGTGGCATGCCGTCCCACGTGTCGGGTCTGATCAGCGCCGGACCGTATCCGTCCGACGGGGACCGTTGGGGACTCGTTTAACCGTCACCTCCAGCATTTATCGTCCAACCACCACACCACCACTAACAACAACGTCGTCCCAGGTCTGTTCTCAAGACTCGAATCGGCCCATGATATTGGATCTTGTGTGTTTGGTTGTTATAAAATGAGAAGAAAGACCTGCACCTCTGGGTTGAAAGCTGTGGCGCACTCTGGCACTGCCATGGAAACTGACCTAAAAACTGCCGAACCTGGGCCGCTTGGGCCTCTTTTTCATCAGACGATGTACGCTGTCAGAACATCGAAGCAGCCCTACAAGCGGGCGAACGGGGGGAGGAACAAAGCAGTCGGTGGACCCGGTGACAGATGCCCATGTGTAGTGTAGTGACTACACTATAGTATAAACTTAGATAGTGAGGGGCTGAACGTGTGTGTGTGTGTATCTGAAGATTTGGCATCGATTCCTTGAAGATTCCTTTGGTCTCATCCCTCCACAGTCCACCGTCTTCCATTTGACTTCCATGATTTGGGTTTCTGAGACTCCCCACCCTCTTCTGCTACCTTCATCTCTCAGCAACGATCTTCAGCATTACCAGACAATAGGATTCTTCGTTCACAACCCTTGCCCAGATTAGACCGGAAAGTGGTGAACTGGCGCTAGCCTCCAGGCCCAACCCGGTTTATCTCTAGAGGGAAAATTTTTGATTGTGACTCGACAAATCGAGCCTCAACCTGGAGCCGTTCGCTTAGTGCAGAACCAACCGAGCCACTCATTTCGATTTTCGAGTGACGCAGCGTCCAGCGCAACCTCACGACCGCGCTTCAATCGAAGGAAATTGTCAGAGAGGATCGACCTACACCGCAGGGGTATCAACACAGGCTGGAACGACGTAAGCCGTGGTATTCGCTGAGAGAATGGAGCCTTGGAATGGGAGGCCGGAGGAGGCGAGAATTCATTCTTCTTCTTCTTCTTCTTCTTCTTGCTTTCTTTCTCGCACAAGACAAAGAAAGTACGCGCGTCAAGAAAAGCTACCCAAGAGTTGCTGAGGAAATGGCAGGCTCTGGGGGTGGTATTCAGTTGGCTTGGTGGTCGTTTGTCGTTGGCTGATAGGTTGGCCGTGGTTGGCATCACAGCAGCTGACAGGCGGGCACGTTGCTATTGAACGTCGGATACGGGCAGTAGTTTCTTGGCTTCTTTTGTCGTTGGCTCCCCGTGGCTCTTTTCCCAGGGTCAGGAGGGCTTCATCGGCGCCCATGGAGAAATTGAACATGGGGAAGCTTCTGCCCCTGGAGGGCTGCCTTGAAAGATGTCCGGGGAGCCCCCGTCCACGCCACACCCCAATGTTTGGTTTTCGTCCAATTCTTTCTTCGGTTTGCAACGCCCAAGGCTAACCAAAAGAGCTATGCGCCGCCGCCGGGGTTGCTCCTGAGTTGCTTTCCATCATCCAGGTGGCCGGCTCTTCGGCTTACTCCTCAACATCAAAAGGGCGTCAATCACTCCAGCTTTCTTATTTATAACCTTTGTTGCGCCTGACGTACCCGAGCAACCGGAAATCTAGAGACTCGCGAGACTCTGCAAAGCGGCTCCGCTCCTCTCCCCCGTCCTTGTATCCACCCTCGACGAGGCTACACACCGATCCGATCCGATTCAAGGAGGACCCGGTCGAGTTCGCCAGCCCGTTCCATACCGGTTCTGGACCGCGTGAACAACTGTGGACATCTGTTGACGGCTTCCGCCTTAATGCGATCTACTTAACCCCCTTTCGCTTCCGTCTCAACTTCCCACAGCATCCTGTGCCGTTGGAAAAGGGGTCATTGCTGCTATGAAGTCTACCTTGGCCACTCTGCTGGCCCTGGCCTCAGTAGCCGTTGCCGAGAATGGTGTCGTCAACTTCCCTCTCAACAGAGGCGTGCCTCACTTCAGGGTCGGCAACGTGCGCCAGAACGTCAAGCGCGACACCTACAGCCAGGCCCTGATCAACAACATCACCGGCGGTGCTTATTATGCCGAGGTCACTGTGGGCACTCCGGGCCAGAAAGTCAGCGTTGTGTTGGATACGGGAAGCAGCGACCTCTGGGTTGTGAGCTACAAGGCGGATTTATGCACCGACCCTTCAATTCAGCGGCAATGGGGGGATTCGTGCGACAAGACCTACAACCCGACCAAGAGCTCTTCGTACAAGGTCCTAGAGAAGGATAGCTTCGAGATCCGGTACCTCGACAATAGCACTGCCGCGGGTGACTACATTACGGACGACCTCAATATTGGCGGAACCACGATCAAGTCTCTGCAGATGGGCTATGCGACCAAGACCGTCCGCGGCGCCGGCATCTTGGGCGTGGGCTACTCCTCCAATGTGGCTTCCCAACAACGCTACCCCAACCTGATTGACCAGTTCGTCGCGCAAAAGCTCATCACCACCAAGGCCTACTCTCTCTACCTCAACGACCGCCGCAGCGACACGGGCAGCATTCTCTTTGGCGGCATCGACAAGGACAAGTTCATTGGCGACCTGTCGATCCTGCCCATTTACCTGGCCAAGGGGCAAGCCGAGCCCATCCACTTCGAAGTCGAGATGCAGAGTGTCTCGCTCGCCCTGACCAAGAACGGCAAGACCACCAAGATCATCTCCACCGACCCCTCCCTCAGCCAAACCTCGACCATCGCCATCCTCGATTCCGGCACCACCCTCTCCTACCTACCCTCCAAGATCACCGACCAGATTCACACCAAACTATCCGTCTACGTCGACGAAATCTGGACCGGCCTGACTTTCATCGACTGCCAGTACCTCACCTCCAACCCGGACCTGCGTTTGTCTTTTACCTTTGGCGCCAACGCCACCATCTCCGTGCCCGTTTGGGAACTCGTCCTCGACCTGCTAGGCGAGACCCAATCGGAGCTCCCCTTCAAGATGCCCTTCAAGAACGCCTGCATCTTTGGCATCCAGAGCACCGCCGGCTTCCAAGAGGACAACTTCGATGAGGACTGGGCCCTCCTCGGCGAGACCTTTTTGCGGTCTGCCTATGTTGTGTACGACCTCACCCACCACCAGATCGGCATCGCGCAGGCGAACTTGAACAGCACGACGACCGATATTGTCGAGCTTAGCGGGGCGGATGGCGGGCTGCCGAGTGGATTGACGGGTGTGAAGGAGCAGCAGACAAGCAAGGATCCATCGGGCAATAATGCGGAATCCGGATCGGGTTCTTCTTCGGATAAGGACGGCGGCGCCAAGGAGACGGAGACTGTCACTGCTGGGTCGACTGCCGCTACGGGGACGGCTGCTTCGGGGGCCAAGGAGACAGATAGCGCCGCGGCCGGGTTAAGTGCAAGGGGAGGTGCTGTTGGTGCTTTGGCTGTTGCATGCCTCACGGGCTTCCTTGCCCTTGTTGGAGGCGCGGTTGTTGCCCTATAGCTGCATACACAACCTGCACTAAGGTGGACATATCTTGCACTGCAAATATATACGACGGTTGTGGTTTGGAATATAGGATCAATCACTTACATACCGCTTACCTGGGATATAAAGGGCGGTTAGTGATAGCGTAAATAGCGGTTACTGTACATGACTACCAGCGCAAAATATGCTACTGCATCAGGAAACTTAATCAAATAATCTTATTCTCTATTACGGCTAGATGGTAATGGGTTGTCATGACAAATAATAACATGAGAAAAATTGGTTGTCATTTATCTGGGTATAAAATGTCATTCAAGCATCGAAGTGAACTAATTGTTGAGCAACTGAAGAGTCGGCTAGCGGCGGGACTCCCCTAGTCGTTCATTGTACACCGCAAGCTGTTATTACTCCTGCAACTTCTCGAACCTCTCCCTAGCCTTGTCCCTTGTCTTCTCCACAAAGTCCGAAAATTGTCCCTTCGTCCTCCTCGCCGCCTCCTCGCTTGCATCGCCCAACTTGCCTCCCTCCGCACCCAGTCCAACACCAGGCGCATACGCCTCCGTCGCGATGGCCTGTGTGCGTCCCGTGCCTTCAGCACCCAGACCCGCGCCAGTAGTCCAGCCCATCTTGGCTAACATGCCCGCGCCCTTGGACTTCTTCGCTGCTGCTGCCGCCTCATCGTCAGCTGCATGCTGTTGTTGTTGTTGCTGTTCCTTGCGCTTGTCTCCACCAGCAGAAACGGATGCGCCTAGCCCAGCAAGCATTTGCTTGGACAATTGACCACCTGGCTTGTTGGGCTGCAGGAATGCCTGCCGGCGCTCCATCGCCCTGTCGCGGTACCGCTGCGTGCGCTGTTCCTCCCGACGGAGCTTCTTATCGGGGACCATAGTGAGCAGCACCTTGCCCTTTGCGGCCAACTCGGCGACGGCGCGCTCCTTGGCCTGGGCGTCGGAAAGCATGCGCTTGTGCAGCTCGCTTTCCTGTTCGTGGCGCCATATGGTTTCAGCGTGCTTGAAGGCGCGGTGGCAGAGGTGGCAGTAGAGGGCGTCGAAGTCGGCGTACGAAGTGTAGACGGGCGGGGCGTCGTGTTTGAGGCGAGGGGTGCGGCGGGCGATGGATCGGGGCTCGTTGCCGAGCGAGACGAGCTTGGCGGCGGCCTTTTCTTTGGTTTCTGGGTCTTTAAAGTGGTTGTGAACGATAACTTCGTGGCTGATGAGGAGGTCCTCCCGTGTGTAGGGGATGTGTCCGTGATGGTTGATGGTTTCTTGCGAAGGGACCTTCCAGTTGCAAAGAAGGCATATCATGCGGTCCCAGTCGGCATATGAGAGGTACTGATCAGTCCAGTGGGGATTCAAAGGTCCATCTGGCTCTTGATCCTCGTCGTCCGCTTCCAATTCTGCAGTACCCAAACCCCCTCCAGCAGCAGCCAGCTTCTTTCCATGTAGCTCCGCTGCCTTCTTTGCCCACATCTGCATTTGAGGCGCCATTGCGATGCCCTTCTCGCCAGGAGCAGGCTCTTTCTTCTTGAATTTTTTCAAAAGGCTAGCCTGACGGGTAAGAGGATTGTCCGTAGCGCTGCCATCTTTGTGGTAGGAAGACTTGTCTGCGCCTTCAGGCTCAGATTTAGGTTCAACCGAGACAACATGGATGCTAGGATAAACACGTTCGTCCCAGTACTTTAATCGAATAGTAGGGTTGTAGATGGGCTGGAAGGAAAAGCGTGGATCCTCGTCCGGGCCAACCTCAAAGGCCGGAATGAAAACACCCGTGTGAATGAACGAAACAACAACCGCTCTGGACGCAATTGTGAACCTGGGGGAACTGCGGAATTTTGCGACTGCACCCTTGGCGTCTTCAACCGTCGCAAACTCGGCAAAACCATATCTCCACGACTCATTGCTCTTCCGGTTCCGTATCAGAAAGACGCGGCGTAGGCTACCGGGTTTTGCGCCCAGATTTGCCGTGTTGCTGCCCGGCGCTGTCGACTTCAATTTGTGGGTACCGGTAGGCGCCTTTGTCGTCTCTTCGCGGAACAGCTTCATGACGCCCCTGGCGAGAACTTCCTCGGTCACTGACGCCTCCAGACCTCTAATTACGAGATACTGTGACGGCATTTGCTGAGGATCTTCGTCGGTTTCTCCTGTGAGGAGAGGACCCGCTGATGGGCCCCCATAACCGTAGCTGTAACTGGCATCATCTGCGCCCGTTAGTTAACAGTATGCCAGGACAAGCAGAACGGGACCAAAACCTACCAGATCTCTCTGTCTTGCATTTGAAACACGCAGCACGGTATGCGAAGTTGACTGCACCGCACTTGAAGCAGTCCCAGTCCTCATCGTCTCCGCGAAAGTCGTCCATGTCACTACGACTCCTTTCGAAGAAGATATCCATGGTAATATATTCCGAGTTGGCACCACGGGTGTGCTCGAGAGGGAACGATACATCGGGATGATACTGTTCCATAAAGGTCTCTGCATCCGCGCGTCGTTTGAACTCGACAACCGCAAGGCGGCGGCCGGCGCTGTCGTATCGGAATCGAACGATCTTGATCTGGTCGGTAGACATGTGCGGATCTTGAGTGACGAGATTGAGGCCGTAGAGAACCTATAAGGGTTCGAAGAATGCGTTTTAGGATCTCTGTAAAGCTACACGATGAATGCACAAATACGGGGGTAGACTCACATCGCGTTCGGTGGCGTCCTCGGGAATACCTTGGAGAACTACAATCTTGCCTCCAGGCGCGGGCGCGGGCGCGGGCGCATCGTTGTGTCGCCTGGAAGATTGACCTTCCCTATACCCTCCGTTATGGCGACCGCTTGGACTTGTCCCTCGACCACGTCCTCGGTAATCGTCGACGTCGTAGTGTCTTCCTCCACCACCACCACCACCACCACCACCGCCGCCGTGTCTGCCCCAGTCTCCCCGATGAGCGCCGCCGTATCTGTCACCACCTCCTCTGTCTGGCCTGCCTCTATCTCCATCATTGTCTCCGCCGCCTTCGCGATATTCGCCGTCATCGTCGTAGTTGAGGCTTCTTGACGGACTTAGAGCATCTTGTTTACGTGTCAGACACAACCAAAGTTAGCCATGGCAAGCTCGGCAGCAACTTGTAGTAGGCACAAAAATGGCCATCGTCCAGGCTTGTTCAGGTTTTACCCTCTCTCGACCGGTAGTACTCGCCGTCTTTTGGTCTCAGATCGTTCGAGCCCGGTAGGCGCGAGTATGCTGGTGGTGGACTACGACTGCGACGACGGTAGCCACCTGTGTCGCGCGCCCTGGAAGCGTAATCCTCAGGCATTGCAGCGCGGGTTCATGAGAAGCGCGAATGGTGGGTTGCTTGACGCGCGTATCTTGAAAGCGTTCTGCGATCGGATGATTTTCTTATAAACTGAGG
Organism: Neurospora intermedia; assembly: GCA_037102815.1. Taxonomy (NCBI): domain Eukaryota; kingdom Fungi; phylum Ascomycota; class Sordariomycetes; order Sordariales; family Sordariaceae; genus Neurospora; species Neurospora intermedia. The sequence goes on along the minus strand of BTPP01000003.1, from coordinate 1,217,743 downwards.
TTGCGCGTTGCGAAAATGAAATCTTCCGTCAAGTGATGGAAAGCTTTCAGTTGTCTCCGTGGTTGGTGAATGGCAATTGCGAGAAGTTGCGAGAGCTCGTTGATTGTAGGTAACGAACAATGGCTTCCCGCTCGTTATCTTATCGGGTAACTTACGGCATGCGTAACCGTATCTTACACTATGCTCCGTCGAGTCCCACTTAAGAGGTACAAGGAACGAAGTGGACTACATACAACCTTGATGTCCACCACTGACTAACATCTAACTTGATATATACCTAATACTTACTCAGGAAGACCGTTCAACCACATCTTGCTATCGCTTCACACATCCAGTCCACATCTACCAACTTACCAGTTCTCACTCCACATAGCTCACGACATTAACCACTTCCTGACTCAACAGATTCATGCTTGAAGCCTACAGCTTAGGACACCACCAGAAAGTCAAAACATCTCACGCCTCATCAAGACTCTAGTCATCAAGCATGGCAACTCAACAACAACCAACCCAAACCGATGATCCGGCTCAAGCTCAACCGCCACAAACAAACCCAGCAAAGCCCACCGAGATCTCAGAACCCGGCATCTACGTAGCCCTCACCCACGACCACCTCAACTACCAATCCGTTATAGACCGAGTCCGCTCCCCAGAAGCAGGGGCCATTGTTATCTTTGCTGGTTCGTTCATCTCTTGTGTCCCAATTCTGTTCCGTCTCAATTCCATTCTCTCTCATCCCATTAAAACCCATCAACTAACACAACCCACCCAAGGCACCACCCGTAACAACTTCAACTCTTTCCCTGTCCAGCACCTCTCCTATACCTCGTATGCGCCCCTAGCTTTGCGCACCATGTTAACCATCTGCCGCTCCATTCTCACCAAGCACGGGTTGAAGGGGATAGCGATGGTACACAGGTTAGGTGTGGTCCCCATCGGAGAGGAAAGTATCTTGATCGCTGTATCATCTCCCCACAGACAGGCGGCATGGAGGGCAGGGGAAGAGGCGTTGGAGGAGTGTAAAGCCAAAGTGGAGGTGTGGAAGCGGGAGGAGTTTGGTGGCGAGGGGGGAGGGGTGTGGAGGGCTAATAGGGATGGTGCGGTGGGGGTTAAGGTTGATGAGCCCAGGATAGGGAAAGGGGAGGTGGATGAGAAGGGGGATGAGGACGCCAGCGGGAATGGGAATAATGATAGGGAGAGCTGATGAGATAAGGTACCTCTAGTAGGAGAGGATGGTAGTGAAAGCGCGAGTTTGGAAGGCACGAATGCCCGGAACGTGTATACGATGACGAGACGACGGAAATGGTCCGAAAAGAGATGAACCGAGGAACTTTTAGTCAGAGATGATGAATTTGTATAAATGTCTATAGAGGTACTCTAGCATCTCTATTCTTTTTTTCGTGCCAGGATCTATATTGGAGGCGTGCATCTCGATGAATTCCAATATCCTCCGTATCACCTTTGTCTTTACTGTCACACATCTCCATCAGGCCGTCGATCATAGAGCTGACATTGACCAATGCACAGAAAAAATTATAAAGCAAACCATAACCTCATCCCCATCATTATCTATCTTCCTCGGGATAAAAGGCAGATTACCCTTACCAACTGTCCATCCCAGTTACTTGATTTCTTGCTACAACCACACCAACATCCTCACTTTCTTTTGTTATATTCCTATAGATTCTCCGTCGTGCCTTGCATTTGTCACAATCCCCTTTCCCTTTGGACCCCCCTACTTCATCGATACATAAACACGTTATCTTCATTCTCCCCACCACTACTATTTCGATCCACTTCCACCTTGACCTCCACTGCCGCCAGTACCCTTCTCCTTATCCCTCCCATCACTACCATCATCACTGCCGCCTTTCAAAACACCACTACCAACACCGGATGAAGGCTTCGGCGGCGGACAGGCGCCAATCGGCTT